>CAMZMU010000098.1:41099033-41699033 GCA_947311845.1 Poa pratensis
GGCCATTCTAGGCAAAAAAAACAGGAAACTTAAGAAATAAACTCCGCAAGGTGCCTAGCGCCAGCTAGAATCCAAACTTTGCTCTCATCTTTTATCTTCTGAAGAAGCTGCATGGGAGCAGTGAATTTGTTGTTGAAGACCCTCTCATTTCGCTCCTTCCAGATTTCCACGCCGTTAGGACAACAGCGGAATTGAGGCCCTTGGGGTTCGCCGACGGGGTGTTCACAATCGCCTGCCAATAGTTGAGAACCGTGGGCCTTCCAGAACCCAAATTAAGCAGGAGGTCAGGGCAAGACAACCAAGAGGCAGCCCCTGCCCAAATGCGTCTGGAGAAACGACACTCGAAGAGGATGTGCCTAGCCGTTTCGGGCTGGCACCGACACTGGCACTGCGGGCTATGTGGCCAACCTCTGACGGCCAAACGATCCGAGGTCCAGAGCCTGTTCTGCAGAACCAGCCAAGCGAAGAAGCGACACTTTGGAGGGGCCCAAGTTTTCCAAACCAACTTGTCGAAGGAGCATGGAGTCGATCCCCAGAATTGAGCCTTGTACGCGGAGTTCGCCGAGTAGCAACCATTTGCCGATAGAGTCCAAGTGATTGAGTCATCAATGTCCGGGTCAAGCGCGGTTTCCTGCAGACGCTCCCAGAGGTTGACGAGTTGCACAAAATGATCGACTGTGAAGTTTTGCACGGGGATGTCCCGTAGCCAAGCATGATTGTGCAGGGCGTCGTGAACACACTTGTTCTTCCGCTTGGACACCGCAAAAATCAGGGGTGCCACAGTCCTTGGCGCAAGCCCGTCCAGCCAAGAGGATGACCAAAAGGAGGCCTTCAAACCATTTCCGATGATGACCTTGGTCGCAGCGTTGAAGAGGTCTCGATCGAGCTGGTCATTTGGTGTTTCAAGGCCGACCCAAGACTTCTCCGGAGCCACCCACTCGTACCACAGCCACCTAAGACGCAGCGCTCTAGCAAATTTTTCCAGATCCAGGATCCGAGCCCCCCATAGCTCTTTGGGCGACAAACCTTAGACCAAGCAACCTTGCATTTCCCTCCACTGACCGAGGCACTGCAAGCCCAAAGCATGCCACGCCGAATTCTGTCGAAGGCTTTGAACGTGGACTTGTCCACCTTGATAGCAGTTAGCAGAAAAATTGGCATGGCGGAGAGCACAGACTTGACAACCTCAGCACAGCCAGCGCGATTGAAGAACTTCGCTTTCCAAGGAGCGAGCTTGGAGGCGGCCTTGTCGATATATGGCTGCATATCCACTCGACGAAGCCTCCCAAGAGAAAGAGGAAGCCCCAGATATTTGAGAGGGAAACCCGCAAGCGTTGCCGGGAAGTTCTGCATAATGGCCCCAATATCAATGTCATCACACCTAATGGGGGCGACGGAACTCTTGGCCACATTGGTCACAAGCCCGGTGACCTCCCCAAAATTCTGCAGAATCTCCGACAGAGCCGTGATGTCCTGGGCGTCAGGGGTGATGAAGATTGCAGCATCGTCAGCGTAAAGGGAGACCCTCGATTTGATGAAGTTTCCAGGCAGGGGCCTCAGCATACCCGAGCTGGTGGCGAGCTCAATTATCCGAGACAGAGGGTCGATCGCCAAGTCAAACAAAAGAGGCGATAGAGGGTCGCCTTGCCGCAGACCCCGACCGTGCGAAATCACCTTTCCCACAGTCCCATTAAGAAGCACCCGCGAGGTAGTCGTGGAGAAAATAAGCGAAGCCCAGGCACGCCAACGAGGCGGGAAGCCCCGACGCTGCATGAGATCAAGAATATAATCCCAGCGAACAGAGTCGAAGGCTTTAGCGATGTCCAGCTTGATGAGAAGCGCAGGGGTCTTGTTTTTGTGGAGACGGCGCGCCACATTTCTGACATACATGAAGTTATCGTGAATACTCCTTGACTTGATGAAGGCGCTTTGACTGGCAGAAACAATGTCGTTCATCTTTGGCCTCAAACGAAGGGCCATGGCCTTAGCGATGATTTTTGGGACGATGTGAATGAGGCTGATGGGCCTGAAGTCCGAGATGCAGTCCGCCCCCTCCTTCTTGGGCAGCAGGGCAATGGAGGCCGTGTTGAGAACATGAAAATTTTGGACCGTGAGCTCGGTGAAGGCGTTAATGACGTTCATGAGATCATCCTTGATGATAGACCAGCAGGAACGAAGGAAATTCACCGTGAAACCATCAGGACCAGGGGCTTTGTCAGAAGGCATATCATCAATGGCCGACTTAATCTCCTCCACCGAGAAAGGGAGGCCCAGATCATCCAAGTTTTCCACAACAGGATCAATAGCATTCCAGTTGAAATCCAGGGGGCGCAGCGGCGGAGACCCAAGTATGCTTGTGAAGTGCTCATGAATTAGGTTTTCCTTTTCGACGTGGCCGACCACCCATCCACCATTTCGCTTAAGCCTCTGAATAGTGTTCTTGCGGCGACGGGAGTTGACTCTCAGGTGGAAGAATTTGGTATTTGCGTCCCCTCTCGCAGAATAGAAATCCTCGAAGCTTGTCGCTTCCTGGACCGATCGAGCACAGCCAGCCCAAGAACCCTTTGCTTGAGAGCAGCACGCAGAGTTTTCTCGGCGTCCGATAGGGATCTAGCTTCCTGGGCAATATCCAGTTGGAGGATCACGTCCAAGGCCATTATCAGTTGCTGCTTGTAGTTGGAGAACAACCCCCTACTCCATGCGCGCAATTTTTTACCAGTGAGCTTGAGCTTGTGATTCAGGATGTGCACCGGCTGGGTGTGAGTCGTAGGCTCCGACCAAACCGCAGCAACCGCGTCAGAGAAACCCGGCATCTTCGTCCAGAAGCTTTCAAACCGAAAGGAGGTAGATTTCCCCGGGGCTCCAGGTTCGAGAGCATCAAAGGACAATGATCTGAGAGGGACGATGACAGAGCAGTCATGGTGTGGTTTTCGAAAGCGAGGTCCCAACTTGCATTGCAGAAAGCCCGATCAAGCCTGACCAAGGTTGGGTCGTTTCTTTCGTTGCTCCAAGTGAACTTCCTATTCTGTAACTTGATTTCCTTGAGCTGAGAGGAATTTAGAGCACGCCTGAATTGGCCCATGAGGCGGAGGTTGAGGTTCCCATTGTTCTTGTCTGCCGCTTGATAAAAGAGGTTAAAATCCCCCAGAATAAGCCACTTCGAGTCATCCGACGGAGCGGCCGCAATAATCTCGTCCAGAAAAGCCCGCTTATCCGCATCAGAGGAAGGGCCATATACCGTGGTGATCTTGAAAGAAGTTCCACAAGCCGGATAGTGACATCCGCCGAGATGAGGTGAGTACCAATCAAGATATTGGTCATGTCCACGTGGTCATCATTCCAAAGCAGCAGAATGCCCCCCTGGTGCCGGTGGCGGGGCGGTGAGCAAAAGAGCGCAACTTGAAGCCACCAATATATCCCGCCGTTTGGTGATCAATAAAATCCAGCTTAGTTTCTTGGATGCAGGCGATGTGGCACGAGGTGTGAGACAGAAGAGCGTGGATGACATCTTTTCGTGCCTGGTCATTTAGGCCTCGCACATTCCAGCAGATGATGTCCAGGAGCATGCTATACATCAAAATAAAGGGCTGCGCTTGCAGCTAACAGAGAATCTTCCATTATAGTAGAGTCTGCCATGGCGAATTCAGCAGAGGATGCAGCATGGCAAAAGGCGATGAAGAGGCTGACGAGGTTGGCGAAAAATTGCTTCGCGGTAGAGGATGCCGACTTCCGTTGCGAGGAGTTGCTTCGCAGCATGTTGGGGTCTTTAAACAAGATGTCTTTTAAGAGCGTCGTCGAGGATGAAGATAAGTGCAGGGGGTACGAGGTATGGGGGTGACAAGCCCACCCCCAATTGGCTCCAGCGTGCCGTGAAACGGCAGCGCGCAAGTGCAGCAGCATAATGATCAAGCACTAGCGTCCAGCGCCACCGTGGTCGAGGAAGCTAGCTCCGCTCCTCCAGGTCCAGCCATGTCAATCAGGGCCGCGTCCGCCGCCACAATGGAAGGGATGTTCAACTTGATCAGAGTGTTGATCACGGCGATAGCCTTGTCAGGAAGCGCAGTCTTGTAGAGGTCCATGTATTGCTGGCGAGCCTGCATGAAGGGGAGAGATTCATCCTCGAAGCCCAGCTTCTTCTGCAGCACCATGAGCGCCTTGTCCACAGCAGGCAGCTGAGGCTTGGCCGCCAAACGCGAGCTACGGCGCTGGGCTTCAAGCAGCTGATCGGGGGGCATCGCCGCGATCGGCAGAGGCCGGAGCGGCGTGGGCAACAGCGGCACGACCGGCCTGTCGAAAAGGTGCTCGATGCCGCTGACATTGCCCGCTTCCGACAGCAGGAATCGCCGATCGTCTCCGACTCCAGGACATGATCCACCTCTTCTTCTCCAGTAGTGATCACGAGGGGCAGAGAGGCCTCGACCCCCATCCCTCCTCGAGCCTGCCCAGGGCAAGCTCCTGATGGCCCTTAGCATCTCTTGGTTCGCCCAGCATGGCCGAATCCATGGCCTCCCTTTGGTCGAACCAGACATCATCCTCCTCCTCTTCATCCCAAACCACCGGAACAGAGCGAGCTTCAGAGCACAGGCTAATCGTGGCACCACGGCCACCTCAACATCATCTAGACCCCACGCACTGAGAGCCGGAGGCGCCGAGTGAGCAGGGGAGGCCACGGCCTCGTCGAAAGGGAGCAGCGGCGACGCGAGCCTGGAGAAGGACGCCGCGAACCCCGGCGGCGCCGAGCGGATGCCAGCGAGCCAGTCCCGACACAAGAGGTTGAACGACGAAGGCGGTGTCGGCGTGGAGCTGCACCGCGGAGGCGGCGTGGAGATGCCAAGAAACGCCGGGAAGGAGTCTCGCGCCGCCGTCAGGGCCGAGCCCATGGGGGCATGAAGCTTCTCTTGGACCTCATCCTCCGAAAGGCGGCGCTCCGGCGTCGCGGGGATCCTTGGGCCGATGATGATTGAGGGCAGCCTAGCGGCCGGCGCAGGAGGGGCAGCTTGGTGATGACGATTTCCCCCTTGCCGCGGCTGTGAGAGCGGTGGCGAGGAGAACGATCACGGTCGCGGTCGTCGCGGCGCGAGGAGGCGCGAACATGCCGCCCGTCCGACGGCCAGCGCGAGCTAGAACGGTGCGCGTCACCGTAACGGTCGATGTCGTCTTCATCGTCATCCCTCGGGCCCGCCGCTGCACCCTGTCATCGCAGCGCTGCCCATGCCGAGATTGGCTGCGCCGCCGAGCCTCCCTTGAACCGTCCCGAGCACCGCGCTGCTGGCTCGCACGACGCCCCGACACCCGGCCGTGGCCGAGGTCCCCTCGTCGCCATTCCACTTGCTTCTAGAGCGGCGCGACCGCTCGCGTTCGCGCTCCGCCCGCTGGCGCTCCGCCCGCTCGCGCACGCGATCCGCTTGCGCGCGCTCACGGTCCACCTGCTCCCTGCCCAACGGCGGGATCGCCGGGAGAGCGGACGCCGTAGCTTGCGAGCCGTCGATAACCCCGAGCTGCCAGCGCGGCAGGTCACGAGAAGCAGGCCTGAAGGCGGTGATGTCCGCACCACCATCGAGAGGAGGGGCGCCCGTGAAGTCCTCAATGGTTTCGATGTGCAGAAGGACTCGGAAAGTCATACCTCTCTTCCATTGGTCCGGACGATCCTCTGCAACCCGAACGAGCGAAGAAACTCCACCAGAAGCTTTGTTAGCAAAGGTGCACCAGAGGAGCTTGGGGATCTTGTGCGGGTCAGCGGTCCAAATCCAGAGCCCGAAGTGGGATGTTACCTCCATGGTGGTGAAGCCGTCATCCAGCCGCTGGACCGCGCACCGCCGCCCGACGACGCGGTCGACGACGTCCGGGCTCCACGCAAAAGGGGGGAGGCCGTCGATTTGAAGGTGAACCCGATAGAGGAGGTCGGCGCTGACGGCGTGGCCGACACACGACCATGGCCGGAAATGGATTCGCATCCCATGGCGCTTGAAGGACGAACGCGGCGTGCGCATGACCGCATCCCGGTGGCGGCCTTTTCAAACTTCACAAGGAATGGCTCGGGGAAGTGCTCGCTCACCATGAGGTCGGCGGCGCAAAGCCGGAACTCACGCCTGAAAGCCGAGTCTATGCTGAGGCGATCAGTGCCCGGCGGAGGGTCAATCACCCAAACCAACAGCGCCGAACGCTCCCAGTTCAGGCGAGAGGTGTCGATGTCGAAGGAAGTCGCCATGACGCATGAGTCGCTCTCCGGGCGCGTCGCGGGCGCGCCGAGAAAGTTTTGCTCGTTGAAGAGTGCCGCGCGCGAGGCCATGTCCGCGAGGTAGTCCATGCCACTTGAGGTGCCGGGGACGGAGGTGATGGAAGGCGAGGAAGACGATGCGCGGTGGGGACGCAGCGGGGACGGAGCGCAACGATGACGATGAGGAGACTCCGCGCGGGGACGGCGCGAGTGACAGTCCCGGGCCCAGTGCCCGGACCGACCGCAGCTGTCGCAGAGCACCGGGTCGCGGCAGCTTGAGGCGTGGTGGTCGCGAGCGCGACACCGGCGGCAGCGAGAGCTTGAGTTCTTCGAGGGCGAGTGACGAACAGAGCGCGAGGACGAGGCTTTGGGAAAACACTTGGCCGTAGATGCGAAGGAGGACGGAGGGCAAAAGCCGCGTCTTGAATGCGAGCGGAGAGCCGCGCCTCTGCACGCGCCCGGCGCGACAAGACTTGCGTCCATCCGGCTCCGGAGAGGGCAGCCTCGAGCCCCGTCCCGCCGGAGAAGACCGCTGAGATGACGCGCATTGAAGCGGAGCCTGTCCGCGCAGCAGAGTGCGAGACGAGGGAAGGACGAAGGAGACCGCCCGGCGTGGACGCGATGCAGGGCGCGCAATGAAGGCGGAGGAGGAGCGCAGGATTCCGACAAGGCTTGGCGTGATGGCAGGGCAGTCCCGCCCGCGCCAATCGGAGAGGGCCGCATTAATGGCGGAACATGCCTCCGCAGAAGGGTGGTCGAGGTCGCCGTCTTGAAAGCGGTGGGAGAGACCGCGTCTCTGCCAGGCTGGCGCGCTCAGCCCCAGAGCAGCACCGGTCGATGAAGAGGAGGACGGCAGCAAGGGGCGCGCCGGCAGGGCGGCGAAACGGCCAGCGCCAGAACTGGATCCAGCGGCATCGGGCCCAAAACCGAGGAACGCTGGCCGGAAATTGGGTGGAAAGGAAGCTGGGGGTGGGGGTAGCTGGGCTGGGAGGCTGGGGAAGCTTGCAGGGAACTTACGGGCCGCCGGAGCCGGAGACGGCGGGCCGCGCGGGCGGTCGCCGCGCCTGTCGCGGGAGCTCACTCCAACGGTCATTTTCCGAAAACCCACACGGTTTCTCGATGCATCTGTCAAATTCCTCTGGGAGTTCCACTTCTTCGACTTCCCGACCTCGAAGGCGGCCTCCACCATAGTGTCCCCCACGAGTAGTGGATGCTTCGGTTATGAATCGATTCAAGAGATGATTCACATTTTTCGTCAGAACGTTGAATCAATGCTCTGCATCGTATGGACAGCGTGGCCGGTCTTACGCGCGCCCGGTCTACGATATATATACAAACACTTCAGACAAAATGTATTAGCCCTTGTTCAAAAAAAAAGAGAAAATGTACTATTCCCTTGTTCAAAAAAAGAAGAAGAGAAAATGTACTAGCCACGCACGATTGTGAACTTAATTCTCCTGCGGCACCCAAACATACGCCAAAGGACTGGGTGTAACGTGCACTCATAATTGGGTAGTGAAGTACCGGATCGTTTTAAGATTACCAAATAAGATGGATGATGTTTGACCTAAACTAGCAAAAAAAAAAAAAAAAAACCTTCGTCCTGCCCCCGCGTCGCTCCCGCTGGACCGTCGTCGGAGCTGGCCGGCAGGAAAGCCCGCGGCCTCAGAGGAGGGTGGCAGCGAGGCGCTACGGGTTTCCATGGCTTTGGCGACACGACGGGAGCTCGTTCCGATGGCGACGGTGGAAGGTGGCTGCAGTTGGCCTCAGTTGGCGGCGTAGGCTTCGGTGGTGTGCGGCAACGGCGGTTGCCTATGCGGGTCAGCGACGTGTCCGGATGGCGGTGAAGTGGCGTGGAGATGCAGGCCCGTTCCGGGCCTAATCTAGGCTGGATCTCGGGCGGCGGGGCTTTAGGTATGATGTTTCCAATGGCACGTCTAGCTGGCGGCGCGTGGCCGGGAAGAAGGTTGTGCTTCCTCCCTGGTAAGGCATGGCAGGGATGCTTGACCTGGGCCGGGCGGGCCTAGGTCCGGCGCCTGCCCTATAGGGCGGCTTTGACTCTTCCGGCTGCGCGCAGTGGCTTTGCTGCTGCCATGCCCGATCATCTGCCTTGCTCGCTGCCTTGCTCGTACGTCCTAGATCCGGGCTAGGCGGGCCTGGATTCGGCGGCAACGCCTTGTGTCCGCTCAAGTGAGAACGATGTGGTTGAATCTGCTGTCCTACTGGTGCGACTTCGTGGATGCCGAGGTGGCGACCCTGGAAGATGGGTCGCGCGGTTGGCTTTCCGGCAAACGACACTGCGATGGTGATGGATTATCTCTTTGGCTGTGTGGGCGAAGATGTAACACCCGCAGTTATAGGACTCGAGAGGGTAGAAATAGGAATTTCATTTGTGCATTCATGCATCTTTTGGTGAAATCTGGAAAATTTTCACGCTTTTGTGTTAAAAGAATCGAGGGTTGATTCCAGACGAGTGTCAATATTCTGGGAGTCAGACATTGACAGATAGTCGAGAGGTGTCGATAAACCCTACGACATATTTTCAAAACCTTATCAGTACTTCTCCAACATAATTATTTGATTTCATTTTATTTCAAAAGGAAATTTGAAACAATCCTAAGTTTAAAACAATTCTATTCTTTGCTAAGTCTTTCAATACACACATATCACAGAAATAACAATATATAAATCACAAGATTTGTGAGGAAATCATCTCAAATAATAGAATCATCTTTTTACATCCACATCACAATTACATATACAAATCTTTACAAAAGAATTTCTAAAAGAAAATATATACAAGAACTACATTGATTTAAACTCAAATGTGAGTAGAAAACATCTGGATACAAACTATACAAATGATCAACTCAATTTATTTACAAGACTTCATTACAAATATTCTTACAACAATTGGAAGAATACAAAAGACAGTACTAAAATTCCTAAACTAAATCTTCAAGTCTTCTTCATCTTTTAACCTGCAAAATAAACAACACAAACAAGAAGATATTGGGGTTATGATTAAAATGTTGCCAACACCATTTGGTGATGGCATATTATTGTTTTGAAACCTGGTTTTAGCCTAATCAAAATGATGGTTCAATTAGGCTAAATTGGGGAGTTTTGTAAATTATCAAAGGCAACCGAAGGGACTGATCATTTGGATCATGCTCTTTTAATTCGAAGGCAACAAAGAGGGGCAAAGGCATAATTGCGGAAAATTAACTTAGGCAACTGAAATCTTAGGCAACAAGTGCTGTCTTGAGCATATGATCTTGATCTTTCAAAAGATAAAGCAGCAGATAAAATGCATTCCCCAAAAATTAAACCAGGAAGCAAATAAAACTTAAGCCCACAAATTATGGTATCACATTTGCCAATTGATTAGGCAAATGGACCCTAAGCTCACTCTTAAGCTAGCAATCAGCTTAATAAAACCATACACTTGAATTTAATCATTCCAAACCGACTATAATAATCCATTTCCTTCACAGCCAAGCAATCCATCACAAATATCTGGATCTAGATCAGATCAATGACTCAAGAATGACTCAATATATATCACCAAGGGGAGAAGAACTGCGCAGGAGCAGCAGGAGCTTATCTCCATTGTTAAAAGAAGTGTAAAAGCAGTCCAAATAGGCAGCTCGAGGTAGAGAGGGGCCACTGCAAGCAGGTGAATCACCACAGCCAATTATCCTGGTGTCACAAGCACAAGAAACCCAAAAACTGTATAAATACATGACCAGATCATTGTCACAGTTCATACAACTCGCAGCAACCACAGATCACACATTTCACAAGCACCAACAGAGCCAGTAGCACCATTTCCATATGTTCTTCACCAAGAACAACCACAAACCACCAGCATATCATGGAGTTTACCTAAACCCATCCACCACAAGCCATTTCAGCTAGCAAATACACTCTAGAAAATTTGAAGCAGCAAGGAGAAGAAGGTAGAACCTTGGAGCAAGATCAGAGTTTTTCGAGAAGCTCTAGCTGCTCAGCAACAGCAGGTTGATCCATAGTGCTAGAGAGAGACCAAGCAGGTTTTGTAAATGACAGAACCATGCTAGAGAGTTTATTATCAGCATATGTTCTTAACATAGCCTTGCTTGGCAAGGTATGGTGCTGTAGAAAAGTAAATAGCACAACAGAGTACTTCTGTTTTGTGCAAGAAATAGGAAAGAGAGAGGAAAGGGAGTGAAGTTGATTGCTGTAGCAATTGTTTGAGCATATGAAGCAAGGGAAAATAGCATTAGTGTAGCATCTGTTCTTATTTCAATTTTATCAAAACACCACACAAGGCAGTGAACCAGCAGAGCTGGATTAGCTGTACTTAGCACATCTGTGCACATGGAAGAAGCACAGGAAAGCATAAAAAAGCATTTCTAGACAAGCTAGCTACTGTGTAACTCTCAAGGAGGCATCACAGCAAGCCACACAAGTCTAAAATACATTTAAATCATTAAATCATCACAGTTAGCTCAAGTTATACTAGTTCTAGCTCAGATATAATTTTTCTAAAGAGATTTTCTTCATCTATGAGCAAGAATGCTCCCAACAATGATTCCAGAGGTAGTGGAAGGATCTACACATGCTAGATCTACACCATTCATCTCATTCTTGATGCACAGAAGGAAGACAGTGCATATAATCAAGCAAATCATCAAGAAATCATCATCTGTTCATCTAGAACCTAAGCCAGTAGAGGAGTACATGTGTAAGCAATAGCTAGAAGCTACTAAATCCAGTAGAAGGTGTAGAAGAGAAGGATAAGTTCTTACCGTGTGTCCATGGCCGTAGCTCCACAGCGGCGAGGCAGTGCTCGCGCTACCGTTGGAGGGGGCACACGGAGGTCGTAGACCAGCACCACCGCACCACGGCGGCACAGAGGGCAAAGCTCTGCGCCGAGCCATGGTGAGCACGCCGGAGAAGAAGGGGAAGAAGCGGCGGCAACACCGAAACCCTAACCCTAGGGCTGGGTTGCGTGTGACCGCTAGAGGAAGAGAAGCACAAATCGCCTAGGCAGAAGGTGGCCGGAGCTGGCAGGAGCGTGGGGGTCGTTTTGCCCCAGACCAAGGCGGCGGAGGTGGCCGGAGCTGGCCGGAGCAAGACGGCGACGGCGCAGGCGACTCGGGAGCCAGAGGAGGTCGAGCTCAAGCTTGGGCTCGTGCGAGTGAGAGAGAGAGAGAGGGAAGAGTGACTCAGTTGGTTGGACCGGACCCGAGTTCACCCTTTGACCTGGTTTAACCAGGGGTCTCTTTGCAAAATTTTGAATTTATAAAAATTTACCAAATTTCAAAACTCATTGTAAATTCAAATAAAATCCTATAAATACTTTAAAAATATCTACAAATATCAACAGAAAATAAGCTATTTAAATAAAATATCTATTTGAATTTTTGAAAAGTATTTCTTGTATCAAAAATTCAAAGGATTCTTAAGTGAAATGACTCTGAAATAATTTAAATTATTTTCAAAGGAAATAATATGGGAAAATTATGTATTAAGTTCAAAGTATAATTTGAACTATATCATGACTGTCATGTCACTCATCCTAAATAAAAATCTGAATGAAAGACCATTTAAAATCAGTATCAAGACTTTTAATAAATTTCTGGGGGAAAAGCATTGCATCCTATGCATAATAGCATCTATTTGGTTTTCAAACATTGTCTCATATTGACAATGATGTTGATTTTCAGAACACGAGGGTCCCAATTCGTCGGAAGCTTTAGACTGCACTACCTGTCAGTCTCAAGGCAAGTTCCAACTTTCATGTCCTCGATTGATTATTTTTAATCAAAGTAATTGCGAAGTACTATGAATTATCATTGCATGAAAAAGAAAAACCTATTTTCGAATGATGTGAATTGCTATATTAATTATGGTTGGCTGGCAATGGAACCACGGATTGATGTTGTGGTGGAGGTTCCATTGTACGGGAAGGTATATACCTAGGATTAATAACCCAAGGCCGAGTATTCCTTACGTGCCGTATCGATAGCATCAGCCAACAGATTCACTATGGATGGGCTCGTCAGAGGTTTCTTCCTTCGTTCGCATATCCTCGGCAGGCTATTACCTGGTTGCGTCCGTTGCGGCGGCCAACTGCGTGGAAGCGCGTGACCTTCCCACTCGACGGACTGACTGGAATAGAAGCTCAGGAGAGGTGGCGGGCTAATGGTCTTAGTTACCAGCCGCGTCACAAATGGGCGGATATGCGTTATGCCGGGAAGCGACTCCACATGACTTGTTGCCCTGAGTTCTGGCTATAGCACACATGGTGTGCTGATGAAGCATTAGGAGCCAGGCTGCTGTTGGGTAAAGTGGTGCAGCTCTGCAGAGTTAAACAAAGAAATTGCGACTGTTACATCCTTGTTCCAGGAGGGAACTATGGTCGCGGTGGGAAATGAATCTCATGTGATTCGCAAGACCCGTGGAGGCTGGGGGCATAGTTTTCTAAAATAAAATAGACCTTTTACTAATTTTTTTTACAAAACTTGCATATACATCTTGATTTTTTGGTCAAGATGGTAGCTAGTGCATTCCACTTATCTAAGCGTTAAGCTGAACTTGCTGAGTAACACTGTTACTCATTCGTTCCCATTGTATCCCCTGCTTAGACTTTGAAGAGACCGTGGACGGAAGCTATGGAGCATACCATGCCGATGACATCTACTTTGAAGCACCTGATCTGTCTGGAGGAATAGAGGGCGTCGACTACATCATCGCCTATGGAGCTGACGACATTGAAGAAGAGGAGGTGGAGACTTAGAGTTATCATAGTAGGAACCTGGCCGAGTTAGACTAGACTAGTACTACTTAGCGGCTGAGCCAAGATGGTTCTTAGTTTGCTGTTTTCTATCGCTTGTAGGTTGACTGCTGTCAACATCGCAATAATAGAGATTCCTCCCATGTCGGAGGAAGACGTCGTTGTTTTTATGCATTTCTGGCTTGTAATCTTTAGCAGTGTGTAATTAAGTGGACCCGCAATGTTTCTGTTGTACTACTCTGAGTGATGTAATATTTACGGATTAGTCCTTCCGTGGGTGTTATGTCAACGACTTGTACACTACAATATGCAGTGGTGTGCCGGGTCACCGCTGATGGTATCAGAGCAATTGCTATACCTTAGGTTGGAAACCTATTAAAGGGAAAACCTGTAGGTGTGCGAGGCCTTAGAATGAATTGAGTTTTAATTTGTTATGATTGATATTCACTTGAGAATAGCATTATCATGCAATTATTAGTTCATTTCAATTCTGATATCCTTTTTGGCTATAACAGCTAGGATGGAGAAACGGGGTCCCAGGAGGTCAGTTCGTGTGAGAGATGCTGAGTTGGGCAAGGGTGTTTTTCGGGGAAGCTGGGCGGAAATGCTTCATCAACTGATCTATTTTCTTGGTATCAAAACCAAGGTGATAGTGAAAGTGATGAGTTTTTACGACAGGTCAATTTTAGCCCTGTATCGTGTAGCACTCAAGTTACCGCCTGAACTAAAGATGGGATTCAAAATGCCCTTTGGAGAAGCGAAGAATGTGGAAGTAGCTTTCCAGATTGCTGCTGTCAGAGCAGTACTGAGATAAGGACATCCAAGAGTCATGCGTTGATGGAAACACCGTTTAACGCTATTCCGAGTGCGAATTACCGGCTTGAGGGTCCAGTGGATTATAAGGCTTTCCTGAAAACTAATCCACGTGATGTGGCTGAGTTCATGGACAGTTGTCTCAAGATGATTCGGGCGTATCATAAGACGTTCGGAGTAGTAGCTGGAGAGGTAGAAGCCATGATAGAGCAGTACTCCAGTCCTGAAGTTATTCAGGAAAGGTGTGATATACTGAGGTATGAAGCAGAGAAGGGATATACTGATCCACCACCCACACCAGCTAGGTATGTGGAGGAAGTAGAACCCGATACCCCAATTTATCCTGACTATACACCACCACACTCTGGCTATGTCTTAGTTGATGAGGAGAATGGATGGCAGAGTTGGGAACCTGAAGTACCAAGTGCCACAGGTTGGGATGAAGAACCTTATCAGGGTACACTGAGTGATCCCATAAGAATTCCAGGAGATCCAGGAGAGCCGGAAGTTACTAGTCATACCCCTAGGAGGAAGCCTAGAGTTGGTGAGTCAAGTAGGCCAATAAAATAGATTATGAGGAGGAAGATGAGGAATGGAAGTATGCGTATGAGACCAAGTATTACCCGAAGATGGAGAAGGGAGACGAACCACGAGGGTATTTCAATAACTTTGAGGCAATACCAACTGGGTACGATGATGGAGGCGAGGGTTATCGAGATGAGGATGTTTACGATGGGGAAGCAGCGACATACAAGTATCTTGATAGTTACTTCGCCATGACGGATATGACGTTAGAAGCAAGCCCATCTGACCCTGAATATCAGCCTACCACTAGCGTGAAGTTACCAGGGATTCTCAGGAGGACCAGGCGTAATTGTCACTGGAAGCCTGAGAAGTATGCGGAAAAGTGAAGTAGAGCAGGACGGAGTGAAGCAGTAGTTGTGTAATATGTTTAATATAGGGTATTGTACGTAGTATTGTAAGGACGCTGGTAGCAATAAGTGAGACCTACTCACTTTTAGAGTGTGTTATTATTCTGTACCCATGTTTGTAAGCCTACATGTATAATACATGGTATATGTTTGAAAAGTTTTGTGTTCTTTGGATTTTTCTGTTTTTCCATTGTTTGACTAGTACTTGTGCATGGAATAGGACTCGAAGTGCATATGCATAATGTAACGGAGAGTTCTGATTCGATGTAACAGGACTAGAGGGTAATGGCGTACGTCGGTGAGGAGAGTGATGTGCAGAGGCAAGGACGTGAACTTAAGGAGAAGCAAGATGCAGATGCAGGAGGAATACCACCACCAAGGCCAATTACGGAGCAAAGTTTCATGCAGTATATGCAGATGGTGGAAGAAGGCAGGCGCCAAGACCAGGAAAGGCAGAACAAATTTCTGCAAGATTTGCTGGAAATACGGGCAGGACGAGGAAGGGATGAAGTACTTAAAGGAGTGACTCTATCAGATTTCCAAATTGCTAGACCTATACCATTTGCAAGAGCTCCAGAACCTATGGACGCAGAAGATTGGGTGGCAGATACTGAACGAAAGCTCAACACAGTTGGATGTTCTGATGAGGAGAAGGTTAGGTATGCAACTCATTTGCTTACCGGACCAGCAGCATCATGGTGGGAAGCCATAGTGGCAACACTACCTGCTGATCATGTTGTAACCTGGGAGGAGTTTAAGAAAAGGTTTAGGGAAGCACATGTTCCTGAAAGTATTATGGAGTTAAAAAGGAGGGAGTTTGAGAATCTGAGACAGAATGAGTTACCTGTTGGACGTTATGTCAGTGCGTGCAACATGTTATCGAGGTATGCATTGGATGAAGTAGACACTGAGGAGAAAAGGAAGAAGAGATTCATGAAGGGTCTGAATCCTTTCATGAAGATGCAGTTAAGGTTGACTAAACCAAAGGAGTTCCAGGAGCTAGTGGATGCAGCTATAACATTGGAAGATGATTATAAATTACTTCAGGAGGAAAGAAGGAAGAAAGCGAGAATGGAGCTGACGAGGGGTAGACTCATCAAGACCCATGGTTAAGGTCCCTAGGTTATGAATATGGGGGAGAGAACGTGGTAGAGCTGGAAGTATCGTCGGCTGACAAGCAGGGCAAAGATTTTACCCAGGTTCAGGGCCCTCGTGTGGAGGTAACACCCCTACGTCCTGCCTGTCTGTTATTGATTTGTGAATATGATGGTTACAAGGATCCCGGCGAGATGTCGATCTCGCTAGGGTTTGTGGCTCTGGTGTTCGTTGTCTGGTTCGATGGCCCTCCCAGTCCTTAAATAATAGGCTGGGTCTCGGGTGTTCGTAACCGACTCGATTTACAAGTAAGGAAACTCTAAACCGACTATTGCTTCGCCAAACTTGGAGGATACTCCATCTTCGTGGGCCTCCCTTCATGGGCTTCATGTAGGCTCTGATAGTTGGGCCTAGTCGATACGTGCACCAGGTACCCTCATGGTAGGGTACCCGATAGGCATACCCATGTCAGTAGCCCCCGAGTACTTGTCTGATTCGAAGAGTCGGGCATGGACTCATACATCATGCACGTTATATTTTTTACATCTGTATTTAGAATTCTTATGAAATAGCACATGTTGGCTATGTCGAGTGTTTCATCGACTATGATTTTTGCTTATGATAGTCAAGGGATATTAGCTTAGCAGGCCCGGCACACACGACGGATCGGGGCCAGTTAACTACCATTTGTGGCAAAACCATACTAGCTTTCAATCAAACTCGAGTCCCCGGACTCGAATCTGGAACAAACTGGACAGACTCGAAACAGCCGTTGAGGTCTTACGGAATCGAACTGCAGTATAATTTTGAATCAACCCAACGCGTCCGTCGGGGATAATTCATCATGTCTGCTGACACGGAACATTTAAGGATAACGCTGCTGGAGCGGTCCTTAGCCCAGCTCGACTGATCGGCGGGTCTTACCTTTGCACTATGCATGCAGCATCCAAGGATCGTCGGATCAACTCGGGAATATTTTGAGTGTGATTTTGCTTATGAACTTAGTCGAATGTTTCGTCGACTGACACTTTTGCCATTATTCTATCGGGTGCGCGACAGCGCTCCCGATGGGAGTAGCCCCCGAGATTGTGCTTTATTGCTTGCAATGGAGGATAATCTCAAAATCTTTTACCCTGCACATTTTAGTCAAAGAAA
This sequence comes from Poa pratensis, assembly GCA_947311845.1. Lineage (NCBI taxonomy): Eukaryota > Viridiplantae > Streptophyta > Magnoliopsida > Poales > Poaceae > Poa > Poa pratensis. Next base: position 41,116,030 of record CAMZMU010000098.1, read on the forward strand.
TTTTTTGATACGCTCCCGATGGGAGTACGATGCTGCAGTCGAAAGAATTTCGACTGGCCTCTATGACTTTGCTAAAAAACCAACCGAGACTTATGCGAGAGACCACCCGAAGATATCATCGAGTGACTTTTATGCCAGTTGTGAAAGAGAGAACAACGTCAGCAATGACGCATTTTGCGACTGCTATCTCTGACAAGCGGTGGCGTGCTTGGAGAGGCTTTGATAAGACGTGACCCTGTTTTGTGGGCCCGTTTTGCAGAGCTGACCAGGGATGACGCCGCGTGGACTTGATTTGACCGTTCTGGCGCGATTTTCACGGGGCGTGATGATGGCTTCCTGGATTCTCGTGCGTAGTGGGCGGAGTGGCCGGCGACGGTTGCTCCCGTGGCCGCCACGTGTATGGCCAGATTTCGCGCGGAGCGTATGGATTTGTTTTAACGGTTACGATCGTTTTTGCGCTCTGTGGTAAATAGGGGGGACGGCGCTGGCAGAGTTTTTTACTTGCCATTTGCCCCTGCGCCGCCCCTCGTCTCCTTCCTCGCGCTGCCCCTCCATTGTTCTGCGCCCAAGTTCTTGCCCCACACTCCCTCCACGTAGCATGGCGAAAGGTGGAGGTGCGAAGCGTGGTGCTGCCGCCGCCGCGACCGATGCGACCAAGGGCAAGAAGGCCGTGGCGGGTACATCTGCATCCGCCGCGCTGAAGAAGGGCAGCGGGGACTGGGCGAAGTCCACCATCAAGGACGCCCATTTGGTCAAGTTCCGCGAGCAGGGGTATCTGCCACCCGCGGAGCAGCTCGCCGTCCGCGCGCCGTCGCCCAAGGAGGTACTCCCCGAACCACGCGCCAACGAGCGTGTTTGTTTTGCGGAGTTTTTGCCTAGGGGCTTTTCGCTTCCCCTCCACGATTTCGTTCGTGGTCTTCTTTTTGCCTACGGGGTGCAGATCCATGATCTCACCCCAAATGGCATTATGCATATCGCGTGTTTCATCACGCTGTGCGAGTGCTTCCTCGGCGTCGCACCCAGCTGGGCGCTGTGGAAAGCCATCTTCATGGTGCGGCCGAACAGAGGAGGTGGTCGCACCTACCCGTCGGCGGCTGTGGAATCAGGTGCGCAGCGACACCCGCTACTTCCGCCTGAAGACCGTCGACTCCGCTCAAGGCTGGAGGAAGGGGTGGTTTTATGCGACTGTCGAGCAGGATGCAGCCGCCCCTTTCTCGACTGCTGCTTTCACCAGGACCAAGGCGTGGGATCACCAACTCTCAGCCGAAGAAATGGAGGAGGCAAGCCCTTTGCTGGCTCGGATCGGAGGCATGCTGGACAAGGTCACAGGCATCCATTTGATCGCCACCTTTGTGAAGAGGCGGGTGTGGCCCATCCGTGCCCGAGCGCACCCCATGTGGGAGTATGAAGGCGCGGGTGACATCACCCGAATGAACCCAGAGGAGCTTTCAAGGAGTGAGCTGCTGACGCATGTGCGGCACATCACCAACTTGACGACAGGCGACACTTGCAACGTCGACTGCCCTGTTGCACCATATGGGTTGGAGAACCCTTTGCTTGAGGTATGTATGTGTTATAGCCTGCTTGCAATGAAGAGTTTGCCACTCGCATGTTCTGCGATATGCGATTTTTGATTCTGACTTTGCAATTTGTGATGTGCTATGCAGGGTCACTCGACTGCTGCCTCCCTTCCTCCTCTGCCTGAAAATGGCGAGACTGAAGAAACACAGGCACAGGTGGTGGACCCGAAAGGGGATCAGTCGCCCATCCCTTCTGCCACCACTTCACATGTGGAGGATGAGGAAGAAGCAGCAGAAGAAGTCCAATCTGAAGACAAGGCCCCCTCTGACCAAGAAGTCGATACCGCGCACCGAAGCGGCGTCGACTGGCCAAGAAGGCGCCTTCTGCTGCAAGTTCACCCGCGAAGGAGCAGGGCTTGGAGGATGACGAGGAATCAGGTTCACCACCTGTTTTCCAAGCCGCTCCTTTGCGTGCGTGCTCAACAAGCTCGACTCTTCCGCTTCAGTCGAGTGGTACCCCAGCCTTTGGGGACCAATTTTTGGCGACTCCGAAGATGAGGAAGATGAGGAGCACAGGTATGTGTTTTTTGAGTATGATATGAAATTTTGTGCTGTCACATTTTGTGCTGACCATCCTTTTGTTTGTGTGTTGCCACAGTGCTGAAAACAATCAGCCTGGGACTCCTCCAGTCGAGAATGTTCCAACCCTGGAGCACTCGAAGTCTGCACCGACTGGAAACGAGGCTGCCCAGCCAATGGCCACTGACGCTGTCGTTGAGACAGCCAAGGCGGCAACTCCAGATGTCGGGACATCAGTCGCGGCTCCTGAGCCGTGGATGAACCACGTGAGTAGTTTTTGCTTGACCCGTTTAGTTGTAGGTCTGTGAGAGTTTTGGATTTTTGCTGAATCGTGTGCTCGCAGCCCTTCTACCACACCTTGGCAGATTCTGCCAAGGCTTATGTCCAGGTGGAGCAGGAGAGGGACACCATGCGCGCCGAGCTCGAGCGGCTCAGTCGTGAGTTCTCCTTTTTGCTTTTGTTTTGCCAACTTCTTTTTGCAATGCTTGATTTTGTCGAGTATTGAATGCACGTGATTTTGCTGGGCCAGGCGAGAAGAAGGAGCTGGAAGACGCACTCGCCGCGCAGCGCGAAGAGTCGAAGAAAGAGCTGGCTGCCGCCACCAACTCAGCCGCTGCACGCGAGCGAGAATATGCTGACCAGCTCGCGGCACTCGCGCAGGTCATGGGAGGTGAGTAATCTTTTCTCCTTTTGATATGACGATATAACTTGTCGAGTGTCGTAAAATGACTTATGCCTGTTTTGAATTGTGCAGAAGCTGTTGGCGCACCGGCCTCTGCGGACGTGGCGAGTGACGATCTTTCGCTGGAACAGGCTGTGGGCGGCTTAGGCGCTCTATGCAACCAGGCGAAAGAAGCACTCGCCAAATCGACGAGCACACTTGGCGCTGTATACCAAGTGGTGTTCCCGACTGGCGTGGTGCCGTCGACGGTGGATGACTTCGCCAACGTGTTTGGCCCCGGGACGTCCACCATGGCGGGTTTCGCTCGCGCCAACACGGTACGCGGATCCGAGTCCACCATCAAGCTTCTTATGGGACATGGGATAGATTGCGACTATGAGGCAGCACTGTCTGCGTTCCCTCAGAAGCCAGATGGGAAGCCCATTTCCCTGAAGGGGGTGAGCGGAGCCGCCGCGCGACTGGCCGAAGTTTTTATGAACACCATGGAGCGCCGGGCACTCGAGACTGCCAATCGTCTGCTTAGGAAATCGAAATCTTAGGTTAGGGTAGCTGTACCCTTTTGCTTTTTTATGCCTTGTAATGATACCTTCTGAACTGCGCGAGTCTGCGCTTTGTTTGTGCTACCTTGTTTATGCAAACTGTCTTTTGCTAATGTCTTTCATCGAAGAGTTGTATGCTTACGACATGAGTTTAGCTTCTGACACAAACTTTGTGTTTGTGATTATGCTCTTTGAACAGTCACGAGAACCTGCTACTGCGACTAGTTCCTCGCAGGCTCCAATCACCACCCGATCCCAGGGTCAGGTGGCAAATGATGCCAAGGTGATGGAGTATATGAAGGCTAAATTTGTGAGAATGGAGCAAGATCTGAAGGACGCCCAGGCTGAGCTGAGTCGATTGAGGGCCAGACCCGCGTTGGCCACCCAACGCGAGGATTATGTGCTCGGGGAGATGGAGCTTGTGAACAGGCAACTCGAGTGTAAGTTCGAGTCTTGCTTGTTTACAAGCTTTTTGCGTAGCTTTTGTCCTTTTGATCTGACTGGTGCGCCCGTGTTTGTAGGCTTTGTCGACAACTTCCAGGCTGAAAGATTCGCGTGGAAGGGCGTCTGGATAGCGTGGTTGACGACCCTACACTGGGCGTCAACACTTTTGGCTTGATAGGTACCATGCCCGCATACTCGCCACCCTGAAGGATCGCGTCTGGCGAAGTGCTGAACTGCTGGAGTTATGCCGGGCAGCGTTTATTCGCCTGAACGAGACTCTTTTTCCTTCGGGGCCACAACCACAAGGGATTCGTGCTGTGTTGAACATCTTCCGCCAAACAAATCCCATTCGAGAGTTGCTGTCTCAAGACTTGTGATTGGAGCCAACGCTGCAATGGCGTATATGCGTAGTCGAAAACCAAGGTTGGTGTTGCGGACACCTGCAGCCGGAGAGGTTCTCGAACAAAAAGACCTGGATGACACGATCCAAGCTGCGGAGACACTAATCGAGTGCACTCGCGAACAGCTTTGCGGTCCCGAGCTGCCCGTAAAGGACGAGCCTGAGGATTAGAATAGTTTGCGAGTGCAATTTTTGTATAGGGGCAGCCCCCGAGTGTAATTTTTGACTCTTTGTATATTGTATAGTTTGTATACTTTGATTTTTTGCGAGCCCCCGAGTCAGTCGAGCGGGGTTTGTGAAATATGTGTTGGTTATGAACCAATGACTGTGCAGCCCCCGAGTATTCGAGTGCGGCTGCAGAGTTTTTGTGTTCTTTGTTTGGATCCTTGTTACGCAGCCCCCGAGCATTCGGGTGCGGCTAAGGCATTGTGTTTCTGCAAGAGCGAAGCTCATTTGATCGATAACACAGCCCCCGAGGGTTTCGGGTGCGGTTAAGGTATGAATTATGCGGGTAGTAGCCACAAAGAAGTCGAAGGAACATTGATTTTATTCCTCTTTTGAATGTTAGGCTGCAGGCCGCCTCATTAAAAACCTTCCAGTCCCCTTAGGTACCCTGGTAAGGAAAAGAGCGCGTCTGAAACCTGCAGCCATCCGACATATAGCCTATTACATTGTATGACTGTGAGCACTTTATGCGTAGAAACGGCGCAGATGCGCAACGTTCCAAGGATTATGAGAGAGTTCGCCTGTCTTCGCGTGCTTCAGTCGATATGCGCCTCCACCAAGGACCTCCGTGATGATGAAGGGACCCTCCCATGGGGAAGCGAGCTTGTGCACCTTCTTTTGCTTCAGTCGAAGAACCAGGTCGCCAACGACGAAGGACCTGGTGCGCAGTCGACGGCTGTGGTAGTTGCGAAGGTCCTGCTGGTAAACAGCTGTGCGGGCCAAGGCCGTGTCGCGCGCCTCATCGAGCAAGTCGACTGCGTCTTCGAGTGCTTCTTCCGCGTCTTCTTCATTGTATGCTTCAACTCGTGGCGCATTGAACCTTACGTCTGATGGCAGAATTGCCTCTGCACCATAGACCATGAAGAATGGGGTGAACTGCGTAGAAGTGTTGGGAGTTGTGCGTAGGCTCCATAGCACAGATGGTAGTTCTTCGACCCAAGCACCCGCAGCTCTTTTGAGTGGCACCAGGAGGCGCTTCTTGATCCCACGTCACAAGTCCATTGGCCTTTTCGACTTGGCCATTGGATTGTGGATGCGCCACGGATGCGTAGTTGAGCGTAATGTCCTGCTCTTTGCAGAAGGTTTTGAACTCCTCAGCCGTGAAGTTTGTGCCGTTATCAGTGATGATACTGTTTGGGACACCGAAGCGGTAGATGATGCTCTTTATGAAGTTGACTGCCGTAGTAGCAGTCGAATTTGTGATGGGGACCGCCTCGATCCACTTTGTGAACTTGTCGACTGCCACCAGTAGGTGAGTATGCCCGCCATGCGATGATTTTTGAGTGGCCCAACCATATCGAGCCCCCATTGGGCGAAAGGCCAGGCCAGCGGTATGTCTTCAACGCCGATGCGGGTGCGTGCGGCTTTGTTGCGAATTTCTGGCAGCCGACGCACCTTTTGACTATGTCCTCCGCGTCTTTGAGTGCTGTAGGCCAGTAAAACCCTGCGCGAAAGGCTTTGGCTACGAGTGATCGACTGCTGGCGTGATGCCCACAGGTACCTGCATGAATATCTCGAAGTATGGCTTGGCCATCTTCGAATGCGATGCATCTTTGGAACATACCTGATATGCTGCGCTTGTATAACTCGCCGTTGATAACGGTGTATGCTTTTGATCTTCGAGTCACGCGTCGGGACTCGGTTATGTCATCTGGTAGCTCGCTGCGGAGTATGTAAGCCAGAAAAGGTTGAGTCCAAGTTGGCTCAATGAGGAGTACCTCGACTGGGGGGTCCTCTGTGCTGGGCGCTTTGCTTTTGGCTGGCGTAGTCGACGGAGGAGGCTCTCGTTTCTCCTTGATAGATCTGTGTTCGATGCGCTCGAGGAAGACACCAGGTGGAATTTGTGCGCCAGTTGAGCCAAGATTGGCTAGCATGTCTGCTTCTTCGTTACTTTCCCTTCCTATGTGCCTCAACTCGCAGCCCTCGAAGCTGCCCTCCAGTGTGTTGTACAGGTCGCGATAAGCGATCATGTTGTCCGCGATTGCGTCGCAGGCCTTCATTGTTTGCTGCATGATGTCCCACAAGTATAGGGGATTGTGTGTAGCCTTTTCGATAAGTAAGAGTGTCGAACCCAACGAGGAGCTAAAGGTAGGATAAGTATTCTCTCAAGTTCTATCAACCACTGATACAACTCTACGCGCACTAAACGTTTGCATTATCTAGGAAATAAAACTACGGTAGCAATACGGGTATGAGAGATAGCTTTACAAGATAATAAATACATGAAAGTAAATGTTAGTGCTGCGCAATAAAATACACTAAGTTACCATATACTAACAGTACCATGAGTGTGGAAAAGTGGTGGTAATTGTGGTGGCTTTGTCCAAGATTAACTAGTGAAGGTATTTGGTTCATTGTCTTCGATGTAGTTTTCTATGTGGGAGAGGCTAAATATACATGCACTCCACTACTTGGGATTACAAGTACTATATGATTAGATTGTTTAGCAAGCATCCGCAAATACTAACAATGCATTAAGGTTTCCCCAACCATAGCCTTAAGTTCAAGGTCCTCTTACTCCCATACGTGCAACTAATCGGTTCGCGTTCTCAGGTTTCTGTCACTCCAGCAGAACTTCCCCCGCTTCGTTACAAATACTACCAACCCTAGGGTGTTTGATTCATGCGCGCACAAATATAATGGACACCAAAGGACAGCACCATATAGACATACAACTCTAATGAACCTCATGCATTCAATTAAGCAATCGAAAGACAAATAAACTACGGAAACATGATGTAAATCATAGGATAAATATTATAGTATCAAACACCATGTTTACATAGGACGGTACAGAGGTTTGTGGGAGGATGAACCACTGAATACAAGGAGGAGATGGTGATGGAGATGGCGGTGAAGACGGCGGAGAGGGGCAGCGCGGCGGCGCAGGGCGGCGGCGGCGCCGGTGGTGCGGGGAACTCCTTCCCCCGCCACCGGCAAGCTTGGGGAGCGCCGCCCCTTAGCCTCCCTCCTTCATGGCTTCTTCGGAGCCCTCCCCATGGAGATGGGATCCATGGGGGAGGAAAAAACGTGGCTTTTGATGGCTGAAATTCGTGGGTGGAGGAGTCCCCCACGAATTAGGTTTCCTCCCTTTACTAGCAAACATGTCCGTGCGTTGCTACGGGCTTTATTATTTTTCAAGTAATTTAGAATAATATGTTTTTCAGATTCTTATATTTACACGATGTATTTACTTGTTTTTTAGTCATTCCCAGCTTCTATTGCAGCATAATTACAACTAACATCCCTATATTTGAAAAATATAACTATTTTCCGGCTCATGAAACTTAGAAAGATATGAATATCCTAGATTGTCCATTCGGTAGAAAGAAGTGGGAAATGAGCTGCAATTGTTGTTCAAAACCACTCATAAAATATTTAGTCTTGTTCTGATCGTCAAGAAAGTTCATTAGTCAAACTACAGGACAGATTAAAACCTCTTGACTGAAACTATGTATTCAGGGAACTCAAGCGTGAGGACACCGCAAGATTGCTTTTGCTGATGCAATTTTCTGACATTGGGCTGCCTCATTTAGCTATCCTCATGATGTATTGGTTTATAACTTTATGCATTGGCTTGCCAAATATGAATTAAATAGAATAACCCGAAGACTTGTACATGCAATATCTTACCGTTGTTCTCCTTATTGCTTGTAGAAGTGATACCAAATCTTTCAATTTTGCGAATCTGTCAGCATATGCCTTGTACATTGTACGGGAGTATTTCAGCAAACACATGGCGAGCATGAATAGCGTTCCATGGCCTGTGCCCTGGGGTGGCAAGCTGCAAGCCGGCAAATGCTGATACAGAGAGGAGGCAGCGAGCGCCGTGTCGCCATTCAAGACTTGTGCAGGCTGGCCGGGGCCTGGTTCGGTGTCGTATTGATTCGACTCAACAGCACCGCCCACCGTTGTCAATCCGGTCGAATCGTCAATTCTAAATCGACAGAAATCACCATGGCTAGAGTCTGAATCTGGCGGCGGAGACATGGATGCGCTCCACCGCGTGCATCTCGGAGAGGAGGCCCGTCGACGGAGCAACCGGGGACTGAACGGAACATATCCCTCCTTCCTCCGGCTAGAATCGATCTGCTCCTAAAACTCCAACATCAGTGCCGCCCATGGCAGGTGCTTCGACTGGCGCGGATAGATCTTCCTGGTCTCGGTCGAGTTTTATACGTCTCTCCCGTGTAGAAACAGAGCTCGTGTCGAAACAGAGTTCGTTTTCAGACGGAGTTCGATTGCCAGAGTTGTAATCCGATCGATCGTGTAGCTTACCAGAGTTTATGGGCCTGTAGCGTGGGCCTAGAGCGTTAGATCGATCGTGGGCCTGGAGCGTGAGATCGATCGAGAGTCTGGAGCGTGCGCGCTAGCTTGCGTACCAGATGTACCCTGGAGCGTGAGATCGATCGAGAGACGTACAAGACGTACGTAGCGTGAGATCGATCGGGAGACGTACCAGACGTACCGCAGCCACGGCCACGGTCGCCTGTGGAGCTCTTTCTTTTTTATTTTTACAGGGCTCAAATAGTTTTTTTTGGCATGGTGGGTAATTTATTTCAACTCCAGAGGGTAAAATCGGAAAGTGAAAAACGGACCAACCATCACCTGAAGCCATATTATATAGTAGAGATATATCTTCTCGGATTTCCGTCACCCCCTTTTAGGGTTCCACCAAAACGGGCCTCCAGGCCGCGTCCGAACTCCGATTGGGCTGATCTTGGGCTTAAAATCTTCGTATGGAAAATTGTGACAACTTTCGTAAGAGACAGGTCTCCATTTGATGTCATCTTCGAGGGTCAAACTGGCAAACTTCGTAAAAAGTTCTCAGACAGATTTCTGGAAAGTCCCAATTCGACTCCAACAAGGTTTCCTCTTGTATTCTTGATAATTCCTACACATCAAAGAGTAAAACAAGAACATTGTGCACTTTTGCAACTATTAGTAGGTTAGTCCAAATAAATAATAAACTTAATATAAAACAAGTGCTAAAAGCATAAAAATGGCATGAAACAATAAAAAATTATAGATACGTTTTGGACGTATCACTGCACCACGAGGTTGGAGTCGCCGTAGATCATCAGTCGAGTGCACCCGAGTGCTTTTGCCATCCGCATGCCATGGATCAGAGCCTCGTATTCAGCCTCGTTATTGGAGGGTAGTTTGAATCCCATCTGCAAAACATAACGTAGCTTGTCCCCTTTTGGTGATATGAGGATGACGCCTGCGCCTGCGCCTTCGTGTTTCTTGGACCCATCGAAGTACATGGTCCAGGAATTGGACACGTCTGGTGCTCCAGGTAATTGGGCCTCTATCCACTCGGTTGTGAAGTCGGGTAGGACTTGTGCTTTGATAGCCTTCGGGTGCTCGTACTTGATGTCTCTTGGAGCCAGCTCGATGAGCCATTTTGCGACTCGACCCGTTGCATTGGGGTTTGTGAGGATATCACCGATTGCTGAGTTACTTACCACGGTGATCGGTGCTCGGTGAAGTAGTGTGTCAACTTCCTTGAGGACATGAATACAGCGTATGCCAGCTTTTGATAGTGCGGGTACCGCTGTTTTGATATGGAGAGAACCTCGCTCAGGTAGTAGACTGGACGTTGTATGCTTTGGATGTGCCCCTCCTCCATGCGTTCGACTACCAGTACGGTGCTCACCACCCTGTTTGTAGCCGAGACATACAGGTAGAGTGGTTCCCGTTCCTTAGGTGCGACGAGGATCGGAGGGCTTGTGAGGATCCGCTTGAGATCTGTGAAGGCTGCTTCAGCTTCTGGCGTCCACTCGAACTTGTCCGCCTTCTTCATCAGTCGATAGAATGGTAGAGCCTTTTCACCCAGTTTGCTGATGAATCGACTGAGCGCTGCTACTCGTCCTGCTAGTTTCTGCACATCGTGAAGCTTTGAAGGCCTTTGCATTGTGAGGATGGCCTGTATTTTCTCCGGGTCTGCTTCGATTCCACGGGCAGAGACTAGGTACCCTAGGAGCTGCCCGGCTGGAACGCCGAACGTGCACTTCTTAGGATTGAGCTTGATATGGAAGCGTTTGAGGTTTGCGAACGTCTCCCTCAAATCGTCGAGTAGTGTGTTCTTCCCTTGTGGTAATGACAATGTCATCCACGTAGACCTGGACGTTGCGTCCAATTTGCTTTTTGAGGCAGTCCTGCATCATGCGCTGGTATGTTGCACCCGCGTTTTTGAGCCCAAAGGGCATAGTTGTGTAGCAGTAGACCCCGAGTGGGGTTATGAACGCCGTTTTTTCTTCGTCTTCTTGCTTCATCCTTATCTGGTGATAACCTGAGTAAGCATCCAGAAAGGAGAGTCGTGCGCATCCGGCGGTGGAGTCGACGATCTGGTCGATTCGGGGTAGCGGGAAGTGATCCTTTGGACAGCACTTGTTCAGCGCTGTGAAGTCCACGCACATCCGAAGGATGTCTGTATGCTTCTTCTCTACGAGTACGGGGTTGGCCACCCATTGTGATTTCTTGATTTCCCTAATGAATCCTGCTGCGAGTAACCGGTCGACTTCAGATTCGACTGCGGTTCGCTTTGGGCCGGAGATTCGACGCATCGTTTGCTTGACTGGCTTTGCATCTGGAAACAATTGGAGAGAGTGCTCGGCGAATTCCCTGGGAATACCTGGCATGTCGGCTGGACACCACGCAAATATTTCCCAGTTCTCACGGAGGAATTCGACGAGCGCGCCTTCCTATGCGATAGGCAGGCTCGAAGATATGTTGACTGTCTTGGACGGATCGGTCGGGTGCACCTGATGCGACCTTGTGTCATTTGTAGCATTGAAGGATCTGTCGACTGCCAACTTCTTATGCTCCGGAAGGAGTGTGCGGTCGTTGGAAATCGCCAGTCGGCGAGTGATTCTTCCACCCCGAACATCTCGGAGATTTTGCTGAACTCGCGGTCGCAAGCATCGGACCTTTGAAAGTTTCCACGGACAGTGATGACTCCCTTTGGTCCTGGCATCTTCAGCGTGAGGTACGCGTAGTGTGGCACCGCCATGAATCGAGCAAACGTCGGGCGACCAAGAATAGCATGGTATTGTGATTTCCAGTCGACGACCTCGAACTCAATCGACTCTGTCCTGAAGTGGCTTTTGTCCCCGAACGTAACGTCGAGTTGTATGGTGCCTTCTGGGCTAATTGCTTTGCCAGGAACGATACCGTGGAAGGTATTTGAAGATTTTGGGAGGTTTTCGACTGACCTGTTCATTTTGCGGAGCGTGTCCGCGAAGATGATGTTTATGCCGCTGCCTCCATCCATGAAGACCTTGGTCATGGCGTAGCCTCCTATTTGCGCGTCGAGTACCAGAGCCGCGTGCCCTGGTCGAACTACAGCTGGGGGATGATCCTCTCGACTGAAGCTTATGATGGTTTCCGATCCCTTCAGAAATTCGGCGGGCAGGAGGTGCCATGACAGCCATGTTCACCTGTCGAGTGATTAGCTTTTGCTGCCTGTTGAGGGGCGACCCTTTTGTATCATGTACATCTGCCCGTGGGGCTGTGGATATTGATCATCTTCCGCCCGTAGTACGGGTTGTATGGCACCTGCGAGGTTTGCGCCTGGAGCAGGCTGTGGTGGTGGTTGCGGTGGCGGCTGTGGCGCCATGAGAGCGGGCACAGCGTTCGGCTGTGGTGGGGTGCAGGCATGGGCTGAGCAGGTGCTGGGCCATTCCTTTGAGTCGTATCATAGTCAGTCGCCATTTGGTCGAATTCCCTGCAGTTCCTTAGGGTGTGATTGGAGCGTAGTTTTCCGTCGTCCCCCTTGAAGAGGTGGAATCTGCACCAGTCGTCCATCTTTTCCTCGAATGACCGCTCGGGTTTTGCGTCGCTGCGTTTGCGCCATTCTTGCCTTTTGTAGCTGTCGCTCCGCTGCTCGCGATCTCGACTGTCCGTCGATCATCCGAGCGTCGATTGCTTCTATCTTGGTCCTCCCGTTGTGTGTATCCAGCCGCCATGAACTCGGGTCTGTTATCGTCGTAAGGACGTTTGGAACGTTTGCGCCTGCGATCTTCTCTGTATGAATCTCTGCGGCCTCGACTGCCGCTTTCGTAGTTGTCGCGTGGTGGGGAAGCACGGGATCTGCGTACAGAATCCTCTCCATCTGCCCACTCAGTCGCAACTTTGATGAGGTCAGCCAGGGAGGTTGGCTTTTCACGACCAGTGCCTCTTTGAAGTCCTTCCTGGCGAGACCTTGTATGAAGGCATCCATGGCCCTGTCTTCTGACACTTTGCCAACCGAATTGCGTATTTCGGTCCACCGCCGTATGTATGATCTCAACGACTCGTCTGATCGTTGAGTGCATGCCCTTAATTCTTCGAATGTCTTCGGGCGCTCACATAGAGGCTCGAAGTTTTTGATGAAGTCTCTGCGGAAATCGTCCCACGAGTCGTATGATGATGGAGGGAGCGCCTTGAGCCAGTCGCGGGCAGTTCCTTCGAGCATGAGTCGTATGTACTGCATCGCCGTGGTGTTCGTGCCACGCTGGCATGCCACGGCGAGTCTGTAATCTTCTAGCCACCCGGAAGGTTCTTGGCGACCGTTGTACTTGGGTTGTTCGCCTGTCAACTTGAACCTTTGGGCATCCGCGTCTCACGGATGCGTCGAGTGAAGCACAATGCTCCGCATGGCTCTGGTTCGCGATCAGAGTATGAATCGCTGCTATAGGATCTTCGAGATCTGCTTCTGCTGGACCTGTGCCGGCGCGTGCTTCTCCTTCCTTCATCCGAGTGGTGGCTGCGACCACTGCGATGATGTGCTGCGTGTCGTGAGTCGACTATGTCGCGATCGCGATCCCTTGCTGGAGTTTTGTCTTCTGGCTGTATAGCCTGTGCCGCTAGAGCTAGCGATTTGAGTTGTTGGCGATGCAGGGCTGCGTTAGGGTCATTCGCCGGAGGTTGCATTGCCTTGAGGTAAGCACCTACGGAGAATAATGCACCCGCAGCAGTTTTGGGCACTGGGATTCCGTTAGCGTCCTCTGTCATGAACGACAGGTTACGGGTGATTGCTACCCTTTCATGTTCTGGAAGGCTTGCCAACCGCGACCTAGGTCGTGGGGTTGGTTGCTGTGTGGACCCGAGGGATTGCTCCCTTCTTCGGGCACTCGAGAGGCTGGCTTGCCTTTTGCGCTCTCGAGCGTCGCTCGGTAGTTTTGCAGTCGAATTGACTCCTGCCAGTTGAAGTACTGGAAGGTCAACATCTCCTCTGGGGTGGAATTTGGTGGCATCATTGTGCACTCCTTTATGACTTTATCTGCTTTTGCTGCCATCTCCTCCGTGATTGTCAAGGTTGTGACCCCATCCGGCATGGTTACCGTGCATGGGAATTGTGCAGGCCTGCGAGCGGCTGCGTCTGCGGATGATTCTGCGGAGAAGGCCACGTAGACCTGATGGGGCGTGACCCGTGGACAGGTGTATGTGCTGTCGATTCCAGTCATGGACTCGACGTCGCCGTCGAGGCTCATGTCAGAGCCAGTGTGTTCATCGAGTAGATCTTCGAGGCGAATCTCGTTGTCGATGTGCTCATCGCCTATGCTCATCTCGGTGTTGGCGAAGCCATTATGGATTTCTGAGTCGAGGTTGGTGTTGGTGAAGATCTCCGAGTCGACGTTGCTGTCGTTATGAATCGCGGGCTCGTAGAAGTCATCGAGGGAGATCCCGCAGTCGAAACTCTCGTCGAGTGGTAGGTTGAAGTCGATGTTGCTTGTGTTGTATGCTGATTCTGCTCCTCGCCTTGGAGTTCCGTCATCATGAACCTGTCGAGCTCGCCGGTCGACATGGTTGTTGCGGGCGAGCAGGCTTCAGGAATCGACGACGGGGCGAGCGCAGTCGACGGAGCCTCGAGTGCACCCAGCGCCAGTTGTTGCGGATCTGTCGAGTCCTGCGTGCCAAGATTGTTTACGAAAAAATTGAATGCTCCAACAGTCAAACTCAAACCTGATTCAAGGCCGGAAAACGCCTCCTGAAGCTCGGCGAGTGCGGATTGAAATTCATTGGAAGAGCAGATGCGCTTTTTGCAGGTGAAGCGGGCAGGCTGCCGCTTTTCGAGTGGATCGGCGAGTCGCCGTGTGTCGCCTGGATCGGCGAGTTGCTGTTTGCTGACATGGCCGGCGAGTTGCCGTTTGCAGATGAGATCGGCGAGTTGCCGTTTGCTGGTGTGATCGGCGATTTGCCGTTTGCTGTTGGGACCGGCGAAACTTCGAGTCCAGCGCTATTCTTTCCCACAGACGGCGCCACTTGACGAGGGGTAGACTCATCAAGACCCATGGTTAAGGTCCCTAGGTTATGAATATGGGGGAGAGAACGTGGTAGAGCTGGAAGTATCGTCGGCTGACAAGCAGGGCAAAGATTTTACCCAGGTTCAGGGCCCTCGTGTGGAGGTAACACCCCTACGTCCTGCCTGTCTGTTATTGCTTTGTGAATATGATGGTTACAAGGATCCCGGCGAGATGTCGATCTCGCTAGGGTTTGTGGCTCTGGTGTTCGTGTCTGGTTCGATGGCCCTCCCAGTCCTTAAATAATAGGCTGGGTCTCGGGTGTTCGTAACCGACTCGATTTACAAGTAAGGAAACTCTAAACCGACTATTGCTTCGCCAAACTTGGAGGATACTTCATCTTCGTGGGCCTCCCTTCATGGGCTTCATGTAGGCTCTGATAGTTGGGCCTAGTCGATACGTGCACCAGGTACCCTCATGGTAGGGTACCCGATAGGCATACCCATGTCAGGAGCCAAGGAAGTTTCAAGTCTAGAGGCAACTACCAAATCTACGTTTTAAGCCTAAGCTCAGAACTGAAGGAAGGAAGCCTATTCCACGAAGCTTCAATCCTGTTAACAATTTGATATGTAATAACTGTGGAATGAGAGGACATCTGATGAAGGATTGTCAGAAGCCCAAAATCATCTGTTTTGGATGTGGTCAAGCTGGACATATCAAGCCTGATTGTCCAAACAAACAGAATCAACAAGTGAGTCGTGGAACTGGTGGAGGAGATAACCAGGGTGGAGGAGGATTTAAACCAAGGAATGGAGGATTTGGACGGAACATGGCGGACAAGAACAAAGGGAAGCCATATGGAAAGCTGAATTGCACCAGTTTGGAGCAAGTCAACAACACCGACAATGTGGTGATCGGTACGCTCAAAATCCTTTCTCATCCTGGCAAAGTTTTGTTTGATACTGGAGCTACTACATCTTTTATTTCGCAACAATTTGTGGATGCATATGGGATTAGATGTCAGCCGTTAGAAGTACCCATAACGGTCATGTCGGCCGGGGGAAAATTGTTAGTAACGCAAGTCAAAATGGATCAAGTAATTATGATCGGTGATCGCGTTTATGACGCTGATTTGCTAGTAATTCCCATGAAAGATATAGCAGTCATCTTAGGGATGGACTGGTTATCTGATCATGGAGCTCAAATAGATTGTGCAGAGAAGACAGTGTCTTTGAGAGGACCAGGAGGTATGAGAACAGTATACCAAGGGGATAAGCATAGTCAATTAAGAGCAGATTTACAGTTGAATGCTATGAAGGAAGCAAAGATAGAAGAAATCCCAGTGGTTAAAGAATTTCAGGATGTATTTCCAGATGAGTTACCAGGGATGCCACCAGATCGTGAAATTGAGTTCACCATAGATTTGATTCCTGGTACAGCACCTATTGCACAAGCACCATACAAGATGGGTCCCAAGGAATTAGTGCAACTTAAGGAACAATTGGATGAGTTGGAAGCCAAAGGATTCATAAGAGAAAGTGTATCACCATGGGGATCACCAGTAATTTTTTTGGATAAGAGAGATGGAGGACGAAGGATGTGCGGAGATTTCAGGAATTTGAATAGCGTGACCATTAAGAATAAATACCCGTTGCCAAGGATACAAGATTTGTTTGATCAAGTAAGAGGAGCAGGGGTATTTTCTAAGATAGATTTGAGGTCAGGATACCATCAGATAAAGATTAAACCCGAGGATATTCCCAAAACAACATTTGAATCAAGATATGGACATCATGAGTACTTAGTAGTACCGTTTGGATTAACCAATGCACCAGCAATATTCATGAATTTGATGAACAAGATTTTTATGCCATATCTGGACAAATTTGTGATTGTGTTCATTGATGATATATTGGTCTATTCCAAAACCAAGGAAGATCATGCACAACACTTGAGTATTGTGTTACAGACACTAAGGGAACATCAGTTATATGCCAAATTTAGTAAGTGTGAGTTTTGGTTGGATCAAGTGGAATTTCTTGGTCATGTGATCAGTAAGGAAGGGATTGCAGTCAATCCTGAGAAAGTAAAGGCCGTATTGGATTGGGAAGCACCCAAAAACCCCAAGGAAATTAGAGGATTTTTAGGAATGGCCGGATATTATCGGAGATTTATTGAAGGATTTTCAAAAATAGCCGGGCCAATGACTAAATTACTTAGGAAAAATGTACCATTTGAATGGACGGAGAAGTGTGAACAAAGTTTCCAAGAACTCAAGAGGAAATTGACAACAACACCTGTGTTAGCAGTACCAGAAACTGGAAAAGTATACACAGTTTATTGTGATGCATCCAAAAATAGATTAGGATGTGTGATTATGCAAGATCGTAAGGTGATTGCATACGGATCAAGACAGTTAAAAACACATGAACTTAACTACCCTACTCATGATTTGGAGTTAGCAACAGTAGTTTATGCTTTGAAGCAATGGAGGCATTTCCTTTATGGAGAAAGGTGTGAACTATATACGGATCATAAGAGTTTGAAATACTTCTTCACACAAAAGGAATTAAACATGAGACAAAGTAGATGGTTAGAGCTGATTAAAGATTATGATTTAGCAATTAATTATACTCCAGTAAAAGCTAATGTGGTAGCAGATGCTTTAAGTCGCAAGGTTACTTGTAATCCTTTGATGGAAAAAGGGATGCCCAAGGAGTTGAGAAGAGAGATAGAAAGAGCTGGAATTGAGATCTGGGAAGGACCAGAGTTGAATAGTATTACAGTTATGGACATTGTTGGAGAGATAGAAATGGAATTGAAAGAGAATATTATCTTTCGACAAAAAGATGATGAGTTTATTGCTGAGGAAATCCGTAGAATTCAGGAAGGTAGAAAGTCTGAATTTACCTTGAAAACTGAAGATAAGTTGTTATGGTATCATGGTAGAATTTGTGTACCAGCAATTCCAGAAATAAAGGATGTAATCCTGAAGGAAGCACATGAGACACCTTATTCTATACATCCTGGGAGTACCAAGATGTACATGGATTTAAAGAAAGTGTTTTGGTGGAATAACATGAAAAGGGAAATAGCAAAGTATGTGGCTGAATGTCATACCTGTAGGCAGGTAAAAGTTGAACACCAAAGTCCAGCTGGATTGCTACAACCTTTACCTATTCCCAAATGGAAATGGGAAGATATAAGTACGGATTTTATCACAGGACTACCCAAAACAAGAAAGAATAAGGATGCTATTTGGGTAATTGTGGATCGACTAACTAAGAGTGCTCATTTTATAGCAATAAATCAGCAAGATACCGCGGTAGTGTTAATAGATCAGTATGTGAAAGAGATAGTTAGTAAACATGGAGTACCTTTGACCATTGTATCGGATAGAGGATCCGTTTTTACCTCAGTATATTGGAGACAGTTACAAAAGAAGCTAGGATCACACTTAAGTTATAGCACCGCGTATCATCCCCAAACGGATGGACAGACTAAAAGAACCAATCAAATCTTAGAAGACATGTTGAGAGCCTGTGTTCTTGATTTTGGAGGATCATGGGATGAACATTTGGCATTAGCAGAGTTTTCTTACAACAACAGTTACCAAAGCAGTATACAAGTGGCACCATTTGAAGCCTTATATGGAAGGAAATGTAGGTCGCCAATTTGTTGGTTTGAAGTTGGAGAAAGCAAAGACTTTGCACCTGAATATATCAAGGAACAACAAGCTATTGTTGATATCATTAGGGATAGACTAAAGATAGCTCAGAGCAGACAAAAGATTTATGCTGATCTTACTAGAAGGCAATGGGAGCCTGAGGTACAAGAGGTGGTATATTTACATGTTAGTCCAACGAAAGGGGTAAAAAGATTTGGAGTAAAAGGAAAGCTAAGCCCCGGATACATTGGACCGTTCAGAATTCTGAGTCGCAAGGGAGAAGTGGCTTATGAATTAGAATTACCTGAGATTTTATCTCAAATACACAATGTATTTCATGTGTCTCAACTCAAGAGATGTTTGAAAACACCAGAAGGACCAATTGAGTTTGAGAAGTTGAATCTACAGCCTGATTTAACTTATGAGGAACAGCCAGAAAAGATATTGAGAGAAAATTAGAAAAGGTTAAGGAATCGAGCAATTAAGTATTGCCTTGTTCAATGGAAGAATCATTCTGAAAGAGAGGCAACTTGGGAAAAAAGAGGAATTAAGACGGAACTACCCACAGTTGTTCAGGTACACCAGAGAAGAAACTTCGGGGCGAAGTTTAATTTAAGGGGGAGAGAATGTAACACCCCGTAGTTATAGGACTCGAGAGGGTAGAAATAGGAATTTCATTTGTGCATTCATGCATCTTTTGGTGAAATCTGGAAAATTTTCGCGCTTTTGTGTTAAAAGAATCGAGGGTTGATTCCAGACGAGTGTCGATATTCTGGGAGTCAGACATTGACAGATAGTCGAGAGGTGTCGATAAACCCTACGACATATTTTCAAAACCCTTATTAGTACTTCTCCAACATAATTATTTGATTTCATTTGATTTCAAAAGGAAATTTGAAACAATCCTAAGTTTAAAACAATTCTATTCTTTCCTAAGTCTTTCAATACACACATATCACAGAAATAACAATATATAAATCACAAGATTTGTGAGGAAATCATCTCAAATAATAGAATCATCTTTTTACATCCACATCACAATTACATATACAAATCTTTACAAAAGAATTTCTAAAATAATATATATACAAGAACTACATTGATTTAAACTCAAATGTGAGTAGAAAACATCTGGATACAAACTATACAAATGATCAACTCAATTTATTTACAAGACTTCATTACAAATATTCTTACAACAATTGGAAAAATACAAAAGACAGTACTAAAATTCCTAAACTAAATCTTCAAGTCTTCTTCATCTTTTAACCTGCAAAATAAACAACACAAACAAGAAGATATTGGGGTTATGATTAAAATGTTGCCAACATCATTTGGTGCTGGCATATTATTGTTTTGAAACCTAGTTTTAGCCTAATCAAAACGATGGTTCAATTAGGCTAAATTGGGGAGTTTTGCAAATTATCAAAGGCAACCGAAGGGACTGATCATTTGGATCATGCTCTTTTAATTCGAAGGCAACAAAGAGGGGCAAAGGCATAATTGCAAAACTTAGGAAAATTAATGTAGGCAACTGAAATCTTAGGCAACAAGTGCTGTCTTGAGCATATGATCTTGATCTTTCAAAAGATAAAGCAGCAGATAAAATGCATTCCCCAAAAATTAAACCAGGAAGCAAATAAAACTTAAGCCCACAAATTATGGTATCACATTTGCCAATTGATTAGGCAAATGGACCCTAAGCTCACTCTTAAGCTAGCAATCAGCTTAATAAAACCATACACTTGAATTTAATCATTCCAAACCGACTATCATAATCCATTTCCTTCACAGCCAAGCAATCCATCACAAATATCTGGATCTAGATCAGATCAATGACTCAAGAATGACTCAATATATATCACCAAGGGAGAAGAACTGCGCAGGAGCAGCAGGAGCTTATCTCCATTGTTAAAAGAAGTGTAAAAGCAGTCCAAATAGGCAGCTCGAGGTAGAGAGGGGCCACTACAAGCAGGTGAATCACCACAGCCAATTATCCTGGTGTCACAAGCACAAGAAACCCAAAAAATGTATAAATACATGACCAGATCATTGTCACAGTTCATACAACTCGCAGCAACCACAGATCACACATTTCACAAGCACCAACAGAGCCAGTAGCACCATTTCCATCTGTTCTTCACCAACAACAACCACAAACCACCAACATATCATGGAGTTTACCTAAACCCATCCACCACAAGCCATTTCAGCTAGCAAATACACTCTAGGAAATTTGAAGCAGCAAGGAGAAGAAGGTAGAACCATGGAGCAAGATTAAAGTTTTTCGAGAAGCTCTAGCTGCTCAGCAATAGCAGGTTGATCCATAGTGCTAGAGAGAGACCAAGCAGGTTCTGTAAATGACAGAACCATGCTAGAGAGTTTATTATCAGCATCTGTTCTTAACAGAGCCTTGCTTGGCAAGGTATGGTGCTGTAGAAAAGTAAATAGCACAACAGAGTACTTCTGTTTTGTGCAAGAAATAGGAAAGAGAGAGGAAAGGGAGTGAAGTTGATTGCTGTAGCAATTGTTTGAGCATATGAAGCAAGGGAAAATAGCATTAGTGTAGCATCTGTTCTTATTTCAATTTTATCAAAACACCACACAAGGCAGTGAACCAGCAGAGCTGGATTAGCTGTACTTAGCACATCTGTGTACATGGAAGAAGCACAGGAAAGCATAAAAAAACATTTCTAGACAAGCTAGCTACTGTGTACCTCTCAAGGAGGCATCACAGCAAGCCACACAAGTCTAAAATCCATTTAAATCATTAAATCATCACAGCTAGCACAAGTTATACTAGTTCTAGCTCAGATATAATTTTTCTAAAGAGATTTTCTTCATCTGTGAGCATGAATGCTCCCAACAATGATTCCAAAGGTAGTGGAAAGATCTACACATGCTAGATCTACACCATTCATCTCATTCTTGATGCACAGAAGGTAGACAGTGCATATAATCAAGCAAATCATCAAGAAATCATGATCTGTTCATCTAGAACCTAAGCCAGCAGAGGAGTACATGTGTAAGCAATAGCTAGAAGCTACTAAATCCAGTAGAAGGTGTAGAAGAGAAGGAGAAGTTCTTACCGTGCGTCCATGGCCGTAGCTCCACGGCGGCGAGGCAGTGCTCGCGCTACCGTTGGAGGGGGCACACGGAGGTCGTAGACCAGCACCACTGCACCACGGCGGCACAGAGGGCAAAGCTCTGCGCCGAGCCATGGTGAGCACGCTGGAGAAGAAGGGGAAGAAGCGGCGGCAGCACCGAAACCCTAACCCTAGGGCTGGGTTGCGTGTGACCGCTAGAGGAAGAGAGGCACAAATCGCCTGGGCAGAAGGGAAGAGCGGAGCGTGGGGGTCGTTTTGCCCCAGACCACGGCGGCGGAGGTGGCCTGAGCTGGCCAGAGCAAGACGGCGACGGCGCAGGCGACTCGGGAGCCAGAGGAGGTCGAGCTCAAGCTCGGGCTCGTGCGAGTGAGAGAGAGAGAGGGAAGAGTGGCTCGGTCGGTTGGACCGGACCCGAGTTCACCCTTTGACCTGGTTTAACCAGGGGTCTCTTTGCAAAATTTTGAATTTATAAAAATTTACCGAATTTCAAAACTCATTGTAAATTCAAATAAAATCCTAAAAAATTTAAAAATATCTACAAATATCAACTGAAAATAAGCTATTTAAATAAAATATCTATTTGAATTTTTGAAAAGTATTTCCTGTATCAAAAATTCAAAGGATCCTTAAGTGGAAATGACTTTGAAATAATTTAAATTATTTTCAAAGGAAATAATATGGGAAAATTATGTATTAAGTTCAAAGTATAATTTGAACTATATCATGACTGTCATGTCACTCATCCTAAATAAAAATCTGAATGAAAGACCATTTAAAATCAGTATCAAGACTTTTAATAAATTTCTGGGGGAAAAGCATTGCATCGTATGCATAATAGCATATATTTGGTTTTCAAACATTGTCTCATATAGACAATGATGTTGATTTTCAGAACACGAGGGTCCAATTCGTCGGAAGCTTTAGACTGCACTACCTGTCAGTCTCAAGGCAAGTTCCAACTTGCATGTCCTCGATTGATTATTTTTATCAAAGTAATTGCGAAGTACTATGAATTATCATTGCATGAAAAAGAAAAACCTATTTTCGAATGATGTGAATTGCTATATTTATTATGGTTGGCTGGCAATGGAACCACGGATTGGTGGAGGTTCCATTGTACGGGAAGGTATATACCTAGGATTAATAACCCATGGCCTAGTAATCCTTACGTGCCGTATCGATAGCATCAGCCAACAGATTCACTATGGATGGGCTCGTCAGTGGTTTCTTCCTTCGTTCGCATATCCTCGGCAGGCTATTACCTGGTTGCGTCCGTTGCGACGGCCAACTGCGTGAAAGCGCGTGACCTTCCCACTCGACGGAGTGACTGGAATAGAAGCTCGGGAGGGTGGCGGGCTAATGGTCTTAGTTATCAGCCGCGTCACAAATGGGCGGATATGCGTTGTGCCGGGAAGCGACTCCACATGACTTGTTGCCCTGAGTTCTGGCTATAGCACACATGGTGTGCTGATGAAGCATAAGGAGCCAGGCTGCTGTTGGGTAAAGTGGTGCAGCTCTGCAGAGTTAAACAAAGAAATTGTGACTGTTACATCCTTGTTCCAGGAGGGAACTATGGTCGCGGCGGGAAAGGAATCCCATGTGATTCGCAAGACCCGTGGAGGCTGGGGGCATAGTTTTCTAAAATAAAATAGACCTTTTACTAAAAATGTTTTACAAAACTTGCATATACATCTTGATTTTTTTGTCAAGATGGTAGCTAGTGCATTCCACTTATCTAAGCGTTAAGCTGAACTTGCTGAGTAACACTGTTACTCATTCGTTCCCATTGTATCCCCTGCTTAGACTTTGAAGAGACCGTGGACGGAAGCTATGGAGCATACCATGCCGATGACATCTACTTTGAAGCACCTGATCTGTCTGGAGGAATAGAGGGCGTCGACTACATCATCGCCTACGGAGCTGACGACATTGAAGAAGAGGAGGTGGAGACTTAGAGTTATCATAGTAGGAACCTGGCCGAGTTAGACTAGACTAGTACTACTTAGCGGCTAAGCCAAGATGGTTCTTAGTTTGCTGTTTTCTATCGCTTGTAGGTTGACTGCTGTCAACATCGCAATAATAGACATTCCTCCCATGTCGGAGGAAGACGTCGATGTTTTTATGCATTTCTGGCTTGTAATCTTTAGCAGTGTGTAATTAAGTGGACCCGCAATGTTTCTGTTGTACTACTCTGAGTGATGTAATATTTACGGATTAGTCCTTCCGTGGGTGTTATGTCAACGACTTGTACACTACAATATGCAGTGGTGTGCTGGGTCACCGCAGAAGAGCAGTGGGCGGCCGGGGAACATGGTGTTGGCGGTGTTTAGGCAACAGTGACTCCGGGATCGCTTTTTGGAGGCTTGGCTTGGTGTCCGCGTGCGATTCGGTGTAACGGGATGTGGTTCGAAGGTTTATCTAGGTGAACACTCAGCGCTTCGGCGCTAGCAGTGTCAATGACCGCGGGTGTCGTGACCCTCTTGGGTGCGTCGTTGTTGTCACCTTCCCCACGGCTGGGCTCCAGGTGAAAACCCCTGACCATTTCGGTCTCGACAACTGCGGCGCGTTGCGTCATCACCCTATTGGGGGCGTCGTAGGGGAGCTCTGGTACATTTCCGTCCTGTTTCGTGATCATTGGTGGGCAAGTTCAGATCCTAGCTCGAGGCTCTCTCAGCGCTGACGTGGGGCATTCTCGGTGGCCGCTTATCTTTGATATCACCAGTCTCCGTCCTCGTTGTCTGGCAGGATCGGTGCTCCACGGCCAGGCACGAGAGGGCAGGCGGCCCTTTCCAGCGACAACTTGGTCGGTACGGTGTGCGATATGCGGTGGCTTTACTATGAGGCGTGGTGGCACCTCTAGTTAGTAGTTTGAGGTGGTTCGACGGGGTGTGGCTACCCCTGTAATTTTGTTTTTATCTTTGATCTGTTGTATAAGAGGGTTCCCCATCATTATCTATTGGTTCGGCCGTGTGGTTTTATTTATAAAATGGGGGCGAAAACTTGTTTCGAGGAAGATTACCAATTGCAAGTATTTTGAAAACCAGTGGTTCTCGTTTGGGAGCCTTGGCCTTTTATTGTTCGAATAAAATAATAAGTCTTTGCCTGGCGAGTCGCATTAATTAACCATCTCTAAGTTTCAACTATGTTGACGGGCATCATGTGGACAGCTATCCCCCGTAATCAATCAACTCGAATATATTAACAAGTTGGCAGGAATGCATCTCGATGGTTACCTACTGCTTTTTCCAAATGCATTTCTAAATTCAACCAACTCACATATCTCTTATTTGTTCTGACCTCTCTGGAATCCAATGCATTCCAGATCATACAAGACATATACACACGTCATTTGGAAAAAAAGAAAATATGTATGTCATTCAAAACTTGGTCAAGTTACTTGCACACATGGTATACATCTCATCCCTTTTAGTTTTTCTGAAAATAACAGAATGTCAAAGTTTTTCTGAAAATCGCAGGGTGGACTTTTTGCCCATACAATAACTGATTTGCAATTAAATCAGTCACTCGGTGCATGGGGTTTGTAGTTTATATAACGATATTATTAGAAAGGATTTTGGACCAAAATAATGTCGTAATTTCTTCATTACATTACGTACAACAGCCTTGCAGAAAGAGCCAACCGTATTTTAAGCTGTCCCTGATCTATATGCATGCGACGACATGAACCAATGCACGTTATACTAGGCCCATTCAACGCCTAGATTTGTGAGATTATAAAATATGTGCACGTTACCTTGAGTATATACATTATTGCCAACTTGCCTGGCCGGCCGGATTCTACAAAGAGCAACTCCACAGCAAGCGTTCGACAACCAAACAGCAAACCAACCACACAAGCAATAAGCAATAGCCATGGATCTGGCAACGGGAGCCATGGGCTCCTTGCTCCCCAAGCTCGTCGAGCTCCTCAATGACGAGTACAAGTTGCAGAAGGGAGTCAAGGAAGGCGTCAAGTCTCTCGAGAAGGAGATGAAGAGCATGCACGCTGCCCTCCGCAAGGTAGCGGAGGTGCCGCGGGATCAGCTCGACCCCCAGGTCAAGCACTGGGCTGGGGAGGTGAGGGAGCTCTCCTTCGACATGGAGGATCTCATCGACAAGTTCCTCGTGCATGTCGATGGTGACTCTGAGACAGCCACCAAGTCCAACAAGCTCAAACGGCTTACTGACAAGATGGCCAGCTTGTTCACTAAAGGGAAGGCTCGCCATGAGATCGCCGACGCGATCAAGGATATCAATAAGCAAGTCCAAGAGGTTGCTAAGAGGCGTGAAAGGTACACTGTTGATAATATTGTTGCTATACCTCCACCCTTGACGACCGTTGATCCACGCCTTAAGGCTCTGCACACACAAGTGGCAGAGCTTGTGGGTATTGCTGGGAAAAGAGATGAAGAGTTAATGAAGTTGCTCTCAGATGGAGATAGTGTGCCCGACAAAAAGTTGAAGATTGTCTCTGTTGTCGGCTTTGGAGGATTGGGAAAGACCACTCTGGTTAAAACAGTGTATGATAGAATCAACAAAGATTTTGAATGCAGGGCTTTTGTTACCGTCGGTCGAAATGCCAACGTGAAGAAGGTTCTCATGGACATCCTTATTGATCTTGACATGTACACTGATCAGCTCACCGTGTTGGATGAAGGACAGCTCATCAACAAACTCCAGAAAAGTCTCGAGAGCAAGAGGTACATGAATATCACCTGCCACTTAATAATGACAACTAGCTTAATCTACTAATTACTTTTCTATTGTAGTTGTGCAATAATGTAAGAAGCATTGGCTGATATTTTTCATGAGCATGCAATTAAAAGACCGTAAAAAGCCATATTCATAAATTATTTTTCATGAAAATCTGTAACATGATAATATCAATAAATGAAAGTAATATTTGTATTGATTTACGGTGAAAATCAGAAGTTTAAATGCATGTTTTCTAGGACACCATGTAGTAAGTACATAATAATGAAGATTTGAAATTAGTTGACTCCTCTGTACCACCTTATGCAATATATTTGAGCACATATCGTGCATATATCAATAGTGCCATACGAAAAAGCCTATTCGTGGCGTCTGAGTGGCACACTGTCATCACGTCACTACTACTCCCTCCGTTCCAAATTAGATGACTTGCATTTGTCCATATACGGATGTAACTAGACATGTTACATGTGTAGGTACATTCACATGTGCACGAATGGAAAATCATCTAATTTAGAACGGAGTGAGTATTTGTTACTAGTGTCGCGCCAACCTCACACAGGTAATAACAGACATACTAGTGGTGTACCCTTTCAGCCTCAAATTGGCATGTGCGTCCAAATTATAGGGGCACACTACTAGTAACTATTTGTGAATTAAAAAATGGAGGTCCGATGGCGGCAGCCTATCAAGCGCAGGCGCGAGCTGCACGCACTAGCAAAGGAACATGGATAGCATGTGGTACTGGTGGTAACTTTTTCAGCGGCGTAACAGGGACATCGAAAATGTCGTGGTCGTGGTGGTCAAGGAGGCGACACATGACTCGGGTCGGTGGTGGTCCTCGTTGTGGTCCTGTACGGGGCGGCACGACCAGCAGCAGGAGTTAGTCGAGGTAGGGCCGAAGCAGGAGGTGGCCGAGGACGGTGCCATGGTCGGAAGGTGGCACATCACAAGTCTGCACGCGCGCAGGGAGCGTCACCAGGACACGACGGTGGCGGAGCTTGTGGCCGGCCAAGAGCATCATCGCGAGAGAAGTGAGAAGAGAGCCTCGTCGGGGAGAGACGAGAGAGAGGGAGAGAAGAGAGGATAAGGAGAGAATAGAGAAGAGAGAATCGTTCGATCTGCAACATCAAACGGTCCATGCGCACCGCGGAGACCAATTAAAGGGAGTCACATAGATCATGACGCGGCGTTCCCTACAACCCACATTCCACTAGTGGTCTATATACTATAGTGGTGTGCCATATTAGCCCAAACTTCACTACTACTCTAAGACTGAATTTTAAAACCTAAAAAGGTCTATTTTTTTGGCCGAATTTGACAATTGTTTTTTGGAATTCGCCAAAGGCCGTGAATTTTTATGTGATTTCCGTGTAGATATTTTTTGACATAGAGTCCATCTCAATATGAATCATATGAAAAAATTACAACCGTTTTCCAGAATACGTGTTTTTGCAAAATGCCTATTACTCGATTACTAGTTGTCTCCGGACCAACATGCACGTAACCAGTAACTGGACCCTTATTTTGAACTCCGAACAAATCGGTCCTGTTACTAGTGGTGTGACACTTTAAGAGCATGCCAATAGCAACACTTATACTACTCATTTTGGTACGGTTCATAAGGTATGCACGTAGTTTAAGAAAAAAATGAGCACAAATTTTGTCAACAAAATATGAGATATGTCATAAAATGCATACCATTTGGATTGATATTCAAAATAAGATTTTTGTGACATATAATTTATATTTTGTTGACCAAATTAAAGGTTAATTTTTTCGCTCGAAAACTACGTGTTCCCAAAATTCGGCTGCCACTAGTAACTTATGTAGGGTTCGATAACTGGGCTCCACATACAAGTGGCGTGGTTATATGTTTCCACGCCGCTAGTAAGAGATTAACAGTGGTGTGTCCACATTTTTCCACGCCACTAATATCTTCGACATATCTCAGTGATGTGGCAGTTTTTTGACACCCCACTAATAAAGGATAGCTATAAAATATTCCCTGCTAGTGCATGGCATTTTGAGAAGTTTTTGTTCACTATATATCAGCACATAAACCCAATTAGCAAAAAGCATGTCAATCACTATACTCATTATATATATAAATATAGAGACGTGTGTAACTTTTCACATACCACACTTTAAAGTATGTTGGATATAGTATGTGAACGTACTGAAAACATACACTATCTCATGGTAGTATATGAGACGTGTGTAACTTCACCCAGAATTGGAAAGAATTATTCCGTGACGTGTGTAACTTCACACAGAATTGGAAAGAACTATTCTGTCTATTCAAAACACAAGGTGAAGAAAAACTTATGTTGCACTCACGTTTTTTATGTCAATATATAAAAATATTATGTTACGTATGTAAATATTTAGGTTCATATCGACCCATAACCAAAAAAAAGGATACAAAATAAAATATGAGTCACAGTAACATGAAAGTAAGAAAAACAACATAAATATGTGGATTTTAGTCGTAATTTTGTAACTTTAGGTAAATAATAAAATTACTTGAAGCATATATTTTCTTACGTTCTTTTGATTTCTGATGTAAGACAAAATTTACGTGACATAAATATCACATAAGATGGTTATGATACACGGTGAATCTAGAATAATTATTCTATTTCTAAGAGTCAAATATAGCGGGTCCTTTTTCTGTAATCATCATTTTTTAAATTCATTTAGAAATACACAAACTTTTCGCAAATTATATTGGAAAGCAATGAAATTTCCATTTTTTTTTCGTATTTATCATGTTTTAGTTGTCTTTACGATTTAGGACCAGTTCTAAATATAGTTAACTTCTTGATTTTTCTTGAACTTCTATCCATTTTCGTATTGTGTTTTAACAGTGGACTAAATTATTTTTGTGCACGGACTTTGTGGAAATAAAATAAACTTCTTCCTCTTTTTTGCCGATATTGATATCACTCCACCACATTGGGTGACCTGAACTTATCGATGAATTAAAGAGAACCTCTCAGTTCCCTTAGACTGAAACTGCGGACATGGACTAGACCGAACTCCCTAGAAATTAAGAATGAATTTGCAGCGTAAATAAAATGAACTTCCACGACAAACAAATTAAGTGAACTACGCTTAAAAAGCGAGCGCGTCATACTCAAATTTTCAATCTCTCATTTTTTCGAGAAAACGTAAATGACTTTTGCGTTTCTTTTCATTGAAAAGGAAGAGTTTGTTACATTCCTCCTAGGAGGCGATTACTAGGCATCTCTCATTTTTTACATCGCCTAAACAAAAATTTCACGTGAAATATGTAAAAAGTAAAGCTCACACATGACACATAACATGAGCGACTCAACAACACCCCAAATGTCGATCTGCACACGGCTTTAAACTGAACTTCTACTGGGAAGCTTACTAACTGAATTAACCAACAACAATTCTAAAATCTAAACTCGGCAGCATGTAGAAGTCCACGAAGGCAAGCGTGGGAGTCCGCACTGAATTGCGTTGTGGTCCAGATCGTCTGTGGTTGGCCTCGCCGATGAGACGGCCAACAACGAAGAGTTGCGGTGTCAAATTGAACTGAACTAGTATCGACCAAAAATCGAACAGCCAGTGCGGTACTAAGCGAACTCCCCCAAAAATCAAACCTCCCGGAGCCCGCGTGGTGGTGGAGGGGAGTCTGGGCAGCGAAAGTCGATGGGAGGAGCAGGTTCGGGGTGAACGGGACGAGGGAGTGGGTCGGCGTCGTGCAGGTTCTCGGGCCTAGGGTTGATGGATCGATGGGTTGGTGGTAGCTAGGTGGGTTTTATTTTGGGTTGTTTTGGTGGGTTCGGACGGTTTTAATGGGTAGGTTGTAGAATAGCTACTCTTTATAGAGTATTTCTCTATAAATGCTGTAGTACTAAATATTTGGTCTTATGATCACGGTTGAAATTTGTTTATGAGACGGTGGGAGAGTTTTCACGACATTAATAAATATGAGAGATATTTACATTTGATTTTGAGAAAAGAGGGGGAAATTACATCTTAGAATTCAGCCAATCTCTAAACACGTGACTATATTTTTATTTAATCCTATAACAAACTAGGATATTAGAAAATGTGTAGCTAAATTATATCGAAGCACTGAATGGACATAGAGCTGGCAGCTGGCTCGGCCTTTTTTGTTTATCATCCCTTGCACCTTACTTTTTAAATTTTATTTAGTTGTTTGTTCCAGCGTGTTATTTCCTTATTTCTGCATTGTACTGCTAGATTGTGTTTCCATGGCTCTATTTATCTGCGCCCCTGTGTACATGCAATATATTAATTATTCCAGAATTTGTATAGGTACCTCATCATAATTGATGATATATGGGAGAAAGAACTGTGGGATTTTATCAACTTGGCATTCTCTAGGAGTAACAATTTGGGTAGTCGGCTAATCACGACAACTCGTATTGGCAGTGTATCTAAATCATGTTGCTCCCCTAGTAATGATTTAGTTTATCAAATGAAACCTCTGAGTGACGATGATTCCAAAATGCTCTTCTATAAAAGGATATTTTCCAATGAGAGTGAATGCCCCCTTAAATATGAAGAAGTGTCCATAAGTATGTTGAAGAAATGCGCTGGAGTGCCGCTAGCCATCGTTACTATTGCTAGTCTTTTGGCTAGTGATCATGGGGTAAAACATGTGGATGAATGGCATGCTTTGCTTGGGTCTATCGGCCGTGGGCTTACAGAAGACCCCAGTGTAGAGGAGATGTTGAGAATACTGTCGTTTAGTTATTATGACCTGCCTTCTCATTTGAGGACATGCTTATTATATCTAAGCATGTTTCCAGAGGATCACAAGATAAGAAAAGATCAGCTGATATGGATGTGGATTGCGGAAAATTTTGTCCAATATGGAAAAGGAAAAACTAGTCTTTTTGAGATCGGAGAAACTTATTTTAATGAGCTCGTGAATAGAAATATGATCGTGCCGGTATATGATAACAATTCTATTGTAGAAGCTTGTCGAGTACATGACATGGTTCTAGATCTAATTTTATCCTTGTCAACTGAGGAAAACTTTGTTACTGTATTCAATGGTATTGATGATAGCATGTCTTCTCAGAGCAATGTCCGCAGGCTGTCCCTACAGAATGCTAGAAAAGGAAAAGTTCAAACCAGCCCGCTCCAATCTGTAAGTCTGATTAAAGTGAGGTCCGTTGCTGCATTTGAAGATTGTATTGATATAATGTCGTCTTTCTCGAGATTTGTTGTTTTACGTTTATTGGATTTGACTAGATGTGATCTTGGCAATGGTAGTCACCTGAACCTTGGGGACATGGGGAGCATGTTGCACCTGAGGTACCTAGGTCTAGCACATACAGGAATTTCTAGTGTCCCAGAAGAAGTTGGAAAATTGCAGTTCTTGCAAGTGCTTGATGTGAGGGGCAACAATGATGTGAGGCTGCCATCCACCATTATTAATCTGGGAAAATTGATGTGCCTACTTCTTGATCATTCAAAAAAGACCAGGCTTCCAGATGGGTTGGGAAAATTGGCATCCATGGAAGTTCTAAATAGCATCTTTTGTGACTCCCTAAGCATCATGAAAGAGCTTGGCGGCATGGAAAGATTGAGGGAGCTGGAAATTTACTTACCTAGTCTGAGCTTGGAGGAGGCTCTTGTGGCATCCCTGTGTAAGATGTCCAACATGCAAAGGTTAACAATTAATTGCTTCTGTGACGATGTGTTGGCCCTTTTGGGGGAACATTGGATGCCACCCCGAAGTTTCCAAGAAATTTGTATAAACGCAAGTATGACAATTATGCCAGCATGGATAAGGAGGGATCCCTCGTATCTGTCGCAACTCTCAAAGTTAGTTTTTGGCTTGGACGAATTTCGACAGGAGGATCTAGACAATCTTGGAAAGTTACCGTCTCTTGGTAGCCTCACCTTGTCTATCCTTGGCCGAAACAAGGTGCTAGTCGTCGGCGCTGATGGGTTCCGTTGTCTGACATCACTCGCGTTGTATTTCGAGTCACTGGGCGGAATCGTGTTCCAGCCGGGAGCTATGCCCAGGGCTGAAAGAGTTAACCTCGAAATACACTTGCGGGCCATAAAAGAGGGAGCAGATTGCGACTTGGATTGTTATAACCTGGGCATGGGGAACCTGCCGTCCCTTGCGCGTTCTATTGTCATGTTGTACCGTCATGGACTGACGGTCGGGGAGGCCAAGCAAGCGAAGGCTGCGCTGGAGAAGGCGATGTGCGCCCATCCTAACAAGCCCACCATTGATATCTTCCTATGTCCGGACATAGAACGAGGTACGTACTCCCTCCGTTCTAAATTAGTTGTCTTTCATTTGTACAAAAGTGGATGTATCTAGACTTGTAACGATACATCCACTTTTGTACAAATGAAAGACAACTAATTTGGAACGGAGGGAATAGTAATTAAAAAACCATGCTTCTAATTGATTTCCTTTCAGCTGAAGCTGTTACGCATGTTTGACTGACGTTTATCATTTCCTACTACTACTTTGGAAGGCGCTCCTGATGACGAAGTTTGCTCCGATGAGGAGGAGTGAAGAACCTGCACGGTACATACATACATACATACATACATGTATTTCTTTCCGGTTTGAAGGTTCCAGAATATATATAGATACGTACACACTAGGTTAATTATTTATTTTTTCTTCTCTAAATCAAGCAGCCATGCTTATTTTGTGTGACACGCTTTTCTATATATATAGGTTCTCATTGCTTATTGGAGATGCACGTCCGCAGACCAAGCTTGCGCACCGCCATCTTATCTGCAGCATCAATCAGAAACTTTGTTACCCATTGAGTTCAGTTCTTTGCTTCTACAAAAAAATTGAAAAAAAATGTGGTAGTATTGTGCTCTTTTCATTTTTCTTGATTACTAGAGATTATTTCTCAAAATAGCTTTGCCGATTTTATTTTAAAAAAATGTTTTTTATGGCTTTTGTAGCGTGTGTACTAGAATGTTGTCTGAAGAAAAAAAATCCAAAAAACAATTAGGTGGTGGCTGTGTTTTAGGGTATTTACTGGTTTCATGTGTTTTTTTCTTCGGTAGTTGGGTGGATTTTGAGGGGTGTGGGAGGTGGGGGAACTCCGCCTATGATACTAATGTTAAGTGTGCCCTTAATATTACAGCATAGCCGGTCCCAAGCCCGGATAAAGGAGGAGGGTCCCAACTGGCCGACATGTCTTGATATTTTTTACCATAATGCTTAACCCTAAGAATCCTGATTTTCTTATTACAATTAATTTTACTTTTTGTAGTTTCCTTTTATTATAGAAGTGGACTCCCTTTTGTTCAGCGGAGTGGGGGCTCATACAGGTGACGGGCCACGGTGTGCCTCTGGAGTTGATGGCCGCCGCAATGGGGGCGGAGCAGCACTTCCACAACTCCATGGGCGGCGAGGGCACCGACGCGGCTCTACTCGCACGGGCCGTCAGGGTGGTGGTGGTGGTGGTGTGGGGGGGGGGGGGGGGGGTGAAGTACCACTGCAAATTCAACTTTAACTAGCCGCCGGTGGCCAACTGGCGTGACACGCTCTACCTACACATGGCCCCCGACCCGCTCAATGCCAGCAGGTTGTCAGCCCGGACAGCTTCTGGTCAGTGCTCTAACGACTAGTATACATTCTCACCTGCGTAGTTTTTCCTAGCTAGTAGAATTGTTTAAGAATTCTTATGCTACTGAATAGTAAAATGAGCATGATTAGACACCTCGACTAATTTCCAGGAGTAGTATTAGGGTAATATCCGTTTGTTAATGTTGTGATTAGGCTTAGCAAAATGAGCATGATTAGATGAGGGACCATACTTTAGTTGTGATTTGCAATCGCGCCGATATTAAACTCTGTATGATCCAGACTAGTTCTGTCTGCAACCAATGTCTTTGCTCTTCTCTCTTCAGCACTGATGGTTTGAAGTTCCTTGTCAAATAAAAATTGCTCAACCGAGTGAATTTAAGGATAATACCTACGTAAGGCGAGCTATCCATACTTTGTTATCTATAAGAACTCAATTGTGAAATTGTCACTTTGTGTTGATCCATATATAGTAAGTAAATGAGATTTACTTTGAAATATATTATCTTATCTTCATTAATCAAAAAATTATATGTTCTGCGTTGTTACTAGTGAGAGAATTTATCTACTTATCTGTAGCGATGGGCTGTTTGAATACGCCCAACATGTGAAGATGTTGGGGGACACTTTGTTCGAATTGCTCTCAAGAGGCTCTCTTGCTCAAACAGTAAGCTATTTGACATATATCGAGTGCAACCAAGGACAGATCACACTCTGGCACCACTACCCTCCTTGTCCCAAGCCTATACTCGCCACTGCGATAAGCCGGCACTCAGACGCCAGGTTCCTCACGATGCTCCTCCAAGACGAAATCGGCGGCCACCACGTCATCTAGGACGGACTGTCCATGTTCATGCCCACCCCTGAGCATTCATCGTGAACATCGTCGATCTCCAGCAGGTATATACATCGTGTTCGATCAGCCAAGCATTTCTTTTTTTCTTCACACATGAGTGGCATGCTAGATCATTCTAATTTTTTTTTTGTGTTTCGTTCAAAATGTCCAGCTGATCTCCAATGATGGGGTAAGGAGCGTCGAGCATATAGTGGTGGCCAAGAACGCGTACATTATTTTTCTTTCAGCGCCCCTACGCTCGTTCTCTCGGGCTGTGGAAAGATGTTGGGTGGTGATGATTTTTTTCCAGATCAATTAGCAGAAGATGGACGGAATGGGTTGGGCCAATAAACCCATCCGGGACAAGACGAAGACCTTAATTTTCGTGGGCAGAAGAAAATACCACACCGGCCGGGCTAGAAAACCAGGATCAGTTGGCAATCCAGACCAATCCCTGTCTTCCAGGAACTAAACGAACGAGGCCTGAAGGAGCTCGTTGTACAAGGAGACTGTCTAACCATCATCTATCTGAAATTGGAATTGGAATTGGCCATCAAAAACGGACATTGCTACGTCGTGGTCGACCACGATCTGGGCTATAGCGTGGTCAGTCCCGACATGCCATTTATGGAAAGAAAACGTTTCGCGGAAAGGAAAAGAATCCCGCGCACGACCCAGGACGAGCGGGACACGAGGCCCAGGTGGTTTTTTGGTGGGACCCGAGGCCGAGACCGCGACCCATAAATGTCAGGCGCCCAGGCGCACATGATTCACGCGACCCAGATGTTCTTCCTCCTCCCCTCGCTGCGCCATAGCCGCCTCTGTAGTAACCTACGCCCCAAAATAATCGGAAAGGCTTACATCCCCTGCAGAAGAAAAGCATCACCTGAAGAATCCCCTTCTGTCCTCCCTCCGCCCCTCTTTCCCCAAGTTTGAACAGCAAAAAACAGCACACCAAAACCACAGATATTGCAGCTCGATCAGGAAGTAGAAGTTGCAGGAAAAGTATCTTAAAAAAGGTTCCGCAAGGAGCAGATTCGAAAACACAACAAGATGTAAGTTCTTCAACATCAGATCTTTACCCCCCACAACCCAAAAAAAAAAGACCCATTAGTTTCTTCATGTGCCGTGAGCTCCATCCTTGCAATCAACTAGTAGATGAGTCAGCAAAATTAACATCCCTGTAATCATGTAAGAAACAATTTCTTGTCAGACACGTTAGCCGAAATTGCTCACCAAAAATACCTAGGTTATTTGTTGTGAATTAGATGTAAAGAGGAATAAAATCAGAAATTGTTGAGCAGGAAACTGTGTGTTGTTACTTTTTCACCTTTCCTGGCTCATTGCGAACCAAAAACAGAGGGTGAACTAAACATGGGCACCCCTGCTATGTTCTGAACACCCATCTAAACTAGTTTCTTACACCAATTTTTGATCTGGACCTTCTACGAAAATCAAACCTGAAAATTTGCATGTACCATGATACTGTAAAATTACATCAGTTAAAGAAACCCTGTTCAGAAAACAGGAATCCCTAAGCTAGTTTACACCTGGATCATCTAACTGTAAAAAAATTGCGTGTAGAAATACAAATCTCTCAGGCTTATAATGTAACTACAGAAAACTGCCATGTTTCTGATAACTTACAGTGGATGTGTAGCTGGCAGTAATTGTTTCTTACATGATTATGACAGTAGAAGACACCCTGATTAGTCGAAAAATCTAGCTAAACAAAGGACATTACTTGCTGCAGTAATTACTTCTCTTACATTTTGTTCTCAGCAGTTTTATTTTGATCCAATTTTGAGCACAAGCAAAAAATTGTAGCTCCCAGCTAAGAAACTTACATTTTTTCGCAAAAAAGATGGAACTGCGGGACTGACAAAGATCCTGTTGAACCTGCATTACAGTGACACGAAAACGAAAAGAAAAGTTAGAGAATTATCTGTTGTAAGTAATATACAAAACAAGGTAGAGGAATGATCTGTTGTAAGTAAAAATTATGAAGTACAAGAAAATAGATGCATGTTTTCTCAATTCAAAGTAAAGTATTTATCCGTGTGATCGATTAAAACATGGCACAACATACTACTTTTGTTTTGGACCAAATTCTATGATCTAAAGTTTCAATGATGTTATGTATAACCTGGAAGCGAGATTTCATGACACTAGTTTCTGCTCCAAGTCATTGAGTTTACTTTGCGCTTTAAAATGTCCATGAAAACTTACAACTACCTGATCCCTTGTACACTAAGTTCGGGAAACTAGCATGGGCACAGGGGCGCTGACACTCCATAAATTGCTGTGAATTACTTAAAAATGAAACCAGATACTTTTCATGTGACTAGAGGAAGTAGAATTGCAGAAACTAAAAGACTTTTCATGTAGTTACCAGGATCCTACTTTTTGCATCAACTAAAATTGACATGCTTTTTTACAACCAGCGTTTTCTACAACAAAGGCACAAGTTTACACGCCCACAGTTTTTTTAAAAAAATTGCTGATAGGGGCTAGGCAATAACATGCTTGGCTTTTTGCATTACATCTACTTTACAAAAATAGCACAAGAATATATTTTCATTTTCTTACACAGCACAGTTTTGGACAGCACATGCACATGTTTTTGACAAAGATATCATGTCTATACCATTACATGGATGTAAATTAGGACAGAATAGTGAGATCAAGTGCATCGGAACTATAAGGGGAAATCGCAGCAAGAAAAAAAAGTTTGCTTTGCAATGAAATTATAGTTCAGTTGTGAAAGAAGTTCCATAAATTACTCCAAACAAATGTATGATGTAATATTCCCAGCATGTTGGAGTGCAGAGTGTACCCCATCCTGTTCCTAGCATGTAATATTCAGATAGAGGAGCAGCAAAAGGAACAATTCTCACATGTATGGTCTATGAGCTGACAGCTTAAGACTGCACAAAAATTGCAAGTAACCTGATTTTCGAGACAGCCTAAGTTGCAGAAACTAAATGCTTTACATGTAGTTACCAGGATCCTACTTTTTGCATCAACTAAAGAACTTTATTTTTTATTAAAAAACTGCTGAAACCAAATGTAAGTTGGTCTTAGTAATACTATTTGGTATTTGCAGCAAGTAAAAGCTTTCACTTGGATCCCATTGACAGCAAGTAAAAGTAAGGCCTTTAACTTATATTTTCACTCAGTATGTAACTCCAGAACAGACATAAGGCGGAGAGCCCGGAAGAGTGTGGCAGCGCCGGACACTAGCCGTCGGCCAAGAGGCTCGACGGGTCGTGCTTCGACGCGCCGCCCGAATCCACGAACGGCTTGCAGGCGACCTCGGTGGTGCTGGGCGAGCTCAACCATTAGATGCTCTCTCAGTTCTGAGATGTAATTAGTTAACTTGATTGGGCCTGTATGAGCGGTGACACCAACAATCTTGCAAAATTGCTACCAAGAGTTGAAGATAGTAGATGATAAGGTGTAGAACTAATTATTACTAGTCTATTATTGAAAAAACAAGCATGTACAGAGTGACAAAAAATTGTAGATGGATACTGAAAACCTTCACAACATGATTCTTAACATGTTTTATGGGTTTCTACTGCATATTTCAAACTAACATTTTAGCTACGGTGTAATTTTATGGCTGTGATTGTTGCATGTGCCATGTGTATGAGTTTCATTTAGCATCAGACTTATATTAAAAAATGGATCCGGCTCACGTATTGCAACTGCAAGAAACATACTTACATCTGGCATTCGAAGTAAACATTGAAAAATGGTTCATGCTTATGGTTTGCAAAAACGGCAGGACTCAAACTTACATCTAGCATCGAGCCAACATAGGAAAAATGGGTCATGCTACACTTACATCTAGTCAGGGGCGGCGCCACCAGGGGGGCGAGGTGGGGCGGCCGCCCCCTCAGCTCGGGGGATTTTTTTTCAGTATATGTACGCAGTATGCTGCTGCCATGTATACCGTATACGGAAGAGATTAAAAAAAGAAAAAAAGAAAGAACGGGACGCTGGAGTGGACCCTGTCGCACACGGTCGCGAGTCGCGACCCAATCTCGCTCTGGTTCTCTCGATCCGCCGCCGTCGCTCCTTGCTGCCCAATATCGCTCCGCCCTCTTCATCCCTCCTTGATTCCCCAATCCCCAACCGCGGCGCCGCCCTACTCCTGACGGCCCCTCCTCGCTGCTACCTGCTCGATCCGCCGTCGCCCCGCCGTCCGCCGAGACGTCGACTGCTTCAGGAGTCGGGCGACCAGCCGAGCAGCCGAACCCGAGCAGCAGCACACCGATTCCGCAGGTAGTTCCCAGTTCCCACTTCCCAGCTATTTTCCCCTGTTTCATACTGCAATAGGCCAGTAGCTTCTGTTTCGATTTTAGTCAGCTATTTTCCTGTCAATCCAAGACATCCAGTACCGCATTAGGCTATGTTTGTTCTGTCAATACACTAGTTTAATAGTTTTGATCTGTTTTGTTGTTATTTTTGTTGTAGATTTGATAAACATGAAGGGAGGCAGTGGCCATATTGCGGCGCTTTTCGGCAAATATGAAGCAAATAAATTTGCTTCTTCTGAATCCCCATCAATTGTGGTCGATTTGCAAGCTGAAGGCACTCCAAGAAGTGGACTTTTGTTATCTTCAAACATAGCTGGTGAGATATAATTTTGTGAGACTTCGACTTATTTACATTGTTCTTTCCGTACAATTGTGGATTATATGTGTTGTCAAAAAAAAAAAAATCGCCGGTGGCACACCCTTTGATAATTTCCTAACTCCGCCACTGTTTGCCCCCACTCGTCTCAATTCCTGGCTCCGCTACTGCATCTAGTGCCTTATTGGTCCAAGTACCCCATTCTGGTACATAAACAAATTTAAATGCAGCAAAAAAATCCATAGAAAACGTAGCATCTACTGACCTGCTAAATCCCCAGATGGTGCTCACAGGGGACCCGCTCTTCGATCTGTCGCGAAGATAGGAATCGATTCAGCACCTTCCGCAGGAAAACATCCCCTCGAAAACACACAGAAAACCCCAGCTATGCGCACACCTGAAGAATCCGGCGATGATCCAATGATACAGTCAAAATCACTAGTCCAAAACCAATGGTCTGTGCGTGGAAAACGCACACATACGGACGATATGAACACCCTAAGGCGTCGTGCTCTTACATGTCCATGAAGAAAATCGACGAACTCGTAGATCGGACGTCGCCGGTGAGACCCTCAGCACGGGAGCTCTTGATCCCTACACCACCGAACAAATCCTCCACTCCGACAGGTGTGAGCTGTGCTCCAGTACCTTCTCCCTACCGACGGCGGTCGCGGAACTTGCGATGGCGACGGATCCGACGGGAATCGTCGGAGGAGGAATGCGGGTGGCGAGTAGGGAAACTGCGGGAGAGAGAGAAACGGTCGAGCAAAATGCTGGATGGACACGACGCAACTGCCCCCACGCGAACCGATCCATGTCCGTCTCGCGCGCGACGTTGGATTCGCATCGCGCGGTCACGATGGGTGAGCACGCGATAAGCCAGAATTAGGTCAACCAAGATAAAGAAATTGCGATCACCTCCAACCAAACCTGGCCACCTGGCCCGTGCCAGCAGGCTGGCCCGCGAGCACGCGTGCCCGGCCCGTCATGGGCCTGGCACGGCACGTGCCTTAGCGGGCGGTGCTCGGCCCGTGGCCCGCCTGGGGCCGTGTTGGGGCCTGGAGGGAGAGCCAGGCACGCGGAGGCCCGCGAAGGCACGAATCGGCCCGTGAAGGCACGCCAGGCCCGCGAAGGCACGCATCACACCGTGCAGCTGATTAGAGCCCAACGGGCAGAATTCCTGTCGTTGGGAGGCGCGGGGTGGCCAGGTTAGAGCCCAACGGTCATATTTCGGCGCGTTGGAGGTTTTTTAAGCGAAATTTGCACATATTAGCCCATTTTAAGCAGGATTTAGAGTATATAGCTGTTTTAGAGCAAAGCTGTACTCTTTTTCCTATCTAGAGATAGAAGGTTTTAACGAGGCAGCTAGAAATAAAGCTCTGTTTTATCATGTATCGCATTTTACATTTTTCTATATTTAATTCTGAATTTTTAGCATTTTTTAAGCAAAAATAGTCAAAACTGGCACGTGGGCCAAATCTGGCCCGTCGTGCCTATGCGGGCCCGTGCCGGCACGTTTAACTGAGGGGCCGTGCCTGGTCCTTAAGGCCAGGCCCGTGTGCCGGCACGGCACGGCCCGTCTACTAAACGTGCCCTGGTGGGCCGTGCCGTGCCAGGCCCGCCAAGACATAAACGGGCCCGTGCCGTGCCGGGCCGGCCCGTTGGCCAGGTTTGCCTCCAACCTCCAACCTGCCCACACACCGCACCAACTCCAGACCGGAGCAGCGTTGCCGGACGACCGCAGCCACTCCGAGCTGAGCCGCGCCGCCGCACAAGCATCCGACAAACCCAGATCGGGCCCTCCTGGCCCAGATCTGGCCCGTCCACTCGGGCCGCGGCCGCAAGGGCACCTGGAGCCACGCCCTGCCGCCCAAATGGCCGAGGACGCCGCCGAGCTCCGACGACCACCGCGGCTAGGAAGCCCGCCGCCGGGAGAGTGTCAGGGGCCGCCGCTCCTGCTTGCCCGCGCAGAAGAAGCGAGCACCTCCGCTCAGGAGCTCGCCGCCGCGCATCCTTTGGAGGCGGGCCTTGCCGCCGCCGCGGCCGGGGCCGGCGACGACGGCGGTGAGGAGGCCGGTGCTGGGGGCTGCTTGGCGCGGTGCTGGGGCGCCTCCGGTGTCGCCCCTGCGAGCGACACGGGAGGTAGGTGGGGGTCGCAGTGTCCTTACAGCAAGCGTTCGTCAACCAAACAACAAACCAACCACACAAGCAATAGCCATGGATCTGGCAACGGGAGCCATGGGCTCCTTGCTCCCCAAGCTCGTCGAGCTCCTCAATGATGAGTACAAGTTGCCGGAGAGAGTCAAGGAAGGCGTCAAGTCTCTCGAGAAGGAGATGAAGAGCATGCACGCTGCCCTCCGCAAGGTAGCGGAGGTGCCGCGGGATCAGCTCGACCACCAGGTCAAGCTTTGGGCTGGGGAGGTGAGGGAGCTCTCCTTCGACATGGAGGATCTCATCGACAAGTTCCTAGTGCATGTCGATGGTGACTCTGAGACCGCCACCAAGTCCAACAAGATCAAACGGCTTACTGACAAGATGGCCAGCTTGTTCACTAAAGGGAAGGCTCGCCATGAGATCGCCGGCGCGATCGTGGATATCAATAAACAAGTCCAAGAGGTCGCTAACAGGCGTGAAAGGTACACTGTTGATAATATTGTTGCTATGCCTCCACCCATGACGACCATTGATCCACGCCTTAAGGCTCTGTACACAAAAGTGTCAGAGCTTGTGGGTATTGCTAGGAAAAGAGATGAAGAGTTAATGAAGTTGCTCTCAGATGGAGATAGTGCGTCCGAGAAAAGTTGAAGATTGTCTCCATTGTCGGCTTTGGAGGATTGGGAAAGACCACTCTTGTTAAAACAGTTTATGATAGAATCAATAGAAATTTTGAATGCAGGGCTTTTGTCCCCGTCGCTCGAAATGCCAATGCGAAGAAGGTTCTCATGGACATCCTTATTGATCTTGATCTTGACATGTACAAAACTGATCAGCTCACCGTGTTGGATGAAAGACAGCTCATCAACAAACTCCAGAAAAGTCTCGAGAGCAAGAGGTACGTGAATATCACCTGCCACTTAATGATGACAACTAGCTTAATCTACTAATTACTTTCCTATTGTAGTTGTGCAATAATGTAAGAAGCATTGGCTGATAATTTTTCATGAGCACGCAATTAAAAGACTGTAAAAAGCCATATTCATAAACTATTTTTTCATGAAAATCTATAACATGGTAATATTAATAAATGAAAGTAATATTTGTACTTATTTACGGTGAAAATCAGAAGTTTTAAATGCATGTTGTCTAGGACACCATGTAGTAAGTACGTAATAATGAAGATTTGAAATTAGTTGACTCCTCTTTAATCGGTTATCCAATATATTTTGAACACATATCGTGCATATATCAGTAGTGCCGTACGACGCATATTCGTGGTGTTTGAGTGGCACACATATCGTGTACATGCAGTATATTAATTATTCCATAATTGGTATAGGTACCTCATCATAATTGATGATATATGGGACGAAAAACTGTGAGATTATATCAACTTGGCATTCTCTAGGAGTAACAATTTGGGTAGTCGGCTAATCACGACAACTCGTATTGTCAGTGTATCTAAATCATGTTGCTCCTCTACTAATGATTTAGTTTATCAAATGAAACCTCTGAGTGGCGATGATTCCAAAGGGCTCTTCTATAAATGGATATTTCTTGGCCAGAGAGAATGCCCCCTTGAATTTCAAGAAGTGTCCATAAATATTTTGAAGAAATGCGCTGGAGTGCCGCTAGCCATCGTTACTATAGCTAGTCTTTTGGCTAGTGATCATGGGGTAAAAAATGTGGATGAATGGCATGCTTTGCTTGGGTCTATCGGTCGTGGGCTTACAGAAGAACCCAGTGTAGAGGAGATGTTGAGAATACTATCGTTTAGTTATTATGACCTGCCTTCTCATTTGAAGACATGCTTATTATATCTAAGCATGTTTCTGGAGGATCACGAGATAAGAAAAGATCAGGTGATATGGATGTGGATTGCGGAAAGTTTTGTCCAATCTGGAAAAGGAAAAGCTAGTCTTTTTGAGATTGGAGAAACTTATTTCAATGAGCTCGTGAATAGAAATATGATCGTGCCGGTATACGACGAAGATTCTATTGTAGAAGCTTGTCGAGTACACGACATGGTTCTAGATCTAATTTTATCCTTGTCAACCGAGGAAAACTTTGTTACCGTATTCAATGGTATTGATGATAGCATGTCTTCTCAGAGCAATGTCCGCAGGCTGTCCGTACAGAATGCTAGAAAAGGAAAAGTTCAAACCAGGCCGCTCCAATCTGTAAGTCTGTTCAAAGTGAGGTCCGTTGCTGCATTTAAAGATAGTATTGATATAATGCCGTCTTTCTCGAGATTTGTTGTTTTACGTGTATTGGATTTGACCGGATGTGATCTTGGTAATGGTAGTATTCTGAACCTTGGGGACGTGGGGAGCATGTTGCACCTGAGGTACCTAGGTCTAGCACATACAGGAATTTCCAATGTCCCCGAAGAAGTTGGAAAATTGCAGTTCTTGCAGGTGATGGATGTGAGGGGCAATTCTTATGTGATGCTGCCATCGACCATTATTAATCTGAGAAAATTGATGTGCCTACTTCTTGATCCTTCCGGATGGATGAGGCTTCCAGATGGGTTGGGAAAACTGACATCCATGGAAGTTCTGAATTGCATCTATTGTGACTCCCTAAGCATCATGAAAGAGCTTGGCGGCATGGAAAGATTGAGGGAGCTGGACATTGACCTTGCTAGTCTGA
Source organism: Poa pratensis (assembly GCA_947311845.1). Taxonomy (NCBI): domain Eukaryota; kingdom Viridiplantae; phylum Streptophyta; class Magnoliopsida; order Poales; family Poaceae; genus Poa; species Poa pratensis. The sequence goes on from CAMZMU010000098.1 coordinate 41,160,002, forward strand.
GCTTGGAGGAGGCTCTTGTGGCATCCCTGTGTAAGATGTCCAACATGCAAAGGTTAGCAGTTAATTTTGAGGGTGACGGTGTGTGGGCCCTTTTGGGGGAACATTGGATGCCACCCCGAAGTCTCCAAGAAATGTATATAGACAGATTTATGACAATTATGCCAACATGGATAAGGAGGGATCCCTCGTATCTGTCCCAACTCTCAAAGTTACGATTAAGGGTGGACGAAGTGCGACAGGAGGATGTAGACAATCTTGGAAAGTTACCGTCTCTTGGTAGCCTCACCATGTCTACCTCAGGCCGAAGCAAGGTGCTACTCGTCCGCGCTGATGGGTTCTGTTGTCTGACAGCACTCACGTTGGCTTTCTGGTCACTGGGCAGAATCGTGTTCCAGCCGGGAGCTATGCCCAGGGCTGAAAGCGTTAAACTCGAAATACCGTAAAAGAGGGAGCAGATTGCGACTTGGATTGTTATAACCTGGGCATGGGGAACCTGCCGTCCCTTGGGAAAGCTGCTGTCACGTTGTACCGTTATGGAGTGACGGTCGGGGAGACCAAGAAAGCCGAGGCTGCACTGGAGAACGCGCTGCGCGCACATCCTAACAAGCCCACCATGGAAATCGGCCTATATCCGTCCATAAAATGAGGTATACGTAATAATTAAAAACCATGCTTCTAATTAATTTTCTTTCAGCTGAAGCTGTTACGCATGTTGGACTGACGTTTATCATTTCCTACTACTACTTTGGAAGGCGCTCCTGATGACGAATTTTGCCCCCTGCGTAAGGAGTGAAGAACCTGCACGGTACATACATACATACATGTATTTCTTTCCAGTTTGGCGGCATGGAAAGATTGAGGGAGCTGGACATTTACCTTGGTAGTCTGAGCTTGGAGGAGGCTCTTGGTAGTCTGAGCTTGGAGGAGGCTCTTGTGGCATCCCTGTGTAAGATGTCCAACATGCAAAGGTTAAGAATTAATTGGTACGGTGACGGTGTGTTGGCCCTTTTGGGGGAACATTGGATGCCACCTCGAAGTCTCGAAGAAATTTATATAACCGGAAGTATGACAATTATGCCAGCATGGATAAGGAGGGATCCCTCGTATCTGTCCCAACTCTCAAAGTTAGTTTTTGGCTTGGAGGAAGAATTGCAACAGGAGGATCTAGACAATCCTGGAAAGTTACCGTCTCTTGGTAGCATCGCCATGTATATCTCAGGCCGAAGCAAGGTGCTACTCGTCGGCGCTGATGGGTTCCGTTGTCTGACAGCACTCACGTTGGCTTTCTGGTCACTGGGCGGAATAGTGTTCCAGCCGGGAGCTATGCCTAGGGCTGAAAGAGCTGAGCTCACACTACCATTGCGGGCCATAAAAGAGGGAGCAGGTTGCGACTTGGATTGTTATAACCTGGGCATGGGGAACCTGCCGTCCCTTGCGGAAGCTGATGTCATGTTCTACCGTCATGGACTGACGGTCGGGGAGGCCAAGCAAGCGAAGGCTGCGCTGGAGAACGCGCTGTGCGCTCATCCTAACAAGCCCACACTAGTAGAAAACCAGTCTTTCGTCCAGAGCCGAACTAGGCTTTAATCCCGGTTCAGGGAAGAACCGGGACCAATGCCTGGCACTGGTCCCGGTTCGATTTGCCAGGGCCGCGTGGACCATTGGTCCCGGTTCGGTTGGGGACATTGGTCCCGGTTCGTGGCACGAACCGGGACCAATGCTCCAGTGCCGGACACGTGGCGTGCCGCGGAGCTTTGGTCCCGGTTCGTGGCACGAACCGGGACCAATACCCCTCCCCTGCCTATAAATAACCCACCCCCTCTCTTCTCTCCTCTTTTTTTTCTGGTTGGATTGGTGGAAGTGGGTGCTAGTTTTTTTTCCTTTGCCACGCACAAGATGTGTTCGATGAAATGCCCGAGCCACACTTAAGTTCACACAAGATGATATCCTCGGCCGAGGTTAGCAACTTTATCCTTTTCATCTGTAATTGATACAGAAATATTGCACGTGTCGATGTACGGTGGTCATTTCACTATTCAAGATGTTATTGTAATGGTATTTGATAAACTTAATTATATGATGCAGATGGATGCACGGATGCGATGGATGTACGGCGAACGACGCAGTTCCGAGTTTATTGCAGGCCTGCATAAATTTCTCGAAGTGGCTGAGGCAAACAAAGTGGATAATTTTATGCCTTGTCCATGTGAGAAGTGTCGGAACGTCAGGGAGTACTCTGACCCGAGAACCATTCAAGACCACGTGATTCGGAGAGGTTTCATGCCCAGCTATAATTGTTGGACCAAGCACGGAGAAAGAGGGGTTAGGATGGAAGACAATGAAGAAGAGGAGGATGATGACAACTATCCTATGTTCCCTGAGGAATGCGGTGATACTGTAATGGAAGACGTTGAAGAAGAAGGAGGTGAACATCGGGCATCAGATGAGCCCGCTGATGGTCTTGGTGGGGTCATTTCTGATGCAAAGCGAGAATGCGATACAGAAAAGGAGAAGCTAAAGTTGGAGGCCATGCTAGAGGATCACAAAAAGTTGCTGTACCCAAATTGCGAAGATGGCAGCACAAAGCTCGGTACCACACTGGAACTGCTGAAATGGAAGGCAGAGACTGGTTGTTCTGACAAGGGATTTGAGAAGTTACTGAAAATAATGAAGCCGAAGCTTCCAAAGGATAACGAATTGCCCGAGACTACATACGAAGCAAAGAAGGCTATCTGCCCTCTAGGATTAGATGTGCAGAAGATACATGCATGCATTAATGACTGCATCCTGTACCGCGGTGAGGAGTACGAGAATATGGATAAATGCCCGGTATGCAATGCACTGCGGTACAAGATCAGACAAGATGACCCTGGTGATGTTGAGTGCGATGACGAGCCCCCCCGGAAGAGGGTTCCTGCTAAGGTGATGTGGTATGCTCCTATAATACCACGGTTGAAACGTCTGTTCAGAAACAAAGAGCATGCCAGGTTGTTGCGATGGCACAAAGAAGAGCGTAAGAAAGACGGGAAGTTGAGACACCCCGCCGATGGGTCCCAGTGGAGAAAAATCGACAGAGAGTTCCCGACATTTTCAGATGACGCAAGGAACTTAAGATTTGGTCTAAGTACAGATGGCTTTAATCCTTTTGGGGAGCAGAGCTCCAGTCATAGCACTTGGCCCGTGACTCTATGTATCTACAACCTTCCTCCTTGGTTGTGCATGAAGCGAAGTTCATTATGATGCCAGTGCTCATCCAAGGCCCGAAGCAACCCGGCAACGACATTGATGTGTACCTAAGGCCATTAGTTGATGAACTTTTGCAGTTGTGGTCCGAACCAGGTGTACGTGTGTGGGATGAGCACAAACAACAGGAATTTGACCTACGAGCGTTGTTGTTCGTAACCATCAATGATTGGCCTGCTCTTAGTAACATTTCAGGACAGTCAAACAAGGGATACAATGCATGCACGCACTGTTTAGATAAGACTGAAAGTATACATTTGGGAAACAAGAACGTGTACCTGGGGCATCGTCGATTTCTTCCGAACAGTCATGCCGTAAGAAAGAAAGGCAAGCATTTCAACGGTGAGGCAGATCGCCGGAAGAAGCCTAACCTCCCTGATGGTGATGTTATATATGACATGGTCAAGGATTTAGAAGTAATCTTTGGAAAGGGTCCTGGCAGTCTATCTGTTCCGAATGACGCTGACAACCACGTACCCATATGGAAGAAGAAATCTATATTTTGGGAGCTACCCTATTGGAAAGTCCTAGAGGTCCGGTCTTCAATCGACGTGATGCACGTGACGAAGAATCTTTGCGTGAACCTGCTAGGCTTCCTGGGCGTGTATGGGAAGACAAAAGATACACCAGAAGCACGGGAGGACCAGCAACGTATGAAAGACCCATACAACAAGCAGACGGATAAAGGGCGTCAATACTTAAGCAGCTACGCTCTTACCAAAGCAGAGAAGGAAATCTTTTTTGAATGCCTGAGCAGTATCAAGGTCCCGGCTGGCTTCTCGTCAAATATAAAGGGAATAATAAATATGGCAGAGAAAAAATTCCAGAACCTGAAGTCTCATGATTGCCACGTGATTATGACGCAGTTGCTTCCGGTTGCATTGAGGGGGCTTCTACCGGAAAATGTTCGAGTACCCATTGTGAAGCTATGTGCATTCCTCAATGCAATATCTCAGAAGGTCATCGATCCAGTAACTCTACCAAGTTTACAGAAGGCTGTGGTCCAATGTCTTGTCAGCTTCGAGTTGGTGTTCCCCCCATCATTCTTCAATATTATGACGCATCTCCTGGTTCACCTAGTCGACGAGATTGCCATTCTCGGTCCTGTATTTCTACACAATATGTTCCCCTTCGAGAGGTTCATGGGAGTCTTGAAGAAATATGTTCATAACCGTGCTAGGCCAGAAGGAAGCATCTCAAAGGGCTATGGAACAGAGGAGGTCATTGAGTTCTGTGTTGACTTTATTCCTGACCTTAAGCCGATTGGTGTTCCTGAATCGCGGCATGAGGGGAGACTGAGTGGAAAAGGCACGCTAGGAAAGAAAGCACTGATATGTAGGGACGGGCATTCTTTAACTCAAGCACACTACACAGTTCTACAAAGTTCCACCTTCGTGGCTCCGTATATCGAGGAACACAAGAATTATGTACGCTCCAAGAACCCGGGGAGGATGACTCCTGGATTAAAGAAAAACACATGGAGACTTTCGGCAGTTGGTTGCGATTACAGCTCATGAATGACACCACTGTCGGAGATCAGCTCTACTTGTTGGCCGCGTCACCATCTTCGACTGTATTGAATTTCCAAGGGTACGAGATAAATGGGAATACATTTTACACGATCGCCCAAGATAAAAAGAGCACCAACCAAAACAGTGGTGTCCGCTTTGATGCAACAGACGAGAATGGGCAAAAGGACACATACTATGGTTACATAGAGGAGATATGGGAACTTGACTATGGACCTACTTTTAAGGTCCCTTTGTTTCGGTGCAGTTGGGTCAACATGAAGGAGAAGGGATAAAGGTAGACCAGCTGTACGGAATGACAACAGTGGATCTCAAGAATCTTGGTTGTTACAGGAACGAACCATTCGTCCTAGCCAATGATGTGGCTCAGGTTTTCTATGTGAAGGACATGTCCTCCAGACCGAAAAAAAGAAAAAAATAAGCAAACGAATACATCAGACGATGAGCCAAAGCGTCACATAGTTCTTTCAGGGAAAAGAAACATCGTGGGAGTCGAGGACAAGACAGACATGTCAGCAGATTATGATAAGTTTGATGAAATTCCGCCCTTCACAGTGAAAACTGACCCAAGCATCCCGTTAAATAATGAAGATGCTCCATGGTTACGGCCGAAGCGATCATAGGCCAGGGACATACGCGAAGAAGGGTTCATGGCATTTATGTAAATCAATGTAATGTATTAAACCTTTATGTGATGTGTAGTAATGTATTAAACCTTTATGTGGTGAAAACCATAATACACGAAATGGGAGTTTCCACCTAGAAGAAATGGGTTATATCACATGTGAGTTTTCTTTTTTGTTTTCTGTTAATTAATTGCATGACGACCGGTGAAACACGCGTGGTAGGTGGTTGTTTGCTATGAATTAAAAATTTGCAGTGACATTGCAGTGCGGCAGTAAGTGAAGAGCCGCCCCCTCTCGGTGAGGGTTTAGAAGAAATTGCCGGCCGCGCCCGGCCTCCACGCCCCCGCTCGCGCCGCCCCCTCTCGGTGAGGGTTTAGAAGAAATTGTTATTTTTAAATGTATGAATATATGAATGTATGAATGTATGAATTAAAGGATTTTTTTCTTAGGTTTAGAAATTCAAACAATTAGGATTTTTTGTGTTAGGGAAAAAAATTTGTTCCGACCTTACGAGTTTACGATACGAGTTTACGATACGAGTTTACGATACTAGTTCCGACCTATACGAGTTTGTGGGTAGATGTATCTTGACATATGGAACAAGTTACCCACAACTAAAGTTTTGTGCATTGTTCTTAATTTGCAGAAACTATGGAACGAGACGAAAATCAGGAAAACATCCTCGAGGATATAATCCGCGGGCCGGAAGATGTTGGCGATGTCACCTCGCAGTTTCTGAACAACTCCGGTGAGGGAGATGAGTCTCTCAACCGAAGAGACGGCTCCGGTGAGGTAGAACCCGACGGCTGGGGTGGGGAGAAGTCGGCGAGGGAGAAGCCGACGAGGGAGAAGCCGAAGGCTCCGGTGGAACATTAAATGTTGCAAACTCCGGCGAGGTGCATATACATATATTAATGAAGCCGAAGATTGTATTAATTAAGCCTCTGCTGTCTATATACATATATTAACGCTCTTTCTTCTTTTAGCCCTCCGGATCGAGCAAATCTTCTGTAAGGACAAAACGAGGCCCAGCCAAAAAGTTGGGCGACCAAGAAAGGTACAGGATCGAAAAAGTCGCTGAAGACGGCACACCGACTGCTCCCCCTGGTGTTAAAAATAAAATGGTAAAGCAATGCGGAGTTCTTGTTAGGGACTTCATCCCGATCACCGTTCGAGAATGGCATCGGCCAAAGGAGGGAGGAGTAAGATATGTCAGCGATGAGGGCAAAGAAAGACTTTGGAGAAAGCTCATGGTTAATTTCACCCTGGCGCCAGAGGTGGATCCAGATGAGGAGGATCCAAATGAGGCAGAAAAGATTGCCCGGAAAATCATGGAGCAAAAAGTCAAGGACTGGGCACTTAAGAAGATGGCCGAGCTATTCAAGAACTGGAAGAAAAGATTGAACAAACTGTTTGTCAAGAAAAATAAGACTCCAGACTTCGATAAAGGGTATGAGAAGATAAAGGACTACTGGGAAGAATTTGTGGCGTACAAGAAATCAGAGGAAGCTCTGGAAAAGTCTGCAAAAAATAAGGCAAATGCTGCTAAAAAGATCTACCACCATACTATGGGGCTGGTGGCTACGCTTAGCATGCCTAAGTGGGAGAAACTTGAGGCGGACCTGCTGGCTAATGGGATCACTCCAGAGCCACTCAAGTGGATCGAACGGGCAAGAAATTGGTTTTACGGGCATGGGGGCACGTTGGACGCAGAAGGGAAGTGCATATATAACAGAAGACACAAAGATAATCCCCTACTACCCATCCAAGAATTAGAAATGCAGTAAAGGATGTTGCAGAGGGACGGTTCATTCCCGATAGAGAGGATGACGAGCTCACACGCGCCCTTGGGAATAAGGAACACGACGGACGGTTACGAGGCGTACCTGGCTCCAAGCCCAAGACAATTGCGATTCCCGAGCACAGGAAGAAATTTCCTGATAGAAGCCATCAGAGGAGAAAGGAAAGGGAGGCAATGGAAGCACGCGCTGCTGCAGACCGGCTGCGTAATATAGAAGAAGAATTAAAGCGGCAGAAGGAACAAATTGCCGCTTAGCCAGCAAGGTACTAGCGGCCAATCTCAACGGCACATGGTAGAAGCTGCATGCGATGGTACCGGTGGCCCATCGAATCGGAAAAGCAGCGTGGCTTCCACGGAGCTCCAGGATGGTAATGATGATGCAGTGGCTCCACTTCGTCGCTACCCAGTGGATGATATCACGGAGAGCACACCTTGTGAGATGCATGTGAAAGTTTTTAACTTAAGTGAAGGTGGCGGTCGGCTATGTCGTACCAATTGGACCTAATCCAACTTACCATTTCTCTCCGGTTCCAAATGGCTACGCTGTTGTCGCGGTGGATGAAGTGATGAAAGATTATGAGGAGCTGAAGCTGCAACACCCTGCAGGTGAAGATGGGGAGGTGCTTGAACTTGGAGAAGCCAAGAAAGCGACCATTCTATGGCCAAAGGAATTCATCGTGCTTCCGAACTGGCAGCCAAGGCCATCGACTCCTCACCAGTCTCCAGCGCAACAGTCCTCTTCACCGCCTCAGCATTCTCCAGCGCAACAGTCCTCTTCACCGCCTCACCAGTCTCCAGCGCAGCCGTCTCCGCCGCCGCGTCAGCCGTCTCCGCCCACCGCTCGTACTATGAGGGGTAAGCGATCACCGAAACGTAAAAGGTCGCCCCTCCCAACAGTACCTCATAAGAATCTTCCCATTAGACCTTATGACAGGACTGTAGCGGAAAACGCCGCGGAGGTGGCTGCCTACAATAAGGCTTTTTTTGCACCAAAAAAGCCCGAGCAGAAGCCGGTATACGATGAAAAATCCAAAAAGTGGGAAAGTCCTTCCTTGCGCAGCCATCCCAAATATCGATGAATCTGCAATCTGACTATGGTCGTGAACTTACTAAGCTAGCACGTGCCCAGTCTGAGCAGAACAAGGAAAGAAGTGCAAAAAGCGGGAAACAAATTGCCCAGCTCGGACAGCAGAAAAATCAATCGGTCCCCCCGCTCATAGTGTGTTCCGATATCGACAAGGACTTCAGAGCCGATATGGATAAGGACCTGCAATTATTGGACCCCAGAGCCATAGCTGCTGCTAGAGAACAGGGTATCACTGTATCGCAGGCCATGGAAAATGCTACCGCCATGGGTATGACTCTTGGTCAACTTTTAGGCTATGAAGATCAGCCAATGTTAGAGATAGCACGGAAATATGTCACAGGGGAGTCTATGGTCAGTAATGAGGAGCTCACGCGTCTATCAACACATATGCGAAATCTGCACAACTGGTACATGGTGCACACATCAAAGAAGGACGCGAAGAGTGGATTGCGGTGGACGTTCGAGTGGAGCATTTCTTCAAACCTTACGTATACAGGTTCAAATGACTGAACTGTTTCAGTTATTCAATCAGCGCGCCCTCGACAAATCTATCCTCAGTTGCTATTGTCTGTAAGTGATTTATTTTCGTAATTAAGTCTCTAGCTCAGCTCGTTCATTGCCTGTATTATATTATCCTGACTATATATATATCCTTTTGTACGCTATTATGTAGAATGAAGATGATGGAATGCAAATCATCTAGACATTATGAGGTTGGGTTCGTTGACCCATATATCGTTAATGAACATACGTTACGTCAATCACCCCAGAGACGTGGAGCATGACCTGACCACCTTTTTAATCAAGCAAAACTTCTGTACGGAAATACTATTTCCTTACAACTTCAAGTGAGTGTTTCTGTCTTGTACATATTTTTATTTGGCTTTCTCGATGTTAAGTGTAATTGATGAGCTATGCATGTCTGCTTTATGTAAACGTCCGCAGGTTCCACTGGATTCTGCTAAGCATTCAATTGACAAGTCCATAGTTGAAGTCCACGACTCATTAAGTTGGGACCAAGCGACGTGGACCGAAATGAAAGAAATGCTCAATAAGTAATTTCAATCATTATCGCATTATATCGGCCTCTTTCGTTCGTTTCCTGATATCAAGTAATTAATAACTCCTTTGTTCATTTTTTTGCCAAAGCAGGTGTTGGACACTATTCAAACAGAATGTAGAAGGTCCATTCAAAGATGAGCTAACTTATATATCGGTGAAAAGTCCGCAGCAGCCACCGGGGAGTAATTTATGTGGATTCTACGTTTGCGAGTTCATTCGCGAGTTGACCTCTGAGCGGAGAACAACTTCTTTGAGCAAAATGCGGGAGAAGCTCGACCCAGAACTGCGCATACGAGCAATTCAAGAGGAATTGGCGGGATTTCTGCTTAGGGAGGTCATCGATGAAAGGGGAGAACATTATGCTGCGGACGATGAACTACATATGTGATCTATCTCCATGTAATTAAATAGTTGTATTCTCGCAAGAGATCGAATATTAATTATATATGCATCAACGTGTACTGTGTATATAGTAGAGCGTATAATATGCGTACGGAAACGATGGAGAGCACGTCGGCGATGCGAAGAAGGGGGAGACGACGGAGGCACCGGCGAGAGGGAGAGGGGGCACCGGCGAGAGGGGGCACCGGCGAGAGGGAGACCCTAAACCCTAAATACAAAAAAAAACACTCATTGGTCCCGGTTCATAACGTCTCCCACCACGCCCAGCCAGAACTGACCACGTGGACCAGCATTGGTCCCGGTTCGTGGACCAACCGGGACCAGCATTGGTCCCGATTGGCCAGTCCCGGTTCGGCAACCGGGACTGAAAGCCCAGCCGAACCAGGACTACAGATCATTTTTCTACTAGTGCCACCTTTGGAATCCTCGTACATCCCAACATAATACGAAGTACGTAATAATTAACAACCATGCTTCTAATTAATTTTCTTTCAGCTGAATTTGACTGACGTTTATTATTTCCTACTAGTACTTTGGAAGGCGCTCCTGATGACGAATTTTGCCCCGATTATGAGCAGTGAAGAACCTGCACGGTACATACATAGTATTTCTTTCCAGTTTGAAGGTTCCAGAATATATATAGATACGTACGCACTAGGTTAATTATTTATTTTCTTCTTGTCTAATTCAAACAGACATGCTTATTTTGTGTGACACGCTTTTCTATATATATAGGTCCTCATTGCTTATATATTGGAGATGCACGTCTGCAGACCAAGCTTGCACACCGCCATCTGCAGCATCAATCAGAAACTTGTTACCCATTGAGTTCAGTTCTTTGCTTATACAAAACAAAAATGAAAAAATATATGCTAGTATTCTGCTCTTTTCATTTTTCTTGGTTGGTCGAGATTATTTCTCAAAATAGCTTTGTCGATTTTATTTATTTTTAAATGTTTTTATGGCTTTTGTAGCGTGTGTACCCCTTAATATTACCGCATAGCCGGTCCCAAGCCCGGATAAAGGAGGAGGGTCCCAACCGGCCGACATGTCTTGATATTTCTTACCACGATGCTTAACCCAAAGAATTGTGATTTTCTTATTACAATTAATTTCCCTTTTTGTAGTTTACTTTTTTATATAGAAGTGGCATCCCTTTTATTCAGCGGAGTGGGGGCTCTTACAGGTGACGGTCCATGGTGTGCCTCTGGAGTTCATGTCCGACGCGCCTCTACTCACACGGGTCGTCGGGGTTTGGTGGTGGTGGTGGGGGCGGTGAAGTACCACTGCAAAACTTCAACCTTAACTAGCCGCCGGTGGCCAACTGGCGCGACACGCTCTACCTCCGCATGACCCCTGACCCGATCGACGCCGGCATGTTGTCGCTAGGACAGCTTCTGGTGAGTGCTCTAACGACTATAGTATACATCGCCACAAGCGTAGTTTCTCCTAGCTAGTAGAATTGTTTAAGAATGCTCATGCCACTGAATAGTAAAATGAGCATGATTAGACACCTCGACTAATTTCCAGGATTAGTATTTAGGGTAATATCCATTTGTTAATGTTGTGATTAGGCTTAGCAAAATGACCACGGATCGATCGCTTCCGCCCCTTACCGGCCTGCTCTCTCTCTCCTGCTCCTCGCCGCGCCGTGAATCCCTAGCAGCGACCCCGATTCCGCCAGTTCCGATCTGGTCTCGAGCTGCGCCTGAGTGCGAGATCCGCGCCGCTTAGCCTAGTCCAGCCGCCGCCCCCGCCCCTGGTTTTCGCGGCGACATAGAGAGCAACGCGGCCTGCTCTGTTGCGTAGATTTGGAGGCGCTGATAAAAGATCTATGCCATGATGATTCTATCCTACGTTGCTTATGCAGTTAGTTATGCCGATGTCGTCGTTTGTCATAATTGTCTGATTAATTGCTTATAACTCACTGCAGTTGATGCGTAATTATGCATCTTTTTCACCTGTACCGTACGTACTGTTCCATCCTCCATACGCGGACGAGTGAATTCTGTCTAGTCTTTGCTTCATTTTACAGGGCTTGATAATCCATACTACTTGTTTGCTGTATAATGTAACTAAGCACCTGATGTTTCTATACGATCAACCGCAAGTCTGACACGCTTGAACCGCTCTCCTCTACGTTGATCAGGTTCTGTGGGCATGTCGGACAATGAGAAGGAGGAGGTGCCAACAGAGGGTGGTGCCTCCGGGGGCGCGGACTGGGAGGTGGTGACTCTCACGGCGTCTGCCTACGCCGCGGCGCCAGGGCCCACCGGAGGAGGACACGGGCAGGGACGGGCAACGTTCGTCGAACGCGTTGCTCATGTCCCACCACTTCGTGTTCCCCCGAGCGAGCACGAGAATCTGCCGGTGGAGACCGCCCCCGAGGAGGACGTGCAGGAGGAGGAGAGTACCAGCGTGGAGGACGCCGGTTTCAGGAGTGTTGTGGGTGCTGGGTCCGAAACGGTCCAGTACTACGACGAGGGGGAGAACGTGATGGCTGATGAGGCGGAGATGTTGGGCAATGTGGCTGAGCGTGGTTCGTTCCGCGCCGAAGATGACGGGCGTGGTTCTGATGATGTTGTCGATTCCCAGGATAAGTCCGGTGTGCCTCCGGACAGCAAGAGCCGCGGCTCTGGTGGTGCCCCTTGCGAGTGCTGGCTGAAGAAGCATATGTCATGCCTGTATGACCAAGCCAAGGAAACAAACGCTCTCTGGTCTGTGGTGGTTGCGGCTGCCTTCGTCGGCCTTGTAATCTTGTGGCGCAAAGACAAGCTCCACATTAGCTGCCTCAAATGGCGTTCCAGCTCAGCAGTGAGGTATGTTGGGCTCTTGTTTCTTTTTGAATGTAATACATGTTTTATAATAGGCTTGAGTCAATATCCTATCGCATGTTTTGGAAAGAATGTTCAGAGTCTAGCTCTTTGCCTCTCTTGTAGTGTTTGGTCACTAATTTGCAGTTTAGTGGCTTACTTTGTTCACATCAGCACCTACTCTCTCTCCAGAATGTGTGCAGTTTGGCCTGGGATTTTATTTGTGATGTAGCATAGTGTTGCTTTGAGCAGCAGTATTAGCAACATCCGTTTTCTGCACTAAGCCACTCTTTACTATTATTCCTTGCTGGATTATGGGCCTTAAGACTGATTGAACTTTGATACATCTCCTTAGCAGTTTAATCCTTTATCATGCCTTGCATATGCATGCACATGCACCCACAGTAGAAGAAGGTTAAGTATGTGTCGGTATCTTTTTTTTTATATAAGAAATTAGTGTGGCCTGGTTTTTATTGAAGTTTCCTTTAGAGATTTAGTGGGGCATGGTTAAAATGGGCAGTAGAAGAACTGTTGATATAACTCATTACCTATGAAAGATTTCACTTTTGATTCAATATGAACTACTTCCTCACATTGGTTGTACCAACACCTTATATTGTGGGACGGAGGGATTATTAAATAGTGATAATTATTGATAATGGAAATAGTTAATATCGACCATAAAAATGAAGTAAATATCCAATATTTACTTGTCACATAAAGTGGGCATGTTGCTTAAAAAAGTGCACATGGTCTAAACGTGGTGGTTGCTATTTCAGTTCTTTAGATATGAAGTTACTTTACACTGGGAATGTAGTTCTTTTGTGATGTTATGATACCCAATTGTCATCTTTATGTGATTCAACAGGTTTGCTATTATATGCAGTCACTAGATTGGTCTTCCTAAATGAGAAGCTTCTCGTCTCAACATTTTACATCTCATTGTTTAATTTTCCCGTCTACCCTAGAAAGATACATTTCACCAAGGTCCTTAACCTGTACCAGTGATTGTTAGAATGCTTGCTTTGATGTGTTATCTAGTTACAAGCAAAAAGTTACCTCGTTTCTTATGCTTTTGTTGTAGCAGTCCGTGCTCCACACTTGTCAATTTCTTATGTTCAGTTAGCTAATCAATGCTTTGTTCTGGCAATGCCCCGTGGATTTTTTTTTTTGAGAGTCCTCTCTTGAGAATACAAGTTGTAGTATCTGATCGGACATACAGGCACGCACACCACACGCACACACACCACACGCACATCCCACCTATATGTCTAAACTAGACCTACAACCTATATCCCTAATTCGTCCTGAGAGACTTATCCGAAGACCAGCGCTCCGGGACCGACGGGCACGTTGACCTCGCCTGTGGCACGTAGACGAAGAGAGGCACCTGCGATTTATTGCACTGTTCAGAGAACAGTGTTGCTACAATGCGCAGTTGAACAGTGTAGCGGTGAGACGCCCAGAAATTCGCACCTGCGATTTATTGCACTGTTCAGAGAACAGTGTTGCCACAGTGCGCAGGTGAACAGTGTAGCGGTGAGACGCCCAGAAATTCGCTCCGTAGGAGTCGAACTCTGGCGGGCTGGGTGCTCACCAGCGACCACAGCCACTCAAACTATCGCTCGGTCTCATGCCCCCTGGAATGTTGGGTTTGTTTGTGGCCGTCTTCGTCGATGCAACATCTGATAAATCTTCAGAGACCACGCTGGAGTTATAACAAGAAGGCGGCTGTGGAAATATGATTGTGACAATGACGAAGAGGATATATCTATAGTGTAATAATATGAAGTTTGACGTGGATTTGTTTCTGGGATGCCAAAGTTCCTTGCTATGTTGCGCCATCATACCTTTTTGATACGGCGTGCACTTTTTAGTTGCTACATTTTGACAAACGGCTGTCTGAATGTGCTGTGAAATCCATGATATAACCTTCGTGCTTGAGAAATGAAATCTGGGAATCTATCTGGTTTTGGGTTCCTTCCCAAGCAATGGTTTTACTTGTGTTATTGTTCAGAGTGAGAATTGATACATTACCAAAATAATTTGCTTTATGCGTTTCAGAGCCTAGCCACTCACAGCGTAAAATCCATATATCATCCCAAAAAATTCAGTAGAACAACACATATATAGTCTGTAAAGACCCAAAAAAAAATGTATGTATATATACTGAAGACTATTCCAACAAATATATTACAAGATCGACTAGCAGCAAAAAACTGTAACTTTACATAACCAATCTCAAACCCTGTCAATAAACACATGTGATGCTACTGAAGCACCTAAATCTTCACAAGTAACTATCTTTATGCACCTATGCTGCCAAGCCAGAAGAACAAGGGGAACTGCACGATAGCCATGAAGAGCAGGAAGTAGTGCTGCCTCGTCGAGTGCCTCTCGCTGCCCCTCGTCTCTGCGAAGAGAACCCGCTTCATCGTCCTCACGAGGAACACCCCCATGCACAGGCTCATCCACGGCATCATCACGTAGTATGAGTAGGCCCACAGGAGCCTCGCGGCGATGGCGAGGGAGAGCCCCGCAAACAGGTACCCGCTGTACGCCACTAGGTCAAGAAGCGGCACCTCGCCTCCACCCATCGAGTAGAGCAGCCCTTTCAGGAATACGATCTGTAAGCCCCATCCGATTAGTCCTCTTGAAAACTGAAGGTTTATAGCTTCTGGAGTGAACCTGCAAGGGTATCAATAAGAGTGCTTTAGGAACACCGGGTTTGGTTTGAAGTGTCACTGTTTTGCGGTCAAGTAAAGGAAGGAAAACTCACTTCCCCATGAAGCCTAACGTGAAGCCTGCGAGAATAATGAAGGTGTAAGGATTACTCTAGGATCCACGATACGATTACAGATACACTCTCACAGAGATCCAATTCGAGTACAGAGAGAAGGGGATCGAGAGAGAGGAAGCAAGGACAGGGAATCAAGAGCCGGTTCTGCCGTGATCCAAACGGATGCTTGCTACACACGAAGCTGCAGCTTATCTACTACTGCTGCCACTCTGGGCCTAGGTATCTGGCGTTGGGCTTGCCGAGTCGCTTGGGCCTGTCATGGGCATCGGCACCAGCGCTGACCTCTTCCTTGTCGATGACCTGGTGCTCTTGTGTAGGAGGCTGACAGGTAGGGTCCCTAACACCCCTCCCCTGTTGAGAACCAGCTTGTCCCCAAGCTGGTGCAGCTGGGAAACGTTGTTGGAGATCATGACGATCCTCCCAGGTCGCAGCCGCCGGCGAACTTGAGGACCACTCAATCAGTACCTGCTCAACAATCTTGTTCGACTTCTTGCGCCAACGGTGGGATAGTATCTTGACAGGCACAGCAAAGATGTCAGCATCAGTAGGAAGTGTAGGCGATACCGGAGTACCTGATGAGACGAACGGCTTGAGCAAAGACACATGGAAAACAGGGTGGACAGTAGATCCCTGCGGCAACTCCAACTTGTACGCAGTTTCACTGACTTTTGCACTGATGTTAAAGGGCCCAAAGTACTTGAAGAGAAGTTTGTGATGAGCACGAGGTGCTATAGAAGATTGTATATAAGGTTGGAGCTTCAAGAATGCTTTATCACCAACTTTAAATTGCCGAAAGGAACGGTTCTTGTCAGCATACTTCTTCATCAACTGTTGGGCACGCAGCAGATGCTGGCGCAGTAGGTCATGCACCACTCGACGCTCAGCTAGCCAAGTGTCCAACTGCGGTACTTCACAAGTATCAGGAGCCGTGATACCCCAGTGCCTAGGTTCGTGCCCATACAAGACAACAAATGGTGAAGAGTTCAGAACAGAGTGGTGGCTAGTGTTATACCAATATTCTGCCATGGAAAGCCAGTGACTCCATTTCTTTGGGCAAGACTGCACAAAACACCGAAGATATGTCTCAACGCACTGATTAACCCGCTCCGTCTGTCCATCCGAAGCTGGGTGATAGGCTGTGCTCAGTTTCAGTTCGGTGCCCACCAAGTGAAAGAATTCTTGCCAAAATTTGCTCGTGAAAACTGGGTCACGATCAGAGACAATAGACTCAGGCAAACTGTGCAGTTTAAAAATGTTGTCGACAAACAACCGGGCCACTTTCTCAGCAGTATAGGGATGAGACATGGGAATAAAATGGGCGTATTTGGAGAACCGATCAACCACTACCAGCAAGCAGTTATAGTGACCAGACTGAGGAAGCCCTTCCACAAAGTCCATGGCAATGTGTTGCCAAGGCTTCTTAGGAATCCGCAACGGTTCCAAGAGACCTGGGTATTTGATTCTTTCTGGCTTGGCTTGTTGGCAAATTTGGCAAGATTGCACCCACGATTTAATTTGCTTCTTCATACCCGGCCAGAAGAACAAAGCACGAATTCTTTTATATGTGACTGGTGCGCCAGAGTGTCCACCCAGAGAACTTGAATGGAAGGCAGCAAAGATTTTTGTTTGTAAAGGTGGACTATGACCCAACCAGATTCTGCCATCATACCTGATTAACCCATCTTGCAAACTGTAATGTTTATCGCCAGTTGAATTTACTGCCAATTGCGACAGCAACTTCTGTGCTTCAGTATGAGCATCATAACCTGATATCACTTCTTGCTGCCACACAGGCTGACAGACGGTCAAGGCTGCCACTGTCAAGGTCTGCTCATCATGTTCAGTCTTGCGTGACAAGGCATCAGCAGCAGAATTTTCACGCCCTCGGCGATAGACAATCTTGTATCGAAGACCCAGAAGTTTAGAGAATGCCTTCTTTTGCCAGGGTGTACTGAGGCGCTGATCTTCCAGATGCACAAGGCTACGCTGATCAGTTCGTATAACAAACTCAGCGTGTTGGAGATACGGTCTCCAGTGATCAACAGCTAACAAAATAGCTAGGTACTCCTTCTCATAAGTAGATAACCCACTGGTCCGTGGCCCCAATGGTCTGCTCAAGAACGCAATTGGATGCTCTTGTTGCTGTAGCACGGCACCAATGCCAACATTGCTTGCATCAGTCTCAATGATGAAGGTTTTGTTGAAGTCAGGAATGGCCAGAACCGGAGCAGTGATTAATGCTTGTTTGAGCAGGTCAAAAGCAACTTGTGCTTGCTGGGTCCAGACGAACGGTATGTTTTTCTTAAGTAGCAAAGTTAAAGCTTGAGCAATAATGCCAAAATTACGCACAAATTTTCGGTAGTATCCACACAGTCCAAGAAATGCTCGCAGTTCCTTAAGATTGGTAGGTATCTTCCAATTAGCCACCTCAGCAATTTTAGCAGGGTCAGTGGCAACCCCTGAGCTCCCAATAATATGACCCAAGTAAGCCAAACTCTGCTGGGCAAATGAACATTTGGATCGTTTAACCTGCCACTGATCACGCCGTAATAATTCCAACACAACAGCAAGGTGTTCAACATGTTCTGACAGTGTAGCACTATAGATTAAGATATCGTCGAAGAAGACCAAAGCAAACTTGCGCAGCACCGACTGCAGAGTAGTATTCATAGCACTTTGAAAAGTTGCTGGTGCCCCTGCTAATCCAAACGACATGACCTTATATTCGTAGTGACCAGTATGGGTGCAGAAAGCGGTTTTATGTTCTTCTCCAGGTGCTAGCCGGATTTGATGATAGCCAGCCCTGAGATCCAGCTTTGAAAACCATTGCGCCCCTGCTAATTCATCAATCAACTCATCCACCACTGGTATAGGGTATTTCCGAGGTACAGTAATCATGTTGAGACGGCGGTAATCGATGCATAGCCGCCAAGTGAGGTCTTTCTTCTGGACTAAGATGGCTGGTGAAGCAAAGGCACTAGTGCTGATCTGGATAACACCACTTTTAAGAAGTTCAGCTACTTGTCGTTCCACTTCATCCTTCATGTCAGGTGAATTTCTGTAAGGACGAATTTGCACAGGTTGGGCACCTTCAATCAACGGTATTGTGTGATCACAGCCACGCCTTGGTGGTAACCCCTCTGGTTCAGCAAAGACATCATGGTACTGCTGCAAAATATGCTGTATTGCCAGAGGTAATTCCGTAACTGATTCATCCTCCTTTGGATCAGCAGTTCTGATCACGAGTATCTGTTCAATATCATGATTCCGGTGGAGGCCAGACAACTGCTCTACAGAAATTTCATTGCAAGTTACTATAGCCGCTCCAATTCCTTGCAAATACACATCCAAGCCATCATCAGAAATTTTCAATCTCTTTGTTGGCCAGTCAATATTCATAGGGCTGTGCTGATATAGCCAATCTTGGCCCAGAATGACATCGAACACACCCAGTTGCAGCAGTTTAAAAGAGGTAGCAAATTCATGGCCTTGAGATTGCCAAGCACATTGTACAATTTCTTCAGTACACGGCAGTTCTCTGCTATCAGCAACTTTAACTCGGACAGGAGTTGTAATTGGTGTGATTCCCTGGAGCTGTGACTTCAGTTTAGCATGAATGAAAGAAGCTGTGCTACCGGAATCAACCAAGAATGTGACTGGAATGTTCTGAACCCATCCTTGAAGGCGTAAGACAGTTGGTGCACCATCATTTTCAACCCATTTATCTGACAATGCTTGAAGAGAAATGGAATAACAGTTGTGAGTCACTGCTTCAGCTGTATCTTGTTCTTCAGATAACCCCAATGCATCGGCACCCATAAAGTCCAACAACTCCTCAACAATGTGCAACTGGATGGTAGCAGGGCAAGTATGATCCTTACCCCAACGCTCACCACATGTAAAGCAAAGCCCTCTTGCTTTTCTATATGCCTTCAGTGTAGCCAGACGAGAGTTAGCTTCAGTTTCGGCTCTTGCACCTTCTTGTCCTCGACGATCAACTGCTGCCTTATTAGTCTGAACAACAGGCATTCTAGCTTGAGGAGGTGGAAGTAGTAATGGTCTACCCCTGTATGGTTGCTCATTATACCGTTGATGAGCAGGTCTGGCAGTTTCGGAAACTTCTTCTTGCAAAAGAGCCAAAGCACACGCAGTATCGAGATCCGTGGGCCTCTGTACCATGACCACCGATCGAATCTCATTCTTCAAGCCCTCCACAAACCGTGTCAAAAAATACAAAGGGTGAATCGCATCAGAATATGCAAGTAAATTGTTCATAACTGTTTCAAACTGTTCTATGTAATCAGAAACTGTTCCTGTCTGTTTCAAACTATAAAACTGTCGGATAAGAAGCTGATGCTTATCCCGACCAAAACGAGTACAAAGTAAAGCACAAAACGAACCCCAATCTAGTGCTACCACTTTCTTCCTAACAGAGTGAAGCCACACTTTAGGAGAACCAACAAAATTCAAAATAGCCATGGAAACCCAGTAGGAATCATGGATCGCAAACATGTCAAAATACTGCTCGGCCAAAATCTGCCACATCTGAGGATTATCACCATCAAACACAGGAAACTGGATAGAAGGATTTGCTTGACCAATTTGACCAAACAACTGGCTAGCAGAGCACTCAACATGAGCATTAGGTGCAGAACGTAAATTCCTGGGGTCTGGAAGTTGATCATACCCGTGCCCGGGGCAGACGCTGGGATCACAGGGACCCCAGTCGTTGCACCCCGGTGTAGCAGTAGATCGCTGTGGCCTTGCCCGAGATCGGTCCCCAACGGCGGCTTCCCGAGCAGAGATGCGGCCGCCGCTGTGAGGGCGTCAGCTTGATGGGCAGCTGCCAGATCTCCATTTGGCGGTGCCGAGGTGGCACCAGCCGTGTCCGTGGCCGATGCCTTTTGCAACGCGACCACCGCTTGATGAAGCTCATCGACGCGCGACTCCATGCGCGGGCGCCACTCGTTGATGTCGGTGGCGATGTCGTCCAGCTTCCGATCCACCGCATCCGCGCGCTTCTCTTGGCGGTCCGAAGCGGCCACCAAGTACTTGATCTGCTTCAGGATTTCCTCCGATGTCGCCATGGCCTCTTGTTCCTCGCGGGTTTGTCGTTGACGCCGAGTCTCGATGATAGACTCCAGATCGACAGAAAATTTTCTGGCGGAAGGTGTGGTGGTGGCTCTGAATACCAGGTGTAAGGATTACTCTAGGATCCACGATACGATTACAGATACACTCTCACAGAGATCCAATTCGAGTACAGAGAGAAGGGGATCGAGAGAGGAAGCAAGGACAGGGAATCAAGAGCCGGTTCTGCCGTGATCCAAACGGATGCTTGCTACACACGAAGCTGCAGCTTATCTACTACTGCTGCCACTCTGGGCCTAGGTATCTGGCGTTGGGCTTGCCGAGTCGCTTGGGCCTGTCATGGGCATCGGCACCAGCGCTGACCTCTTCCTTGTCGATGACCTGGTGCTCTTGTGTAGGAGGCTGACAGGTAGGGTCCCTAACAGAAGGTACCAAATGCCATGAAAGGAATGTACAGATCCGGCGCGTTTATGTCGTACATTGGAGGTTTGTACGACAACCGGCCACCCACAGGCTCACTTATCCGAGTCCAGTGCCCCTGAAAAGTCATCACAGATACTTTTATTTCAGTACACCAGATACAAGAACAAGGTACATATCCAGTGCAGGTGTGAAAGACGATATACCCTGTGAAGGAACGGAAATAATATGACTTTCAGCTTGTTCCTGACATACTGATCATTCACATGGAAGTAATACTGCGGGTTGGACAAGTATCTACTGATCTGCAAAGAGCACAGTCAATAATTTAGAGATACTACGTGAGTGATTCGAGCACCCGGGATACAAGGTTCTTAGGAGGCTACTTACATTGCTTTGCATGAATTCTGAAGTCGAGCCGACGAACTTCCCCCCATATACTCCTAAACCTGTTTTAAGTAGTTCTGAGCTTGGGTTGTAAAATGAATTGTCAAACTGGCCAGGCTGAGGATTTGTTGGGGGCATCTGCATCCCAGGAGGATGAGGATTTCTGTAGTTGTCATACATGGCTGCAAAGAAGAAGCAGAGTTAAAATAAATGCTATGCCAAATAATGGCCCATCATTAACTGAATGAGGACATACGGTGCAAAGCAACATATGAACGACAGGGGGAAACAGAGGTTATCTTGCATACTGCTATGGTGGGTAAGTTTAATTTTCTCAAGTGCTGGGCGTACATCTCAACCGATTCCTGGACCGATTTTAGCTCGGTTCGGCATCTTAATCACTCAACAGCGTGTCTTCATAAACAAGATAAATCCATAATCGCCCTATGGTGCTCTGCATTTCTTCCGGCCACAAACAAGCCGTGAATACGGACACCAATACCACCACACCCCCGTTCTACTTCCCAAGGACATAAATCGCATCAAACCAACTAAAACAGGCTTCCCAAGGTCCATCAATGTTCTATCTACAAGATCAAGCAGTAATCTATCATATTGCAAGATCAGCCATACTATGAGGATGACACAAACATGACAGGCAACAGAACAAGATTATATGGAGCCTAAGACCACCCTGTCCACGGCGTTCCACATCAAGATCTTTCGAGCCTAGTACTAGTATCCTGTGCCCTGTCCATGGCCACAGAAATCCTCGGTTCATCCATATACCTAGGTCCGAACGAATTTGGCAACAGAAATTGGCAGATAATAAACACTTAATAATGTGGCGAATTCGTGAAACATATGTCGTGCACTATGCACCTCTATCACAGGGGGATCACCTGAACTGAAACGTGGGTGGCGATTGTGAGACCACCCAGGATTCGCGCGACTAGCAATCAATCGGAAGGGGATTTAAGAACACCCACGCACGCTCGGTCGTCCCGCAACAAAATCGCCTACACACGAAATCGACTAACGGGGTTGTCGCTCGTTCATACATGAGATCTATTCTAGTAGTAGTAATCGGGTGATAACCGGACGGGGAGAGGACGTATTCTGGATCCGGTCCGTTCACGGCAAGCGATGAGGAGAAAGAAGGACGCGACTCACTGTTGGACAGGCGACGGCGGAGGAGACGCGAGGAGGGTTCGTTGCGGCAGGCGTTGGCGCTCGGGCGGAGAGGTGGGGAGTCGGCGGATGAGGAGGAGATGCTGTGGCTGCCGGCGATGAGAGGAGAGGCGAGGCGATGTGGAAGGAGGGTGAAAGTCGGGGTGGGAAAAGGAGAAGGAGCAAGGGACACGCGGTGGGTGTCGGTTACCTCGGAGCCAAGGAGAGCCACGCGTCTTGCAATTTGGAAACGCGACACGTGGAGCATAGCTTAGTTAGTTTGATTTCATTTGATCCGAAAAAGAACCGGTTCAAAACAAGATTTGAACATGTAAACGAAAGATAAATCATTGAATTAGGGTTTGGATACAATCTCAGCGTCGCACCGAGGTAGAATCGCCGCAGCGAGGAGTAAGAGAGAGATGTTGCCCAACAGGGTCAATTACTTAGTACATTCAATGATGCCTTGATCCGGACAGACCCGGTCTTACAAGTAGGCCCAGCTCACACGTTGTCAACGGTGCAGGTGGTTGGCTGCTTCACCTGGGCCGTTTGATGCTGCTCTCGGATTCGATGGCGCTCTCTGGTCCCCCCCCCCCCCCCCCCCCCCACGATGATTCGGCTTGTCCCCAAGCCGGTGCTTCTGGGTATTGGTTCATCAAGGGATAGATGTCTTCCCAGGATGCACACTCGTCAGGAAGATGCATCCACTGAACATTGACCTGAGGAACTTGCTTGTTGCCACGCTTGATGTACCTGTCCTGTAATATTTTTGCTGACTGGACCAATAATGCATTAGCCAATGAGACAGGAAGATCAACACTCACCTCACCGTGTCATTAGTTCCCAAGGCTTTCTTGAGTTGTGACACATGCACCACCGGATGGATTTTTGATGTAGCTGGTAGAAGCAGTTTGTAGGCCACCTTCCCCACACGCTTCACAATTTCATAGGGTCCAAAATACTTGAAACCCAACTTGTGTGATGGTCGCCGAGCCACCGATGTTTGCACATACGATTGCAGTTTCAAATAAACTTTGTCACCCACCGCAAATTCTCTTTCCATGCAATTCTTGTTTCACTACTAGGAAACATGCCTTTTGTGGCGCACCAAAAACAACATTCTGTGGCGCATGGTGGGTGCGCCACAGAATCGTCGCCACAAAAATATGAATTCTGTGGCGCACCCCTGGTGCGCCACAGAAATCCCAACATTCTGTGGCGCACCCAGGTCCATGCGCCACAGAAACTATTTTAGTGGCGCATCATCAGGGGGTGCGCCACAGAAAAGGGTGCGCCACAGAATTTCTGTACTGGTATTTGGAATTTGCTGCTGCCCGCTGTACAAATACAGCTATTTTATAGTAATACAGGTATATTACAGTATTTATACAGATATAACAGAAACAATAATAAATTTTGACAGGTATATGAAAACAAAAGCATTACTATGTCATCACATTACTTATATCCCGAGATACATACATATAGTGACAAGTGCGGAATTTTTACACAAGTGTTTGATACAAAAGCTCATCATTCACGCGTTACAATAAAATGGTCACCGCCTACACTAGGATCAAATCGAGTACATCGGCGATGATGGTGAGCAAGAGCGGGAGCACGACGATCATGGAGCCTTCTTCTTCAGCGGCGCCGGGAACGGTTTATACATCTCCTTCGTCGTCCACGTCCTGTGTCCTGCTGAGCTCTAGGCGTTCTTCGATGTCCCTCTGGCACAACCCTGGAGATGGATTGAGATATATTGGTTAATAATATAAATAGAGAGTATGATTTATTCATCTAAGTGGATAAGTCTATAATAAAAGAAAATAAAGAAGCACTTCTTGCGAGTGAGGCAAGGCTTTCTTTTATAATACATCCTACCTCGGCCGCGGTAGTTCAAGGCCCCCCTGTTGTGTTGACATCTTCGACGATGATTTCCGATAACTTCGTCTGGATGCGATGGAAGTCTTCTCTAATATCAGCATCGGTGAGGTTCTCGTCAAGTTGGACCCAATCTCGCATACAAGATGGCATCCTCAATTGCTCTGCATCTCGGACATACCCTTTAAGTTGATGGAGGGCGTAGAAGGCATCCTTCACGCTGCCAGGCTGCTGCTTGAGGCAAGGGAACTCGGTCACATGCTTGAACCGGTGCTTCTTGTCTTTCGTAAAAGCTTCCGACTTATTTTCGAAGGCGCCTCCCTTTTGGGCGTAGCCCTCGATAGCATCATCGAGAACACCCTTTATTCTGGTGTAGTCTTTCTTCCTCTGCACACTCCCCGAGTCGAAATAAGTGGCAAGGGACCACCCCGGGTTTAGGACGATGAGGATGCAGAACGTGTCCCTGCTCAACACAATTGAAACGGAATGTTGGAAAGGATCAGCAATGGAAGAAATCGATAAGAAAGCATAAGTTACGACGGCGGCGAGCGGATGTGTACTTACTCGGGAAAGAAAGGCACAAGAAGGCTGTCTTCCTCTTGTTTTTCAGCATGAACCTCTGGAGGTACTCCGTCGCCCTGGTCCGTGTCCTTGATCCTTCCACCAGCTGGCTGTCACGCATGTAGTAGGGATCCGCTACCGCGACGTGCAGGAGATTATCTCTCGAGATCTTCATCGCCGCATTGAGCGCGTACAGGCGGACCAAGTTATAGTTCAGCCGTTTAAAGTGAAATAGATTGAAGACGTCCTCGTACGCTATGAAGAACAGATCCGCGGGGGCTTCACGGACGAAGTCGAACTCATCATCCATTGGCACTTGGACCGTGAACACCGGGTAATTTGGATACTTGTCTTTAAGAAGGAGGCCCTCTAGGTGCAGGATAGATTGATGCAAAGAGTGCATGTGTCCATATGCGAAGCAGAGCATCTCCGGAGGCAGTATCGGTTTACCAGCTTCATGAACTCGGTGCGCCAAGCCATCCGGACGGGGTGGTACCAAGTCTTCACGACCCCGGATAATCATAGGAGGTGGCTGGCTCGAAGAGGCGCCTGTTTCTCTTCCTGTGCTTCTTGTTCTTCACCTCTGGGGGTGCTAACCCCGCCTCGCCAACCGTCTTCTCTGGGGCTGTAAACCCCTCGCGAACCGTCTTCCGTATTGTGCCAGGGTGAAAACATTAGTCGGTTTGTCTAGAGCTTCATTGCCGGCCTCTGGAGGCGTCTCTTGAGATAAACCCTGGAAGGTCAGGCGCTGCGTGACTGTAGGGGACGAGCAGGTTGATCGGCGTGAGCACGGAAGGGTTCGTCATCCACAGGAGGCATGTATATATCTTTGCTGGCGCCAGTGTTGATGAAGGCATCGATGTCGACATTCTCATCATCATCGTCGTCGTTGCCATGAAGTTGAGGTTGCGGTTCAGACGCTCCCAACAGTTTTAAGTGGCGGTTGGTGGTGGCGACGACCGCCGGTTCCTTCCGGGCGGTGGCGACGGCTGCAGGCTTCGAGGGCTTCGGGGGACGGATCGGGGCCCGAAACTTCGAGGTGGCGCCGGTGGTGCGTCTTGGGCCCTCATCAAGAAGACCCCCCCCCCCCCCCCCAAGACGAATCTGGTTCTTCGGCCATGGCGTGACCCAGTTGGGGCACTTTCCAAGGACCATGTATCCATCGGCTCCCGGAGGTTGAATGGGGGGGTCGATGTCGAAAAACGCAGACACTACCGTAACTATCTTGACCTCATATTGGCCTCGTCCATTCTAGTGTGGTGCATTTCGAGGCTCTTGGTTGTATGATAAGGCCCGCGGCAACTTCCTTCAACTCGCCGCCGGCCTCTACCCTATGCAGGAGTATGCAAGGGGAGTCCTGAGTCAACAACACATGTTGGGCATCATGAGATGGCAGTCATCATCAAAGCAGGCATAGTTATAGAAGATGACGCGGACTAACTAATTAGTTACCTTGGTGATGGCGTCCAGCTCGGCTAATGTCGAGACAAGGGCACGGGCGGCCGGACTATTATTCTTGGGTGCCGGACTGCCGGTACCGTAGGGGCGTCGGTGCGACCAAATGAAGCGGCGGCTGCGCCGCGGCGTTGGGCGGCGGGGTCACCAGGTCCGGCGACAGGTTCTGCTGGTTCATGGTGGAGTTGCTGCCGGAGAAGCTGGCCACGTGTATCGGCCCTGTTGACCTCCCGCATTCCAGGCAGCTATCCCCTCCAATAACAGGGGGAAACATCTCCCGGAGCCTGTCGGTCACTAACTTGTCAACCGTGCTGGAGTCCACTTTTTCCTTCTCTAGTGACTCCACCTTCTTCCTTAGCTCCAGAACCTCGGCTCTATCCTTGGTCGGCTTCCTCCTCTCCTTTCTGGTCGCCCGCCGTCCGAGCTGTAGTACTCTGTGAACTTCATGCTCGTACCAAAGCCGGACACACGGCCAGCTGAACTCGGCGGCGCCGACTTGTCCCTATTCTTGAAAACGTTCGTCGCCCTGTTGAAAGTCGTGTCCCACGGTTCCGTCGACCCCTGGGACGACGGGCCGGCCTCAGCGTCAGCCGTCAACTCTTTCTCCTGCAGACAAAGGTGAACCCACTTAGAAATTTGGCTTTGTTATCGATCTAATTAGATCAACGCAATGGACTTTGAGATATCTGTGGTAATTAAATTCCCTTACCAGCACTTTCTCGAACTCCCTCACATCCTGATAGACCGTAATGAATTCCCCAGTCTTCCAGTCCAGATGGTAGCGGGACCGGACAAAGTTCCGGATCTGCTCGTCTGTGATTTTTTCCCACGGGTTTTCTTTTCCAAGACGTGCAATCTCGGCATCCTCCTTGTCCCAAACGGGCTTTTTCTCTCGGTAACCGCCGCTTCCCAAATGGTGGTTACCTATGTTCAGCTCCCGCATGTCCTTCCCCCACTGGGTCCATTTTTTAGCCTCCTCAGATTTTAAGAACAATTTGAATTCCTCGAACTCTTCTTCGGTGATGTGCGGGTCTTTTTTACTAATCTCCTCCCAGCTGTCACCCTTCTCAATCTTGCTCTTCACCCGGCTTTTCCAGCTGCTCAAGGCAGTGCTCATCTTCGTGATGGCGAAACTGTCCACCTTTTTGTTGAACGGCTGCGGGAACGTGTATCGTTGGTGAACCCTCTTGTGGAGGTGTTCGACCAAAGCCTCATTGGCTGTGCTTTGAGGTCCTTCGTGTTGATCGACACGGTTTCTCGGAGGATGCACCCTAGTTGGAAGCTGTACCCTGAGGCATGTTTCTCAAGCGCCAGTGGTAGGCCACTTGCCGAGACCTCAGTGAACACGTCCGTGACATTGCCGACCGATTGCGGTGTCCGATCCTTCCTTGCTTCTTCTTCTTCTGAGCGGCCGGGTTGCTGCCGCCAATACCACCATCCGTGTGGTCGCCGCCATCGGAGGTGGTGGTGTCATCCTCATGGCCGCCGTGACCTTCTCCTGGGTTGTATTCGGGGTCGTCCTCCCGTCCCTCTTGCTCATCGTCGGGACGGTCGGCGCCACTAGCAGCTCTGGCGGCCTCCTCCATCTCCTGGGACATCTCCCAGAACGACTTGTTGGCGTCTCTAGGTTCTTGTTCGACGCTCATGTGCTTAGAAGTGTCGGGCGCCGTGTTGGCCGACATGTTTGCACTGCATTAAAAAGAGACAAAAAGTTAGTACAACAAATATAAGAAAAAAACCACTTAATTAAGTACTAAGATACCCCGGCCCATGCATTAGTCGCAATACCCCATATGTCCTATTTTTAGCAAAGTCATGCTAAAATTTACGAAAAATTTCGGCATGATCTTTGCTAAAAAAGGGACATATGGAGTACCCGAATTTGCCGGAACGGAAGTTAATCGACGTTCCGGCAATCTCAAGGGCCTCTCGGGGTACCTGCATAGATTTCACAAATCATGTTGCCGGCATCTCCGGCCAGCAACATCCACGACACGATGGTCGTGGTAGCACAGAAAAGAAGCCGGCATCTCCGGCCGGCAACATCCACGACACGATGGTCATGGTAGCACAGAAAAGAAGCCGGCATCTCCGGCCGGCAACATCCACGACACGATGGTCGTGGTAGCACAGAAAAGAAGCACCTCTGTACACCTCCCCAGGTACCTGCAAATATTTCACAAATCTCGATTCGAAGGGCCGGCGTCTTCTTGCACCTCTGCAAACACAAGCACCTCTGCACCTGTACAACCAAAAAAAGAAGGAGCATGAACTTGTGTATTAGGAACCAAGAAAACTAATTTGAGTGAACATTTTCAAATGGAAATTGGAACTAAATGATGCTTCTAGTATTGTAGCTATTCTATAACATTCTTTAGACCTCTAAATTCTCCAATGAAACATAGTAGTGCATATATATTACACTATTTTGTGTGCTTTTGTGCATTATAAATTGTATCAATATAACAAGTACTCCACTGGTTAGAGCATTAAAATACTTCCTATGAGTAGAATACTACATGCATATGAACAGATCATTGCAAATTTTTATCACGAAACTACATCCTAAATATTGAAGCAAAAAATTCAGAAAATTTCTACTGTCTAATCTGACCAAAACTTTAGAGCACAAAAATACAGCCTATGAGTGCAATACTACATCATGTTGAACAATCCCTTGGCATTTTAATCATGAAACTACACATCTTGCCGAAGCAAAAAATTCAGAGAAAAACTACTATCTAATCTGACCAAAACTTTGAGCACAAAATACATCCATGAGGACAATACTACATTCATATGAACAGTCCCTTGCAAATTTTAATCATGAAACTACATCCTATTGAGGTAAACAAAAATCAGATAACCCTGCTGTCTAATCTGACAAAAATATTGAGCATAAACTACATGCTAGTGTATGGAACTTGATGAAATATTCATCCGGGAAGCATAACTGATCTAGAAGTTTTGTGTGAACATGGGTAGCATAACTGTTCTAGAAGTTTTGTGTGTACATCATTAGTACAAAACTACTAGTGTACTAAAAAAGAGACTAAGAAGTGGCAAAATTTACATCCAGGGAACATAATTGTGCTACTCCCTCCGTCCAAAAATAAGTGTCTCAATTTTGATCAAAAGTGGATGTATCTATACATAAAACATGTCTAAATACATTCACTTTTGGGCAAACTTGAGACACTTATTTTGGGACGGAGGGAGTAGAAAAATTGCAATTACATTGCCAGACGCATGTACATACATGAAACACTAGTTAAAACGCATTAAGAAAACTACTTCCGTATGCAGTGGATCAATTTGGGATGCAGCAAAACCTGATGCATCACTACAAACACAAAAATAAAGCAGCGCACTCCAACTAGCAGTACAAAATGTTGTATACAGAAAATAGGACCAGGGTTATGAACGCTAGCTAAGTTGCATCAGAAGTATGAGCAAACCCCAAAAATCAAAACTCAGTATCTAGCACTCCACGAGATCGAGCTCATCCTCAACTATTTAGGTTTTGTATTTTCACAAACATCTTATGTGCAGGTGTGGAGGGGAGGGAGAGGGGGAAGATGAGCAGCACCTGATCGGGGAGGGGATGGAGGGAGTCGAGGGAGGCGGTGTCGAAGGCGCGGCGGCGTCGAGGTCTCCTCCGGCGGCTCAAGGTCGACGGGTTGGGACGGGGCGTAGGGGAGTTCGGCGGTGGCTCGAGGTCGACGGGTTGGGGCAGGGCAGGGGAGCGGCGACGAGGTCTTCTCCGGTGGCGTCGAGGTCTCCTCCGGCGGCTCGAGGTCGACGGCGGCTCGAGGACGGATCGAGGTCGACGGTGGTGTGGAGGCGATGGTCGAGTGCGTCGATCGAGTGCGCGGTAACTGCCCGAGTTGGAAGAGAAAGAAGAGATAAAACTGCTAAGTCATGTAATTCTGTGGCGCATCCCTACGGGTGCGCCACAGAAATGCATGATTCTGTGGCGCATCACATGGAGGCATGCGCCACGGAATTAGGTGGTTTAAACTTTTAAAAAGTTGTGCTGCTGTTGTATGACAACAACACCAACATAGCCCAGTGGCTAGCCACTGAACCTTGTACTTGGGCAGCCAGGTTCGAATCCTGGCTGTCTCACATTTTTCTTTCTTTTAAATTTTTTTTTTGGATATATTTAAAGAAAAGAATATACACACATTTGTTATTCTTTTTAAAAATATATTTTTAGTTATATTTAAAGAAAGAACAGACACACATTTTTTAGTCCACCGTTTTCGTGTTTCCGTCAGTGTTTTCGCCCAGTTTACAGCTGGGATCGCAGTGCCGGACGTGGTTACTGACTTGAAAGTTGATGCAACTAGGTTCGAATCCTGGCTGTGACAATTTTTTTATTTTTTGGTTAAATTTTGTGTTTGTCTCACACACAAATTAATACACAAAAAAGTCTCACACACACAAATTAATACAAATATTTAGTAGACTTGTGCCATATCAAAATATTTAACTTGTGCCATATCAAAATACATAGATATGCTTGTCTCACACACAAAACAAATTATATATATACACAAAAAAAGTCTTCGATCTTCATCCCGGCCGGTTCCGAGCTAGCATCTCTTCTTTCCCTTCTTGGCGGTTGAATACTTTAGGCCGGGCACCTTGAGATTTCTTCGCGTGAACGGACAACCTTTAGTAGGTAGGGAGGTCTTCCTTCTTTCTCTACTAGTAGTAGGCATGTCGAAGTACTTGTCGAATTCCTCCTCGATCTTCGGATCGCCGTTCTTGTCCAAGTCTTCCTCGTTGGCGTCTCCTTCCATTCCGATGATGCTCCTCTTGCCCCTCCTCACGACAACACGGCTAGGCTTTGACGGGTCGGTAATGAAGAAGCATTGCTCAACTTGGCTAGCGAGTACCCATGGCTCATTTTTCGCGGAGGCGTTCTTCGATTTGGCATCGGGTATTACCATGGTGGTGAAATACCGGCCTTCTTTGACGACGTCCTTGGCCCATCTCACACGGAACATTGGCACCGACTCTCCACAGTAGTTGAGGTCCCATATCTCCTCGATCCTTCCGAAGTATCTTTGCTTGACAGTAGCCTCGTCATCGCCGTAGGATAGCATAGTTACTCCTGAGTTTTGATATTCGCTATTCCTGTCCTTTTCCTCGGTGCAGAATCTGAAACCGCTGATGTCGTACGACTGATAGGTCCTTACGTTGTGCCCGGGGCCCTGTGATAAGGAGAATATGACTTTTTCATCTTCCGTAGATGGCTTTTTGCGCTGTGCTTCAAGCAGTTGCCTTTTCTTGAACCAACTCGTGAAGCTGGAGTTGTGCTCTCTGGTTACGTCTCCCTTCTTCCTCGGCCGGCCCAGGTCGATGTAATTCTTCTCGATTAAGCTTTTGTGCTCTTTCACCCAAGGTTCGATCAATTGTAAGTGTTGTAGCGCGACCCGGTGAGCCCTGTCGAAGTCATCGCGTCGACCACAATGTCGACAGGGAGTGAGCGGTAGCCCTCGCGGTGACCAAATCCATCGAGCCTGCCGAGGTGCGTCCTGGTGGGCAGACCAACATCCTGGTTCTCGGTGCTTAGATAACTCTGACAGAAGGAGATGCACTCGTAGGTTAGAAAGCCCTTGGCCATGCTTGCGTCTGGACGGGCCCTGTTGCGAACGTATCCTTTCATGACACCGTTCTGCCTTTCGAACGGCATCATGTAGTGCAGGAACGTCGGCCCGAGCTGCAGGATGTCATCAACGACATGGAGAAGGAGATGCACGCAGATGTCAAAGAATGCGGGCGGGAAGTAAATCTCGAGCTCGCATAGTATCACCACGATCTCTTCCTGTAGCCTGTGGAGCTGCCTCACGCCGATCGACTTCCTGTTGATGACGTCGAAAAAGTTGCAAAGGCCAAACAGCGTATCACGGACGTGCTCGTCCATTATCCCTCGGATCGCAACGGGAAGTATCTGCGTCATCAGCACGTGACAATCGTGAGACTTCATCCCGCTGAACCTCTTCTTCGTTCCGTCCAGATATCTGCTTATCTTCCCCGCGTAACCGTAAGGAAATTTGACTCCTAGGAGGCACCTGTAAAACTGCTCGAGCTCCTCCGGACTCATAGTGAAGCAGGCAGCGGGAAGCACCACCGCGTTCTTCTTTACCCTTTTGCGGCGACCTTGAGTCCCTTCCGTCTGATCATCATCATCATCACTATCGGGGGCCTGAAGATCTTTCTTGATGCCAAGCCATTTCAGATCGTATCTTGCTTTCGTCCCATCCTTGGTCTTTTCCGGCATGTTCGAAAGAGTGCCAAGAAGACTCTCGGTAACATTCTTCGTAATGTGCATTACATCGAGGCTATGGGGCGTGTGGAGGACCTTCCAGTACTCCAAGTCGTGGAAAACAGACCTCGCTTTCCATACACCCAGCAGCGGATCTACCCTCGGTCGCTTCTTTCCCGGCGCAGGGCACTCCTCCCAATTTTTCAAAAGCTCGTCGATTTCTGTGCCGCTCCTCGGGCGGGTTCTCTTTCGAGCTCGTCTTGACCATCGAACAAATCACCGCGTTTTCTCCACGGGTGCTCCATGCGAAGCCACCTTCGAGCCCCTGGGTACACGGTTTTCGAAGACCCGGATCCCTTGGTAGCTGGATATGCGGGGTCTCATCCATGCACCTGACACATGCGCAGAATCCGTGGCCCACCTGGGCCGATACATATGAGCATCCAGGATAGTCCTGCACCGTCGTGAGCAACGCGGCTCTCATATCGAAATAATCTTTAGTGTAGGCGTCCCACGTACGGGCTGGCGTCTCCACAACGTCTAACTCCTCTTTCAACAGCCGAGATACAGATGTATGTCGATACCAGGTTGTTTCGGCCCCTGAATGAGAATACTCATGTGTATGTACTTTTGCTTCGTGCACAGCCACGGGGGAAGGTTGTAAGGCCATACAAACACGGGCCAGGTGCTATGTGTGCTACTCTGGTTGCCGAACGGATTGAGTCCATCGGTGCTCATACCCAGCCTGACGTTCCTTGCGTCGCCCCCGAAATCTTCGAAGGCGATGTCCAATGCTTCCCAATTGCTAGCGTCTGAAGGGTGTGTCAGGATCCTGCCCTTCTCCGGATCTTCTTCGGGCTTCTCCTTTCCGCGTGCCATTGCATGAGCTTTGCTTCCTTAGGGTCCACGAAACCGCTGCAGACGGGGAGTGATAGGAAAGTACCATACCACTTTTCGAGGATTTTTCTTGTTCCCACTCTTGTACCGTCCGTGGCCGCACACCGGACATGTGGTCATGTCCTTGTAATCGCCCCGATAAATTCGCAATCATTGATGCAGGCGTGGTATTTGACGTGCGGTAGGTCAAGAGGGCACACGACTTTCTTGGCCTCCTCGATACTACTTGGCAATGTGTTCCCCTCGGGGAGAATATCGTGCATGAATTTCATGTTCTTGTCGAAGCTCACGTCGGTCCATCTGTTTCCGCCTTCATCTCCAGAGCATCAAGCGTTACTTGCAAACGCGTATCCTGGGGCCGGCACCCAGGATACAACGGAGTCTTCCCGTCTATCTCCATTTGCGCCAGCTTGGCTTTCTCTCTGGCTGCAGCTCTGGCGTTGCTCGTCTCCTTGAGGAGCAGTTCTTGAACATGAGCGTCCTGCAAGGCCGAAGTTAGCGGGTCTGCGTGTTCGCGACACCACCGGCATCTCCTTCGTCATGATGATCTTGTCCGCCGGCATCTCCTTCGTCATGATGATCTTGTCCGTCTTGTTCCAGCATGAAACCGCGCCTGAGCAGGTGATCCTCCAATTGTCCATAATCAGGGTCGATCCACCTCACAAGTTTGCATTTTCGACATGGACATCTTATCTGGCGCCTGTTGCACCGAATCATGTCCGCCTTCGCTTCTTGCTTGTATCTACTGATTCGACCGGAGCTCATCATGATGACCATGGTTGACTACACGGTATACATAGAGCAGAAACGAGAGTATATATGTTAATTAGAACCGCAACATGCACACACAGACACACACATGCATGCAAGGTCGCCAAAACATTCGGCATGACCTCTCTTAAAAGTATGACATATGGGTAGTGCAAAAATTTGCCGAAATGGAAATTAATCAACATTTCGGCAAACATCCATGCACCACGCCGGCGCAAGCAACAACAAAAAGTTTCTTCCGGACCAATTCATGCACAACACACAAGATTCATGTATAACCATCGTCATGCCATTGTGCAAACTTCACCTACAACATACAAACATCCACACACACCGCCGGCCACACAAAACATGCATATACATGTCCATCCAACTTTCCTCACCTAGTAGATTCGTTGCCGAGACGTGACCGCGATAGACAAGAGAGTGTGTGGTGTTGGAGAGAAAAAGAGATGTGGGAGAGAGGAGAAGAGTATATATGGAGAGCCTCCCGCCCCTCAACAATTATCTATCAACCAAAATAGGTTTAACCACAAAAAATGGAGAAAAGTATGGCCAAAATGGGATGGGAGGGAGGAGGAACACGAGCTAGGTGGAGGAGGAAGAAGAAGTACAAATGGGTAGGGGAAAGGGGGGCTTGCCTTTTTGGTACATCTGGGAAATCAATTCTGTGGCGCATGGGCCCACATGCGCCACAGAATTCCTTCTTTCTGTGGCGCATGGGGTAGAATGCGCCACAGAAAGCTGGAATTCTGTGGCGCATGTGGGCCCATGCGCCACAGAATGTTGTTCCCACAATAATTGTTGTGGGCCCCGCCATAGTTTCTGTGGCGCATGCGCATAGATGCGCCACAGAATATTTCTGTGTATTCTGTGGCGCATGCGCAGAAATATTCTGTGGCGCATCTATGCGCATGCGCCACAGAAATGATCCCAGAATTCGAAATCCCGTGATTGGTGGTGGGGCCCACACATTTTCTGTGGCGCATCTGCCTACGTGCGCCACAGAAAGTGGCTTTCAGTGGCGCATGTGACATGCGTGCGCCACAAAATTTTTACACTTTCTGTGGCGCATGGGCATCTGGGTGCGCCACAAAACTCATTTTCATAGAAAGGCAGTTTCCTAGTAGTTTGCTTGAGCTTCCATTCGTTTTTGAGCTCTCTCTAGATGCTGCTTAATGACAAGCATCATCGTTGCACGTTCTTGGAGCCACTGATCCACATCGGCATTGCCCGACTCCCTGGTGTTCAGTATACCCAACTGCCGTGGGTTCCTGTCGTACAACACTTGGAATGGAGATTTTCCCAAGGATGAATGATGTGCGGTGTTGTACCAATGTACTGCTTGAGCTAGCCACTTCGACCATTGCTAGGGTTTCGCGTTGACCATGCAACGAAG
Organism: Poa pratensis; assembly: GCA_947311845.1. NCBI lineage: Eukaryota > Viridiplantae > Streptophyta > Magnoliopsida > Poales > Poaceae > Poa > Poa pratensis. Next base: position 41,195,680 of record CAMZMU010000098.1, read on the forward strand.
GTATCTTTCCAGGCACTGGTTCACCCTCTCTGTTTGCCCATCCGTTTGCGGATGATAAGAAGAGCTCAAGTTCAGAGTTGTATCAGCGATTTTGAATAGATTTTGCCAGAAAGAGCTGGTGAATACTTTATCCCTGTCGGAGATGATCACTTGAGGTAGACCGTGGTACCGGTAAACATTGTCTATGAACACTTGTGCAACCGTTTGAGTTGTGAAGGGATGCTTCAAGGGTATGAAATGTGCAAACTTGGTCAACTTGTCCACAATCACCAGTATTGTGTCAAACCTGCCTGAGCTCGGCAGACCTTCTATGAAATCCATGCTGACAGTGTGCCACGCCTCACCTGGTATAGTGTGAGGATGTAACCTGCCTGGTAGTTTAGTGTGTTCCCCTTTCGCTTGCTGACACACTCTGCAAGCTTGGACAAAGGTTTTGACATCTTCCTTTAACGCTGGCCAGGCAAACAACTGCTTGATGCGCGTGTAGGTTGCTAACACACCCGAGTGGCCACCCAAAGCGCTGCTATGCATTGCTAACAAGATTGCTTTGTGCGCCTCTTTGTTACTACCCAACCAAACTCTGCCTTTGTATCGGATGATACCATCCTGCAGTGAATGCCCATTGCCATTAAATCCTTGAAGGCTGAGCTCTGTGAGCAATTGCTTTGCTTTCTCATCTTTCTGATACCCTTCCAGAATAGTTTCTAGCCACTTCGGCTGCACTACAGAAATTGCATAAGCATTCAGAGTTGTAAACTATTTTTATATTGCAACCCGATTAATTTGAAAAAGGCTTTTTGCTGAATGGGAGTTGTGACTTTGTTCTCTCCCAAATGCACCAAACTTTGTTGGTCAGTGTGTATAGTGAATTCGCGATGTTGAAGGTACGGTTTCCATTTCTCAATGGCCATCAAAATGACAAGACACTCCTTGTCGTAAATAGATATTGTTTGATTCTTGGTGCCAAAGGCTTTGCTCAGAAAGGCTAGTGGATGCCCCTGTTGCATTAGCACTGCCCCAATGCCGTACTGGCCAGCATCAATTTCCAAAGTGAACTCCTTGTTGAAGTCTGGCAATGCCAGAACAGGCGCTTGAATGAGAGCTTTTTTGATTGACAAGAATGCTTGTTGACACTTCGGTGTCCACACAAAGGGTACACCCTTTTTCAGGAGGTCAGTCAGAGGTCGACACAGAATTCCGAGGTACTGAATAAATTTCCGATAATAACCAGCTAGACCCAGAAACCCTCTCAATTGCTGCAGTGTCAATGGTCTCGGCCATTCCTTGACAACTTCTATCTTTTCAGGATCCGTGGACACTCCTTTGTCACTGATAATGTGTCCCAAATATCCAATCGTGATGTAGTGCAACCTAGGCACACCACACCAACAACGCCTAATGGTCCCATGACAAGATCAAGAGTCAAATCGCTTCATGATAAGGTGACCTCGCTCCTCTCTATGTGTGATTTCGACACCCCTTTGAATGGCTTGCTACTTCATTCCGATACCTTGTGTGTACTCAGGTTTGACCCTCATGATGATCACCAAGGGAGTGTAGAAGATGGACAAGAGGTGAACCAAGGATCGAGTCAAGAGGAAGAAGAGGGGGCGAAACCAGTCAGGCCAGCCTGCAGCCTAGCCTGGGCTGCCCCCCCACCAAAGCCGGCTAGCCTGCAGGCCAGCCTGCAGCACAGCCTGGGCTGGCCCCGAGCCAGAGCCGGCCAGCCTGCAGCCCAGCCTGCAGCTCAGCCTGCAGGCTAGCCTGCAGCCCAGCCTGGGCTGGCCCCCAGCCCGAGCTAGCCAGCCTGCAGCCCAGCCCGGCTGGTCTCTCTGTGCCTGCGTGGCAAGTTGACCTATGGGTCATGTAACCACTCCCACCTACACCCACTTCGTGGCTTAGACTATAAATACCTCTCTCCTCCCCTAGTGTTAGGGATAGCCTATGATTTGGGATTAGAGTAGAGTTGTGCTCCTTCTTCTCAAGTGGTCTCCTTCCTCCCCTTGTGGGGATGGTTCCTCCCCTTGTGGAGAAGATCCCTCTTGTGGATTCAAGACCTCTACTTGTAGTTTGACTACTTGCCAATCTTTCATCTTAGGGTAACTCTATTGGATCGGTTCGGTTGACCGTTGGAGAAACAACCATTCAAGATCTCTCCTTGTATCTACTTGCCAATCTCTCCCTTTGGGATTCTATTGGACCGGCTTGGACCGACCGGTGAGGGAAACGTGTCTTTGTATCGTGTTTGTGTTCTTGTGTTCTTCGTGTTCTTCGTGTTCTTGCGTGAGTTCGTCCATTCCCGCCGTCAATCCGTGAAGATCGGGCAACAATAGAAGTCTTTACTTCATCATATGGTATCAGAGCAAAGGTTGCCACGGATTGATTTGTGTTTCCACCCCCAAATCCGCCAAATTTTTCTTTGATTTTGAGAAATTCAAAAATTTTGCAAAAATAGCCCCAAATTGCTTTTGGATCGATCTGTGAATCTTGTGCGTTTTGGTAGGTTTTGATCCATAGATCTATTGCTAAACTTGTTGATCTACCTTCCTTTGCGTTCCCATAGCCTAATTCCATCATTTGGCCCTCCGATTTGGTGATTTTCCGTCCGTTTTTCCGCCCAAAATCGGCCTTTTCCGCGTCAAACCCGACATCCCAGCCTGCAGCCCAGCCTGCAGCCCAGCCTAGGCTGGCCCCCTACCAGAGCCGGCCAGCCTCTAGCCCAGCCTGGGCTGACCTCTCTGCAAATTCAGAAAATTTGTTTTTGCCATATCTTTTGATTTCGGACTCCGTTTTTGGTGTTCTTCGTCTCGTTTCGAGGCTACGAACAAGACCTTCATCACCATTGTGGAAGATCCATCATCCACCACCACCAAAATCCGTGGGCAAGCATGAACCTTCTACACCAAAGGGTAAAGATCGTCGGCGAAAGGTATAATCACCATGAATCTTTTCCTCTTGCCATTCCTTTGTGAGCCACACTATATCTTTGCGATTATCATGTCCTATTGAGGCTAGCTCTTAATGATTGCTTGGGCTTTGCACATTTTCACCGTGTAGTTTCCGAGCAAAAGTACTTGCGCTAGTTGGCATATATCTTGTGTTGGCATCAAAGAAGTGAGTGTGCAAAAGAGAACAGAATCAAAAGAGCAAAGAGAAAAGAAGCAAAAAGCGCAAGAAAAGAAAAGAAAGAGACACCACTTGCCATATCTTTTGTAGGAAGCGCGCAAGCTCGATGAACATCTAGTAGGTGGTACATTTTGTGCAAATCTAGTAGCCCACCAATATTTTGCAATCGAGCTAGTGGCTCTCCTTGTACTTGTGCAACACGAGCTTATAGTTTTCGCTAGGATCATATGGTTCTTTAGCTCACTTCTTGGTTCCATAAGTCCCATTTATCTCTCCGCGCGTGTGTTTCCCTGAACTACATTCCTATCTGTTGAGCAAAAGAACATTTGTTTCTCTTCACAAATAAGTTGTTGTCAGTCAAAATCTGAAACACCGCTTGCAAATGTTGTTTGTGCTCTTGCAAAGATGAGCTATACACCAAGATATCATCCACGAAAACCAATACAAATTTCCTGATCAGGTGAGCAAACAAGGTGTTCATTGCAGATTGGAATGTTGCAGGAGCGCAAGAAAGCCCAAAAGGCATGACCCTGAATTCATAATGGCCACTGTGTGTTTTGAATGCAGTTTTATGTTCATCATCCTCCCTCATTCTTATCTGATGATAGCCAGACCGTAAGTCTAGTTTAGTGAAGTATTTGGCCACTGACAACTCATCCAAGAGTTCCTCAATAACAGGCATGGGGTATCTGTCCTTCACCGTTATCGCATTCAGGTGCCTGTAGTCGACACAAAACCTCCATGAAACGTCCTTCTTTTTCACCAACAGCACTGGAGATGCAAACGGGCTTTGGCTGGTGCGAATGATGCCTTGCTGCACCCCTGGCATCAAGTTTATCGTGTGGTCAAAGGGTCTGTGAGGAGGTAGCCCTTTTGGTGTTGCAAAACATGCCTCAAAGTCTTGTAACACTTGTTGGATGTCGTCAGGTATGTCACTCTCCTTCTCTCCCTGCTGCAGGGGACACAAGTGTACTATTTGAGCTACTGCGTTGTCATGCACCAATTGGTTCATCTCTTCGGCTGTTATGATATAGCATGCTGACACATTGTTTTTCACACCTCTCAGAGTTATTCGCTTCTCCTGCTGCTTAATTCTGAATGTTCGTTTCGCCCAATCCACCCACATGGGTCCCAAAGTGTCCAACCACTCCGTTCCAAGAATGATATCATAGTGTGGTAAGTCAAACACTCGGAATGATGTTTCAAATTCAGCCTCCTGACATTTCCATTCTAAGTCTTGCACAGCGGTATCAACTTTTTGTTTGCTACCGTTTGCTACCACCACCGAGACTAGTGGTACTGCAACAGGGTTCAGTCCCAGTAATTTTACCGCTGCTGAACTGATGAAGTTCCCTGTGCTGCCTGAATCGACCAATAGCAAGACTTGTTTCCCATTGACAGTGCCTTGCAACCTCATGCTCTTCTTTTCTGTAGTTCTATCCATGGCATAAGAAGAAATGTAACATAGAGATTCATCCGTGCTGCTTTCTCCTTCTTTTTCCTTGTCAATGCTTGAAGAAGACATTCGTAGCAGTTCAACCAATTCCTCCACCAAATTCAGTGGAACCGATGCATTGCATTTATGCCCGGGATGAAACTTGTCCCCACATTTGAAGCACTCGCCTCGAACACGCCGTTGAGCCTTGAGCGACTCAAACTTTTCAGACCAAATTGGCTTAGCTGCAGTTTTGTCCTCACTGGGCTTCTTGTCATCGTGATGAGATAGAATTCCCTTGCCAGAAAACCCACTTCTCGAGAATGTGCTTCGATACTCATGGTGGTAACGAGATGGAGTATAATTCTTCTGATCCTCCATCATTTCCCCCTGTGTTTCAGCAAGAGAAAACACAGCATCAACTGTTCTAGGTTTATGCAATCTAATAGCACACTGAATGTCCTTTTTTAAACCACTGATGAATTTTGTAACGAAGAAGGCTTCATCATAGTGTTTATTGTGCACTAGCACCTTGTGCCTAAGTGTCTCAAACTTGTGATAATAAGCCTCTACAGTGCCAGTTTGCTTGCATCGTTCTAAAGTTTCTAGTGATCTATGGTGTTTATCCTTGCCAAATTTAGCATAAACAGCTACACACAACTCTTCCCAACCATCAACATCATGTTCTGCTTCATAAGTTTGTAGCCACAATGCTGCATTACCAATGAAGTGCATAGTGGCAAAGTTTGCCCAAGTATCATGATCTACTGCATACATGTCAAAATATTTGTCACACACTTTTTTCCACCATTTAGGGTTATCTCCATCAAATTTAGGGATATCAAATTTTGGCGGCCTGGTGTTGCGATGTGAGTAACGTGATTCAGTGCAGGTGCTCTCATCATCATCATGTGAAGCACTCCTACTGCCCAAATCAAAATTCACAGGAGAGTTTCTGAAATTGCGCGTACCCTTTGCCAGGGCAGGTGCCATGCCTTGGGTGGCATCGGTCACATTGCCCTGTGTTTCGTTTGGAGCGCCGTGGCCACTGGCCCGAGGTGTACCGTCATCCACTGGTGAGCGCTCAGCCTCCAACACCGCCACCCAAACTCCCACTTCCTCCTCCGTCTTCGACAGCGCCGCCATTGATGCGACGAGTGCGGGCACCCATTTGTTGAGGCCTTGGAGGTTGTCGGTGAGCTTGCCTTGGCACTTGCGAACGCCATCAACGATTCATTGCTGGCCAGTAGAGCTTCGTTGGAGTCCTCACTCTGCTTCTTCAGACTCGCCGAGAGGGTTTGCAACTCCAATTGCATCTTCTCCATGATCACCGTGTCGCAATCCGACCACACCGCCGCCGTAGAGATTAAGGTTTGTCTCCGACGCCGCCCCGCCTGCTTAGTTCACGGATCCAGCCGAGATTCCGGGATTTTACCTGCTGCAGAAGGTCTGCAACAAACCGAACCTCGCCGCCTGATCTGTACCCGAGCTATCTATCGCCGCCTGCGCCTCTGTGATGCCGATCTGCACCCGCCGCCGCCGCGAGAGCCCGCCTAGGTGGGATTTTACCGGATCTGAACCACCGTCACGCGAATCCCTCGAATCTGCCTCTGATCTCACTGGATCCCCTCTCTCTCTTTTTTGTGTCAATTTTCGGTGGAAGATGGAAGCGCGTCCGTGAATCGAACGGCTCTGATACCAGATGTGGCATACCACTACTCTCGATTACTGATGAATTAGGGTTTGGATACAATCTCAGCATCGCGCCGAGGTAGAATCGCCGCAGCGAGGAGGAAGAGAGAGATGTTGCCCAACAGGGTCAATTACTTAGTACATTCAATGATGCCTCGATCCGGACAGACCCGGTCTTACAAGTAGGCCCAGCTCACACGTTGTCAACGGTGCAGGTGGTTGGCTGCTTCACCTGGGCCGTTCGATGCTGTTCTCGGATTCGCTGGCGCTCTCTGGTCCGTTGATTCACCTTGATGTCTTGTGGGAGATGTAGTAGCGTGACAGAAAGTTGGTATTCCGAACTTGTCAACCCCGGTCTATTTTGCACCTGTTTGGCGCACGGGAGTATTACAGTCCCGGCTGGGATACCGTGCTATAGTGAGTGACGATTCAGACCCACAGGTCATATCCACCCTCTTCCAAGATCTCTCAACGCTCACCACCATGTTCCCGCAGCCGAAGAACTGGCGCTCGGTAGTTGAGGCTCTCGCCGTAGCTGGAAAACCGAAGCGGCTCGAAACCGGCATGCCATTGTCCATGGTCGTCCGAACAAGCGGTGTCAGCAGCAGCGGGCCGGAGTGACGCCAACCGGAAGAAATACGGTGACAACCTGCTCTCGCATGGCGTTTCATGCCTCCCGGACATGACTCTCCTTCGTGAGCGAGTCCCCGAGCCACAACTTCAACACCACATGCTGGTCCTTGTAGAGCTCGTGATCGCTCGACGGGCCTCCTTGAGGATCACGCCGTCGCCGGTGCAGTGGGCCGCCACTAGGGCCGGGACGACGCACCCAGTAGCCCATGTTGGCGAGCAACCACTTGTGCGGGTTTCATGCTGAACTAGTCGTCGAGGGCGAGGTGGCTGAACTCCAAGCACACGCACGCCAACACGATGTAGGCTGCATCCACTATCTATGGTGGCACTGCATCTCGCCGGCAAGCCAGAGCAGCTCGGAACCGGTTGCCATCATCCGGATCGAAGTCGATAATGTGCAACATTGTCTATGAACACTTGTGCAACCGTTTGAGCTATGAAGGGATGCTTCAAGGGTATGAAATGTGCAAACTTGGTCAACTTGTCCACAATCACCAGTATTGTGTCAAACCTGCCTGAGCTCGGCAGACCTTCTATGAAATCCATGCTGACAGCGTGCCACGCCTCACCTGGTATAGTGTGAGGATGTAACCTGCCTGGTAGTTTAGTGTGTTCCCCTTTCGCTTGCTGACACACTCTGCAAGCTTGGACAAAGGTTTTGACATCTTCCTTTAACGCTGGCCAGGCAAACAACTGCTTGATGCGCGTGTAGGTTGCTAACACACCCGAGTGGCCACCCAAAGCGCTGCTATGCATTGCTAACAAGATTGCTTTGTGCGCCTCTTTGTTACTACCCAACCAAACTCTGCCTTTGTATCGGATGATACCATCCTGCAGTGAATACCCATTGCCATTAAATCCTTGAAGGCTGAGCTCTGTGAGCAATTGCTTTGCTTTCTCATCTTTCTGATACCCTTCCAGAACAGTTTCTAGCCACTTCGGCTGCACTACAGAAATTGCATAAGCATTCAGAGCTGTAAACTATTTTTATATTGCAGCCCGATTAATTTGAAAAAGGCTTTTTGCTGAATGGGAGTTGTGACTTTGTTCTCTCCCAAATGCACCAAACTTCGTTGGTCAGTGTGTATAGTGAATTGGCGATGTTGAAGGTACGGTTTCCATTTCTCAATGGCCATCAAAATGACAAGACACTCCTTGTCGTAAATAGATATTGTTTGATTCTTGGTGCCAAAGGCTTTGCTCAGAAAGGCTAGTGGATGCCCCTGTTGCATTAGCACTGCCCCAATGCCGTACTGGCCAGCATCAGTTTCCAAAGTGAACTCCTTGTTGAAGTCTGGCAATGCCAGAACAGGCGCTTGAATGAGAGCTTTTTTGATTGACAAGAATGCTTGTTGACACTTCGGTGTCCACACAAAGGGTACACCCTTTTTCAGGAGGTCAGTCAGAGGTTGACACAGAATTCCGAAGTACTGAATAAATTTCCGATAATAACCAGCTAGACCCAGAAACCCTCTCAATTGCTGCAGTGTCAATGGTCTCGGCCATTCCTTGACAACTTCTATCTTTTCAGGATCCGTGGACACTCCTTTGTCACTGATAATGTGTCCCAAATATCCAATCGTGATGTAGTGCAACCTAGGCACACCACACCAACAACGCCTAATGGTCCCATGACAAGATCAAGAGTCAAATCGCTTCATGATAAGGTGACCTCGCTCCTCTCTATGTGTGATTTCGACACCCCTTTGAATGGCTTGCTACTTCATTCCGATACCTTGTGTGTACTCAGGTTTGACCCTCATGATGATCACCAAGGGAGTGTAGAAGATGGACAAGAGGTGAACCAAGGATAGAGTCAAGAGGAAGAAGAGGGGGCGAAACCAGTCAGGCCAGCCTGCAGCCCAGCCTGGGCTGCCCCCGAGCCAGAGCCGGCCAGCCTGCAGCGCAGCCTGGGCTGGCCCCGAGCCAGAGCTGGCCAGCCTGCAGGCCAGCCTGCAGCCCAGCCAGCAGGCTAGCCTGCAGCCCAGCCTGGGTTGGCCCCCAGCCCGAGCTAGCCAGCCTGCAGCCCAGCCCGGCTGGTCTCTCTGTGCCTGCGTGGCAAGTTGACCTATGGGTCATGTAACCACTCCCACCTATCCCCACTTCGTGGCTTAGACTATAAATACCTCCCTCCTCCCCTAGGGTTAGGGATAGACTATGATTTGGGATTAGAGTAGAGCTGTGCTCCTTCTTCTCAAGTGGTCTCCTTCCTCCCCTTGTGGGGATGGTTCCTCCCCTTGTGGAGAAGATCCCTCTTGTGGATTCAAGACCTCTTCTTGTAGTTTGACTACTTGCCAATCTTTCATCTTAGGGTGACTCTATTGGATCGGTTCGGTTGACCGTTAGAGAAACAACCATTCAAGATCTCTCCTTGTATCTACTTGCCAATCTCTCCCTTTGGGATTCTATTGGACCGGTTTGGACCGACCGGTGAGGGAAACGTGTCTTTGTATCGTGTTTGTGTTCTTGTGTTCTTCGCGTTCTTCGTGTTCTTCGTGTTCTTGCGTGAGTTCATCCATTCCCGCCGTCAATCCGTGAAGATCGGGCAACAATAGAAGTCTTTACTTCATCATATGGTATCAGAGCAAAGGTTGCCACGGATTGATTTGTGTTTCCACCCCCAAATCCGCCAAATTTTTCTTTGATTTTGAGAAATTCGAAAATTTTGCAAAAATAGCCCCAAATTGCTTTTGGATCGATCTGTGAATCTTGTGCGTTTTGGTAGGTTTTGATCCATAGATCTATTGCTAAACTTGTTGATCTACCTTCCTTTGCGTTCCCATAGCCTAATTCCATCATTTGGCCCTCCGATTTGGTGATTTTCCGTCCGTTTTTTCCGCCCAAAATCGGCCTTTTCCGCGTCAAACCCGACATCCCAGCCTGCAGCCCAGCCTAGGCTGGCCCCCTACCAGAGCCGGCCAGCCTCCAGGCCAGCCTGCAGCCCAGCCTGGGCTGACCTCTCTGCAAATTCAGAAAATTTGTTTTTGTCATATCTTTTGATTTCGGACTCCGTTTTTGGTGTTCTTCGGCTCGTTTCGAAGCTACGAACAAGACCTTCATCACCATTGCGGAAGATCCATCATCCACCACCACCAAAATCCATGGGCAAGCACGGACCTTCTAAACCAAAGGGTAAAGATCGTCGGCGAAAGGTATAATCACCACGAATCTTTTCCTCTTGCCATTCCTTTGTGAGCCACACTATATCTTTGCGATTACCATGTCCTATTGAGGCTAGCTCTTAATGATTGCTTGGGCTTTGCACATTTGCACCGTGTAGTTTCCGAGCAAAAGTACTTGCGCTAGTTGGCATATATCTTGTGTTGGCATCAAAGAAGTGAGTGTGCAAAAGAGAAAAGAATCAAAAGAGCAAAGAGAAAAGAAGCAAAAAGTGCAAGAAAAGAAAAGAAAGAGACACCACTTGCCATATCTTTTGTAGGAAGCGCGCAAGCTCGATGAACATCTAGTAGGTGGTACATTTTGTGCAAATCTAGTAGCCCACCAATATTTTGCAATCGAGCTAGTGGCTCTCCTTGTACTTGTGCAACACGAGCTTATAGTCTTCGCTAGGATCATATGGTTCTTTAGCTCACTTCTTGGTTGCATAAGTCCTATTTATCTCTCCGCGCGTGTGTTTCCTTGAACTACATTCCTATCTGTTGAGCAAAAGAACATTTGTTTCTCTTCACAAATAAGTTGTTGTCAGTCAAAATCTGAAACACCGCTTGCAAATGTTGTTTGTGTTCTTGCAAAGATGAGCTATACACCAAGATATCATCCACGAAAACCAATACAAATTTCCTGATCAGGTGAGCAAACAAGGTGTTCATCGCAGATTGGAATGTTGCAGGAGCGCAAGAAAGCCCAAAAGGCATGACCCTGAATTCATAATGGCCACTGTGTGTTTTGAATGCAGTTTTATGTTCATCATCCTCCCTCATTCTTATCTGATGATAGCCAGACCGTAAGTCTAGTTTAGTGAAGTATTTGGCCACTGACAACTCATCCAAGAGTTCCTCAATAACAGGCATGGGGTATCTGTCCTTCACCGTTATCGCATTCAGGTGCCTGTAGTCGACACAAAACCTCCATGAACCATCCTTCTTTTTCACCAACAGACTGGAGATGCAAACGGGCTTTGGCTGGTGCGAATGATGCCTTGCTGCACCCCTGGCATCAAGTTTATCGTGTGGTCAAAGGGTCTGTGAGGAGGTAGCCCTTTTGGTGTTGCAAAACATGCCTCAAAGTCTTGTAACATTTGTTGGATGTCATCAGGTATGTGACTCTCCTTCTCTCCCTGCTGCAGGGGACACAAGTGTACTATTTGAGCTACTGCGTTGTCATGCACCAATTGGTTCATTTCTTCGGCTGTTATGATATAGCATGCTGACACATTGTTTTTCACACCTCTCAGAGTTTTTCACTCGATGGCGAACCCTATCATCGCGCTAATCGACCCAAATGACAAGGCAGAGCAGCCAACGCCCGTGAAACGGCACCCCCTCTGCCTCGTCGTCTCCTTTCCCATATAGCCGCCGGCAGGCGCGAGGCGGCAAGTGCTGCATCGGTGTTGCCTCCTCCTCGTGAATTTTTGACAAAAAGACCACCTCCACAAGTGAATTGTCAAAAAAGACCACCTCTCAAATAAATTGTTAAAAATGACCACATTCTCCAGTGGGGGCAGGACCGACAAGCGACACGCGGCACCTGCCGCCACGGTCTGAGGCGGCTGGCCCTGCCGCCACTAAGGCAGGCGGCACCCTGCTCCATGCATGCAACTTCGCACCGAAAATTTTCACGATGTATCTCCTAAATTTGTTGAATTTGTCTTTTTTGCCGAGCCCAAAATACGTGGTATTTCGCAATGAAATTTTGCACGATCGTAGTGCATAGCGTTGCCTGCATCCAGGAAAATTTTTTTCAAAATTTTTGAGACGTTTAATTTTTTTTGAAACGGGCGAGTTAGCTAGCTAGCTTACATGTCCGATCGTTCCTGCATGCATGCACGCTGCACAGTGAAGATCGATACGTGCAGCAGGGTGCCGCCTGCCCTGGTGGCGGCAGGCCCCAGCCGCCTCAGACAGTGGCGGCAGCCGGCAGGTGCCACATGTCGGGCCGCCACGAAAAAGGTGTTCCTTTTTGACAATTTATTTGAGAGGTGGTCTTTTTTGACAATTCATTTGTGGAAGTGGTCTTTCTTGCCAAAAATTCCCTCCTCGTCGGCTATTTCAGGGCCATCGCCATTAGCACCGGTGGTGAGTTACATTTTTTGTGTTTGTTTGTTTTTTGGTGTATGCAAATTTGGCGAGGACAAAGACCGCAAAGGATAAGTCAGTGCACGTAGGTCTAATCATCTAAGATAACAAACGAAATATGAAATAGCTTATTACTAGCAACGTCCAAACGTCACAATTGTCATAATGAAATGTATGAAAAGAGAAGAATCCTCCCCCTCTCCCCGTCACTGTTCGAGAGAGGCGAAAGGCGATTTTTGGGCGTTCTTCGTCGACCCACCGCGTGCTCGCCGCCGAGCCGCGGGATTCCTCTCCTCCGCCGGTCGCTTCGGCGGCGGGAGGGTGGGGGATCCCCGGTTCCGGCTTGTACATATGGTAGGGTAGGGTGGAGTTCCTGCCGGCGGCGCCCTGGAGGAGGTGGTGCTGGTGGTGGGCGGTTTGGTGTCGGCGTGTTCTTCTCCGGCGGTGGAGCTCCGCGGGGCTCTTCGTCAACGCGCGCGACTTGCAGGAGCTCGAGGCCCGGCGTGGTGCTCGAGCCCCTCTGTTTCCCGTCAGATCCGTGGTGGCGGCGGATCTGGTGGCCGAAAACCAGGGCTGGACGAGTTCTTCGGCTTCTACCTGCGGCGGATCCGAAGGCGGCTGAGGCAAAGCGGCGTTGCTGGAGCGGAGGGGCGCCTGCCGTGGTCGTTCACCGGCAGAAGCTCCGTCGCGGCGTGGCGGACGGGCTATGCGGCGTCTTTCAAGGAAGAAGGTGTCCCTGGGCAGTGGTAAGATGGCGGCTGGCGGTCTTCGTCTTCGACGCCGGTGAAGTTGCTGGTCTCGGTGCAAGCTCTGACTCCCCTACGTATTGTACTTCCTTTGCTGTATTTGTACTGTGTACTTTGTATGTGGTGCTATGGTGAATATACGTGGGCTTTTTAAAAAGAAATGTATGAAAAGGAAAAGGGGAAACAGTGGAAGACTCACGAAATGGCAAGCACACGTTATTGCCTAGCCTACGTGATCTTCAATTCTTTACCGTAGGCTACTGCCCTCCTCCGGCCGGGGGAGGCAGCAGCAGTGTGTCGCCGAACCATTGTTTGCAGTCATAGGCCGTGCAGTCATGGTGAGCATCACAAGGGTGGCGAGTAGCGTGAGAATCTTCCACGACTGGAACACGTACCGTTTGATAAACTTTCTCACTTTCACGGATGTCCTGTTGTTCCTGTGTGCATTCACCTCCTTGATCACCCTGTCCATCAACGGCACCTTGCTGGGTCGCACCGCGCGGCACATCCCATTCCGCATGTCCGCCGCCTCCTTGTCGCTCTTCATTCCGTTGAAGACTATCTTGCATTCCCGCAGGATCTTCACGTCCTCGTCCGAGTCGATGATGCCGTTCATCAACTCCGTGTACCGGGCCATCACCAACTGCCCGCGCACGACGGCAGTCTCGTACGCGACCAGATTACGGAGGATCACCTCGGTGTTGCCGTCGAGGTGGATGACTGGTAAGCTCAGCGTCGCGGTTGCCGTATCGAAGGAGATCCCACCAATCCCCTCCGGCGCAGGCACCAACTGCACGCCGCAGCTCGCCAGCTTCTCTACGGACGGGATCTTGATCTCATGCAGCAACGGCGAGTTGGTGATGGGGCCATGTTCAGCCGCGCCTCCACATCCACGGAGGCCAACAACTTCCCAAGCAGCGGCATCAGTGCCGCGAGCTGCGGCACCTTGCTCGTGATCCGCCCTGAGAGGCTCTTGATGAACCGCATGGGCGCAATGTTGAGGCTGTTAGATGTAATACATGGATCCGGTACGGTGTAGTACACCGACCGGAATCCTACTCCTTGTACGCCTCGGTGGAGGCCTTTTTCCACCTATAATTAGCACGCACCCGAGGCCTAGCAGGCCATTGATTCCCTTACGATTCACATGGTATCAGAGCTACGCTCTTCCATCGACATCTAGCGAAAACTCTGAACCTCCGATTCCGCTGATCTCCTCCGATCGTAGCACCAAAACCAGCCGATCCTTCGATCGTAGCACCAAAAACCAGCCGATCCTTCGATCGTAGCACCCAAAAACCAGCCGATCTTCAGATCGTAGCACCCAGTCTCCCTCCCAATGGCGTCCTCCTCCTCGGCGGCGTCTCTGGCGGCAGCCCTCGGTTCGCCGCCCACGGATAAACTCACCCGTGAAAATTACCTATTCTGGAAGGCCCAAATTTTGCCTTCCCTCCGTGGCGCAGAAGTCATGGGGCTGCTGGACGGCTCCGACGTGCCACCGACAAAGACACTGGAGGTTGAAGACGAGGACAAGAAAAAGAAAACCGTCACTAGCCCGGCCTATTCCGCCTGGCCCTCACGCGATCAACAAGTTCTGGGCTTTCTCGTCAAGTCCATGTCGCCTGATGTCCTCGCTCAGGTGCTTGATCTTGAGCACGCAGCTGAGGCGTGGGCTGCTCTCGCTGATCTTTATTCATCTCAGTCCAAAGCTCGAGTTGGCATGCTGCGAGGTGCTCTTGCCAACACAAAAAAGCATGATCTTTCTGCCACAAAATTTATTGCCAAGATGAAATGATTTGCTTCAGAACTAGCTGCCGCGGGAAGAAAGATTGATGACGATGAAATTAAGGAATATATACTTAATGGTCTTGATGGCGAGTATAACCCGCTTGTTGCTTCTATCAACGTGGTACCTAGCACTACTCTCAATGACATGTGTTCGCAGTTGACTGCCTACGATCTCCGACAGCAGATGTTGCAGGAAACCGGACAAGGCTCGAGCACTTTTTCCTCGCCAGCCAACGCCGCATCTCGCGGTGGAAATAGCTACCGCAATGGCGGTCAGGGAAGGCAGCAGCAGGACCGTCCATACCGTGGCCAGGATTATGGTCGCCAAGATGGTCGCGGTCAGGACTACGGCCGTGGGTAGGACTACGGCCGGCAGCAAACTTACGGTCGCCAGGATTATGGCCGCCAGCAGAATTATGGACGTGGTCGTTCGCAAAACAGGGGCGGATGTGGTGGAGGACGTGGTCGAGGGCGAACTCCTTCACCGTTTCAAGACACAACTTGTCAAATCTGCAAGAAATATGGCCACCCCGCTAATGAATGTTGGTGGCGCTATGCTGATCGAGGTGATGATGATGATTCACACAATGGTGAGAAGGGTGCATATGGAGTTGATACCAACACGTGGACACTGGTGCAACGGATCACATTACAGGAGAGCTGAATAAACTGCACACTCGAGACACCTACAATGGGCATGATCAAGTTCACAACGCCAGTGGTAAAGGTATGACAATTTCGCATGTTGGTCATTCAGTTTTGCACACCCCTCATAGTTTCCTTCATCTTCGCAATATTTTGCATGTCCCGAGTGCTTCTAAAAGTTTATTATCCACCCATAAAATTGCGCTTGATAACAATCCCTTTGTTGAGTTTCATCCGTTATTCTTTTTGATCAAGGATCAGGACACGCAGGAAATACTTTTTAGAGGTCCGTGTCATGGTGGGCTATATCCTCTTGTTCCTTTCTCCACGGGGACCGCCAAGCACGCCTTCATCACCATCAAGCCCACCTCTTCTACATGGCATCGTCGCTTAGGACATCCGTCTTCTTTTATAGTTCAATAAGTGCTTAGGAAAAATAAGCTTTCATATTCGCCTGAAATAACTCCATATATATGTGATCCTTGTCAATAAGCTAAAAGTCATCAGTTACCCTATCCCGTGTCTACTAGTGTGTCCACTGCTCCTTTGGAACAAATCTTTTCTGATGTTTGGGGTCCTGCGTCTCCTTCTGTTGGCAAACACCAATATTATGTAAGCTTTATTGATGACTATAGTAAATTTACTTGGATCTATTTGCTCAAGAAGCGTTCTGAAGTTTATCAAGTTTTTCTTAATTTCCAGCAACTTGTTGAAAGAAAATTTGGCCGCAAAATTATCACCATGCAAACTGATTGGGGTGGCGAATATGAAAAACTTAATGCTTTCTTTCAAAAGGTTGGCATTACTCATCATGTCTCTTGTCCACACGCTCATCAACAAAATGGCTCAGCCGAGCGTAAACATCGTCATATTGTTGAAGTTGGTCTTGCTTTGCTGGCCAATGCCTCCATACCGTTGAAATTTTGGGATGAATCTTTTCTCACCGCCACCTTTCTTATAAACTTGCTTCCTTCCAAGTGCTCAATTTTCAAACTCCCACGGAGAAACTTCTTGATATCAAGCCTAATTATGATTCTCTTCGAGTTTTTGGTTGTGCGTGTTGGCCAAATCTTCGTCCTTATAATAAAAGAAAACTCGCTTTTCACTCCAAAAGATGTGTCTTTCTCGGCTATAGTCCTCTTCACAAAGGTGTCAAATGTCTCGACGTGTCTACTGGGCGGGTATATATATCTCGCGATGTTGTTTTTATGAGAACATTTTCCCTTTTTCTACACTACATCACAATGTCAGGTCTCGTCTTCGCGAAGAAATTCTTCTCCTTCCTTCCACGTCATCTCCTTATGAGGGTGTGCAAACTAATGATCATATGTATATTGTCCCTATTACTAATCCTGTGCAGGTTCCCTCGGATAGCAGCATGGATTCTAGTGGAAATTCTGAAGAAATCAGTAAAAACGGTGATGAAATTGAGCAGCAGCATCAAAATCTGGAAGAAGATGAAAATTCTATGCATGGCACGCCTTCTGGTGCTGATTCTCCGACCACAAGCTCGGATCATGCACAGCAGCAGCCGGTCCACTTGCATGTTGACGCATCTACACGTTCTGGCGACTCTGACGAGGAGCAGCCGCACAGCCCACATACAGCTTCGGGCCCCCGTCTCCTGGTCCGCACCAGTCCCCTGGCGCCATGTCGCCCGCTATCTCGGCTGATTCCAGCTCGCCGCAGTCTTCTGCTACTTCAACGCCTGGTACTATGTCGCCTAACGTTGGCTCTGCTGGATCTTCTGCAGCAAATACACCTGTGCCCCCTCCTGCACCTGAGCCACGTACTCGCCTACAAAAAGGTATTCGTCAGCCACGAGTTTACACCAATGGCACTGTTCGATATGGTTTGCTCACATCTACAGGTGAACCTCGCAATATTAAAGAAGCTCTTGGTAATAATACATGGAAATCTGCTATGGATGAAGAGTATGATGCTCTTATCAAAAATAAAACTTGGCACCTTGTTCCTCATAGTTCAAACAAAAATGTCATTGACTGCAAGTGGGTCTACCGTATAAAGCGCCATGCTGATGGTTCTATTGACAGATATAAAGCAAGGCTTGTTGCCAAAGGATTTAAACAAAGATATGGTTTTGATTATGAAGACACGTTTAGTCCTGTTGTAAAAGCAGCTACTATTCGTCTTGTGTTGGCTCTTTCAGTCTCGAGGGGTTGGAGCCTTCGTCAGCTAGATGTCAAGAACACGTTCTTACATGGTGTTCTGGAAGAGGAAGTATATATGAAACAACCACCGGGTTTCGAAGATCCTCGTGCTCCTAACTATGTTTGCAAACTCGACAAAGCTTTATATGGATTGAAACAGGCTCCCCGTGCTTGGTATTCTCGCTTGAGTTTAAAACTCCATGATCTTGAATTTGTTGCTTCCACTGCCAACACCTCCCTTTTTCTCTATAATAAATCAGGTATCACATTTGTCTTGATATATGTTGATGACATTATTGTGACCAGCTCATCAGACAAAGCTATTTCGGCCTTGCTTCAAGATTTGAGTGCAGCGTTTGCTATAAAGGATTTGGGTGCTCTCCATTTTTTCTTGGGTATGGAGGTTAAGCCATGTTCCTCAGGGCTTGTGCTCACCCAAGAAAAATATGCTACTGATTTGATTAACATGGTTGGATTGAATAGTTGCAAGCCCTGTCCTACACCACTGTCTACAACTGATAAGTTATCATTGCATGAAGGCACTCCTCTTGGTCCAGATGATATCACTAATTATCGTAGCATTGTTGGCGCCTTACAATATTTGACCTTGACCCGCCTGGATATATCTTTCTCTGTCAACAAAGTATGTCAATATCTTCATGCTCCTACCACTGCTCATTGGACAGCTGCAAAGAGAATCCTTCGATATATTCAAGGTACAATTAATGTTGGTCTCACTTTTCAGAAGTCTCCCTCTACACTTCTTAGTGCCTTCTCGGATGCCGATTGGGCTGGTTGTCTTGATGACCGACGATCTACAGGAGGCTTTGCAGTATTTTTTGGTCCTAATTCTATCTCATGGAGTGCTCGAAAACAGGCTACAGTATCACGCTCTAGTACCGAAGCTGAGTACAAAGCATTGGCTAATGCTACTACTGAATTAATTTGGGTGGAGGCTTTACTTCGTGAGCTTGGTGTTCCTCTCAAGGATAGACCTTGTTTATGGTGTGACAATCTTGGTGCCACATTCTTATCTGCCAATCCGGTGTTTCATGCTAGAACAAAACATATTGAAATTGACTATCATTTTGTTCAAGAAAGAGTTGCCAATAAACAGTTGGAGATCAAATTTATATCCACGCGTGATCAGGTTGCTGATGGTTTTACCAAGACTTTATCTGTCCAAGGTTTAGCTGAGTTTAAACGTAATCTCAACCTCTCCGTAGGTTTAGATTAAGGGGGGGGGGGGGGTGTTAGATGTAATACATGGATCCGGTACGGTGTAGTACACCGACCGGAATCCTACTCCTTGTACGCCTCGGTGGAGGCCTTTTTCCACCTATAATTAGCACGCACCCGAGGCCTAGCAGGCCATTGATTCCCTTACGATTAACAGAGGCTAGAAACCTTCATGCACGCCTGCTTCACCTTGTCGTAATCGGGACCTGCTGCTCTAGCGCGTCCATGGAGATGACCTCCTCCGGGACCTCCGCCGCATCGTCGACGATAACAGCGCAGGCTGGCACGACGAATTTGTAGAGGAGCTCTAGAAGATGTGCGTTATTGGTGACATCATCGACAAGGGCCATACCGGTGGTCTTGATGGGGCACACGTCCCTGATGAAGCGGTCGAGGACGACACGCATGGTTTCAGCGACGACCTCCTGGGAAGCGTGTCGGAGCTGCAACGACTCTGCAAAGAGGAAGAGCGGGATCTGGTTCTCGAACATCATGGCGGCACGAACCATGTGGTTGATCCAGTTGGACGATGAGGACACCATGTTTGTGGCCTCTGTGACGTGGTAGCTCTCGAGGAAGTCGAGGAGGAAGAACGTGTCGATGGCCATCATCAGTGCCAGCGTTTGTTCGCTCATCTCAAGGAACCTACAGTCATCATACTTCATCTTTACACAACTGATAAATTCTTATCTGAGGTTTTATAAACAGAGAGCAATGTTAAACTAGAAAGATATCAAAATATGTATGCATGACCATATCTCTGGAAAGTTACATTAGAGAAACTAGTGACGGGCAGGTAGAAATGTCAAATTAATTGCTCTGCGCGTTCATCTCTGAGTCGTTAACTGTTACCTCTTTTATGAAACTCATAAAGTAAAAGAAAGTCTTCTCGAGAAACCTTACTCTATTTGTGTATCTCCTCATTAACTAGCTGTCATATCATATTTTTTTGCTTAGTTCATTTTTTTTTTGAAATACAAACCTGGGTACAATCAAAGGATACAGAGACGAGTACATATGCAAATTCGTACAGAAAGCACTCTACTCACAGCACTACAGCAGCGAACTGCTGAACCACCAAAGCTCCTCGACGCCGACGATCGCCGGAGAAGAAGAAGCCAGCCACCACCCGCCTTGCAGAGGGACGACCTCCAACGTTGCAGAAGACCGCAGGAGCCACTCGCCGCAAGCAGCGAGATCTTGCCGATTAACACGCACGGCCAAGCCATCCCACGACCAGCTCCAGCACCACCCGCCGCCGGGACGGCCAGGCCGTGCCAGAACCACCACCACCACACCACCTTTCCCAGCGCCAGAGCCGAGCACCGCGCCCTGAACAGGCAGCAGAGGACCACCGGAACGCCGCTGCACCACCCCCAGAAACTCCACGGCCAGGCCAGAGCAAACCTCACCAAGACGGAGACGGAGACGGGGACAAAAGCTCCGCAACGAAGTCGCCACCACCGCCGCAGCAACCACGCCAAGAGCACCAAAGCCCACCGGATCCATGGATCCAGGAGCACGGACCGCCGGAAGCTCGCCAGCTCCGTCCCAGAGGACCTCGCCACGATGGGGAAGAAGCTCCGGCCACACCCCCTTTATTCCACAGCGCCGTCGCCACCACCACCATGCCGACGCCGCCGGAGAACCCTACTCTACTATCTACAGGCCATGAGCACAGATTGGAGGCCCCTCCACCCTCCCGCCGCCACAAGGACGGCCGGAGATGGAGGAGACCGCCGATCCAGCCGCCGGCCGCGCGAGGAAAGTGGGTTCGCCCCCTTTTCGCATGTCGGTCGCCTTCAGGGAGAGGGGAAAAGAGAGTTTGCTGCCGCCCCAGTTCTCTCTCACTTTTTTGTTAGATGTGATCTTTTTTTTTTGCTTAGTTCGTATGCATGTTACAAACTATGTTACTTCACTATGAATAATCTTGGAGTATTAATTTCGGGTAATTGTTGGCGGTACCTGTGGTAGAGGGCCCGGGTGGTGTTCTGGTTGGCGACGAACTTGCGCACAAGGTGATCGAAGTTGAGGTCGGCGGCGAAGCGCTTCTCAGCGCGCTTGGCGGCGGCGAGCTTGTAGCGCTCCATGTCCTTGAGCTCAGGGCGCTGGTAGTGGTAGGGCCCGATGGCGAAGTGGTGCGGCGCGTAGGCGTCGGGCTTGGTGTCGCGGAGCTGCTTGGGCACGTCGAGGACCTTTGCGACGGCGCCCAGCTCCTCCGCGCTGGCCTCCATGAGCCGCCGCACCGCTCTGACCCACCGCGACGGGCGGTCGTCATGCTCCATCGATCTCCTACATGTATGTTGTGTGTGCAACCGATCGAGTTACTGTATAGCTAGGCGTTGCATAGTACTCCACTCCTCACTCTTCATATGTGAGGAGGTTAGAGTGTGCATGCAAAGTGAGAGGTTAGAGTCGAGTATGAACTAACGAAGTGAGAGGTTAGAGTCGAGTATGAACTAACGAAGCTAATCAGATGTGTGAAACATAACATGCATATGCATACATAGCGGTCTCGGTCGTTCCCCGATCATCTCCAACCATCGAGGTGAAGTTGAGAGTTTTGACACCTAGCGAACGTGAGACATGCACTAGTGGAAACCATGCCTTTGGTCCAGAGCCACATTTGGCTATAGTACCGGATTGCTTACGAACCGGTACTAGAGTGTGGCTCTAGTACCGGTTCAACGGCTACGACGCCGCGCAGCAACGGTCCCGGGTCGTGATACCACCCGGGACTAGAGGTCTCGCGGCTGGCAGCCGCAGAGGGGGGCCCGCGCGAGCACCTTTCGTCCCGGCTCATATCACGAGCCGGAACTAGTGATGGACTTCTCGTCCCGGTTCGTGGCACGAACCGGGACGACGTTTAAAACCTGTAGGTCTCTCGCTCGCCGAAGCACTTTGGAAGTTGATCAAGCCGCCGCCGTTTTGATGGTCCTTGGAAGATGATCAGCCTGGCGCGAATTTAATCCATGGCGCCGCACGCCGGCCTCCCCTGCCCGCCGGCCTCCCTCCCTGCCCTATATAAAGCAACACTAATCCGTGGCCTTAAGCGCACAAGCTCTCTCTAATCTTTGCAAAAACTCTCTCACGATCCCTCTCTTCTATTCCAATGGAGCCACTTGCGCGCGTACCTCCGTCTCGGTTGTACTACTTCATCAAGGAGGATATGCACTTCAAGGTATGGGTCACCCTCCGTGCATCACGCGTGGAGAGGTGGATCCGCGACGTGAAGAAGTTCTTTCTCGACGCCGCACCGATCAAGTGCGTTGGACTCGACTGCGAGTTCACCGACCCTCTCCCAGGTCGACAGAGGGATCTTCCACCCGAGAAAAAGCAGCGCGCCGCCGTCCTTCAACTCTCGGTGGCATCCGAGACTCTTGTCTTCCAGATCTGCAAGGCTGATCGGGTACCGCAGCTCCTCGTGGATTTCTTAGGTGACAAGACCATCAACTTCTACGGCGTGGCTATCTACAATGACTTGCGGATGCTGCGCTACTACGGAATTGTTATTTCGTCCGCGGTCGACCTCCAGAGGGATAGCCGGAACCCAACCGGCAATCCTACTCCGAGTCTCTATGCTCTCTCCAATGCTATTATTGGGACAAAACTTGAGAAGAAGAAGAACAACAAGAAGGACAAGAAGAAGGGCAAGGACGACGACGACGACTTAGAAGACCTCCGAATTTTCAGATGGGGCAACGTTCCATTGAGCTACGATCAAGTCTTGTATGCCGCTCTGGACGCTCGCCTCGGTTTCGAGATTGCACGGAAGTGGGATAGTCTACGTGGCTATAATACCAATGACGATCGTCTTAATGTCGTTGATGAGTAGACTAGCTATATAGTGATGTGTGTGCTCCCGTTGTGTGTTCTCATGTAAATTTCGGTCAATTCGGTCCATTCGGTTACCTAAAAATTAATGACCAAAATATTTGGATTCCTATCATTTTTCTGTTCGATTTATACATATTATTTGTCGAATTTCGCTTTACGGATTTAAAGATATGAATTTATCCATATTAAATTGAAAATGGCAATAATAATGTAAAATTCATTTTTTGTTATTTGTTAACAATTATTATTACTTAATCATTAATATTTATGCAAAATATGATATGGACACAATATTTAGATTCCTATCATTTTGCTGATCGATTTATACATATTATTTGTCGAATTTTGATTTACGGATTTAAAGATATGAATTTATACATATTATTTGTCGAATTTCGTAAGGGACCTCTAGTCCCGGTTCCTAATACGGACCCCTCTAGTACCGGTCCGTAAGAGCTCCTCTGCTCTATATATATGTCGCCCCTGCTCACCCGTCTCTCTCTGTTTTTTTTCAGCACAAGAGGTGGGAGGTGTGTGTTAGTTTGTTGTTTCTTCCTATGCACAAGAGGAGTTCGATGAAATGCCCGAGCTAGCCAGCTTCCTTCTCCTTTGTGGGTTTTAGTGTCGTCCCGTCCCCGTCCTCACCGCCGTCGATCGCCTACGCCGTCCTGTCACCAGCACCACCTCGGTGAGCCTCTTGTTTCTATCTTTTATTTAAAAAAATCTTAGTTGTATCCAACTTGCGAAGATGGCAACACAAAACTCGGTACCACACTGGAATTGCTGCAATGGAAGGCAGAGAATGGTTTATCTGACAAGGGATTTGGGAATTTACTGAAAATAATGAAGCAAAAGCTATAACGAATTGCCTGACAGTACGTACGAAGCAAAGAAGGTTCTCTGTCCTTTAGGATTAGATGTGTAGAAGATACATGCATGCATTAATGACTGCATCCTCTACCGCGGTGAGCACGAGAATATGAATGAATGCCCGGTATGCGGTGCATTGTGGTATAAGATCAGACGAGATGACCCTGGTGATGTTGAGAGCCAGCCCCCCAGGAAGAGGGTTCCTGCCAAGGTGATGTGGTACGCTCCTATAATATCACGGTTGAAACGTTTGTTCAGAAACAAAGAGCATGCCAAGTTGTTGCGATGGCACAAAGAAGACCGCAAGAACGACGAGATGTCGAGACGAAGCCACCCCTCCGTACTGGTGATGTTATATATGATATGGTCAAGGATTTAGAAGTAATCTTTGGAAAGGGTCATGGCGGACAGTCTGTTCCGAATGATGTTGATGGACACGTACCCATGTGGAAGAAGTCCATATTTTGGGAGCTACCATATTGGAAACTCCTACAGGTCCGCTCTGCAATCGACGTGATGCACGTGACGAAGAATCTTTGCGTGAACCTGCTAGGCTTCTTGGGCGTGTATGGGAAGACAAAAGATACACCGGAAGCACGGCAAGACCAGCAACGTATGAAAGACCCAGACAACCTGCATCCAATGAAGACGGATAAAGGACGTCTAAGTCCTGCTAGCTACGCTCTTAACAAAGAAGAGAAGGAGATATTTTTCGAAATCCTGAGCAGTATGAAGGTCCCGTCTTGCTTCTCGTCGAATATAAAGGGAATAATAAATATGGCAGAGAAAAAGTTCCAGAACCTAAAGTCTCATGACTGCCACGTGCTTATGACTCAATTGCTTCCGGTTTCATTGCGGGGGCTTCTACCGGAAAATGTTTGACTACCCATTGTTCAGCTATGTGCGATGACCGTGTCCAGCGAGCCAGGACTTCCTGCCAGCTCAAGGCGAAGGAGGCTTCCGAGCTGGTTTGGGCGTTGAAAGACTCATCCTCCATGGCTCGTGCCCTACGCCGCAAACATGCGCGCGAGAACCAGGCGGCCGCGAACGGGGCTGGCTCCTCCCGCCGTTCCTCATAATCCTACGGCCTCCGATCCAGCAAGTCCGTTTATGTAGTAATGTAACTGTTGTGATGTGTAATAATGTATCCTTTTATGTAACTGTGTGGGATGTTGTTAAGGATGTTTTTAAAATAAAGAGATGATTATTCCAATTCAAACAATATTAGTTAATGCATTTTTTAATTGAAAATGGCAAAATGGTTAATAGTTTGAATAGTTAGAATAATTATTTTAGAAAACAGAAAATGGTTTTGGATTAGTTATTCAAATTCAAACACTTTTCATGTTGAAATTTTTGTTAGATTCAAAAGTATGCACAAGTTATTCAAATTCATATTCAAACACTTTTCAAAATCACACTTTTGGGCATTTGCGCGCTAAAATTCAAAATTTGGGTCCTTGAACGCAAAAAACAGACCTCTAGTACCGGCTGCTGGCTCCACCCGGGACCAGAGGTCCGTGGGTATAAATACCCAGGCCTCAATCCCGGCCCGAGCCACCAGCCGGAAGCACCAAATCGAAGCGAAGCCCTGGCCAAATTTCTCGTCGCGCCGGCGCCGCCGCCGTCCTCCGCGCCCACGCCGTCTCCTCCGCGCCGTCGCCTCCTCGATCCGCCGCCCGTGCCCTCCTCCGCGCCCGCCACCGTCGCCTCCTCCGCCGCCCGAGCCCGCCGTCCTCCGCACCGGCGCCGCCCTCCTCCGCTGCCGCTCCCTCCTCCTCCGCCGGGGCCGTCGCGCCCGAGGCCCTCCTCCACGCCGCCTCGCCCTCCTCTCCTCCTCCACGGCCTCGACCGCCGGCCGCCGACCTCGCTCTAGCCTCCTCCGGCCAAAATCCCAAAGTGAGGATTTGTGTTTTTTTAGGTAATTTTTTTGTGTAGCTTAGGTGTTTTTAGGTAGTTTTTTGTTGTGTAGTTTAGGTTTTTTTTGTTGTTTTTGTGCAGTTTAGTTAGATTTTTTGTGTTGTTTTTTTAGTATTAGAAATTTAGTGTTAGAAATTTAGTGTTAGAAAATTTAGTGTTAGAAATTTTAGAAATTTAAATTTGCTAAGTGTAGATTTAAATTTGCTAATTGTAAATTTTGCTAAGTGTAGATTTAAATTTGCTAAGTGTAAATTTAAATTTGCTAAGTGTAGATTTAAATTTGCTAAGTGTAGATTTTGCTAAGTGTAGATTTAAATTTGCTAAGTGTAGATTTAAATTTGCTAAGTGTAAATTTTGCAAAGTGTAAATTTAAATTTGCTAAGTGTAGATTTAAATTTGCTAAGTGTAAATTTTGCTAAGTGTAGATTTAAATTTGCTAAGTGTAAATTTTGCTAAGTGTAGATTTAATTTTGCTAAGTGTAATTTTTTTGTTTTATACCCCACTGTGTTTTTAGTTTATTGTTCTCGGCGACGATGTCTCTGTTGGATCAGAGGGGCGATGTCCGGGACTGGGCTCTGCCGGGCTGGCACTGGGAGGTGTTACCTTCCGGCCATAGCTTGGTTAGGAATCCGGGTGACGCCGTTGAGCCGGATCTTCTTTGGTGGCGGTCGAGTGGGCCACGCTCGGTGCAGAGGGAGCCGGCCCCCGAGGAGGTGGTACATCGCCGTATCAGGGAGGAGGACGAGCACGTCCGTCGCTACATGTATTTGTTGGATACGCCAGCGGTGTATGACAGTAGATGGTCGATTCTTCATAGGGTTCCTTATGACCCTGTGATGGTTCCTGTTCTTTGGATGCGCAGCGCCGGTACCAGAGCACCCCGCGGGCCGCGGCTTAGGACCCGGTCGTAGTTAGTTTGAGAGGTTAATGCATGTGAGAGGAAGATGTATTATTGATATTATTCGTGATGTATTTAGGGTTAAATAAAAATGGACCCGAGCTATGTAACTGGATTAAATAAAGATGTATGAGCGATACTTTTGCATATTTGTAAAGTTCCCTACTTTGAATTATTCTGCTAATGCTAACATTGTTTTATCTTTCTTTTGTATTAGTTAAGCAATGGATGGAGATGTTCCCTTCGTAAGCAGAGAAGGGGAAGAAGAGATCTTCTCCATTCTGCGGCAACCCGTGGATGGAGCTGAAGACGGTAGAGCAAAAGATGGCTCACAATTTTTTAACGAGTCCGGTCCGAGAATGGAGCCGGAAGGAAGCAACGGAGCGCAAACTAGCAAGGAGTGCGATAACTGATTTGTATATATATGTATTAACAAATGTTTCTTATTTTTAGACCTCCGCATCGACCCAATCTAGTAAACGAGGCCATGCCAAAGGGATGGCCGCAGATGCACATCTCCAATTGAGGTCATCTCTGCAGATGGCAAACCGTTGGAGCCCAAGGCGAACGCAGCTAAGTTTGTGCATCAATGCGGAGTTGTTGTTAGGGACAATGTTCCGATCAGCATTCAGGAATGGAATGAGCAAAAAAACTTAGAGGGAGCTAGTTATGTCAGCGACAGAACTAAAGATGTGCTTTGGGACAAGCTCAGAGCAAAGTTCACCCTACCGGTGTTGGATTGTCCCGAAAAGACAGAAGCCATGACGAAAAAAGTCAAGCATTTCGCTCTGAAGAAGATGGCTGAACAATTCAATAATTACAAGAACAGATTATACCGTGATTGGGTCTCGAAAAATAAAGTTCCAGATTTCACTGGAGCACTAGAGAGCCAGCGGGCTCACTGGAAGGCATTTCTGGAATACAAGGATTCAGAACTAGCCAAGCAAAGATCAAAAAAGAATAAGGAGAATGCAGGGAAAAAGAAATATCACCATAAGTTGGGGGGAGGTGGCTACGTAAGTGCCGAGCCTAAGTGGGATCTGATTGAGGCCGCTATGCGCGAAAAAGGGATCACTCCAGTTACAGATAACTGGCCCCATAGGGTCAGAAATTGGATGCTTGCTCATGGGGCGGAGTATGACGCATCAGGTGATCTAATAGTTGATGAAACGAAAGAAACTCCTATACCCCGGAAAGCAATTCTTGATGCAATCGCCGATGCTCGAGAGGGAAGGTTTATTCCCGACAGAGAGAACGACGAGCTGACAAAGGGCCTCGGTAATAAAGAAAAAGGAGGACGAACACGAGGCAAGGGAGCTTCTGTGACGTGGAATGAAGGGTTTCCCGAGGACCGTGAATCTTATAGAAGCCGAGCAAGAGCAAGGAAGAGGAAGGAGCAGGAGGATTCAGACCGGTTGAGCAAAGTAGAAAGTATCATTAGCCAACAACAGAAGCAAATAGATCAATTGCGCGAGCAAGCTTGTCAAGGGGCAACTCATCAGCTGCAGCAAGATAGTCAAGCAGGTGGTCCATCTCAACGGAAAAGCAGCGTGGCTTCCGCGGCGGTCGGTGCTGATGAGGCATCGAAGCAAACCTACCCCGTGGATTTTATCACTGAGAAGACAAGTTGTGAGCTACATGAGGCACTGAGAAACTTAACCGTGAAGGCGGCGGACGGCTATGCTTTAACTTGTGAATCTACACACTGTATCGTGGCAATGAGATTCCAGATGGCTATGCTCGTGTCGGCGTGGATCAAGTTGAACCCGCATTTCAATCACTCGAGCTTTACATCCCTGGAGATGATGATGAGAGGACACTGGGAGATTGCCAGGGTAGACTCATTCTATGGCCCAAGAAATACATCGTGTTTCCAGGCTGGACGCCAAGGCCACCATCGCCTCCTCCGAGTCGAGATGACGGCAGTGACGACCACCACAACACGAGTCCATCTCGATCTCCGTCGCCGCCTCAGCCGACTCCGCTGCCGTCTCAGCCGACTCCTCAGCCGTCTCCGCCGCCTCCGCCCACTAAGGCTAAGACCGCCGTTCCGTCGATGGGTTTCCGACCCAAACCCCAATACGAGCCCCTCCCAAAAGTACCGAAGTTCCTCCCCCGAGACCTTACGACGTCGAGATGACTCCAGCGGAAGGCGCCGCGTGGCTGGCAGCCGACGCGAAAAGACAGTTTGCGGAAATGGCTGCGAAAAGACAGCCCGCGCCAAAGCAAGTATTTACGGCAGAGGAAAAAAAGTGGGCTACGGAATTTCTTAGTCATCCATCGCAAATTGAGATAAATAGGCCAGATGACTATGCACGTTGTCTGAGGAGAACTCACCCCAACAGACGACAAGTAGTACCTCCAGCGGGAAAAGAACAAGAAGAGAGGTTGCCCAGCTCGGAGAGCAGTCAAAACAGTCCATCTCCCCGCTCAAGGTGGCCACTGATAAGGGCTCCGCGCACGCGGCGGATTTAGCTTACCGCGCGGAATTTGCTGCAGAACTTGGTATCTCACTTTCTCAACTGGAAGCAGAAGAGCTCCCCTCCCTTATGCCACCTGATAAATGGACCTGGGAATACGGGAAGTCTCTAGTGCCACCTGATCAGATCGAGAATCTACCAACACAAATGCTAAGACTGCATAACTGGTACATGGAAGTCACAAAGCTAGATCGAAAAGTGCTCCTTGTGCAAGTTACAGAGGAACATTTCAATGGTAAAGACGAGTTAACTATTTATCTTGAAGAACTCTATCAGTTATACCAGCTTGACGCCCTCGACTTGAGTATCGTCAGTACCTATTGTCTGTAAGTGATTCAATTCATTTATTTTCTAAAATAAAGTCTATAGCTCAGCTCGGTCATTGCCTGTTCTAATTATGCTCACTACGCTATTATGCAGAATGAAGAGTGATGAATGTGACAGAAAAAGAATCTATGAGATTGGGTTCGTTGACCCAACCCGAGTTAATGAAAATCTGCTACGGAACTACCACAAGGAAACGGTGGCCAACTTGTTTAGGTTCATAAAGAGGCAAGATTATAAAAGGAAGATATTGTTTCCTTACAACTTCAGGTAAGAGTGTTACTGTCTTGTACACATTAGTTTTTGCTTACTCGATGTTAAGTGTAACTGATTAGTTACTGACATATATAAACGTGCGCAGCGACCATTACATTCTGCTAATCATTGAAGTTGATGATGCAAAAGTTGAAATCTTCGACTCATTGGCGTGGCCCCAAGAGAAGTACCAACATATTAAAGATGTGCTCCAAGGGTATTTTCAATCATTATCGTACTATATCGGTCTCTTTTGTTCAATTCCTGAGATATCAAGTAACTAATTAATAACTCATTTATTCATTTGTTTGCCGGGCAGGATTTGGAAAGATTTCATAAAGATGACATCTGGTGATTTTAAAGAGGAGCTTAGTTTTGTTAATGCCAAGGTAAGTAGTACGAGCTAGGTTCGCGCATCTCTTTAATTCAAATTTCAATACCATCATACCATGCTTGATTATTATTTGATTGAAATCTATTCTCGTAAAGTACTGTGAAAGGCAGCCACTGGGGACCAATTTGTGTGGATACTACGTCTGCGAGTGGATTCGCCGGGAGGTCTCTGAGCGGAACCCATCGACATTTATAGAAGTAAGTGAACAAATATATTCACAATTTTATTTTATTACCATCAATTGTGTTGAGTGTCATTCATAATTTCTGTTATGATGATTGATATTCATATTGATCTCCTTCTTTTATAGATGGATAGAATGCGGAGGGACCTGCAACCAAAGGACCGCTTTCGACCAATTCAAGAGGAAATTGCGGGATTTTTGATGAACTATGTCATAAACCCAAAGGGAAAATACAATGCCACCGATCAATAGACGGGCTCTAGTCCCGGCGATGATCATGTAATCGAATAGACGACGGGCTCTAGTCCCTGTTTTATATGATCTCTATGTAATTAATCGAATAGACGGGCTCTAGTCCCGGTTGTGATCTCCATGTAATCTCTATGTAATTAACCGAATAGACGGGCTCTATTCCCGGTTGTGATCTCCATGTAATCAATTAAAAATGATCGAATTCTCATAAAGATTTCTTTTATGAATTTTTTGATATGCTATATGTATTTTTCTGATTTATAATTAATTAACCATATATTTTGCAAGAATAATCATAATATAAACAAAAAAAAAGAAGCCGCCACGTGGGAGAATCTCTAGTCCCGGGTTGTATTACCACCCGGACTAGAGGTCCTCTGCCACGCGCTCTGCCTGGGCCCGCGTGGAGCTCTCTAGTCCCGGATCGTAAGCCACCCGGGACTAGAGGGGGGCCTCTAGTCCCGCCCAGGGCGTCCCGGGTGCGAATCCGGTACGAGAGGGGCTTACGACCCGGGACTAAAGCTCCTGTTTCCACTAGTGATGGGTGGAATCATATGTAACGTTTGGTCATTGTCAGCCCGTGAAGAAAGACAAGACCTGGCTCAGATGTAACGTTTGGTACATAATTTGGTAATCTGATACCTGTGTTAGATAATTCCCTGAGCTCAGATGATTTAATTGCTTTCTATTTTTGATTTCATGGCTTCCTTCATGTCTTCCTCTTTCAGTTTAAGATCTTCCTTCTTTTTAGAAGGTAATTTAACCTTTACCTATTCTTCAATATTCCAATCTTGATGGTTTTGAGCAATAACATCCAATAATTCCTTATTCTCTGATAGAGTTATTCGCCCGGAATAATGTCTGGATATATATCAAACAATTGGTTTTGAGCTAAAACATTTTCTTGTTGGAGAATAACAAACATCCCCCAAGTACTGGTTATATTCTCATGTTCAGATTAGCAAAAAACCGAACAGAATCAAGCATGGAAAACACTTCATCAATAGGTACGTACTTCTCATAAAATGTAAGAAACCATTTTCTTGTTGGTAGCGCTCTTGGATGGATAGCGTGCAAGATCGTGAAGCCACCGCAACATTTCCGAGGCTTAACCATCGCGTTCTGCTCATCAGGTACAAGCTGGTTGAAACAAAATGGCGCGAGATAGCAGCCACCTACCTTTTGATCATGATTTGGCTCTTCCACTCCTCACTCTTCATGGCTGTGAGCAGAGAGATCTGCTACCGTTTCACCTCAAGGATAAAGTTAGCAATTATTATTACCTATTCTCTTAAGCCGAGAGATCTATAATAGAGTGTTTATTTCAAAGAAGAGGATGGATTGTGCGGAAATCACTGATTAGAGCATGTGTGCTTGTACTGATTTAGGCACTGGTGGGAACCTTAGCATCCAAAGAAGGATCGGAGAAGCTGATCTCCTCTCTTTATGGAGGCTCAGCGCTGACTAAAGGGAACAAGGCCAAGGCCGCAGAAAGCCCCGCTCGAAGGCTAACCCGAGCATCCTGTTAATCGACCCAAATGACAAGGCAGCCTGTGAAAACAACACCCCCTCCGCCTCACCGTCTCTTTGCCCACATAGCCGCCGGCAGGCGCGACGCGGGCGGTGCCGCATCGGTGTTGCCTCATACTCGTTTCTCTTTCAAGGCCATCACCACAACACCGGTTGGCGAGTGACATTTTTTGTGTATGATTATTTTTTGATATATGCAATATCGTGAATTCATGCAAATTGTGTATACATATTTATGATTATTTAGATGTATGCAAATGTTGTTATTGACGCAAATTGTGTACGGAAACGTATGCTTATATTGGTCTATGGAAATGTAGTAGATTGACACAACTTGTGTATGCAAATGTATGATGATATTTGGTGTATGATTATTTTGATGCATGCAAATGTAGTAAACTGGTGCAAGTTATGTATGCAAATGAATGATTAAAACATATGATTATTTTTATGTATGCAAATGTAGTTATATTTCATTTGGTGTATATGAAAGTCTAACACTTTTGATAGAACTCAGTATGAAAACCATCTAGCCCCGGTGCATTACTCTTTTCCATTTGCATAATAATTTCGTACACTCCTTCTCCATGAAGTCAGCTGTCGGAATACTATTTTCTTCCCCGGAAAGCTTAGGGATATCCGCATTCATCGTTTCAACCATTTAAAAAAAACAGCACTGGAGCTCCAAACAGATTTTTGCATTATTCGGCAATGTGTCGTTAATTAATTTTACACGATGGGAAGTATATATAGTATGTGGGGCCGTCACCCGTATACAAACGCATAACGAGTTTATCATACTACTAAATATAAAAGAG
The DNA here is from genome assembly GCA_947311845.1 of Poa pratensis. Classification (NCBI taxonomy): domain Eukaryota; kingdom Viridiplantae; phylum Streptophyta; class Magnoliopsida; order Poales; family Poaceae; genus Poa; species Poa pratensis. Next base: position 41,228,173 of record CAMZMU010000098.1, read on the forward strand.
GAACATTTTCACAGCCTCTCCCAGTGTCCACGTCACCGGAATTTTTTTGGCCGTCCGATCAGTCGAACGGGTGGCTAAGAAGGACGCGCGTAGCACATCCCAGCGAGTTACTGTTCACTGCACGGATATTGACGCACGCGGGCAACCGGTCGCCAGCCCGCAGTCGGTCAACCGTCTCTTGGCACGATTTTTGGCGCATGGGCGTAACCGGCCCATACCCGTCATCCTTCCGTTCGCACGTTTTTTGGCGCCAGCTAACCGGTTCCTCCCGGTCGCCTCCGCGCGCCGCGACCCCACGAAGAGAGAGAAGCGCCCGCGCCGTCGCCGCATCCGGTCGCTGCCCTCTTCTCTCCTTCTCATCTCCCTTCCCGCACGCATCCCGCTCTCCCTGCTCACCTCACCGCCGCCCTCCGTCACCCAGGCCCAGCAAGGGCCCCCGCGCTTTTCCAATGCGACCTGCTCCTCTCTCCTCCCTCCGGCCAGAGCTCTCTCTCTCCCCTCCCCTCTCTCCTGCTCCACCACTCCACCCTCAAGTTCGGCAGCCACCTCCACCCCCTGCGACCCCGCTCGCCTCCACGCGTCTCCTCTTCCTCCCGCGACCGGCCGCCGCTCGCCTACCCCTGCCTCGCTCCGGCCGCGCAGAGCAACGCCCTCGGAGGGACAGCTGATGAGCTGGAGCGCGTGTCGGGGCGCTCGGAATCAATTTTATTTGTGACGGGGAACGGCAGCACGCCCGCAGTATAAAGATGCTCGCGCGGTTCAGGCAAGCGCTTCTTGGTGGCCTTAATCGCAGTTGTGGCCGTCGTGGCCGCGTGCGTCGGCTGCCATATCTTCAGGCGTTCCCGGAGTCTCTATCTGTCATCCCCACCCTCTCTCTCTCTCTCTCTCTCTCTCTCTCTCTCTCTCTCAGTAACCTTGCTAGCTCTCCAGTTAGGAGCATTGCCATCAACAGATCATCACCAGGAGGAGTGCGCCATCTCCGGGAGGTGGCCTGGTCGCCGTTTGCTCCACCGCTGCTCCTCTCCCTCCTTAAGGTCGAGGTAAAAGTGGAGCCAAACTTCTCCGGTTTGATTTAACCCATAGACCAAATTATCTTTGTGCAGATCCGTTTTATCTGTGCTTATAAGCTGTTTGATGAAAATCCTAGCTCACATTGGTGTATGTAATATTTATGCTTCATCTAGCTATTTGCAATCTTGCAATTAAATCATATGCAGTCTATATACATGTTTTACCGTTCAATTTATTCAGGATTGGAAGCTTAAATTCTGAATTTGTGGTTGAGGTGTACCTATCTCCCATGTGTCGGAGTATTTAACTATTTTGCAATAGTATCATATGGTAGCCTTTTGAGGTGTCCGAGAGGTGCAAGCTATGAACAATTGTAATTGTGTATTGTTGATTGTCTTGCTTTCTCTCAGATCTTCCACCAGTTCAATGCTAGGAAACTTGATGAGCTTAATATTAAGGTTCTTACAGGGAACCGCCTCTTTGTGGCCATTGTGGAGATAACTGTTGTACTCTAGGTTAAAAGAAACACTACTATATTGTTTCCGTTTCACAGCTAGGATGTTAAGGGGAGAGATTTAATATGATTTTGTGTTCTATACTTATGTCCTTTTTCACTAACTACATATGAACTTTTTTTTTTGATTCAGCTAAGCATGAAACACAAAGAATGTTTGAGATTTTTTTTTTGTGTTGGATCAACAATGGCGGCGATAAGACGTGTGAGACGGGCTGAAAATGGAGAAATTATCTCTAGAAGTTTTGTGTACTCATGTTTTGTGTTCTCACTGCTCTAACCTATTGGTGGAATTATCATCCTTCTTTAATTCCATTTGTGATGTGCATTTTCCGTTTGCTAGAGATTTTGCCACTACAAAAACCTTTTTTGAGATAACTTTCACCTTTTGTAATACAATATAATCATCTAATATATTTGTTTTCTTAGCTGTGGATTGGCAGTTATGCATCATTGTCAAGTTCAGTTTTCTTCATGTTGGATTTTATAAATGATGCCATTGTTAATTTTTTTTTTTTAGAAAAAAGGCACAAGCCCAGCTTTGAATTAACAAAGCTACAGAGTCACCACGGCACTTACAACGTGCTGATAAACAGCTTACAAGCAACAAACGCCCCAAGCAAACAGAGGATACAACAAGAACAGCACAGCTTGAGGCGCCTACGCTAAAACCTGGCTACACTAACAAGAACCAAGGCAACCGAGGCCAAGACGGGAACACCACAGGAACACGACGCCGTCTTCATCTCCAGAGCGCACTTGGACCCAGCCTCCGCCGTCTTCGCCACCGGAAAAGGACCCCTGTCCCTCGCCCAGGCTCGAAAGGCGCTCCGTACCGTCCAGAGGCGAAGGAAGCTCACCCAAGAACAAGAAAGCCGGAACAGAAGAGAGCAGCCACGCAGCGGGCGCTCCACCGAAAGACCACCACCACCAAGAGCTTGACAGCTACACCAGGTCCGAGCTGCTGGACGGAGACGCCGAGAGGGAGGGACAGCGAGAGAATGGCAACCACACCACCGCGGCTGAAACGAGACCACCGGAGCTTGGGACACTCGCCGCCAACGAGCCGCTGTTGCCGAAGAGGGGAACCCTTTCCCCTCTCGCCCAGGCTCGAGGGCGCCGACCCATGGCGAACAGGGGCAACGGGGTGGGGAGGAACCAAACAGGGCACCCGCCAGTCAACACGGAGAAATGTCGTCGCCGAACACGAAGCCGCCACGGTTCCCTCCACTCGCGCACAACTCCACCACCACCCCAGCGCCACCGGAACAACGGCACTGCCCAACCTCAATACCAAAGGCACCACTCACCCAAGACAACACCATCCCCAGACGACGTCTCCAAGGAGAACACGACGCGCATGGCGACGACGCCGCCCAATCCAGAAGGATTTTGAGCTTTCGCTCGGGAGGTGGTCGGGGGTGTGAGGGAGGATCCACAGCTGCGCCTCAAAGGAGGAAAACGGCGCCCTTGGGCGTCGCCGCCGCCGGGCCGGGCCAGCCGGCCAGAGGTTTCCCTCGGATCCACACCAACAACACCAGCACACCGCCACCGAGGGCAGCGACGGCCATGGCCGCCGTGCCACAAGGGGGACGGGGAGGAGGGAGCCTGCAAGGTGGGGGAGGGGGCCGTACCAGATCTGGAGACAGGGGCGAGAGAGGATTGCGCGCCGCCGCCACCATCCGCCGGTGCCATGTCGCCTCGCGACCAAGCTCCGGCCACCAACACCCGCGATGGGCGCCCGCCGCCAGGCACCGTCGCCACCCCAGCGCCGCCCGCTTGACGCCTCGCCTCCGCGCGAAGGGAGCTCGTCGGGGCGCGCCCGGCTCACCCGCCGACTTTTCCGGCCGGGCGCGGCCGCCACCGCCGGCGGCGGCAGCGGCCGGAGGGAGGAGATCGGCCGCCGCTTTTTTCTAGGGTTTGGGGGTCCTCTGGAGCGGCCCGCGCGAGCCGCCCGAGAGGAAGGGGGTTCTATGGTGCCATGCCATTGTTAATCTAGGTGGATGCTTGCCACATGCTGCTTTATTGGTTTTTACCTCCATGGGACAAGTAAGGCTTCTGCTTATTAACCGTAATTGTTTCTTGCATGTTTTAGCTTAGCATTCAAAGGTATCTACTATATTGTTTGCAGCTATAGAGTCGAGAAATCATTACACATTTGTAATATTATATGGTTTGTTCTTTCATCCATATATGGTGTGTGTGCGCTACTGTTTTAGTTTTGAATGATATGTTTTATGAAGCAATCGGTTATGTCTGGTTACTTGAGATAATTATGGTTTCTTATGTGGCTTAGTCTGATGTTATATTCCGATTGACAGTGATTGAAACTGATCTAAAATCAAGGATGCGGAACCTAGACCTTCCCATAAATTAGAAAATATTTGTTTTTGGCTTATGAAATAAACATAGGGCAATGTGTTATTATGTGTACTGCAAGTTGACCAATATGCTTGGCAAATGGTTGTGATTGCAAGGTTTCGATGATAAGTACCTAACATGTCTTGTGCTCTTTATGTTTTGAAGATAATTTAACCAGGCTCATTTTGAGTTATTGAAGTTCATTTTGTTCTCTTTAGACGACCGGCCATATTTAGAAAAATTCTGAAAAACTATACCAATTTACATGATCTACTGAGTGGCTTGGATGCAAAGCTGAATATTCCGCTTTATGAAATGGGTACGGAAAATCCCCTATCATCAAATATTTAGTCCTTAACAAAACAACGGCTCATGCTGGCAGTGATCTGGACATGGCTTCAGCAAAGCTTCCAATGCTGCCCGTTGATGAAATAGCATTGGCAGCACTTCCAGTAAACAAGCATCTTCAAGAATTAATGTCAACCAATGCTATAAATGTCACACCTACAGCTGCAGCGACGCGTGAAAATACTTATAGGTATTCTTGATATTCCTGAACTCAACCCTGGCCGTAGGTATGGAGATCCTAATAATGTGATGTACAAAATGAAATTATAGAAGTGACCATTGTTTCAGGCTCTGCTGTCAAAGACTCCGCTGTTAGAGATGAAAGTTCTCCTGGCGATATGGATTTGTCAAAGCCACCTATACAAGAAGAAGCCCCAGAAGGACCAGATTCGAATGGCCCTCTGAAAGAAGCTGACAATGCACCACCTGAAGCACCAGCAGTACCTGGCTCTCCTCCTGAACACATGGTGACTGACTGATTGTTAATGGCGAGGAGGCTGGCATACCTACCAATGACGACACGCTTGAACGGCTGGAAGCCATGAAGCAGTGCTCATGGAGCTCACCATCGGCTACAGGGTGCCGGCGTGCCGCAGCTCGAGACGCTCTACTCCCGGATAATGAAATGTGCATTAGAGGCGAGAGGTAAAGAAAGCACCAATTAGGACGATAGACGGTTAGTTGTTTGTTGGCATTTGTCGAGAACAGCGACAATTTTTAACTCTGAGCAACAATCAGAGATTACTACTTTTCGCCGTGTACATTCCTTCGTGTCTCTTGGATCAAAAGAAATAGTGGGACAATAAGCTTGGGGAGTTGTCCATGCTTCCTCATGTAACAACCTTCTGTGAAATTCTTAGTGTCAGTGACACAATTTTGAGTAGCAGTGACATAGTTTTGAGTACCAACTGCCGTCTTTGTGGATATTAATTTTCAGCGTCACCTTTCTTTGTGACATGTCAGAGCCATCTATTTCTGAATATTTCCATACATTGGCACCATAGTTGTGGTTGAGCACCAGTTTTAATTCTTCAAAATAATCTAACCAAATCAACTCTCTATAATTTCATTTTAATGTTGATTTTTTATTTGCTTACCCTGCTGGCTGAAACCTATGTTGGAAGTTTCTTCTCTCCTTATTAGTTGGGGTATACTTTGTTTCTCTTTTGCAGGCAGCTTCAATAGATGGCTTCTGATGAATTACCATGGAAGCGCTCTTAACTGACAATAAGTGGTTGAAGTCTTTTCTATTATGTCACGAGGAAGATACATAGGAAGCTCCTGTCTATTTTTTTCCATATGATGCATTTGTTCTCCAGATCATTCACAAAATGCTCTATTAATATTTTAGCGTATTTTTTATCCATGAAACAAATATATTGCGGTAGTCACTTGATCCATCAACTACTAAGCGCTATTGATTTGTTTGAAGGAACATATATGTTTGCCTATTCTGATTATTTGTCTAAGGGAATGGAGAAGGATACTTTATGTTAATTATGCAGAGAAAGGAAGTGAGTGCCTTACTTTGGAGGTCGTTATGTCAGTTTATGCTGTAGAAATTAGCAAAATGCAGCCTGATCAGGCTAGAGCAAATGAAATCGCGAAGAAGATGGACTGTCAGAAAACAAGAGAAATGTTGAAGATGAACAAGAATCTAGGACAGCCAGTAGGGTACAACATAATCAACATTTTAGGGGTTTAAGCAACCCAGAAAAGCCTCCATGTTTGATTATCACATGGATAAATGAGTATACTCATTTTGTTATTAATTATTACGAATTTAAACCTGATGTTTCGAGCTGGTACTGTTGTGGGATGCAAGCTTTTTAAGTTTAACTTTATATTCTTCTGAGCTTTTGATGACTCTTTTGAGCTTTTGATGACTGAAGTATTCAAGCTATGAAGTACTTCTGTTTCTTAATTCTTTGCTTCATTTTTTTTCAAACACATCATGCAATTTACAACTGACAAAATGCTTTTGTCACACGATTTACATAGCTCATACTCATTATATTTCAAAGCTGGGCACACCATATTTCAATTATCATTTTTGCTTCAGGTTTTAAACCACACAAACTGGGCAAAACCAAAAAATTAGATGGTAGCTCACGTTACACAGGTTTTAGAGCAACAGTAAAATGTCTACAAAATTCTAAGCATTCCATTTCTTTTAGTCCACACAATTGGCTTCAAGCTGCATTTCATCTGTTTTAGCGCTTCACATTTGCCTTCCTCACGTTACGCAGGTTTTTAGAGCAGTAGTAAAATCTCTATAAAATTCTAAGCATTTAATCTCTTTTGTACACAATTGGCTTCAAGCTTTATTTCATCTCTTATAACTCTCCACATTTGGCTACACTTTATTGATCTACTGCATTTAATCTCTTTCAACACACACAATTGGTTTTAGAGCAATAACAGTTTTTTTTTCACTAATTAGGTTTACAAAAATAACCACACGGGCGCAGCGTGTCGCCGCGCCAAGTTGCCTAGTTATCAATGATGCCGGCCGGCCAGGTCTTGTCTTTCTTCACCGGCTGACCAAACCTTAGATCCCATGCATTTTTCACGCTCGCTAGCTGTCTAAGCTCTCATGTTACGATAGTGTTTAAATAGGGTCAACGTAATCCTACCGTCTGTACCGCGTGCAATTAGCTGGAAAAGTTATCTTCGTTAGCTGTCTTAAACTCTCATCTTACGGTAGTTCACTACTTTTTTCTCACTCTCTCTTTGGGGTTTCCCAGTTGATTCACCTCCTCTTGGAGATGATCCATATTGGCTAGCCTACTTGACTATATCGTCATACCATGGCTCAATTTAAAACTCGAGGAGATTCTTGGACTCATCAACCCTCCACGCCTGCAACAGTTATTTAAAACTACTACACTTTTCGATAATTCATCACATACGTCAAACTCGCACATGCACACACAGCCAACACACACGTGATCCACAAAAAAGTTACTTCTTCACTGGTCGACGAACGCTCTATGTTCGTGTATCATCGTGCAAATGCATGCATGTTTCACACATTACATTTGATCAGCTTCGTTATTTTTTGACCGCGACTAACTTTTTCCACCACACCCACTTGCATATGCATGCTCTATATATGACATTGACTGATCTAACCTAGTTGCAAACAATGCATACAGAGCTCACTAGCAGGCTAGGAGATCGAGATGGCGCTGGCCCAGCCTCAGGCGCATGTGCCGGCCGGGAACGCCGGCGGAGAGGAACCGTCGCGGTGGGTGAGGCTGGTGCGGCGGCTGATGGAGGCCAGCGCGGAGGAGCTGGGCGCCGTGGCCAAGGTCTTCGACGTGCCCAAGCTGCGCCGTGGCCAAGGAGCCTGACCGGGCTGCACATGTTTCTTCCTCGACTTGGCCTTGAGCGGGGTGGCATAGAGTGCTCGGCTGGAGGAGGCAGCGGCCGCGTACTTTGGCATCAACGTCCTGGACCGTGTGCGACCTATCCGCTCAGCTGGAGCCAGTCTGGCAGCAGCGAGCTAGCGTACGTGTTGTGCTAGCTACTGTAGTACTGTAGCTAGCACAGATCGAGGCGTGATCCACGCATGCACGCACGTGACAGATGAGCGGCGGCGGCAACAAACTGAACTCGCGCGCGGCTGTGCGAACACGACAACCAGCTGATCGCTGAATCCATACATGCACTTGTACTACTACAACTTCCACGTCCATTTATTCTACTCTCAATAAATATGCTAGCCTAGCTCTATCCACGCGGGGGCGATGCATGCATGCATGCACGTGAGTTTCCCCATTCAACATACGAAAACGATTAAACATGAAAACGGAAACCCCAATTTTCATATTCAGAACAAATTAAAATACACTCACCGGATGAAAACTAACCAACCTTCCAAAGTCATGTATGTATTAACATGTAAACCTTGTAACCGTAATCGACAAGTACAACCATTCGCTTCGGACGAAAGCACTCGATCATTTCATGAATAAAAATGACTTACATGTCCGTTAGGTATTTGTTCGTGGAAATAAATACTCACTCGATATATAGCCAAAACCACGCGCTGACAACCAAGTGACGTTGATGAAGCCAAAAAAAAAAACCAAACACCAGGCGGTCTACACCATCGGCCACGATGTCTCGCCACCAAGATTAAAAACCCCGTGTAGTTTTCCTTTCTGACCATTTTTCTGAAACAGGCGGTGAAACCTACGAAAAACCCCACTAGGGATTACTCAGAATCCTAATCTCTTGACCGACAAGAACAAATAAGACAACAACACCTTTACTTTTTGCGAGATTTCCACTTGTGATGTGACAATAGTTAGATTTTCAGTGGCGAGGTCACCTTATTTCGGACGATGATGTTGAAATATTGGGATGCCCACATGCTCTTACCCGATTCCATGATAAACGACATGAAATGATGGGTAATGACTAGCATTTAATGCATAATATAATAACCCGTGACAACCAAGAGGCACATGTAATCATAGGGAATAGCTATCTCCTGTCCTAGTATAAAATATGGATCGTCACTGTAAATCCACACGTAGAATGATAGGTAGTAATTATCCGGCGCATAAAATTGGTGTCTCGATAATCGTGAGCGACGAGACGACAATCATAAAATAATAAAGGCTCGACAACAAGACGATACATGAAATGATAGACAATGAATTAGGTAACAACGCGCAACATCCCGATGAGACAACGGGCAAAACCTTGCTTGAAGCGGCAATGCTGGACTGATTCAGAGGGCACTCCGGTGGTAGAGACGATCCACTGTCATCCAATGACCCAGGAGACGGCTTGTCAACGATGGCGAAGGGTGCAACGACCCAGGGAGATGACATGCATCATGCATGCACATGAGTTTCCCTACGCAACAGACGAAAACATAAAAATGAAAACCCAATCTTTAACTCAAAACAAAAATGCACTCACCGGATAAAAATTAACCTTCCGAAAGCGTGTCTAAACATATAACCGTAATCGAGGAGTACAACCATTCGTTTCCGGAAGCACTCATTTCGTTCGTGCCTTCCTATACTGGTACGTGCACGTGTACGGTTTTTTTTCTTTCAGTTTTGCAGGTTGGGTTGCTAGCTAGCTGCAAAAAACCGATCGAGATGTTCTTATCTGAATATGTTTTGTGAGCTTTCGATTAATTCCATCGGTCCTTTTTTTAATTTTTCCCCCTCTCTTGAAACGAGTTGTTCCGGTAATACCAGAGAAGTTCCGGTATCCTGCACTTGACGCGCGTATCATTCAACTAGCTGATCGTTGAGTCCATGCATGAACTTGTACAGCTTGCACGTCCATTTAATGCATGCATGCACGTGAGTTTCCCTATATATGCAACATACAAAAACAATTAAACATAAAAACGAAAACCAGTTTTTTTATTCAGAACAAAAATACACTCATCGCACGAAAATTAACCCTCACAAAGCCGATGAAGATTTGTCGATGAAGATGGAGCCGCCGAAACCGCGATCCAGCACGCGTTCTTCCCACAGACGGCGCCAATTGACGTGGGGGTGCCACGATAAATCCCATGGTGAGATACCTAGGGTTTCGTATAGAGAGAGAAGATGGCGTGCTGGTAGTATCGGACGGCTGACAAGCGAGGATTTACCCAGATTCGGCCCCTCATTGTGAGGTAAAGATCTACTCCTGCTTGTCTGATTATGATGATATATGAGGTTACATGGTGACCGTAATGACGATTGTGGTGGTTGTGGTGGTGAGACGTGATGTCTCTATGTCTATGCGAGTTGTGGATCTAGTTTCGTGTCTATCTGCCTCCATGGGGTGCCCCTGCATGGCTTTATAAAGGGAGCCAGGTAGGGTTTACAAGAGTTGTTGTCTTGGACTACAAGTTATAGCTTCTTGGGCTTCCAGGTTTGTCTGTCTGGGCCGCACCAGGTATACCAATAATAGGGGACCCGAAGGGTACATCCCCGTCAGCTTGCAAAGAGCGAGGTATAAACGAACCCCACAGGCCGCAACAATATCGCCGTTCGGCATACAACTTGGTCGAACGCCCTAACGAGTGAACAAAAAAATTCGGATTTTGAATAATGTTTAGATTTTGAAAAAATGTTGGGATTTGAAAAATGTTCGATTCAAAAAACTGTTCAAATTTGAAATTCGTTCAAACTGAAAACATACAAATTTTGAAAAGCTTAAAAATATTGTAATTCATTCCAATTTTAAAAAAAATGTGCATTTTAACAAATTTAAAAATTGTTCATATAGAAAACTGAAATTGTTCATTTTCAAAAATGAAATTGTCTAGATTTAAAAATTGTTCATTTTATAAAAATGTGCATTTTAACAAATTTAAAATTGTTCATATAGAAAACTGAAATTGTTCATTTTCAAAAATGAAATTTTCTAGATTTAAAAATTGTTCATGCTTGAAAATTGTTCATTTGAAAAAATGTTCAAATTTGAAAATTATTCATTCTAAAAATTGTTCAAATTTGAGAAACATCCAGATATTATAATTTTATTCAAATTTAAAAATGTTCAGATTTTTTAAAACAGATTTAAAACATAAGAAAACACTATGCTTTTCTTATTGGCATCTCGCTTTAGGCGGCCGACGCGAAACGTAGCGCCTGCGAGTGCGATATAGCCGTCCCCCCCCCCCCCCCCCCCCCCCTACAGCTCGCAAAGAGCGAGGTATAAACGAACCCCACAGGCCACAACAATATCGCCGTTCAGCATACAACTTGGTCGAATGCCCTGACGAGTGAAATAAAAAAGTTTGGATTTTGAATAATGTTTAGATTTTGAAAACATGTTCACATTTGAAAAATGTTCGATCCAAAAACTTTTCAAATTTGAAATTGGTTCAAACTAAAAACATACAAATTTTGAAAAGCTTAAAAATATTATAATTCATTCCAGTTTTAAATTTCAAACATAGAAATCGTTTAGATTTTAAAAAACGTTCAGGTTTGAAATTTGTTTGGATTTATATATGTAGGTGGGCTTGGGCCTGTAGATCTGGAGCCTTATGCAACGGCAAAGCTGCAAGTGCCTGGGGCCGGGCCTCCATTGAACGTGTGGCACACCAACTTATCGCTGTTCAGAATACAAACTGGGTCGAATGAAGAAAAAGAAAAAAGGAGAATGTTACTACTACACAGTCCAATGAAAATTTAAACAAAGAATAAATATTGTAACGGCAACAATTCTACCAAAAATGAAAATTAAGATCCGACAAGTTTTAGAGAACGGTCTTGTGTTCTTGGCGCGTCTATAAACGCGTGACTATCATTCTAGGACATGATGTTTTAACTCATAGTTGCAGATGAATTCGTTGTGCAAAATGCATTTTCAACGCATTTCAAAATATTAAAAAGATTCAAATAAAAATGTTGGGTGTTCATATGTAAAATGTCTATCCGAACAAAAAAGTTCCGCATTGAAAAGATATTTTGAAAGGGGTACTGGTACACAATTGGCAAAATGTACTGCACATCACTTGTTTTTCTTTCTGCATAGAACCCTAAAAAATATACTAGTCGGTTGAGAATCAAATAATGAATGAAGAAGTAAATAATTTCGAGGGCAACAATGTGTGGAAATTAGCGGAAAGGCCAAAAGATCACAAAAGTATCACACTGACCGGTGTATAGTCATAAATTTGTTTCATGTTCTCTTTTTTAATTGAAACGAGTGTCTAAATATGTTTTAGTACAACTACCATTCTAGCTAAATACTCCCTCTGTTTTTATTTACTAAATTACTTAATAATTTTTGAAATTTGACTAAACACATAACGCAAGGTAAGTAAAAACGGAGTATGTAGTTTTCCAATTTCCAGGTGAAGCTTGGTCCATTCACATTGGTAGGTTTGTAGAAAAACTGCAGTAAACTAGTACAATAAACCAGCCTAAACTGTGAAGTCGTACCACACAGAGAAAACTGTAAGCTTTGAATACGCCTGGCGCTGTTGACCATCGGACAGGAAATGTACTCCATAGACGCAGCAATCTCACAGAACCGTAAATGCGGTACGGCCAGCTAACAGGATTCGCAATCGTGCACGGTACTCCCCGTAAATGCGGTACGGCCAGCTAACAGGATTCGCAATGGAAGGACGGACAGTATCATCAAGTCTGTCAACTATGTAATGCCGGTGGCCGGTCGATGCAGTGTGGCCTGGCGGTGGGCGCGCAGCAGCAGGTGGTCCAGCCCGGTTCAGGTCAGACTCGGGTCGGGCCATGGCGCAATACGACCGACATAGCGGTAGGTGGAACAGTTTGGAAATTAAAAGCTTTGGAATTATTGCATAGGTTCGCCACCGGCTGCGTCTCCACCGCTACCCGACAATTGATTCGGCACCAAAATTGTGTTCAAAAGATCAATAGTACTCACTCCGTATCAAATTATAAAACTTTGCGCGTATTGCGCCGAATGCACCTAGACATGTTTTAGTGCAAAATTCATGATAAATTTGCACTAAAACATGTCTAGTTCTATTTGGACCCAACATACACAAAGTCTTATATTTAGATACGGAGGGAGTAGTATTACTACTACGCAGTCCATTGAAAATTTAAACAAAGAATAAATATTGTTACGGCAACAATTCTACCAAAAATTAAAATTAAGATCCGACAAGTTTTAGAGAACGGTCTTGTGTTCTCGGCGCGCGTCTATAAACGTGTGACTATCATTCTAGGACATGATGTTTTAACTCACGGGTGCAGATGAATTCGTTGTGCAAAATGCATTTTCAACGCATTTCAAAACATTAACAAAATCCAAATAAAAATGTTGGGTGTTCATATGAAAAATGTCTATCCGAACAAAAAAGTTCCGCATTGAAAAGATATTTTGTGTGACCGATAAAAAAAAGAGAAAAATATGTTACGTGCAAAGGCATTTTTGAACACCAGGATTTGTCTTTTTTACACCGGCAGCACCAAATGTCTTTTCATCTCGATTGTTTTTTGTACGAACATAGAATGTTTATATGTACACCCGAAATTTTTGTTTCAAATTTTTTGACATTTTAAAATTCGTTTTAGCTAGTGGGTGTAGATGCACCTATGAGCCGAAGTGAATTTCCGATTCTACAGCCATTTATAAGTTGCTTCATCACAAATGTGAAGATGCATGGCGAGTAATTTAGATAATTCGGTCGGCACGCTCGGGTGTGGGTCGGTAACGGTACTAACTCGGCTCATTGATCATCAAATTGGTGTCATGCTGACTCTCGACAATCATTTTATGTATGATAACACGATTATTTAGGACACCTTCAACGGGTCGCCCCAAAACGGACACCGAATATGTGCACTTTGCTCCGTTTGGGGGCGATCCACCGACAGAAAAGAGGCTCACTTAGGCCTCTGGTCCGTTTAGGGGTGGAGTGCACCTCCCCCCCCCTACCCTAGCTGTTCCTGTTTTGTTTTTTTGCCAATTTCACCCTAGTTTACAATAAATATAAAAAAAATTGTTTGAAAATACATAAACGGCATGGTTTATGGTTTACAACATATTTCGCACAATAAAATAAATAACATAGTTCACAAGATGGAACAAAACAAAGAGGAAACACTACTGATTTCCTAGGTGAACCCACATATGCTCAATCAAAACATTTTGAAGCTGATCGTCGGTGTCTTGGTCACGCGTCTCATGATGCACGTGCATATACTGCTTGCGGGCGTAGCAGCTGGTCATCGAGGCCGAGGAAACAACGGCCTATTTGCGGTTGTACCGCCTCCAAGCTACGTTGGCGTGGCTTACTAGACGGTGCAATGTTGGAGGCTGGCTGCGGCTAGCGAACATCATGCGAGTCGAGCGGGGTGGCTGCATGTCGAGAGCTTCTCTGAGATCGTCATCGTCGAGTCTACTTGCGCCGGTGGGCCGGCAAACAAATCTGAGATGCATGCGTGGATGCTATACCTGCGCCGCGGCGAGCAAAGAGGAGACGACGGTGCCACGAGGATAGGAGGGTCAGTCGATCGGGGCATTGGGTTGGCGACACGGGTTGGTGTGGTTGTTGACCGAGATCGGGGAGGACATAGGCTGGACTCGGACGTTTTCTGTTTCGCACCAAACCCAGACTAAACTTGGGCCAGGTTTGGAGCGGAACAGACATGTTCGTGGATGGCTGCTCATTTGGTGTGATCCGTTGGGTCGTGCCCTCTGTTCGTGCGGAAAGAAATGGACTGTCCGCCTCGGTTTGGGTGGCCCGTTGGGTTTGCCCTTATGATCTCCCAGAGATAGAGAAGGGTACTTGTTAATCGAAAACCGAGCTTGGAGCACAACAAATGCTCACTCCACATCTTTTCGGACACTCTTACTTGGCTGCAAAGTGAGAGTTTGCCTCACACAATAGGCTTGCAAATATCTTGAAAGATGTCGACCAACGAGCATAGATGATCATCTGCTTGGTAGTACCCCTTGTCATACTCATGGCCGTTGATTACATATTTGTACTCCAAAGCTTGGCCATCACCCACAAATATCGGAACCGGCCATGCCAAAACATAGGTGCCAAATCCACGCGTCATATTCTTTCACCGCTTTACGCTCCAACATGTTATCCTTTATACTTCCCCGGATTGCCGGACAGGTGAATGGACAATTTTTCGATTTCCAATGCATGCAAATCGATGGTCCCAAGCATGAGAAAAATCATCTCGCTTCACCCTATGCCATGAGCCGAGTTGTTGCATTAACCGCCTTGCAAAAGTTGAAGATGGCTTCATTGTCGATGGATTCAGACATACGAGGTAGTCGTCCAAAGATTCTATGAAAGCTCCAGACACAAGACACCGTATAGCAGCAGTGCATTTCTGAATAAATGAGAAGCCAAGAAATACAATGCCATCTTTCTTCGGCCTGAAATAGTCATCGTAATCTCGAACACCATGCACCATGTCCATTAACTCAAGACATTCAAAAACTAATTTCATATACTGTCAGTGCAATTGGCCCTTCAAACCGGGTAGGGTTTTTTTTTGCGAAACACAGTATAACGCAGACGCTCACATACACGTGCACACACTCACCCCTATGAACGCACGCACGCACACCCTACCCCTATGAGCACCTTCGAAAGACTGAGTCGGCGGTCAGGTCTTGAGATTGACGAAGTCACCACAGGCGCCTCGCTGTCGACGGGAACGTCGCCTCCCACTGAAGAATATTTCGCCTAAATGAGAAACACCAGTGCCAAACCTGGGGTTTGAACTCTGGTGGGCTGGGGGTACAATCACCCTCCTAACCATCTTGCCACAGACAAGTTCTCAGATCGGGTAGGGTTATCTCTAATTGTTGAAGATTTCCCAGATTTAAATACTCCATCTATTCAAAATAATAGAAGTTGACACTAGTAGGAAAAAGCCCTTTAGTGGCGCACCAAAATGACATTCTGTGGCGCATGGTGGGTGCACCACAGAAGTCTCGCCACTAAAATATAAATTCTGTGGCGCACCTCCACCGTGCGCCACAGAAATAGCACAATTCTGTGGCGCACCTCCAGCCGTGCGCCACAGAAATATTTCTGTGGCACACCCACCACCATGGGCCACAGATTTTTTTTTTGAATTTCAAAAAAAAAAGGGCGGCCAGATCAAGATCTGTCCGCCGGAATTTCGTCGGAGCTCGTCAGAGGCCGTGTTGCCCGTGGGCATGGCCGTAGGTGGCTTGGCCGGAGGTGGGTGGAGGAGGGGGTCGCCGGAGGTGGGTGGGTGGAGGATGGGGGTCGCCGGAGATGGTGGAGGAGGAGGTCATCGCGGTGGGTGGAGGATGGGGGTCACCGGAGATGGTGGAGGAGGAGGTCATCGCGGTGGAGGAGGAGGTCGTCATGGTGGGTGGAGGATGGGGGTCGCCGGAGATGGTGGAGGAGGAGGTCGTCGCGGTGGAGGAGGAGGTCGCCGGAGAGGTGGAGGAGGAGGAGGTCGCCGGGGTGGTGGAGGAGGTCGTCGGAGGTGGAGGTCGCCGGAGGTGGAGGTCGCCGGAGGTGAAGGTGGAGGAGGAGGAGGAGAAGAGAAGAAGTGGAGGAGAGGAGAAGGGGAGAGCAGAAGTGGAGGAGAGAAGAAGTGGAGGAGAACTGGAGGAAAGAAGGAGAAGAGAGGGAGAAGAAGGGCTTGTTGGGCGGGATTCGAATTTCGAATCCCGCCCAACAATTCTGTGGCGCACCCTCCACCGTGCGCCACAAAAAACAATTTCCAATTTTTTTGATTTTGTAGAAAAAAATCTTCTTTTCAAATAACTTTTTACTCTTTTGGAATTTCCCAAATCTGAGAAAAGTTCACCGGGTAAACCCCGGTGAAATCGAGCTCCTTTTTTCTCACGATTTTTTTGGTATATTAAACATATTTTTCCGACGTCGTATGCAAAAGTTATGGCCCCGTCAATATTTTTTTTTCGTTTTTTGTAAAAAAGGTCAAAATTCATATTTCAAAATTTCTATACCAACTAGACACTAAAACCTAGCTACATGTCAAAGGATTTATTTTTTCTGAAGATTTTATCATTTTCTTTTATTTTTTGCAAAACTGAAAAGGCGATCCATAGAGGGGTGGGGATCTGATTTCAAACATTTCTGGCACATTTCTGTGGCGTCTTCTGTGCCGCACACTCCCCATGCGCCACAGAAATGCGACTTTTTGTGGCGCACATGGCCAGGTGCGCCACACTCCCCATGTCTGGATATATATCAAACAATTGGTTTTGAGCTAAAACATTTTCTTGTTGGAGAATAACAAACATCCCCCAAGTACTGGTTATATTCTCATGTTCAGATTAGCAAAAAACCGAACAGAATCAAGCATGGAAAACACTTCATCAATAGGTACGTACTTCTCATAAAATGTAAGAAACCATTTTCTTGTTGGTAGCGCTCTTGGATGGATAGCGTGCAAGATCGTGAAGCCACCGCAACATTTCCGAGGCTTAACCATCGCGTTCTGCTCATCAGGTACAAGCTGGTTGAAACAAAATGGCGCGAGATAGCAGCCACCTACCTTTTGATCATGATTTGGCTCTTCCACTCCTCACTCTTCATGGCTGTGAGCAGAGAGATCTGCTACCGTTTCACCTCAAGGATAAAGTTAGCAATTATTATTACCTATTCTCTTAAGCCGAGAGATCTATAATAGAGTGTTTATTTCAAAGAAGAGGATGGATTGTGCGGAAATCACTGATTAGAGCATGTGTGCTTGTACTGATTTAGGCACTGGTGGGAACCTTAGCATCCAAAGAAGGATCGGAGAAGCTGATCTCCTCTCTTTATGGAGGCTCAGCGCTGACTAAAGGGAACAAGGCCAAGGCCGCAGAAAGCCCCGCTCGAAGGCTAACCCGAGCATCCTGTTAATCGACCCAAATGACAAGGCAGCCTGTGAAAACAACACCCCCTCCGCCTCACCGTCTCTTTGCCCACATAGCCGCCGGCAGGCGCGACGCGGGCGGTGCCGCATCGGTGTTGCCTCATACTCGTTTTCTCTTTCAAGGCCATCACCACAACACCGGTTGGCGAGTGACATTTTTTGTGTATGATTATTTTTTGATATATGCAATATCGTGAATTCATGCAAATTGTGTATACATATTTATGATTATTTAGATGTATGCAAATGTTGTTATTGACGCAAATTGTGTACGGAAACGTATGCTTATATTGGTCTATGGAAATGTAGTAGATTGACACAACTTGTGTATGCAAATGTATGATGATATTTGGTGTATGATTATTTTGATGCATGCAAATGTAGTAAACTGGTGCAAGTTATGTATGCAAATGAATGATTAAAACATATGATTATTTTTATGTATGCAAATGTAGTTATATTTCATTTGGTGTATATGAAAGTCTAACACTTTTGATAGAACTCAGTATGAAAACCATCTAGCCCCGGTGCATTACTCTTTTCCATTTGCATAATAATTTCGTACACTCCTTCTCCATGAAGTCAGCTGTCGGAATACTATTTTCTTCCCCGGAAAGCTTAGGGATATCCGCATTCATCGTTTCAACCATTTAAAAAAAACAGCACTGGAGCTCCAAACAGATTTTTGCATTATTCGGCAATGTGTCGTTAATTAATTTTACACGATGGGAAGTATATATAGTATGTGGGGCCGTCACCCGTATACAAACGCATAACGAGTTTATCATACTACTAAATATAAAAGAGGAACATTTTCACAGCCTCTCCCAGTGTCCACGTCACCGGAATTTTTTTGGCCGTCCGATCAGTCGAACGGGTGGCTAAGAAGGACGCGCGTAGCACATCCCAGCGAGTTACTGTTCACTGCACGGATATTGACGCACGCGGGCAACCGGTCGCCAGCCCGCAGTCGGTCAACCGTCTCTTGGCACGATTTTTGGCGCATGGGCGTAACCGGCCCATACCCGTCATCCTTCCGTTCGCACGTTTTTTGGCGCCAGCTAACCGGTTCCTCCCGGTCGCCTCCGCGCGCCGCGACCCCACGAAGAGAGAGAAGCGCCCGCGCCGTCGCCGCATCCGGTCGCTGCCCTCTTCTCTCCTTCTCATCTCCCTTCCCGCACGCATCCCGCTCTCCCATGCTCACCTCACCGCCGCCCTCCGTCACCCAGGCCCAGCAAGGGCCCCCGCGCTTTTCCAATGCGACCTGCTCCTCTCTCCTCCCTCCGGCCAGAGCTCTCTCTCTCCCCTCCCCTCTCTCCTGCTCCACCACTCCACCCTCAAGTTCGGCAGCCACCTCCACCCCCTGCGACCCCGCTCGCCTCCACGCGTCTCCTCTTCCTCCCGCGACCGGCCGCCGCTCGCCTACCCCTGCCTCGCTCCGGCCGCGCAGAGCAACGCCCTCGGAGGGACAGCTGATGAGCTGGAGCGCGTGTCGGGGCGCTCGGAATCAATTTTATTTGTGACGGGGAACGGCAGCACGCCCGCAGTATAAAGATGCTCGCGCGGTTCAGGCAAGCGCTTCTTGGTGGCCTTAATCGCAGTTGTGGCCGTCGTGGCCGCGTGCGTCGGCTGCCATATCTTCAGGCGTTCCCGGAGTCTCTATCTGTCATCCCCACCCTCTCTCTCTCTCTCTCTCTCTCTCTCTCTCTCTCTCTCAGTAACCTTGCTAGCTCTCCAGTTAGGAGCATTGCCATCAACAGATCATCACCAGGAGGAGTGCGCCATCTCCGGGAGGTGGCCTGGTCGCCGTTTGCTCCACCGCTGCTCCTCTCCCTCCTTAAGGTCGAGGTAAAAGTGGAGCCAAACTTCTCCGGTTTGATTTAACCCATAGACCAAATTATCTTTGTGCAGATCCGTTTTATCTGTGCTTATAAGCTGTTTGATGAAAATCCTAGCTCACATTGGTGTATGTAATATTTATGCTTCATCTAGCTATTTGCAATCTTGCAATTAAATCATATGCAGTCTATATACATGTTTTACCGTTCAATTTATTCAGGATTGGAAGCTTAAATTCTGAATTTGTGGTTGAGGTGTACCTATCTCCCATGTGTCGGAGTATTTAACTATTTTGCAATAGTATCATATGGTAGCCTTTTGAGGTGTCCGAGAGGTGCAAGCTATGAACAATTGTAATTGTGTATTGTTGATTGTCTTGCTTTCTCTCAGATCTTCCACCAGTTCAATGCTAGGAAACTTGATGAGCTTAATATTAAGGTTCTTACAGGGAACCGCCTCTTTGTGGCCATTGTGGAGATAACTGTTGTACTCTAGGTTAAAAGAAACACTACTATATTGTTTCCGTTTCACAGCTAGGATGTTAAGGGGAGAGATTTAATATGATTTTGTGTTCTATACTTATGTCCTTTTTCACTAACTACATATGAACTTTTTTTTTTGATTCAGCTAAGCATGAAACACAAAGAATGTTTGAGATTTTTTTTTTGTGTTGGATCAACAATGGCGGCGATAAGACGTGTGAGACGGGCTGAAAATGGAGAAATTATCTCTAGAAGTTTTGTGTACTCATGTTTTGTGTTCTCACTGCTCTAACCTATTGGTGGAATTATCATCCTTCTTTAATTCCATTTGTGATGTGCATTTTCCGTTTGCTAGAGATTTTGCCACTACAAAAACCTTTTTTGAGATAACTTTCACCTTTTGTAATACAATATAATCATCTAATATATTTGTTTTCTTAGCTGTGGATTGGCAGTTATGCATCATTGTCAAGTTCAGTTTTCTTCATGTTGGATTTTATAAATGATGCCATTGTTAATTTTTTTTTTTTAGAAAAAAGGCACAAGCCCAGCTTTGAATTAACAAAGCTACAGAGTCACCACGGCACTTACAACGTGCTGATAAACAGCTTACAAGCAACAAACGCCCCAAGCAAACAGAGGATACAACAAGAACAGCACAGCTTGAGGCGCCTACGCTAAAACCTGGCTACACTAACAAGAACCAAGGCAACCGAGGCCAAGACGGGAACACCACAGGAACACGACGCCGTCTTCATCTCCAGAGCGCACTTGGACCCAGCCTCCGCCGTCTTCGCCACCGGAAAAGGACCCCTGTCCCTCGCCCAGGCTCGAAAGGCGCTCCGTACCGTCCAGAGGCGAAGGAAGCTCACCCAAGAACAAGAAAGCCGGAACAGAAGAGAGCAGCCACGCAGCGGGCGCTCCACCGAAAGACCACCACCACCAAGAGCTTGACAGCTACACCAGGTCCGAGCTGCTGGACGGAGACGCCGAGAGGGAGGGACAGCGAGAGAATGGCAACCACACCACCGCGGCTGAAACGAGACCACCGGAGCTTGGGACACTCGCCGCCAACGAGCCGCTGTTGCCGAAGAGGGGAACCCTTTCCCCTCTCGCCCAGGCTCGAGGGCGCCGACCCATGGCGAACAGGGGCAACGGGGTGGGGAGGAACCAAACAGGGCACCCGCCAGTCAACACGGAGAAATGTCGTCGCCGAACACGAAGCCGCCACGGTTCCCTCCACTCGCGCACAACTCCACCACCACCCCAGCGCCACCGGAACAACGGCACTGCCCAACCTCAATACCAAAGGCACCACTCACCCAAGACAACACCATCCCCAGACGACGTCTCCAAGGAGAACACGACGCGCATGGCGACGACGCCGCCCAATCCAGAAGGATTTTGAGCTTTCGCTCGGGAGGTGGTCGGGGGTGTGAGGGAGGATCCACAGCTGCGCCTCAAAGGAGGAAAACGGCGCCCTTGGGCGTCGCCGCCGCCGGGCCGGGCCAGCCGGCCAGAGGTTTCCCTCGGATCCACACCAACAACACCAGCACACCGCCACCGAGGGCAGCGACGGCCATGGCCGCCGTGCCACAAGGGGGACGGGGAGGAGGGAGCCTGCAAGGTGGGGGAGGGGGCCGTACCAGATCTGGAGACAGGGGCGAGAGAGGATTGCGCGCCGCCGCCACCATCCGCCGGTGCCATGTCGCCTCGCGACCAAGCTCCGGCCACCAACACCCGCGATGGGCGCCCGCCGCCAGGCACCGTCGCCACCCCAGCGCCGCCCGCTTGACGCCTCGCCTCCGCGCGAAGGGAGCTCGTCGGGGCGCGCCCGGCTCACCCGCCGACTTTTCCGGCCGGGCGCGGCCGCCACCGCCGGCGGCGGCAGCGGCCGGAGGGAGGAGATCGGCCGCCGCTTTTTTCTAGGGTTTGGGGGTCCTCTGGAGCGGCCCGCGCGAGCCGCCCGAGAGGAAGGGGGTTCTATGGTGCCATGCCATTGTTAATCTAGGTGGATGCTTGCCACATGCTGCTTTATTGGTTTTTACCTCCATGGGACAAGTAAGGCTTCTGCTTATTAACCGTAATTGTTTCTTGCATGTTTTAGCTTAGCATTCAAAGGTATCTACTATATTGTTTGCAGCTATAGAGTCGAGAAATCATTACACATTTGTAATATTATATGGTTTGTTCTTTCATCCATATATGGTGTGTGTGCGCTACTGTTTTAGTTTTGAATGATATGTTTTATGAAGCAATCGGTTATGTCTGGTTACTTGAGATAATTATGGTTTCTTATGTGGCTTAGTCTGATGTTATATTCCGATTGACAGTGATTGAAACTGATCTAAAATCAAGGATGCGGAACCTAGACCTTCCCATAAATTAGAAAATATTTGTTTTTGGCTTATGAAATAAACATAGGGCAATGTGTTATTATGTGTACTGCAAGTTGACCAATATGCTTGGCAAATGGTTGTGATTGCAAGGTTTCGATGATAAGTACCTAACATGTCTTGTGCTCTTTATGTTTTGAAGATAATTTAACCAGGCTCATTTTGAGTTATTGAAGTTCATTTTGTTCTCTTTAGACGACCGGCCATATTTAGAAAAATTCTGAAAAACTATACCAATTTACATGATCTACTGAGTGGCTTGGATGCAAAGCTGAATATTCCGCTTTATGAAATGGGTACGGAAAATCCCCTATCATCAAATATTTAGTCCTTAACAAAACAACGGCTCATGCTGGCAGTGATCTGGACATGGCTTCAGCAAAGCTTCCAATGCTGCCCGTTGATGAAATAGCATTGGCAGCACTTCCAGTAAACAAGCATCTTCAAGAATTAATGTCAACCAATGCTATAAATGTCACACCTACAGCTGCAGCGACGCGTGAAAATACTTATAGGTATTCTTGATATTCCTGAACTCAACCCTGGCCGTAGGTATGGAGATCCTAATAATGTGATGTACAAAATGAAATTATAGAAGTGACCATTGTTTCAGGCTCTGCTGTCAAAGACTCCGCTGTTAGAGATGAAAGTTCTCCTGGCGATATGGATTTGTCAAAGCCACCTATACAAGAAGAAGCCCCAGAAGGACCAGATTCGAATGGCCCTCTGAAAGAAGCTGACAATGCACCACCTGAAGCACCAGCAGTACCTGGCTCTCCTCCTGAACACATGGTGACTGACTGATTGTTAATGGCGAGGAGGCTGGCATACCTACCAATGACGACACGCTTGAACGGCTGGAAGCCATGAAGCAGTGCTCATGGAGCTCACCATCGGCTACAGGGTGCCGGCGTGCCGCAGCTCGAGACGCTCTACTCCCGGATAATGAAATGTGCATTAGAGGCGAGAGGTAAAGAAAGCACCAATTAGGACGATAGACGGTTAGTTGTTTGTTGGCATTTGTCGAGAACAGCGACAATTTTTAACTCTGAGCAACAATCAGAGATTACTACTTTTCGCCGTGTACATTCCTTCGTGTCTCTTGGATCAAAAGAAATAGTGGGACAATAAGCTTGGGGAGTTGTCCATGCTTCCTCATGTAACAACCTTCTGTGAAATTCTTAGTGTCAGTGACACAATTTTGAGTAGCAGTGACATAGTTTTGAGTACCAACTGCCGTCTTTGTGGATATTAATTTTCAGCGTCACCTTTCTTTGTGACATGTCAGAGCCATCTATTTCTGAATATTTCCATACATTGGCACCATAGTTGTGGTTGAGCACCAGTTTTAATTCTTCAAAATAATCTAACCAAATCAACTCTCTATAATTTCATTTTAATGTTGATTTTTTATTTGCTTACCCTGCTGGCTGAAACCTATGTTGGAAGTTTCTTCTCTCCTTATTAGTTGGGGTATACTTTGTTTCTCTTTTGCAGGCAGCTTCAATAGATGGCTTCTGATGAATTACCATGGAAGCGCTCTTAACTGACAATAAGTGGTTGAAGTCTTTTCTATTATGTCACGAGGAAGATACATAGGAAGCTCCTGTCTATTTTTTTCCATATGATGCATTTGTTCTCCAGATCATTCACAAAATGCTCTATTAATATTTTAGCGTATTTTTTATCCATGAAACAAATATATTGCGGTAGTCACTTGATCCATCAACTACTAAGCGCTATTGATTTGTTTGAAGGAACATATATGTTTGCCTATTCTGATTATTTGTCTAAGGGAATGGAGAAGGATACTTTATGTTAATTATGCAGAGAAAGGAAGTGAGTGCCTTACTTTGGAGGTCGTTATGTCAGTTTATGCTGTAGAAATTAGCAAAATGCAGCCTGATCAGGCTAGAGCAAATGAAATCGCGAAGAAGATGGACTGTCAGAAAACAAGAGAAATGTTGAAGATGAACAAGAATCTAGGACAGCCAGTAGGGTACAACATAATCAACATTTTAGGGGGTTTAAGCAACCCAGAAAAGCCTCCATGTTTGATTATCACATGGATAAATGAGTATACTCATTTTGTTATTAATTATTACGAATTTAAACCTGATGTTTCGAGCTGGTACTGTTGTGGGATGCAAGCTTTTTAAGTTTAACTTTATATTCTTCTGAGCTTTTGATGACTCTTTTGAGCTTTTGATGACTGAAGTATTCAAGCTATGAAGTACTTCTGTTTCTTAATTCTTTGCTTCATTTTTTTTCAAACACATCATGCAATTTACAACTGACAAAATGCTTTTGTCACACGATTTACATAGCTCATACTCATTATATTTCAAAGCTGGGCACACCATATTTCAATTATCATTTTTGCTTCAGGTTTTAAACCACACAAACTGGGCAAAACCAAAAAATTAGATGGTAGCTCACGTTACACAGGTTTTAGAGCAACAGTAAAATGTCTACAAAATTCTAAGCATTCCATTTCTTTTAGTCCACACAATTGGCTTCAAGCTGCATTTCATCTGTTTTAGCGCTTCACATTTGCCTTCCTCACGTTACGCAGGTTTTTAGAGCAGTAGTAAAATCTCTATAAAATTCTAAGCATTTAATCTCTTTTGTACACAATTGGCTTCAAGCTTTATTTCATCTCTTATAACTCTCCACATTTGGCTACACTTTATTGATCTACTGCATTTAATCTCTTTCAACACACACAATTGGTTTTAGAGCAATAACAGTTTTTTTTTCACTAATTAGGTTTACAAAAATAACCACACGGGCGCAGCGTGTCGCCGCGCCAAGTTGCCTAGTTATCAATGATGCCGGCCGGCCAGGTCTTGTCTTTCTTCACCGGCTGACCAAACCTTAGATCCCATGCATTTTTCACGCTCGCTAGCTGTCTAAGCTCTCATGTTACGATAGTGTTTAAATAGGGTCAACGTAATCCTACCGTCTGTACCGCGTGCAATTAGCTGGAAAAGTTATCTTCGTTAGCTGTCTTAAACTCTCATCTTACGGTAGTTCACTACTTTTTTCTCACTCTCTCTTTGGGGTTTCCCAGTTGATTCACCTCCTCTTGGAGATGATCCATATTGGCTAGCCTACTTGACTATATCGTCATACCATGGCTCAATTTAAAACTCGAGGAGATTCTTGGACTCATCAACCCTCCACGCCTGCAACAGTTATTTAAAACTACTACACTTTTCGATAATTCATCACATACGTCAAACTCGCACATGCACACACAGCCAACACACACGTGATCCACAAAAAAGTTACTTCTTCACTGGTCGACGAACGCTCTATGTTCGTGTATCATCGTGCAAATGCATGCATGTTTCACACATTACATTTGATCAGCTTCGTTATTTTTTGACCGCGACTAACTTTTTCCACCACACCCACTTGCATATGCATGCTCTATATATGACATTGACTGATCTAACCTAGTTGCAAACAATGCATACAGAGCTCACTAGCAGGCTAGGAGATCGAGATGGCGCTGGCCCAGCCTCAGGCGCATGTGCCGGCCGGGAACGCCGGCGGAGAGGAACCGTCGCGGTGGGTGAGGCTGGTGCGGCGGCTGATGGAGGCCAGCGCGGAGGAGCTGGGCGCCGTGGCCAAGGTCTTCGACGTGCCCAAGCTGCGCCGTGGCCAAGGAGCCTGACCGGGCTGCACATGTTTCTTCCTCGACTTGGCCTTGAGCGGGGTGGCATAGAGTGCTCGGCTGGAGGAGGCAGCGGCCGCGTACTTTGGCATCAACGTCCTGGACCGTGTGCGACCTATCCGCTCAGCTGGAGCCAGTCTGGCAGCAGCGAGCTAGCGTACGTGTTGTGCTAGCTACTGTAGTACTGTAGCTAGCACAGATCGAGGCGTGATCCACGCATGCACGCACGTGACAGATGAGCGGCGGCGGCAACAAACTGAACTCGCGCGCGGCTGTGCGAACACGACAACCAGCTGATCGCTGAATCCATACATGCACTTGTACTACTACAACTTCCACGTCCATTTATTCTACTCTCAATAAATATGCTAGCCTAGCTCTATCCACGCGGGGGCGATGCATGCATGCATGCACGTGAGTTTCCCCATTCAACATACGAAAACGATTAAACATGAAAACGGAAACCCCAATTTTCATATTCAGAACAAATTAAAATACACTCACCGGATGAAAACTAACCAACCTTCCAAAGTCATGTATGTATTAACATGTAAACCTTGTAACCGTAATCGACAAGTACAACCATTCGCTTCGGACGAAAGCACTCGATCATTTCATGAATAAAAATGACTTACATGTCCGTTAGGTATTTGTTCGTGGAAATAAATACTCACTCGATATATAGCCAAAACCACGCGCTGACAACCAAGTGACGTTGATGAAGCCAAAAAAAAAAACCAAACACCAGGCGGTCTACACCATCGGCCACGATGTCTCGCCACCAAGATTAAAAACCCCGTGTAGTTTTCCTTTCTGACCATTTTTCTGAAACAGGCGGTGAAACCTACGAAAAACCCCACTAGGGATTACTCAGAATCCTAATCTCTTGACCGACAAGAACAAATAAGACAACAACACCTTTACTTTTTGCGAGATTTCCACTTGTGATGTGACAATAGTTAGATTTTCAGTGGCGAGGTCACCTTATTTCGGACGATGATGTTGAAATATTGGGATGCCCACATGCTCTTACCCGATTCCATGATAAACGACATGAAATGATGGGTAATGACTAGCATTTAATGCATAATATAATAACCCGTGACAACCAAGAGGCACATGTAATCATAGGGAATAGCTATCTCCTGTCCTAGTATAAAATATGGATCGTCACTGTAAATCCACACGTAGAATGATAGGTAGTAATTATCCGGCGCATAAAATTGGTGTCTCGATAATCGTGAGCGACGAGACGACAATCATAAAATAATAAAGGCTCGACAACAAGACGATACATGAAATGATAGACAATGAATTAGGTAACAACGCGCAACATCCCGATGAGACAACGGGCAAAACCTTGCTTGAAGCGGCAATGCTGGACTGATTCAGAGGGCACTCCGGTGGTAGAGACGATCCACTGTCATCCAATGACCCAGGAGACGGCTTGTCAACGATGGCGAAGGGTGCAACGACCCAGGGAGATGACATGCATCATGCATGCACATGAGTTTCCCTACGCAACAGACGAAAACATAAAAATGAAAACCCAATCTTTAACTCAAAACAAAAATGCACTCACCGGATAAAAATTAACCTTCCGAAAGCGTGTCTAAACATATAACCGTAATCGAGGAGTACAACCATTCGTTTCCGGAAGCACTCATTTCGTTCGTGCCTTCCTATACTGGTACGTGCACGTGTACGGTTTTTTTTCTTTCAGTTTTGCAGGTTGGGTTGCTAGCTAGCTGCAAAAAACCGATCGAGATGTTCTTATCTGAATATGTTTTGTGAGCTTTCGATTAATTCCATCGGTCCTTTTTTTAATTTTTCCCCCTCTCTTGAAACGAGTTGTTCCGGTAATACCAGAGAAGTTCCGGTATCCTGCACTTGACGCGCGTATCATTCAACTAGCTGATCGTTGAGTCCATGCATGAACTTGTACAGCTTGCACGTCCATTTAATGCATGCATGCACGTGAGTTTCCCTATATATGCAACATACAAAAACAATTAAACATAAAAACGAAAACCAGTTTTTTTATTCAGAACAAAAATACACTCATCGCACGAAAATTAACCCTCACAAAGCCGATGAAGATTTGTCGATGAAGATGGAGCCGCCGAAACCGCGATCCAGCACGCGTTCTTCCCACAGACGGCGCCAATTGACGTGGGGGTGCCACGATAAATCCCATGGTGAGATACCTAGGGTTTCGTATAGAGAGAGAAGATGGCGTGCTGGTAGTATCGGACGGCTGACAAGCGAGGATTTACCCAGATTCGGCCCCTCATTGTGAGGTAAAGATCTACTCCTGCTTGTCTGATTATGATGATATATGAGGTTACATGGTGACCGTAATGACGATTGTGGTGGTTGTGGTGGTGAGACGTGATGTCTCTATGTCTATGCGAGTTGTGGATCTAGTTTCGTGTCTATCTGCCTCCATGGGGTGCCCCTGCATGGCTTTATAAAGGGAGCCAGGTAGGGTTTACAAGAGTTGTTGTCTTGGACTACAAGTTATAGCTTCTTGGGCTTCCAGGTTTGTCTGTCTGGGCCGCACCAGGTATACCAATAATAGGGGACCCGAAGGGTACATCCCCGTCAGCTTGCAAAGAGCGAGGTATAAACGAACCCCACAGGCCGCAACAATATCGCCGTTCGGCATACAACTTGGTCGAACGCCCTAACGAGTGAACAAAAAAATTCGGATTTTGAATAATGTTTAGATTTTGAAAAAATGTTGGGATTTGAAAAATGTTCGATTCAAAAAACTGTTCAAATTTGAAATTCGTTCAAACTGAAAACATACAAATTTTGAAAAGCTTAAAAATATTGTAATTCATTCCAATTTTAAAAAAAATGTGCATTTTAACAAATTTAAAAATTGTTCATATAGAAAACTGAAATTGTTCATTTTCAAAAATGAAATTGTCTAGATTTAAAAATTGTTCATTTTATAAAAATGTGCATTTTAACAAATTTAAAATTGTTCATATAGAAAACTGAAATTGTTCATTTTCAAAAATGAAATTTTCTAGATTTAAAAATTGTTCATGCTTGAAAATTGTTCATTTGAAAAAATGTTCAAATTTGAAAATTATTCATTCTAAAAATTGTTCAAATTTGAGAAACATCCAGATATTATAATTTTATTCAAATTTAAAAATGTTCAGATTTTTTAAAACAGATTTAAAACATAAGAAAACACTATGCTTTTCTTATTGGCATCTCGCTTTAGGCGGCCGACGCGAAACGTAGCGCCTGCGAGTGCGATATAGCCGTCCCCCCCCCCCCCCCCCCCCCCCTACAGCTCGCAAAGAGCGAGGTATAAACGAACCCCACAGGCCACAACAATATCGCCGTTCAGCATACAACTTGGTCGAATGCCCTGACGAGTGAAATAAAAAAGTTTGGATTTTGAATAATGTTTAGATTTTGAAAACATGTTCACATTTGAAAAATGTTCGATCCAAAAACTTTTCAAATTTGAAATTGGTTCAAACTAAAAACATACAAATTTTGAAAAGCTTAAAAATATTATAATTCATTCCAGTTTTAAATTTCAAACATAGAAATCGTTTAGATTTTAAAAAACGTTCAGGTTTGAAATTTGTTTGGATTTATATATGTAGGTGGGCTTGGGCCTGTAGATCTGGAGCCTTATGCAACGGCAAAGCTGCAAGTGCCTGGGGCCGGGCCTCCATTGAACGTGTGGCACACCAACTTATCGCTGTTCAGAATACAAACTGGGTCGAATGAAGAAAAAGAAAAAAGGAGAATGTTACTACTACACAGTCCAATGAAAATTTAAACAAAGAATAAATATTGTAACGGCAACAATTCTACCAAAAATGAAAATTAAGATCCGACAAGTTTTAGAGAACGGTCTTGTGTTCTTGGCGCGTCTATAAACGCGTGACTATCATTCTAGGACATGATGTTTTAACTCATAGTTGCAGATGAATTCGTTGTGCAAAATGCATTTTCAACGCATTTCAAAATATTAAAAAGATTCAAATAAAAATGTTGGGTGTTCATATGTAAAATGTCTATCCGAACAAAAAAGTTCCGCATTGAAAAGATATTTTGAAAGGGGTACTGGTACACAATTGGCAAAATGTACTGCACATCACTTGTTTTTCTTTCTGCATAGAACCCTAAAAAATATACTAGTCGGTTGAGAATCAAATAATGAATGAAGAAGTAAATAATTTCGAGGGCAACAATGTGTGGAAATTAGCGGAAAGGCCAAAAGATCACAAAAGTATCACACTGACCGGTGTATAGTCATAAATTTGTTTCATGTTCTCTTTTTTAATTGAAACGAGTGTCTAAATATGTTTTAGTACAACTACCATTCTAGCTAAATACTCCCTCTGTTTTTATTTACTAAATTACTTAATAATTTTTGAAATTTGACTAAACACATAACGCAAGGTAAGTAAAAACGGAGTATGTAGTTTTCCAATTTCCAGGTGAAGCTTGGTCCATTCACATTGGTAGGTTTGTAGAAAAACTGCAGTAAACTAGTACAATAAACCAGCCTAAACTGTGAAGTCGTACCACACAGAGAAAACTGTAAGCTTTGAATACGCCTGGCGCTGTTGACCATCGGACAGGAAATGTACTCCATAGACGCAGCAATCTCACAGAACCGTAAATGCGGTACGGCCAGCTAACAGGATTCGCAATCGTGCACGGTACTCCCCGTAAATGCGGTACGGCCAGCTAACAGGATTCGCAATGGAAGGACGGACAGTATCATCAAGTCTGTCAACTATGTAATGCCGGTGGCCGGTCGATGCAGTGTGGCCTGGCGGTGGGCGCGCAGCAGCAGGTGGTCCAGCCCGGTTCAGGTCAGACTCGGGTCGGGCCATGGCGCAATACGACCGACATAGCGGTAGGTGGAACAGTTTGGAAATTAAAAGCTTTGGAATTATTGCATAGGTTCGCCACCGGCTGCGTCTCCACCGCTACCCGACAATTGATTCGGCACCAAAATTGTGTTCAAAAGATCAATAGTACTCACTCCGTATCAAATTATAAAACTTTGCGCGTATTGCGCCGAATGCACCTAGACATGTTTTAGTGCAAAATTCATGATAAATTTGCACTAAAACATGTCTAGTTCTATTTGGACCCAACATACACAAAGTCTTATATTTAGATACGGAGGGAGTAGTATTACTACTACGCAGTCCATTGAAAATTTAAACAAAGAATAAATATTGTTACGGCAACAATTCTACCAAAAATTAAAATTAAGATCCGACAAGTTTTAGAGAACGGTCTTGTGTTCTCGGCGCGCGTCTATAAACGTGTGACTATCATTCTAGGACATGATGTTTTAACTCACGGGTGCAGATGAATTCGTTGTGCAAAATGCATTTTCAACGCATTTCAAAACATTAACAAAATCCAAATAAAAATGTTGGGTGTTCATATGAAAAATGTCTATCCGAACAAAAAAGTTCCGCATTGAAAAGATATTTTGTGTGACCGATAAAAAAAAGAGAAAAATATGTTACGTGCAAAGGCATTTTTGAACACCAGGATTTGTCTTTTTTACACCGGCAGCACCAAATGTCTTTTCATCTCGATTGTTTTTTGTACGAACATAGAATGTTTATATGTACACCCGAAATTTTTGTTTCAAATTTTTTGACATTTTAAAATTCGTTTTAGCTAGTGGGTGTAGATGCACCTATGAGCCGAAGTGAATTTCCGATTCTACAGCCATTTATAAGTTGCTTCATCACAAATGTGAAGATGCATGGCGAGTAATTTAGATAATTCGGTCGGCACGCTCGGGTGTGGGTCGGTAACGGTACTAACTCGGCTCATTGATCATCAAATTGGTGTCATGCTGACTCTCGACAATCATTTTATGTATGATAACACGATTATTTAGGACACCTTCAACGGGTCGCCCCAAAACGGACACCGAATATGTGCACTTTGCTCCGTTTGGGGGCGATCCACCGACAGAAAAGAGGCTCACTTAGGCCTCTGGTCCGTTTAGGGGTGGAGTGCACCTCCCCCCCCCCCCCCCCCTACCCTAGCTGTTCCTGTTTTGTTTTTTTGCCAATTTCACCCTAGTTTACAATAAATATAAAAAAAATTGTTTGAAAATACATAAACGGCATGGTTTATGGTTTACAACATATTTCGCACAATAAAATAAATAACATAGTTCACAAGATGGAACAAAACAAAGAGGAAACACTACTGATTTCCTAGGTGAACCCACATATGCTCAATCAAAACATTTTGAAGCTGATCGTCGGTGTCTTGGTCACGCGTCTCATGATGCACGTGCATATACTGCTTGCGGGCGTAGCAGCTGGTCATCGAGGCCGAGGAAACAACGGCCTATTTGCGGTTGTACCGCCTCCAAGCTACGTTGGCGTGGCTTACTAGACGGTGCAATGTTGGAGGCTGGCTGCGGCTAGCGAACATCATGCGAGTCGAGCGGGGTGGCTGCATGTCGAGAGCTTCTCTGAGATCGTCATCGTCGAGTCTACTTGCGCCGGTGGGCCGGCAAACAAATCTGAGATGCATGCGTGGATGCTATACCTGCGCCGCGGCGAGCAAAGAGGAGACGACGGTGCCACGAGGATAGGAGGGTCAGTCGATCGGGGCATTGGGTTGGCGACACGGGTTGGTGTGGTTGTTGACCGAGATCGGGGAGGACATAGGCTGGACTCGGACGTTTTCTGTTTCGCACCAAACCCAGACTAAACTTGGGCCAGGTTTGGAGCGGAACAGACATGTTCGTGGATGGCTGCTCATTTGGTGTGATCCGTTGGGTCGTGCCCTCTGTTCGTGCGGAAAGAAATGGACTGTCCGCCTCGGTTTGGGTGGCCCGTTGGGTTTGCCCTTATGATCTCCCAGAGATAGAGAAGGGTACTTGTTAATCGAAAACCGAGCTTGGAGCACAACAAATGCTCACTCCACATCTTTTCGGACACTCTTACTTGGCTGCAAAGTGAGAGTTTGCCTCACACAATAGGCTTGCAAATATCTTGAAAGATGTCGACCAACGAGCATAGATGATCATCTGCTTGGTAGTACCCCTTGTCATACTCATGGCCGTTGATTACATATTTGTACTCCAAAGCTTGGCCATCACCCACAAATATCGGAACCGGCCATGCCAAAACATAGGTGCCAAATCCACGCGTCATATTCTTTCACCGCTTTACGCTCCAACATGTTATCCTTTATACTTCCCCGGATTGCCGGACAGGTGAATGGACAATTTTTCGATTTCCAATGCATGCAAATCGATGGTCCCAAGCATGAGAAAAATCATCTCGCTTCACCCTATGCCATGAGCCGAGTTGTTGCATTAACCGCCTTGCAAAAGTTGAAGATGGCTTCATTGTCGATGGATTCAGACATACGAGGTAGTCGTCCAAAGATTCTATGAAAGCTCCAGACACAAGACACCGTATAGCAGCAGTGCATTTCTGAATAAATGAGAAGCCAAGAAATACAATGCCATCTTTCTTCGGCCTGAAATAGTCATCGTAATCTCGAACACCATGCACCATGTCCATTAACTCAAGACATTCAAAAACTAATTTCATATACTGTCAGTGCAATTGGCCCTTCAAACCGGGTAGGGTTTTTTTTGCGAAACACAGTATAACGCAGACGCTCACATACACGTGCACACACTCACCCCTATGAACGCACGCACGCACACCCTACCCCTATGAGCACCTTCGAAAGACTGAGTCGGCGGTCAGGTCTTGAGATTGACGAAGTCACCACAGGCGCCTCGCTGTCGACGGGAACGTCGCCTCCCACTGAAGAATATTTCGCCTAAATGAGAAACACCAGTGCCAAACCTGGGGTTTGAACTCTGGTGGGCTGGGGGTACAATCACCCTCCTAACCATCTTGCCACAGACAAGTTCTCAGATCGGGTAGGGTTATCTCTAATTGTTGAAGATTTCCCAGATTTAAATACTCCATCTATTCAAAATAATAGAAGTTGACACTAGTAGGAAAAAGCCCTTTAGTGGCGCACCAAAATGACATTCTGTGGCGCATGGTGGGTGCACCACAGAAGTCTCGCCACTAAAATATAAATTCTGTGGCGCACCTCCACCGTGCGCCACAGAAATAGCACAATTCTGTGGCGCACCTCCAGCCGTGCGCCACAGAAATATTTCTGTGGCACACCCACCACCATGGGCCACAGATTTTTTTTTTGAATTTCAAAAAAAAAAGGGCGGCCAGATCAAGATCTGTCCGCCGGAATTTCGTCGGAGCTCGTCAGAGGCCGTGTTGCCCGTGGGCATGGCCGTAGGTGGCTTGGCCGGAGGTGGGTGGAGGAGGGGGTCGCCGGAGGTGGGTGGGTGGAGGATGGGGGTCGCCGGAGATGGTGGAGGAGGAGGTCATCGCGGTGGGTGGAGGATGGGGGTCACCGGAGATGGTGGAGGAGGAGGTCATCGCGGTGGAGGAGGAGGTCGTCATGGTGGGTGGAGGATGGGGGTCGCCGGAGATGGTGGAGGAGGAGGTCGTCGCGGTGGAGGAGGAGGTCGCCGGAGAGGTGGAGGAGGAGGAGGTCGCCGGGGTGGTGGAGGAGGTCGTCGGAGGTGGAGGTCGCCGGAGGTGGAGGTCGCCGGAGGTGAAGGTGGAGGAGGAGGAGGAGAAGAGAAGAAGTGGAGGAGAGGAGAAGGGGAGAGCAGAAGTGGAGGAGAGAAGAAGTGGAGGAGAACTGGAGGAAAGAAGGAGAAGAGAGGGAGAAGAAGGGCTTGTTGGGCGGGATTCGAATTTCGAATCCCGCCCAACAATTCTGTGGCGCACCCTCCACCGTGCGCCACAAAAAACAATTTCCAATTTTTTTGATTTTGTAGAAAAAAATCTTCTTTTCAAATAACTTTTTACTCTTTTGGAATTTCCCAAATCTGAGAAAAGTTCACCGGGTAAACCCCGGTGAAATCGAGCTCCTTTTTTCTCACGATTTTTTTGGTATATTAAACATATTTTTCCGACGTCGTATGCAAAAGTTATGGCCCCGTCAATATTTTTTTTTCGTTTTTTGTAAAAAAGGTCAAAATTCATATTTCAAAATTTCTATACCAACTAGACACTAAAACCTAGCTACATGTCAAAGGATTTATTTTTTCTGAAGATTTTATCATTTTCTTTTATTTTTTGCAAAACTGAAAAGGCGATCCATAGAGGGGTGGGGATCTGATTTCAAACATTTCTGGCACATTTCTGTGGCGTCTTCTGTGCCGCACACTCCCATGCGCCACAGAAATGCGACTTTTTGTGGCGCACATGGCCAGGTGCGCCACACTCCCCATGTCTGGATATATATCAAACAATTGGTTTTGAGCTAAAACATTTTCTTGTTGGAGAATAACAAACATCCCCCAAGTACTGGTTATATTCTCATGTTCAGATTAGCAAAAAACCGAACAGAATCAAGCATGGAAAACACTTCATCAATAGGTACGTACTTCTCATAAAATGTAAGAAACCATTTTCTTGTTGGTAGCGCTCTTGGATGGATAGCGTGCAAGATCGTGAAGCCACCGCAACATTTCCGAGGCTTAACCATCGCGTTCTGCTCATCAGGTACAAGCTGGTTGAAACAAAATGGCGCGAGATAGCAGCCACCTACCTTTTGATCATGATTTGGCTCTTCCACTCCTCACTCTTCATGGCTGTGAGCAGAGAGATCTGCTACCGTTTCACCTCAAGGATAAAGTTAGCAATTATTATTACCTATTCTCTTAAGCCGAGAGATCTATAATAGAGTGTTTATTTCAAAGAAGAGGATGGATTGTGCGGAAATCACTGATTAGAGCATGTGTGCTTGTACTGATTTAGGCACTGGTGGGAACCTTAGCATCCAAAGAAGGATCGGAGAAGCTGATCTCCTCTCTTTATGGAGGCTCAGCGCTGACTAAAGGGAACAAGGCCAAGGCCGCAGAAAGCCCCGCTCGAAGGCTAACCCGAGCATCCTGTTAATCGACCCAAATGACAAGGCAGCCTGTGAAAACAACACCCCCTCCGCCTCACCGTCTCTTTGCCCACATAGCCGCCGGCAGGCGCGACGCGGGCGGTGCCGCATCGGTGTTGCCTCATACTCGTTTTCTCTTTCAAGGCCATCACCACAACACCGGTTGGCGAGTGACATTTTTTGTGTATGATTATTTTTTGATATATGCAATATCGTGAATTCATGCAAATTGTGTATACATATTTATGATTATTTAGATGTATGCAAATGTTGTTATTGACGCAAATTGTGTACGGAAACGTATGCTTATATTGGTCTATGGAAATGTAGTAGATTGACACAACTTGTGTATGCAAATGTATGATGATATTTGGTGTATGATTATTTTGATGCATGCAAATGTAGTAAACTGGTGCAAGTTATGTATGCAAATGAATGATTAAAACATATGATTATTTTTATGTATGCAAATGTAGTTATATTTCATTTGGTGTATATGAAAGTCTAACACTTTTGATAGAACTCAGTATGAAAACCATCTAGCCCCGGTGCATTACTCTTTTCCATTTGCATAATAATTTCGTACACTCCTTCTCCATGAAGTCAGCTGTCGGAATACTATTTTCTTCCCCGGAAAGCTTAGGGATATCCGCATTCATCGTTTCAACCATTTAAAAAAAACAGCACTGGAGCTCCAAACAGATTTTTGCATTATTCGGCAATGTGTCGTTAATTAATTTTACACGATGGGAAGTATATATAGTATGTGGGGCCGTCACCCGTATACAAACGCATAACGAGTTTATCATACTACTAAATATAAAAGAGGAACATTTTCACAGCCTCTCCCAGTGTCCACGTCACCGGAATTTTTTTGGCCGTCCGATCAGTCGAACGGGTGGCTAAGAAGGACGCGCGTAGCACATCCCAGCGAGTTACTGTTCACTGCACGGATATTGACGCACGCGGGCAACCGGTCGCCAGCCCGCAGTCGGTCAACCGTCTCTTGGCACGATTTTTGGCGCATGGGCGTAACCGGCCCATACCCGTCATCCTTCCGTTCGCACGTTTTTTGGCGCCAGCTAACCGGTTCCTCCCGGTCGCCTCCGCGCGCCGCGACCCCACGAAGAGAGAGAAGCGCCCGCGCCGTCGCCGCATCCGGTCGCTGCCCTCTTCTCTCCTTCTCATCTCCCTTCCCGCACGCATCCCGCTCTCCCATGCTCACCTCACCGCCGCCCTCCGTCACCCAGGCCCAGCAAGGGCCCCCGCGCTTTTCCAATGCGACCTGCTCCTCTCTCCTCCCTCCGGCCAGAGCTCTCTCTCTCCCCTCCCCTCTCTCCTGCTCCACCACTCCACCCTCAAGTTCGGCAGCCACCTCCACCCCCTGCGACCCCGCTCGCCTCCACGCGTCTCCTCTTCCTCCCGCGACCGGCCGCCGCTCGCCTACCCCTGCCTCGCTCCGGCCGCGCAGAGCAACGCCCTCGGAGGGACAGCTGATGAGCTGGAGCGCGTGTCGGGGCGCTCGGAATCAATTTTATTTGTGACGGGGAACGGCAGCACGCCCGCAGTATAAAGATGCTCGCGCGGTTCAGGCAAGCGCTTCTTGGTGGCCTTAATCGCAGTTGTGGCCGTCGTGGCCGCGTGCGTCGGCTGCCATATCTTCAGGCGTTCCCGGAGTCTCTATCTGTCATCCCCACCCTCTCTCTCTCTCTCTCTCTCTCTCTCTCTCTCTCAGTAACCTTGCTAGCTCTCCAGTTAGGAGCATTGCCATCAACAGATCATCACCAGGAGGAG
Organism: Poa pratensis; assembly: GCA_947311845.1. Lineage (NCBI taxonomy): Eukaryota > Viridiplantae > Streptophyta > Magnoliopsida > Poales > Poaceae > Poa > Poa pratensis. The sequence goes on from CAMZMU010000098.1 coordinate 41,265,951, forward strand.
TGCGCCATCTCCGGGAGGTGGCCTGGTCGCCGTTTGCTCCACCGCTGCTCCTCTCCCTCCTTAAGGTCGAGGTAAAAGTGGAGCCAAACTTCTCCGGTTTGATTTAACCCATAGACCAAATTATCTTTGTGCAGATCCGTTTTATCTGTGCTTATAAGCTGTTTGATGAAAATCCTAGCTCACATTGGTGTATGTAATATTTATGCTTCATCTAGCTATTTGCAATCTTGCAATTAAATCATATGCAGTCTATATACATGTTTTACCGTTCAATTTATTCAGGATTGGAAGCTTAAATTCTGAATTTGTGGTTGAGGTGTACCTATCTCCCATGTGTCGGAGTATTTAACTATTTTGCAATAGTATCATATGGTAGCCTTTTGAGGTGTCCGAGAGGTGCAAGCTATGAACAATTGTAATTGTGTATTGTTGATTGTCTTGCTTTCTCTCAGATCTTCCACCAGTTCAATGCTAGGAAACTTGATGAGCTTAATATTAAGGTTCTTACAGGGAACCGCCTCTTTGTGGCCATTGTGGAGATAACTGTTGTACTCTAGGTTAAAAGAAACACTACTATATTGTTTCCGTTTCACAGCTAGGATGTTAAGGGGAGAGATTTAATATGATTTTGTGTTCTATACTTATGTCCTTTTTCACTAACTACATATGAACTTTTTTTTTTGATTCAGCTAAGCATGAAACACAAAGAATGTTTGAGATTTTTTTTTTGTGTTGGATCAACAATGGCGGCGATAAGACGTGTGAGACGGGCTGAAAATGGAGAAATTATCTCTAGAAGTTTTGTGTACTCATGTTTTGTGTTCTCACTGCTCTAACCTATTGGTGGAATTATCATCCTTCTTTAATTCCATTTGTGATGTGCATTTTCCGTTTGCTAGAGATTTTGCCACTACAAAAACCTTTTTTGAGATAACTTTCACCTTTTGTAATACAATATAATCATCTAATATATTTGTTTTCTTAGCTGTGGATTGGCAGTTATGCATCATTGTCAAGTTCAGTTTTCTTCATGTTGGATTTTATAAATGATGCCATTGTTAATTTTTTTTTTTTAGAAAAAAGGCACAAGCCCAGCTTTGAATTAACAAAGCTACAGAGTCACCACGGCACTTACAACGTGCTGATAAACAGCTTACAAGCAACAAACGCCCCAAGCAAACAGAGGATACAACAAGAACAGCACAGCTTGAGGCGCCTACGCTAAAACCTGGCTACACTAACAAGAACCAAGGCAACCGAGGCCAAGACGGGAACACCACAGGAACACGACGCCGTCTTCATCTCCAGAGCGCACTTGGACCCAGCCTCCGCCGTCTTCGCCACCGGAAAAGGACCCCTGTCCCTCGCCCAGGCTCGAAAGGCGCTCCGTACCGTCCAGAGGCGAAGGAAGCTCACCCAAGAACAAGAAAGCCGGAACAGAAGAGAGCAGCCACGCAGCGGGCGCTCCACCGAAAGACCACCACCACCAAGAGCTTGACAGCTACACCAGGTCCGAGCTGCTGGACGGAGACGCCGAGAGGGAGGGACAGCGAGAGAATGGCAACCACACCACCGCGGCTGAAACGAGACCACCGGAGCTTGGGACACTCGCCGCCAACGAGCCGCTGTTGCCGAAGAGGGGAACCCTTTCCCCTCTCGCCCAGGCTCGAGGGCGCCGACCCATGGCGAACAGGGGCAACGGGGTGGGGAGGAACCAAACAGGGCACCCGCCAGTCAACACGGAGAAATGTCGTCGCCGAACACGAAGCCGCCACGGTTCCCTCCACTCGCGCACAACTCCACCACCACCCCAGCGCCACCGGAACAACGGCACTGCCCAACCTCAATACCAAAGGCACCACTCACCCAAGACAACACCATCCCCAGACGACGTCTCCAAGGAGAACACGACGCGCATGGCGACGACGCCGCCCAATCCAGAAGGATTTTGAGCTTTCGCTCGGGAGGTGGTCGGGGGTGTGAGGGAGGATCCACAGCTGCGCCTCAAAGGAGGAAAACGGCGCCCTTGGGCGTCGCCGCCGCCGGGCCGGGCCAGCCGGCCAGAGGTTTCCCTCGGATCCACACCAACAACACCAGCACACCGCCACCGAGGGCAGCGACGGCCATGGCCGCCGTGCCACAAGGGGGACGGGGAGGAGGGAGCCTGCAAGGTGGGGGAGGGGGCCGTACCAGATCTGGAGACAGGGGCGAGAGAGGATTGCGCGCCGCCGCCACCATCCGCCGGTGCCATGTCGCCTCGCGACCAAGCTCCGGCCACCAACACCCGCGATGGGCGCCCGCCGCCAGGCACCGTCGCCACCCCAGCGCCGCCCGCTTGACGCCTCGCCTCCGCGCGAAGGGAGCTCGTCGGGGCGCGCCCGGCTCACCCGCCGACTTTTCCGGCCGGGCGCGGCCGCCACCGCCGGCGGCGGCAGCGGCCGGAGGGAGGAGATCGGCCGCCGCTTTTTTCTAGGGTTTGGGGGTCCTCTGGAGCGGCCCGCGCGAGCCGCCCGAGAGGAAGGGGGTTCTATGGTGCCATGCCATTGTTAATCTAGGTGGATGCTTGCCACATGCTGCTTTATTGGTTTTTACCTCCATGGGACAAGTAAGGCTTCTGCTTATTAACCGTAATTGTTTCTTGCATGTTTTAGCTTAGCATTCAAAGGTATCTACTATATTGTTTGCAGCTATAGAGTCGAGAAATCATTACACATTTGTAATATTATATGGTTTGTTCTTTCATCCATATATGGTGTGTGTGCGCTACTGTTTTAGTTTTGAATGATATGTTTTATGAAGCAATCGGTTATGTCTGGTTACTTGAGATAATTATGGTTTCTTATGTGGCTTAGTCTGATGTTATATTCCGATTGACAGTGATTGAAACTGATCTAAAATCAAGGATGCGGAACCTAGACCTTCCCATAAATTAGAAAATATTTGTTTTTGGCTTATGAAATAAACATAGGGCAATGTGTTATTATGTGTACTGCAAGTTGACCAATATGCTTGGCAAATGGTTGTGATTGCAAGGTTTCGATGATAAGTACCTAACATGTCTTGTGCTCTTTATGTTTTGAAGATAATTTAACCAGGCTCATTTTGAGTTATTGAAGTTCATTTTGTTCTCTTTAGACGACCGGCCATATTTAGAAAAATTCTGAAAAACTATACCAATTTACATGATCTACTGAGTGGCTTGGATGCAAAGCTGAATATTCCGCTTTATGAAATGGGTACGGAAAATCCCCTATCATCAAATATTTAGTCCTTAACAAAACAACGGCTCATGCTGGCAGTGATCTGGACATGGCTTCAGCAAAGCTTCCAATGCTGCCCGTTGATGAAATAGCATTGGCAGCACTTCCAGTAAACAAGCATCTTCAAGAATTAATGTCAACCAATGCTATAAATGTCACACCTACAGCTGCAGCGACGCGTGAAAATACTTATAGGTATTCTTGATATTCCTGAACTCAACCCTGGCCGTAGGTATGGAGATCCTAATAATGTGATGTACAAAATGAAATTATAGAAGTGACCATTGTTTCAGGCTCTGCTGTCAAAGACTCCGCTGTTAGAGATGAAAGTTCTCCTGGCGATATGGATTTGTCAAAGCCACCTATACAAGAAGAAGCCCCAGAAGGACCAGATTCGAATGGCCCTCTGAAAGAAGCTGACAATGCACCACCTGAAGCACCAGCAGTACCTGGCTCTCCTCCTGAACACATGGTGACTGACTGATTGTTAATGGCGAGGAGGCTGGCATACCTACCAATGACGACACGCTTGAACGGCTGGAAGCCATGAAGCAGTGCTCATGGAGCTCACCATCGGCTACAGGGTGCCGGCGTGCCGCAGCTCGAGACGCTCTACTCCCGGATAATGAAATGTGCATTAGAGGCGAGAGGTAAAGAAAGCACCAATTAGGACGATAGACGGTTAGTTGTTTGTTGGCATTTGTCGAGAACAGCGACAATTTTTAACTCTGAGCAACAATCAGAGATTACTACTTTTCGCCGTGTACATTCCTTCGTGTCTCTTGGATCAAAAGAAATAGTGGGACAATAAGCTTGGGGAGTTGTCCATGCTTCCTCATGTAACAACCTTCTGTGAAATTCTTAGTGTCAGTGACACAATTTTGAGTAGCAGTGACATAGTTTTGAGTACCAACTGCCGTCTTTGTGGATATTAATTTTCAGCGTCACCTTTCTTTGTGACATGTCAGAGCCATCTATTTCTGAATATTTCCATACATTGGCACCATAGTTGTGGTTGAGCACCAGTTTTAATTCTTCAAAATAATCTAACCAAATCAACTCTCTATAATTTCATTTTAATGTTGATTTTTTATTTGCTTACCCTGCTGGCTGAAACCTATGTTGGAAGTTTCTTCTCTCCTTATTAGTTGGGGTATACTTTGTTTCTCTTTTGCAGGCAGCTTCAATAGATGGCTTCTGATGAATTACCATGGAAGCGCTCTTAACTGACAATAAGTGGTTGAAGTCTTTTCTATTATGTCACGAGGAAGATACATAGGAAGCTCCTGTCTATTTTTTTCCATATGATGCATTTGTTCTCCAGATCATTCACAAAATGCTCTATTAATATTTTAGCGTATTTTTTATCCATGAAACAAATATATTGCGGTAGTCACTTGATCCATCAACTACTAAGCGCTATTGATTTGTTTGAAGGAACATATATGTTTGCCTATTCTGATTATTTGTCTAAGGGAATGGAGAAGGATACTTTATGTTAATTATGCAGAGAAAGGAAGTGAGTGCCTTACTTTGGAGGTCGTTATGTCAGTTTATGCTGTAGAAATTAGCAAAATGCAGCCTGATCAGGCTAGAGCAAATGAAATCGCGAAGAAGATGGACTGTCAGAAAACAAGAGAAATGTTGAAGATGAACAAGAATCTAGGACAGCCAGTAGGGTACAACATAATCAACATTTTAGGGGGTTTAAGCAACCCAGAAAAGCCTCCATGTTTGATTATCACATGGATAAATGAGTATACTCATTTTGTTATTAATTATTACGAATTTAAACCTGATGTTTCGAGCTGGTACTGTTGTGGGATGCAAGCTTTTTAAGTTTAACTTTATATTCTTCTGAGCTTTTGATGACTCTTTTGAGCTTTTGATGACTGAAGTATTCAAGCTATGAAGTACTTCTGTTTCTTAATTCTTTGCTTCATTTTTTTTCAAACACATCATGCAATTTACAACTGACAAAATGCTTTTGTCACACGATTTACATAGCTCATACTCATTATATTTCAAAGCTGGGCACACCATATTTCAATTATCATTTTTGCTTCAGGTTTTAAACCACACAAACTGGGCAAAACCAAAAAATTAGATGGTAGCTCACGTTACACAGGTTTTAGAGCAACAGTAAAATGTCTACAAAATTCTAAGCATTCCATTTCTTTTAGTCCACACAATTGGCTTCAAGCTGCATTTCATCTGTTTTAGCGCTTCACATTTGCCTTCCTCACGTTACGCAGGTTTTTAGAGCAGTAGTAAAATCTCTATAAAATTCTAAGCATTTAATCTCTTTTGTACACAATTGGCTTCAAGCTTTATTTCATCTCTTATAACTCTCCACATTTGGCTACACTTTATTGATCTACTGCATTTAATCTCTTTCAACACACACAATTGGTTTTAGAGCAATAACAGTTTTTTTTTCACTAATTAGGTTTACAAAAATAACCACACGGGCGCAGCGTGTCGCCGCGCCAAGTTGCCTAGTTATCAATGATGCCGGCCGGCCAGGTCTTGTCTTTCTTCACCGGCTGACCAAACCTTAGATCCCATGCATTTTTCACGCTCGCTAGCTGTCTAAGCTCTCATGTTACGATAGTGTTTAAATAGGGTCAACGTAATCCTACCGTCTGTACCGCGTGCAATTAGCTGGAAAAGTTATCTTCGTTAGCTGTCTTAAACTCTCATCTTACGGTAGTTCACTACTTTTTTCTCACTCTCTCTTTGGGGTTTCCCAGTTGATTCACCTCCTCTTGGAGATGATCCATATTGGCTAGCCTACTTGACTATATCGTCATACCATGGCTCAATTTAAAACTCGAGGAGATTCTTGGACTCATCAACCCTCCACGCCTGCAACAGTTATTTAAAACTACTACACTTTTCGATAATTCATCACATACGTCAAACTCGCACATGCACACACAGCCAACACACACGTGATCCACAAAAAAGTTACTTCTTCACTGGTCGACGAACGCTCTATGTTCGTGTATCATCGTGCAAATGCATGCATGTTTCACACATTACATTTGATCAGCTTCGTTATTTTTTGACCGCGACTAACTTTTTCCACCACACCCACTTGCATATGCATGCTCTATATATGACATTGACTGATCTAACCTAGTTGCAAACAATGCATACAGAGCTCACTAGCAGGCTAGGAGATCGAGATGGCGCTGGCCCAGCCTCAGGCGCATGTGCCGGCCGGGAACGCCGGCGGAGAGGAACCGTCGCGGTGGGTGAGGCTGGTGCGGCGGCTGATGGAGGCCAGCGCGGAGGAGCTGGGCGCCGTGGCCAAGGTCTTCGACGTGCCCAAGCTGCGCCGTGGCCAAGGAGCCTGACCGGGCTGCACATGTTTCTTCCTCGACTTGGCCTTGAGCGGGGTGGCATAGAGTGCTCGGCTGGAGGAGGCAGCGGCCGCGTACTTTGGCATCAACGTCCTGGACCGTGTGCGACCTATCCGCTCAGCTGGAGCCAGTCTGGCAGCAGCGAGCTAGCGTACGTGTTGTGCTAGCTACTGTAGTACTGTAGCTAGCACAGATCGAGGCGTGATCCACGCATGCACGCACGTGACAGATGAGCGGCGGCGGCAACAAACTGAACTCGCGCGCGGCTGTGCGAACACGACAACCAGCTGATCGCTGAATCCATACATGCACTTGTACTACTACAACTTCCACGTCCATTTATTCTACTCTCAATAAATATGCTAGCCTAGCTCTATCCACGCGGGGGCGATGCATGCATGCATGCACGTGAGTTTCCCCATTCAACATACGAAAACGATTAAACATGAAAACGGAAACCCCAATTTTCATATTCAGAACAAATTAAAATACACTCACCGGATGAAAACTAACCAACCTTCCAAAGTCATGTATGTATTAACATGTAAACCTTGTAACCGTAATCGACAAGTACAACCATTCGCTTCGGACGAAAGCACTCGATCATTTCATGAATAAAAATGACTTACATGTCCGTTAGGTATTTGTTCGTGGAAATAAATACTCACTCGATATATAGCCAAAACCACGCGCTGACAACCAAGTGACGTTGATGAAGCCAAAAAAAAAAACCAAACACCAGGCGGTCTACACCATCGGCCACGATGTCTCGCCACCAAGATTAAAAACCCCGTGTAGTTTTCCTTTCTGACCATTTTTCTGAAACAGGCGGTGAAACCTACGAAAAACCCCACTAGGGATTACTCAGAATCCTAATCTCTTGACCGACAAGAACAAATAAGACAACAACACCTTTACTTTTTGCGAGATTTCCACTTGTGATGTGACAATAGTTAGATTTTCAGTGGCGAGGTCACCTTATTTCGGACGATGATGTTGAAATATTGGGATGCCCACATGCTCTTACCCGATTCCATGATAAACGACATGAAATGATGGGTAATGACTAGCATTTAATGCATAATATAATAACCCGTGACAACCAAGAGGCACATGTAATCATAGGGAATAGCTATCTCCTGTCCTAGTATAAAATATGGATCGTCACTGTAAATCCACACGTAGAATGATAGGTAGTAATTATCCGGCGCATAAAATTGGTGTCTCGATAATCGTGAGCGACGAGACGACAATCATAAAATAATAAAGGCTCGACAACAAGACGATACATGAAATGATAGACAATGAATTAGGTAACAACGCGCAACATCCCGATGAGACAACGGGCAAAACCTTGCTTGAAGCGGCAATGCTGGACTGATTCAGAGGGCACTCCGGTGGTAGAGACGATCCACTGTCATCCAATGACCCAGGAGACGGCTTGTCAACGATGGCGAAGGGTGCAACGACCCAGGGAGATGACATGCATCATGCATGCACATGAGTTTCCCTACGCAACAGACGAAAACATAAAAATGAAAACCCAATCTTTAACTCAAAACAAAAATGCACTCACCGGATAAAAATTAACCTTCCGAAAGCGTGTCTAAACATATAACCGTAATCGAGGAGTACAACCATTCGTTTCCGGAAGCACTCATTTCGTTCGTGCCTTCCTATACTGGTACGTGCACGTGTACGGTTTTTTTTCTTTCAGTTTTGCAGGTTGGGTTGCTAGCTAGCTGCAAAAAACCGATCGAGATGTTCTTATCTGAATATGTTTTGTGAGCTTTCGATTAATTCCATCGGTCCTTTTTTTAATTTTTCCCCCTCTCTTGAAACGAGTTGTTCCGGTAATACCAGAGAAGTTCCGGTATCCTGCACTTGACGCGCGTATCATTCAACTAGCTGATCGTTGAGTCCATGCATGAACTTGTACAGCTTGCACGTCCATTTAATGCATGCATGCACGTGAGTTTCCCTATATATGCAACATACAAAAACAATTAAACATAAAAACGAAAACCAGTTTTTTTATTCAGAACAAAAATACACTCATCGCACGAAAATTAACCCTCACAAAGCCGATGAAGATTTGTCGATGAAGATGGAGCCGCCGAAACCGCGATCCAGCACGCGTTCTTCCCACAGACGGCGCCAATTGACGTGGGGGTGCCACGATAAATCCCATGGTGAGATACCTAGGGTTTCGTATAGAGAGAGAAGATGGCGTGCTGGTAGTATCGGACGGCTGACAAGCGAGGATTTACCCAGATTCGGCCCCTCATTGTGAGGTAAAGATCTACTCCTGCTTGTCTGATTATGATGATATATGAGGTTACATGGTGACCGTAATGACGATTGTGGTGGTTGTGGTGGTGAGACGTGATGTCTCTATGTCTATGCGAGTTGTGGATCTAGTTTCGTGTCTATCTGCCTCCATGGGGTGCCCCTGCATGGCTTTATAAAGGGAGCCAGGTAGGGTTTACAAGAGTTGTTGTCTTGGACTACAAGTTATAGCTTCTTGGGCTTCCAGGTTTGTCTGTCTGGGCCGCACCAGGTATACCAATAATAGGGGACCCGAAGGGTACATCCCCGTCAGCTTGCAAAGAGCGAGGTATAAACGAACCCCACAGGCCGCAACAATATCGCCGTTCGGCATACAACTTGGTCGAACGCCCTAACGAGTGAACAAAAAAATTCGGATTTTGAATAATGTTTAGATTTTGAAAAAATGTTGGGATTTGAAAAATGTTCGATTCAAAAAACTGTTCAAATTTGAAATTCGTTCAAACTGAAAACATACAAATTTTGAAAAGCTTAAAAATATTGTAATTCATTCCAATTTTAAAAAAAATGTGCATTTTAACAAATTTAAAAATTGTTCATATAGAAAACTGAAATTGTTCATTTTCAAAAATGAAATTGTCTAGATTTAAAAATTGTTCATTTTATAAAAATGTGCATTTTAACAAATTTAAAATTGTTCATATAGAAAACTGAAATTGTTCATTTTCAAAAATGAAATTTTCTAGATTTAAAAATTGTTCATGCTTGAAAATTGTTCATTTGAAAAAATGTTCAAATTTGAAAATTATTCATTCTAAAAATTGTTCAAATTTGAGAAACATCCAGATATTATAATTTTATTCAAATTTAAAAATGTTCAGATTTTTTAAAACAGATTTAAAACATAAGAAAACACTATGCTTTTCTTATTGGCATCTCGCTTTAGGCGGCCGACGCGAAACGTAGCGCCTGCGAGTGCGATATAGCCGTCCCCCCCCCCCCCCCCCCCCCCCTACAGCTCGCAAAGAGCGAGGTATAAACGAACCCCACAGGCCACAACAATATCGCCGTTCAGCATACAACTTGGTCGAATGCCCTGACGAGTGAAATAAAAAAGTTTGGATTTTGAATAATGTTTAGATTTTGAAAACATGTTCACATTTGAAAAATGTTCGATCCAAAAACTTTTCAAATTTGAAATTGGTTCAAACTAAAAACATACAAATTTTGAAAAGCTTAAAAATATTATAATTCATTCCAGTTTTAAATTTCAAACATAGAAATCGTTTAGATTTTAAAAAACGTTCAGGTTTGAAATTTGTTTGGATTTATATATGTAGGTGGGCTTGGGCCTGTAGATCTGGAGCCTTATGCAACGGCAAAGCTGCAAGTGCCTGGGGCCGGGCCTCCATTGAACGTGTGGCACACCAACTTATCGCTGTTCAGAATACAAACTGGGTCGAATGAAGAAAAAGAAAAAAGGAGAATGTTACTACTACACAGTCCAATGAAAATTTAAACAAAGAATAAATATTGTAACGGCAACAATTCTACCAAAAATGAAAATTAAGATCCGACAAGTTTTAGAGAACGGTCTTGTGTTCTTGGCGCGTCTATAAACGCGTGACTATCATTCTAGGACATGATGTTTTAACTCATAGTTGCAGATGAATTCGTTGTGCAAAATGCATTTTCAACGCATTTCAAAATATTAAAAAGATTCAAATAAAAATGTTGGGTGTTCATATGTAAAATGTCTATCCGAACAAAAAAGTTCCGCATTGAAAAGATATTTTGAAAGGGGTACTGGTACACAATTGGCAAAATGTACTGCACATCACTTGTTTTTCTTTCTGCATAGAACCCTAAAAAATATACTAGTCGGTTGAGAATCAAATAATGAATGAAGAAGTAAATAATTTCGAGGGCAACAATGTGTGGAAATTAGCGGAAAGGCCAAAAGATCACAAAAGTATCACACTGACCGGTGTATAGTCATAAATTTGTTTCATGTTCTCTTTTTTAATTGAAACGAGTGTCTAAATATGTTTTAGTACAACTACCATTCTAGCTAAATACTCCCTCTGTTTTTATTTACTAAATTACTTAATAATTTTTGAAATTTGACTAAACACATAACGCAAGGTAAGTAAAAACGGAGTATGTAGTTTTCCAATTTCCAGGTGAAGCTTGGTCCATTCACATTGGTAGGTTTGTAGAAAAACTGCAGTAAACTAGTACAATAAACCAGCCTAAACTGTGAAGTCGTACCACACAGAGAAAACTGTAAGCTTTGAATACGCCTGGCGCTGTTGACCATCGGACAGGAAATGTACTCCATAGACGCAGCAATCTCACAGAACCGTAAATGCGGTACGGCCAGCTAACAGGATTCGCAATCGTGCACGGTACTCCCCGTAAATGCGGTACGGCCAGCTAACAGGATTCGCAATGGAAGGACGGACAGTATCATCAAGTCTGTCAACTATGTAATGCCGGTGGCCGGTCGATGCAGTGTGGCCTGGCGGTGGGCGCGCAGCAGCAGGTGGTCCAGCCCGGTTCAGGTCAGACTCGGGTCGGGCCATGGCGCAATACGACCGACATAGCGGTAGGTGGAACAGTTTGGAAATTAAAAGCTTTGGAATTATTGCATAGGTTCGCCACCGGCTGCGTCTCCACCGCTACCCGACAATTGATTCGGCACCAAAATTGTGTTCAAAAGATCAATAGTACTCACTCCGTATCAAATTATAAAACTTTGCGCGTATTGCGCCGAATGCACCTAGACATGTTTTAGTGCAAAATTCATGATAAATTTGCACTAAAACATGTCTAGTTCTATTTGGACCCAACATACACAAAGTCTTATATTTAGATACGGAGGGAGTAGTATTACTACTACGCAGTCCATTGAAAATTTAAACAAAGAATAAATATTGTTACGGCAACAATTCTACCAAAAATTAAAATTAAGATCCGACAAGTTTTAGAGAACGGTCTTGTGTTCTCGGCGCGCGTCTATAAACGTGTGACTATCATTCTAGGACATGATGTTTTAACTCACGGGTGCAGATGAATTCGTTGTGCAAAATGCATTTTCAACGCATTTCAAAACATTAACAAAATCCAAATAAAAATGTTGGGTGTTCATATGAAAAATGTCTATCCGAACAAAAAAGTTCCGCATTGAAAAGATATTTTGTGTGACCGATAAAAAAAAGAGAAAAATATGTTACGTGCAAAGGCATTTTTGAACACCAGGATTTGTCTTTTTTACACCGGCAGCACCAAATGTCTTTTCATCTCGATTGTTTTTTGTACGAACATAGAATGTTTATATGTACACCCGAAATTTTTGTTTCAAATTTTTTGACATTTTAAAATTCGTTTTAGCTAGTGGGTGTAGATGCACCTATGAGCCGAAGTGAATTTCCGATTCTACAGCCATTTATAAGTTGCTTCATCACAAATGTGAAGATGCATGGCGAGTAATTTAGATAATTCGGTCGGCACGCTCGGGTGTGGGTCGGTAACGGTACTAACTCGGCTCATTGATCATCAAATTGGTGTCATGCTGACTCTCGACAATCATTTTATGTATGATAACACGATTATTTAGGACACCTTCAACGGGTCGCCCCAAAACGGACACCGAATATGTGCACTTTGCTCCGTTTGGGGGCGATCCACCGACAGAAAAGAGGCTCACTTAGGCCTCTGGTCCGTTTAGGGGTGGAGTGCACCTCCCCCCCCCCCCCCCCCCCCCTACCCTAGCTGTTCCTGTTTTGTTTTTTTGCCAATTTCACCCTAGTTTACAATAAATATAAAAAAAATTGTTTGAAAATACATAAACGGCATGGTTTATGGTTTACAACATATTTCGCACAATAAAATAAATAACATAGTTCACAAGATGGAACAAAACAAAGAGGAAACACTACTGATTTCCTAGGTGAACCCACATATGCTCAATCAAAACATTTTGAAGCTGATCGTCGGTGTCTTGGTCACGCGTCTCATGATGCACGTGCATATACTGCTTGCGGGCGTAGCAGCTGGTCATCGAGGCCGAGGAAACAACGGCCTATTTGCGGTTGTACCGCCTCCAAGCTACGTTGGCGTGGCTTACTAGACGGTGCAATGTTGGAGGCTGGCTGCGGCTAGCGAACATCATGCGAGTCGAGCGGGGTGGCTGCATGTCGAGAGCTTCTCTGAGATCGTCATCGTCGAGTCTACTTGCGCCGGTGGGCCGGCAAACAAATCTGAGATGCATGCGTGGATGCTATACCTGCGCCGCGGCGAGCAAAGAGGAGACGACGGTGCCACGAGGATAGGAGGGTCAGTCGATCGGGGCATTGGGTTGGCGACACGGGTTGGTGTGGTTGTTGACCGAGATCGGGGAGGACATAGGCTGGACTCGGACGTTTTCTGTTTCGCACCAAACCCAGACTAAACTTGGGCCAGGTTTGGAGCGGAACAGACATGTTCGTGGATGGCTGCTCATTTGGTGTGATCCGTTGGGTCGTGCCCTCTGTTCGTGCGGAAAGAAATGGACTGTCCGCCTCGGTTTGGGTGGCCCGTTGGGTTTGCCCTTATGATCTCCCAGAGATAGAGAAGGGTACTTGTTAATCGAAAACCGAGCTTGGAGCACAACAAATGCTCACTCCACATCTTTTCGGACACTCTTACTTGGCTGCAAAGTGAGAGTTTGCCTCACACAATAGGCTTGCAAATATCTTGAAAGATGTCGACCAACGAGCATAGATGATCATCTGCTTGGTAGTACCCCTTGTCATACTCATGGCCGTTGATTACATATTTGTACTCCAAAGCTTGGCCATCACCCACAAATATCGGAACCGGCCATGCCAAAACATAGGTGCCAAATCCACGCGTCATATTCTTTCACCGCTTTACGCTCCAACATGTTATCCTTTATACTTCCCCGGATTGCCGGACAGGTGAATGGACAATTTTTCGATTTCCAATGCATGCAAATCGATGGTCCCAAGCATGAGAAAAATCATCTCGCTTCACCCTATGCCATGAGCCGAGTTGTTGCATTAACCGCCTTGCAAAAGTTGAAGATGGCTTCATTGTCGATGGATTCAGACATACGAGGTAGTCGTCCAAAGATTCTATGAAAGCTCCAGACACAAGACACCGTATAGCAGCAGTGCATTTCTGAATAAATGAGAAGCCAAGAAATACAATGCCATCTTTCTTCGGCCTGAAATAGTCATCGTAATCTCGAACACCATGCACCATGTCCATTAACTCAAGACATTCAAAAACTAATTTCATATACTGTCAGTGCAATTGGCCCTTCAAACCGGGTAGGGTTTTTTTTGCGAAACACAGTATAACGCAGACGCTCACATACACGTGCACACACTCACCCCTATGAACGCACGCACGCACACCCTACCCCTATGAGCACCTTCGAAAGACTGAGTCGGCGGTCAGGTCTTGAGATTGACGAAGTCACCACAGGCGCCTCGCTGTCGACGGGAACGTCGCCTCCCACTGAAGAATATTTCGCCTAAATGAGAAACACCAGTGCCAAACCTGGGGTTTGAACTCTGGTGGGCTGGGGGTACAATCACCCTCCTAACCATCTTGCCACAGACAAGTTCTCAGATCGGGTAGGGTTATCTCTAATTGTTGAAGATTTCCCAGATTTAAATACTCCATCTATTCAAAATAATAGAAGTTGACACTAGTAGGAAAAAGCCCTTTAGTGGCGCACCAAAATGACATTCTGTGGCGCATGGTGGGTGCACCACAGAAGTCTCGCCACTAAAATATAAATTCTGTGGCGCACCTCCACCGTGCGCCACAGAAATAGCACAATTCTGTGGCGCACCTCCAGCCGTGCGCCACAGAAATATTTCTGTGGCACACCCACCACCATGGGCCACAGATTTTTTTTTTGAATTTAAAAAAAAAAAGGGCGGCCAGATCAAGATCTGTCCGCCGGAATTTCGTCGGAGCTCGTCAGAGGCCGTGTTGCCCGTGGGCATGGCCGTAGGTGGCTTGGCCGGAGGTGGGTGGAGGAGGGGGTCGCCGGAGGTGGGTGGGTGGAGGATGGGGGTCGCCGGAGATGGTGGAGGAGGAGGTCATCGCGGTGGGTGGAGGATGGGGGTCACCGGAGATGGTGGAGGAGGAGGTCATCGCGGTGGAGGAGGAGGTCGTCATGGTGGGTGGAGGATGGGGGTCGCCGGAGATGGTGGAGGAGGAGGTCGTCGCGGTGGAGGAGGAGGTCGCCGGAGAGGTGGAGGAGGAGGAGGTCGCCGGGGTGGTGGAGGAGGTCGTCGGAGGTGGAGGTCGCCGGAGGTGGAGGTCGCCGGAGGTGAAGGTGGAGGAGGAGGAGGAGAAGAGAAGAAGTGGAGGAGAGGAGAAGGGGAGAGCAGAAGTGGAGGAGAGAAGAAGTGGAGGAGAACTGGAGGAAAGAAGGAGAAGAGAGGGAGAAGAAGGGCTTGTTGGGCGGGATTCGAATTTCGAATCCCGCCCAACAATTCTGTGGCGCACCCTCCACCGTGCGCCACAAAAAACAATTTCCAATTTTTTTGATTTTGTAGAAAAAAATCTTCTTTTCAAATAACTTTTTACTCTTTTGGAATTTCCCAAATCTGAGAAAAGTTCACCGGGTAAACCCCGGTGAAATCGAGCTCCTTTTTTCTCACGATTTTTTTGGTATATTAAACATATTTTTCCGACGTCGTATGCAAAAGTTATGGCCCCGTCAATATTTTTTTTTCGTTTTTTGTAAAAAAGGTCAAAATTCATATTTCAAAATTTCTATACCAACTAGACACTAAAACCTAGCTACATGTCAAAGGATTTATTTTTTCTGAAGATTTTATCATTTTCTTTTATTTTTTGCAAAACTGAAAAGGCGATCCATAGAGGGGTGGGGATCTGATTTCAAACATTTCTGGCACATTTCTGTGGCGTCTTCTGTGCCGCACACTCCCCATGCGCCACAGAAATGCGACTTTTTGTGGCGCACATGGCCAGGTGCGCCACATAAATGTGACTTTCTGTGACGCACACTCCCCATGCGCCATAGAAATGCGATTTTCGTGGCGCATGTTGTTTTCGTGCGCCACAGAATTGCAAAATTCTGTGGCGCATTCGAAACAATGCGTCACAGAAACATTTTTTGTGGCGCATGGCTATTTGGTGCGCCACAGAATGTGTTTCCACAGAAAGCTTATTTCCTACTTGTGTGAGGTCAAGCACATAAAGAAATAATTGTCGGGATCGTAGGTTGGGTCACACGAGACGCCATGATTCACGCGCATGCTATCTCTGTGACCGATGTGCCTCTTCCGCCTTTTCCGCGTGACGTTTTGTGCCCGGCCAGTTGTGTGCTGCGTATGCTCTGGCTGCCTCGCCCCACTGAAGATTTGGTCACCGGCAGGTGGACCCTCTTCTACTATTTCACCTACCCACGCTCGCTCCTAGTAGGAATCCGCCTCCAAGCTCCGATTTGAACAAGGGACGGTCGATTGCTCAATTTTTTTTTTTTTGAACAGGGATTGCTCAAATTTCATCGTCATATTTTGTTTGAACAAGGGAAGGGCCAAAGGTATGGCAAAAAACTAAACGGACGCAGAAGGAAATGAAACAAGTTTTCTTCTCTTCTTGTTACCGCTTCTTTCCCCGGAATTGGAAACAAAATCGCAATTCCCGAAACCGAACTCGGAAACGGAAATCAGCATAGACATAGGGTGTCTTTGGTTCAGTTGTGGATTCCAAAAAACCTGTTGCGCACTGTGAGCTGTCAAAAAAACCGCTGTCAGATAAGAACTGTGGCAAATCTGAAAGTCGTCTGGCAGAAACAACTGTGAAATTGTGATTTTTTATGTGAATAATCTGTAATACCCCTAAGACCGTGAGAGAGTCGTCGCAACGCCGCGCCGTTCCACCGCGCACCGGTCTGCCTCCAACACCTTGAGATTGCCGTACCCTCATCGGAGTTGGTCGAACCTCACCAGAGATAGGAGAAAACACACCGGACCTCGCTGGAAAGCCTCTAACCAACTTGATATCACTGGACTCTCGTCAGAGTTGGCCGTGTAGAGTTATGAGATTGGCGGAATATGTTGGATACTGTATTAAGCCTCATGGACGAGTATATATAGGGTACAAGACTTGGAGGGTAATAAGCCTCTCCTAGAGATAAGGTAGGAGTCGGATTACAAATCCTATACTACCAAATATACGTAACCGCAATATATCTCTAAGGACGACTCCAACGGGGCGACGCATCGAGTATGCGCGCGTCCGTCCTAGTCCACTGGAGCAAAAAACACGGCCCAACGGGGCGACGCAAACGGAGCGCGGTCCGTTTTTTGTCCGCCGCGACGCATTCCTGGCCCAAATTTGGGCCACCGATGCGTCGGCCCCGGACGCTCGCAGAGCGCTCCTGCGTCCTCCCGTGTCCGCCCTGGCCCCGCGTGCCATCGACCCCAACGGCTAGAGCGGCCACCTACCCGCAAAACTGTGGGCGGTGGAGCTCTATAAAATCCCGTCGACCGGCCAAATCCTAGGGCGCACACAAAACCTAGCCCTGCTCCCCCAGGCACGGCGGCCACCACCTCCAAGCACAGATCCACGCGCCGGAATGGATCCGCCGCTGTATCTGGTGGACCAGGTCGAGCGAGCGCGTATGAGCGCGCGGGGGCGCTATCGCGGCAGCTTGTCTCGCCGGATGGTGACCAGCCCGGCATGGGCCGGCATGATTCCGCAGCCGCCGCGTCCGCGCCTAACGGACGACGAGAGGAGGGCGGTGGAGGCCGCGTACTCCGACTGCGTCGACAACGACTAAGAAGAGTACGCCGTCGGCATCGCGGCGGGCAGTGCGCCGCCCGAGCGTGTCATCGACCCCCACAACACCGAGGAGGAGGTGGCGCAGGCTGCCCACATGCAGCTGAACGCGCAGAGGGCGGCCGTGTTCATGTCCGCCGCGCGCGCCGTTGCCGACGCTGCACAGGAGGCCGAGACGGCGCAAGCTCGCCGCGCCCTCGAGACCGCGGCGCGTGCGGCGTGCCGCAAAAGGCACCGCGAGGCCCAGGCGGCGGCCGACGGAGCAGGCGGCTCCAACTGATGCCATATCCCCGCCGGCTAGGCCGCCTATGCGCGGTCAATTTTACAACGAAGCCGGCGCCGCTACGTGTTTCGTAGCTACAAAAGGACCGAGGAGGAAGAGCCAGCTAGTCCGCCGATGGCCACAACCATGACGAAGGAAGAGACAGCAAGTCCGTGGCCAAACCGGCTTGCGGCTAGACGTTCCTCAAGGCCGGAGCCCCTCTTTGATCTTCCCCTTGCCGGCCGGTGGTCGGTTAATAATTTTTTTCAGTTTTTAGTGTAATTTAAGGTTTAATGCCGGGGAGGGTGACCATCTGACCGACGGTCCGGCTGCTCCAAATCCCTGTTAGTGCTCAATTAGTGTAGTTTTAAGGTTTATTATGCAGATTCAGTTTCCAATATGTAAGAATCCTTTATTATTAAAAAAATGTTTGGAAAAAATGGCCAGGCGGACTCAATGCGTCGGCCCCGTTGGGCGCAGTGGCCAGAAATGGTCGGACGTAGGCCGAACGCATGTCCGTTTGCCGACCCAAACGCGGACCAAACACGCGTCCGTTTGGCTCGCCCCGTTGGAGTCATCCTAACATGCCGGACCTCGACGAAACCTCACCCGAGATAGGAAAAGACACACCACACCTCGTCGGAGCCGCGCTAGACCTCGGCACAGGAACATACTCAATTTGTGGATCAGTGCTAGGTTTCCTGGCAGATTACTTTCTCGCCGAAAGCTCACCTACAAAGTTAGCTCATCTAGATCTAGACTTGATTGATTGGCAACGTAGAAGCTGGCAACAACTAGGTGGGACAAAAGTAGCTCACGACATGCAAACGGCATCAATTATCAATTAGTTACAGTGCACCACGCCCGCTGGAGGTACTGGACGCTCTCGTCCCGGCCAACGCCGTATTCAGTATCCCTCTCGTACACGCCGTAGGAAGAAGAATTTGCACGGTTGCGCCTGTGTGAGGAAAATACCTAGTCCTAATTAAAAGAATCAAATCGGTATTCACTTGTGGGTGGGTGACAGTGGTGGGTAACTTTCACGGTTTTGATTTTTAGCGCAGTAAAAGTAAGGGTGAAGCTGCTTTGAAAAATAAACTTGAGGAAGTTGGGGGCTTTAAAAATCAGCGGTGGAGAAAACCCCTTTGGTTAGCTTTTGACTTCTCTACAGCAGAAGCAGCTTAGAAAAGCTGAACTAAACACACACTAATACGCCACAAATAACATACGAAAAGGAATACTATTGGATCACAATGACCGTTGTCATGGGGATGAAACCCGGGTGCCCGAAGGCCCACAGAAGATTCCACGAAAACGCAAAGTCAAGTACTACCAGTTGCCCGCTCGGCCGGCTCTGATCGCCCGGCTCGGCCGAGCCCGCCTGCGCCAAGGGCAGCCGGCCCCCGCCGAGCTTACCGCGCGCTCCGAGGCGGCATGGGCGAAAGAGAGACTGCACACTCGTCATCATCACGATTCTCGAAGACAAGCGAATGGCGACAGAGACGTCGCCTTTCACGACTATGGTCAACCGAGGCAGCCGGATCCGGGAAGCCCGCAGCCAGGTGGCCGGCTGCCAATCGCTTGAGACACGAAGAAGAAGACAAGAGGTGCCGCCCAGTACGCCGACGGGACATCACGAGAAGCGTCCGCCGAACAGTGCGGGCGGCAGCGCCGATGCCGGCTAGCCCTCCACGCAGCCCGGGCATGGGCTAAAGCAGGAGCCGGCCTGACGTCGTCTGCACCGCCGGGGACATCGATGGGACTCCACGAGGAGTCAGCGAAGCCCCATTGGTCCAGCCGGACGAAGACACTGTGCACCGGCGATGTCATGATTGAAATCCCCTGTAGACCACGTCGGCCGACTGGTACGGCCAGCCGGCCCCACCTGTAAGCCAGACAGCCGGGCCTATATAAGGCTGTCTGGATGCTCGAGTAGAGGAGTGATGACCCAAAAGTATAGGGGATCGCAACAGTCTTCGAGGGAAGTAAAACCCAAATTTATTGATTCGACACAAGGGGAGCCAAAGAATATTTATAAGCCTTAACAGATGAATTGTCAGTTCAGCTGCACCTGGAAATAGACTTGCTCGACACAGTTTATCAGTAGCAACAGTTTTATAGCAGTAGCAGTAGTGAAATAATAGCAGCAGTAAAATAAAAGCAGCAGTAATAATTGAAGTAGACAGCAGGATTAAAATACTGTAGGCATAGGGATGGATGAACGGGCGTTGCATGGATAAGATAATTCATATAATAGTCAAGCGTAGGGCATTTGCAGATAGATAATAATAAAGTATCCAGGTAATAATCAATCATAGGCATGTGTTCCGTATTTAGTCGTACGTGCTCGCAATGAGAAACTTGCACAACATCTTCTGTCCTACCAGCCCGTTTGCAGCGGGGCCTCAAGGGAAACTACTGGTAATTAAGGTGCTCCTTTTAATAAAGCACCGGAGCAAAGCATTAACACTCCGTGAACACATGTGATCCTCACATTACAGCCATCCCCTCCGGTTATCCCAATTGTTGTCACTTTGGGGCCTCGGGTTCCGGACAATTATATGTGTAAACAACTTGCAGATATGATCTAAAACAATAATTATCCTCATGATTCAATAACATGTTCAGATCTGAAATCATGGCACTCGGGCCCTAAGTGTCAAGCATTAAGCATAACAAGTTGCAACAATGACATAAAGTACTAACAACGGATACTAGGCACCATGCCCTAACAATCTGATATCTATTACATGAATGATCTCATCCAATCCCTACCATCCCCTTCAGCCTACAGCGGGGATTACTCACACATGGATGGGGGAATCATGGATGGTTGATGGAGAGGCGTCGGTGATGATGATGGCGATGATCTCCTCCAATTCCCCGTCCCGGCAGGGTGCCAGAACGGAGTTTCTGATCCCCGAAATAGGGTTTTCGGTGGCGGCGGAGCTCTGGAGTGTTTCTGGAAAAAGCGTCGATCCTCCTCGGGTTTTTAGGTCAAGGGGATTAAGTAGTCGAAAGGGGGACGCGAGGTGGTGACCGAGGCGGCCACACCACCCCCCGGCGCGGCCCACCTCTGGCCGCGCGGGCCCATGGTGTGGGGCCCCTGTGGCCCGCCTCCGTCTCGTCTTCTGGCTCCGTGTGTCTTCTGGAAAAATAGGAACTCAGGATATTTTTCGGGAATTTTCCCGAAACTTGACTTTCTGCACAAAAACAAGACACCAGGGCAATTCTGCTGAAAACAGCGTTAGTCCGTGTTAGTTGCATTCAAAACACACAAATTAGAGGTAAAACAACAGCAAAAGTGTTCGGGAAAGTAGATACGTTTTGGACGTATCAACTCCCCCCAAGCTTAGCTTATTGCTTGTCCTCAAGCAATTCAGTTAACAACTGAGTGCGATAAAAGAAACTTTTACGAACACATTTGCTTCATATGATGTAAATATTCTCACTATATGATCAAGTACTTAGGCAATTCATAATAAAGGAATGTAGATAATGCCACCTAGTAGCTATGTGAACTATGAAAAGATACCAACACACTAAGAATAAATAACATGAAATAAATCTATCTGCAGGATTGCAATGTTCATAATAAGATATGATAAAGTGGTATCTCGCTTGCCTTTATTTGTAGAGCAAAACATAAATGCCAAGGCACCTCTGAAGTTCAAGTGAAGACTAGAAGTAAAAATATCAAAGATAAGAGCATCAAAGTTATACCACAGTTAACCGTATTCTGGGACAAGCACATTACACTAAGAATGACAGTTATGCTCTCGAGAAGGTGCTCAAAGAAAGGATGGTGACTCAACATAAAAATAAAAGATTGGCCCTTCGCAGAGGGAAGCAGGGATTAACATGTGCTAGAGCTTTTTATTTATAAAACAGAGGTAAAAATTGTTTTGGGAGGTGGTTGTTCCTGTCAACGAATCAGAAAATGGAAAGTACAATATGACCCCTGCCAACCAGACTTTTAAGAGCGGCTCCCATGAAGGACGTTATTTCTACCAGCAAGGCAGATCATCCCTCTTTTCTCTTTTGTTTACACATGCAGATATTTCACTGGTATCATTGCTTGTCTGATAAATCAGGGCAAAAATGTGAAGAGAATTAAGCGGTTAAAGTTGTAATTAATTGGGACTGGGCACCCCATTTGCCAGCTCTTTTTGCAAAATTAATGGATAAGCGGATGTATATGCCGCTAGTCCGGTGGTAAAGTCTGTTTGACAGTGACATAAAGACATCCACCCCGTCCTCATGAGCTAAAAACAGTGTCACAAAATGAGAAGTGTTTTGAAGGTTTTAAAGGTAGCACATGAAAATTTACTTGGAATGGTTCGAAATACCATGCATAGGAATTTTTGGTGGACTCTTTGGGTAACTTGGTTTTTAAGGATTTGGAAGCACGAGCAGCATTCCCGCTCAGTACAAGTGAAGGCTAGCAATAGACTGGGAAGCGACAATCAAGAGAGCATAACCGTCATAATCATGCTTGCGACAGAATAAAATTAACGGAGGCATAAAAGTGATACTAGAACTCTGAGGCAAAATAAATCATCAAGGCTTAATTGACTTTTTGTTTTTCAGTCATGAGCATGCGTGAGCATGTGCCAAGTCAATTCAAGTGAATCATTCAGAGGAGGATACCACCATGTCATACCCTTTTATGAATAGAACAATGCAAGCAAATATCTATATGACATGTTATATACTATTAGTGAATTGGAACTGATCATATGAAAACATGAACTACTAAGCATCCATTAAATAACATTGCCCTCATACGAATCAGCTAAGCATGTCCACATGAGCGAGTATATGTACAAAAATGAAAACAAATAGAGTTCATACCAGCCTCTCACCACAACTCGAGTTGTCATAAATCGTCATTATTGCTTTTCACTTGTGTGGCTTGAATGATATGAAATGATAACCAAGCTCCAATGGAGTCACGGAAGACTGTTGAACTCTGCAACAACTATACAAAACCGAAGAAGAACAACAAATATTTTTGGGTTTTCGATTTGAAACGAACAAAGAAAGGAACAAACAAATAAAGCAAAATCTTTTTGGATTTTTGAATACTAAACCGAAGCTAAAAGATAAAGCAAACCAGTACTAAAAGTACACAAGAGGTAAACAAAGAGAAATAACAGAAATATTTTTGGTCTTTTTGGGTTTTGGAAAATAAAATCAAAACAAGAAACAACAACGAAAAAGAAAGAAACTGAAACATGGATATACAAAGTACCGACCGAATATGATATAAAGTGAGTGAGATGTCGGTGTACCTCCCCCCAAGCTTAGGCTTTTGGCCTAAGTGGAGATCAATCATCGGCGTGGGTGTACGCTCCACCCCGGTGAATCATCCCTAGCATGATCGTAATCAGGCTCCCGTGAAGAAGAAGGGGCAGAAGTCCCATAATCAAAGTGCTGGTACGGGAAGCCCGCGATGTCGGAAGGCTGAGTGAAACCCCATCGGGCTCCTCTCCATCATCCTCTGGGCGAGGGCCGTGCTCCTCTAAGTATGCCTCAAGATCATCCTCAGATAGTGACCACCTTTCCCTGGCATCAAGGTTAAACAAAAGAGGTGCAGGCAAACAAACTAATCGTTCGGACTTAATTAATCTCCACCTGCGTTTCTGGAAAAAGGTTATTTCGTAGACTAAGTTATTCAAGGTAGCCCAGTTAGAAACAAATTTATGACTTATCATGGAATTAATATCAAGCCTTTCTATAGGAAACTGAATGTCTAAATGATGCGGCCCTACACCATGCATAGCTAATAAACGAGAAGCAATAAGACCTCCACAGATTCCCCCTTTCTCGCGGTTAGCTGAAAGACGGAAAGCTATCAAAGCACCTAGATTATAAGTCCTATCACACCTCAAAGCAGCTGAAATGAAAGCCAAATCATAAACAGATAATTTGCTTGCAGTTTTCCTAGCTAGAACACACTTGCCAATGTAATAGGCAAAATATCGAATAGATGGGAGTTGAATGCTTCGAATTTTACCACTCTCCTCTTCTAAACTTCTCCCTTGGCAGATTTCCTTATACAGGTCCATTAGAGGCTTAGGTTGCCCTCTAATCTTCTCGCGCGATCCCCAATGCGGTACCTTAATAGCTGTGCAAAAATCATCAAAGGGCAAATCCACAGCTATATTGTAGATGTTATAGTGAACCATGGGGTTAGGTGAAGACCAACTGAATCTAAAGTTTTGCACTACCGACATAGTCAGTTTTGCATATTGATATGGTTCATCAACAACAAAATCTTCCAACCCTGCATTAGAGATTAGAGTGTTGAAATCTTGCAAGATTCCTGCAGCAGTCATGAAGTTAGAGCATGGATAGATTGAGGGGAACACGGCATCTTCGCGGTTGACCCCCATGACTTCATGCACCTCCAATTCATTGTAATCAAGTTGATGTTCATTCATCCTTCTTTTCTGAAATTTTAACAAAACCTCATAAAAATGATTTTGGAGCAACTAAATCAAAGAAACTACTATAGAACTTGCAAGAGGGCTACACATGCATCAAAACTAATTAATCTAAGCATAGAACAAGCATGCAAACACTTAACATGTCACCTACAGTACCAAAATACTCAAGACATACACAACTAAACAAAATTCTACTTGGATAAACGGAGGAGTCACATACCGGAGAGCAAATGGTCCAAATCTCAGCAACAAAGATGGGCTGAGCAAGGAGATCGAAAAACTCGAGCAAGAGCAGCAAGAACACGGGTTTGAACAATGGTGGTGTGTGGTCGGGAGAGAAAGAAATGAGAGGAAGATGAGTGAGTGGAGGGCCAGGTGGGACCCACACCATGCCACGGCGCGGCCCACACCCCTGCCGCGCTGGGGTGGTGTGGAGGCATGGTGGGTCCCCCTGGTCAGCCCCAGGCACTCCCACATTCCTCTTTAAAAACTAAGATTTATGGTATAATTTTCAGAAATTTTTGAAAACTTTCATTTTGCACATTTTCTGGTATTTAAATAATAAACTTAAGGCAGAAATAAAATTTTATAAAGACCAATTTCAACTAAAACTTTGCAAGTTCAGTAACACAACAGTAGGTAAAACAAGGTTGAGAAATAAAATGTTGTTTAGTGCTTCTATGCATTTAAAACATATTTGTTAACAAGGTTGATCAAGTCTTGTCACCAAATAAATTTTATATGACATAAAAGAATTAAACCACATGAGACAATCATGTTACCTTGAATTGTATAGCAATAGATCCAATCATAATACTTTGAAATCCTTCTTGAGGTTCATAAATAGGGCAATCAATACTTCCCACTTTGATAGTTCTAAGATTGGCTATTGTATTTACTCCATATATCTTGTCCGCTTTTTGGGAAAATAAACAGTATGCTCTTTGTCATTAACATTGAAGGTTACTTTTCCTTTGTTGCAATCAATAACAGCCCCTGCAGTGTTAAGAAAAGGTCTCCCAAGAATAATAGACATATTATCATCTTCAGGCATTTCCAACACAACAAAGTCAGTTAATATTAAACAATTATTAGCCACTTGAACAGGAACATCCTCACATATGCCAACAGGAACAGCAGTAGATTTATCAGCCATTTGCAAAGATATATCAGTTGGTATCAATTTTTCTAAATAGAGTCTCTTATAAAGAGAGAAAGGCATAACACTAACTCCTGCTCCTAAATCACATAGAGCAGTTCTAACATAATTATTCTTAATAGAGCATGGGATAGTTGGTATACCTGGATCTCCAAGTTTCTTTGGAACCTTACCATTGAAAGAGTAATTAGCAAGCATAGTAGAAATTTCCTCATTAGGAATTTTCCTTTTGTTAGAGACAATATCTTTCATATATTTTGAATAAGGAGGCAATTTAATAGCATCAGTCAAAGGAATTTGCAAAAACAAGGGTTTCATCCATTCACAAAATTTATTATAGTGTTCCTCTTCCTTTGATTTATGTTTCTTATTAGGAAAAGGCATTTGCTTTTGCACCCAAGGTTCTCTCTCATTACCATGCTTTTAGCAATGAAATCTTCTTTAGTATACTTTTTATTCTTAGTATGCTTTTCAGGTTCATCTTCACTCTCCTCTTTATCAGAAGCATCATTTTTATCCTTATCATTGTTATGTTCATTACCACTTTCAGTTTCAGCATCAGAGATAGATATACTATTTGGATCATTAACATGCTCATTTTCTTTAATTGATTCAGGAGATTCTTCAACATGTTTATGTTTCTTCTTCTTCTTTTTCTTAGAAGGAGTACTAGTTTCATTAGCTAGTTGAGAATCTTGCTCAATTCTTTTAGGATGTCCTTCAGGATACAAGGGATCCTGAGTAGAAGCACCACCTCTAGTTCCTACTCCATAAGCATGTTTTTCATTTTCTCTAGAAGCATTAACTAGCAGATCTTTTTGTACCTTAGTGAGTTGATCTATTTGAGTTTGAACCATATGGAAATGTTTAATAAGCATTTTAACATCATTAGAAGTTCTTTCCACAATATCATGCAATTTACTCATAGCTCTAGAATTTTCCATCAGATGATTCTGCACTCTCATATTAAAGTTATCCTGCTTAACAATATAATTATCAAATTCATCTAAGCATTGATCAGGAGTTTTAGAATAAGGAATATCCTATCATCAAAATGTTGGAGAGAGTGTACCTCAACTACTGATGGGTGAGGAATTGGCTTACATAATTCTTCTATTGGTGGTAGATTCTTCACATCTTCAGATTTAATACCCTTCTCTTTAAGAGATTTCTTGGCTTCTCTCATTTCTTCATCACTTAGTTCAAGAATTCCTCTCTTCTTTGGTGTGGGTATCGGGGTCGGCTCAGGTATAGTCCAATCATCATGATTTTGGCTTATTTTATCCATTAATTCCTCAGCTTCATCTGGAGTTCTTTTCCTGAAAACACAACCAGCACAACTATCTAGGTATGTCCTAGATTCAACAGTTAGTCCATTATAGAATATATCAAGAAGTTCATTTTTAGCTAATTGATGTCCAGGCCGAGCTCTGAGTAAAGAACAAAACCTTGCCCAAGATTTAGGCAATTTCTCGGCTTCCAATTGTTTGAAATTAAAGATTCTCTGTAAAGCAGCATGTTGAGCACTAGCAGGAAAATATTTCTGGAAGAAAGCATTAACCAAATCCATAGGACTTTTAATGGATCCAGGAGATAAACTATTAAACCAAGTTTTAGCTTCATCTTTTAATGAGAAAGGAAATATTTTAGTAACGAAGTAACTGCGTTTCTTAATGTCATCAGAAAACACACTACTTAAAGTAGAAAGAGTGTTCATATGTTCTACAGCACTTTCATTTTCAGTTCCTCGAAAAGGTTCTTTCTCAACAATAGATATATGTGACAAGTCCATAGAGAAATCATAATCTTTATCTTTTATATCAATGGGAGATGTAGCAAACTTAGCATCAGGAGACAGTTTGTAATTAACAGCACGTCTTGCAAGAAGATTTTTAATAGCACTAGCATCTTTAGAAGCATTGCATTCTTCAATAAATTCATCATCAAGTTCAACATAAGTTTCCTCGAAATCATCACTAGTATGATCTCTTAATTCAGGTGAACTAACAGGTGTAATGGGACTTTCATTAGGTGTTTCAGCATTTTCAGTTTGTTTTGACTTAGCAATTGTAGCATCTAGAAAAGGACCTAATGAACCACTCTCATCAAGCACAGTAGAAGCATCATCAAAACTTTCAGAAGTATTTTCAGATTCAGCAGAAGTAGCAGCACGTGAAGCATGTGTATGTGGTGGTGTGACAAGTTGACTTATAACAGACGGTGAATCAAGAGCAGCAGAAGTGTCAGAGTTGTACCTCTCCTTGTAGTGGATGGCAATATGCGAACCCTCTCATCACGAGGTTTACCCATGATGAATGAATTGCAGCGAACAGTATCACTCTCAGGTGAGCTTATAAATAGAGCTATGCTCCCCGGCAACGGCGCCAGAAAATAGTCTTGATGA
Organism: Poa pratensis; assembly: GCA_947311845.1. NCBI lineage: Eukaryota > Viridiplantae > Streptophyta > Magnoliopsida > Poales > Poaceae > Poa > Poa pratensis. The sequence goes on from CAMZMU010000098.1 coordinate 41,293,980, forward strand.
CCCACAAGTATAGGGGATCGCAACAGTCTTCGAGGGAAGTAAAACCCACAAATATAGTGGATCACACGTTCGTTGGGAGACCCCAAGAGGAAGGTATGAAGCAGTGTAGCATCAGTTTCCCTCAGTATGAAACCAAGGTTTAATCGAACCAGTAGGAGCAAGAAATCACTTCTGAAGGTTGTCAGTGCCGAGCTGACGTGGAACCTGCACACAACACAATCAAACTACTTTGCCCCAACGAAACAGTGAGGTTGTCAATCGCACCGGCTTGCTGAAAACAAAGAATTAAACGTATGGTGTGGAAAATAGTAGTAAATTGCAGAGAATGAAAAGGAACAATGTTTGCAGTTGGTTTTATTATCAGTGTAAAAGAATGGACCGGGGTGCACAGTTCACTAGTGGTGTCTCTCCATAAAAGATAACTAACATGCTGGGTGAACAAATTACGGCTGGGCAATTGACAAAATATTGAGCGCATGACAATAAGATGATCTTGATCATGATAGGCAGCTCACAAGATCTAAACATGATAGCATAAAGTGGAGAGACAACCATCTAGCTACTGCTATGGACCCGTAGTCCAAGGATGAACTACCCACGCATCACTCCGGAGGTAGCATGGTGATGTAGAGCCCTCCGGCGATGATTCCCCTCTCCGGCAGGGTGCCGGGAAGAGCTTCTGAACCCTCCCGAGCTAGGGTTGACGGCGGCGGCGTCTCTGAAACTTTTCGTGGATAATGGCTCGGTATTTAGGGTTTTCGCGTCGGGAAGATATATAGGCGAAAGGGCGGCGGCTGGAGACGCCCATGGGGCCCACACCACACCGCGCGCGGTTGGAGGTGGGGCCGCGCCGCCCTATGGTGTGGCCGCCTCCTCGGTCGCCTCCGCCTCTCCTTTGGACTCCGTGTACGTGTTGGAAAAATAGTAGGTCCTGTCCAGGTTTCGTCCAATTCCGAGAATATTTTCAGAATAGCTTTTCTGAAATACAAAAAAGCAGAAAACAGGAATTGGCACTGTGGCATCTTGTTAATAGGTTAGTCCCAGAAAATGCATAAAAATTCTATGAAGTGTATGTAAAACATGTAACAATTGGTATAATATCAACATGGAATATCAGAAATTATAGATACGTTTGAGACGTATCAAGCATCCCCAAGCTTAGTTCTACTCGTCCTCGAGTAGGTAAAACGATAAAAACAAAATAATTTCTGAGATGACATGCTACAATCATAGTCTTGATCAAATAGTATTGTAAAGCACATGTTATGAATGAAGTGATCCAGATCAATGGTCTATAGTTTGCTAGCAAGTAGATAATGAGCAAACAACTGAATCATATAAGCAAAAACTTTTCATGAATAGTACTTTTGAGACAAGCATAAAAGAGTTTTGCATAAGAGTTAACTCATAAAGCAATAGATTCTAAGTAAAAGGTATTTAACCAACACAAAGGAAGATTTAAGCTTCAACAATTGCTTTCAACTTTCAACATATATATCTCATGGATATTTGTCAACACAAAGCAATATAATAAGTGCAATATACAAGCATATAAAAATTGTTGCACCAAAGTTGATACTAGTGTTTGCTTCTGAGATAGAAAGAAGTAGGAAAACTGACTCAACATAAAAGTAAAAGAAAGGCCATTCGCAGAGGGAAGCAGGGATTAAATCATGTGCTAGAGCTTTTTAAGTTTTTGAAATCATATAGAAAGTAAAAATAAGTTTTGGGAGGTGTTTGTTAATTTTCAATGAATCAGAAAATGGAAAGTACAATATGACCCCTGCCAACCAGACTTTTAAGAGCGGCTCCCATGAAGGACGTTATTTCTACCAGCAAGGCAGATCATCCCTCTTCTCTTTTGTTTACACATGCAGATATTTCACTGTTTGTCATTGCTTGACTGATAAATCAGGGCAAAAATGTGAAGAGAATTAAGCGTTAAAGTTGTAATTAATTGGGACTGGGCACCCCATTTGCCAGCTCTTTTTGCAAAATTAATGGATAAGCGGATGTATATGCCGCTAGTCTGGTGGTAAAGTCTGTTTGACAGTTGACATAAAGACATCCACCCCGTCCACATGAGCTTGGTAAACATTGACACAAAAAGGAGTAATAATTTTAAATAGTTTAAAGGTAGCACACGAAAAATTTACTTGGAATGGCAAGGAAATACCACATATACGTAGTTATGGTGGACACAGATGGCATGGATTTTGGCTCAAGATTTTGGATGCACGAGAAGCATTCCCTCTCACTACAGAGTTTAGGCTAGCAAGGTTATTTGAAGCAAACACAGGATATCAACCGACACAGCAAGACTTATATGAAAACATATTGCAAGCATTATAAGACTCTACACTGTCTTCCTTGTTAACCAAACCCTTTTACTAGAAAATATCTAGACCTTAGAGATACCAATCATGCAAACCAAATTTTAACGAGCTTTACGGTAGTTCTTCATTAATAGGTTTTAACTACATGATACAAAAGCTTAAACATGAACTATTTGATAACTCAAAACAATTGACAAGTATCAAATTATCCAATACAGTGATCTACAAGAATATGTAAGCTTTTTCCATTATACCATCTACCACATGCAACATTTTCTGTTCCAACCAAACACCAATCAATTTATTTCAACACAAACTCTCCAAATAATTATAAGTGAAGCAAGAGAGTACTTTCTTTAAAAGAACTAACAGTTCTGAATAAGAGATGCATGCAAAACAGAAGCTAAAAGCATAGCAATAGCTAGATAAGAATACTCAACAAGTATAAGTGAAGAATAGGAGTATTCATATGAAAAAGCGGAGCGTGTCTCTCTCCCAATCAAGAATGCTAGGGTCCAATCAAGTTGACCATAAGAAAAATAAAATACTGAAACTAAAAGCACACAGACGCTCCAATTAAAGCACATATGATGTGAAAAAATTAAAATATAGTTTCACTAGAGTTGACCTGATAAGTTGCTGATGAAGAAGGGGATGCCTTGGGCATCCCCAAGCTTAGACGCTTGAGTCTTCTTGAAATATGTTGGGGTGATCCATGGGAGCATCCCCAAGCTTAAGCTCTTCACTCTCCTTAATCACATTATATCATCCTTCTCTATTGACCCTTGAAAACTTCCGCCACACCAAACTCAGAGTAATTCTCATTAGAAGGTTAGTGCACAATCAAAAACTCACATGTTCTATAAGGACACAAACATGACCGTTACTTTTAACATTAACTACTGCCACAGATGTTATGTGAAGCTCTTCACCCTAAAAAAGAATTCCACTCAACACTAGTAAAAGAGAGAATGCGAAAAATAAAATATAGAATCTGTCTAAACAGAACAGTCTGAAAAGACGATTTTTTTCGAGTCACTTACATTGCTCAGATCGAAAAACGCAAAACTAACGAAAGATGCGTACATATTTGAGGATCATGCACAAAAATTTGCAGATTTAAATAATTTTTCTGTGATTTTACAGATGTAAAACGGTGAACAGCAGAAATCTGTTCCTGCGCAGAAATCCAAATCTAGCATTATCTTCCTATTAGAGGCTCCACTTGGCACAACAATGCGATAAAATAAAGATACAAAGGAATTGTTACAAAGTAAACAACTCCTTGACTCAAAAAGAAAAGAAAAATTGCAGAAATAAAATAGTGGGTTGTCTCCCATAAGCGCTTTTCTTTAACGCCTTTCAGATAGGCGCAGAAAGTAAGAATCAAGTGTTTCCAAAGACATTAAAATCTCCCAACCTTTCGGTGGGGTCATCTTTTTTTATCGGGAAGAAGAACATTCGATTGATAGGAGTATTAAATTTCATAAACCCATACTTTGCATTGATAAAACCCCCATTACTCTTTAAAAATAATCTTCCTAAAACAATATTGTTGGGAGATTTTGTAAGAATCATGAAATTCACAGGGATGGTCTTATTTGAACAGTGACCATAATATCATTAATAATCCCTATGCTTCTTGTGATTGTTCCATCAGCATGAAAATGAAAAACAGGGTAATCAACCATATTATCAAATTTTAACAGATCATAAACCATTTCAGGCATGATGGACATTGTTGAACCAAGGTCACAGTAGGCGCGAAACTTTTCATTACCAATATTAATCTCAATGAATGGTTCCCAATCATTTTTTAGCTCAACTAAAGGTTGTTCTTTAAAATTATGGCTCAGAGTTAAATTATCAATTGACTTTTCTATTTTATCTAGCTTAGTGAATATCCCAGTTTCGTCCACCATTGGGAAAATTGACAAACCACTCAAAATATTATGAGCTTTCATTGTATCAAACTCAGAAAAGGTTTCCCCTACCATGGTATCTAGAGCATGTTGATAAAAAGAAAATAAACCATAGTAGAAATTTTTATAAGAACTCTCAAATCCATCTTAGGTTGCACCTTCTTGTGTAATTCCAAAATTCTCTCCCAGGCATTCCTAAAGGACACTATAGGGAAACCCTATATAGGTAGGTTGGCATTCTGTGGCGCACCATTAATTGGTGCGCCACAGAATTATTTTTTGTGGCGCACCAAGCCTGGTGCGCCACAGAAAGTCACATTTCTGTGGCGCACCGAAACAACGTGCGCCACAGAAAGTCAGGTTTCTGTGGCGCACGGAGCTGGTGCGCCACAAAAATTCAAATTCTGTGGCGCACCCAGTCCCGTGCGCCACAGAAATGTGGCTTTCTGTGGCGCACCGTGCTGGATGCGCCACAGAAAGTCACATTTCTGTGGCGCATCCCTTGCGTGCGCCACATAATTGTTAATTTCTGTGGCGCATGTGTCTCTCAGTGCGCCACAGAATAGCAATACAAAAATCGCTCGGATCCATTTGATCCAGATCCATCTTCTCTCTCCTCTGATCGGTCAAACTTTACCTCTACTCTACCTTATCTCTACGCACGATCCCTTTCTTTCGTCTCTCTCTACCTATCTCTACACAAAAAACACATATGCGCCGGCGCTGCTCCTCCGCCTCTGCACATCCTCTACCAGCACCAGAACGGGCCGGACGCCGCCCTGCCGCGCCGCCTCTCCGCGCTCCCGCTCCCTCCCACCGACCTGCTCCACGCCGCTCGCCCTCCTGGCCTCCCTCCCCTCTCCTCTGCCGCTGGTCTACCTCGCGCTCTTACCCATCCCGCCCAAGCTCCACGGGCAGGGCTCTGCACAGCTGCGCCCCGAGCGCCGCCTGCTCTCCTAGTATGGGCACCGACGGAGCTTTGGATTGCAGCGGCGAGGGAGGGGCGAGGGCGCGAAGGGGCATGAGGCGTCGCCGGAGCTGTCGGGGCAGGCCCATGTGGCGGCGTCGGCGAGCGCGGGCGGATTGGAGAGGCATAGTGAGTGCCACGGCGTGGCGCAGGTGGTGCAGGTGATGAGGTCGACCTCGGCGGGCTTGGCGGCGTGCCACACCATGCAGACCCTTTCCCCGTCGCACGGCAGGTCCGGCATCTCGTCGACGGCGACCGCGTCGTGCGAGGACACAGCGACAACGACGGCGGCGCATCCCTGACCACGGTGGCAGCGGTGGTGGCGACGACGTATACGACTTTGTATACGTCGTATTTTGATTTTTTTTAACCTGAAAAGGCTTTTTGTGGCGCATGGTGCCCGTGCGCCACAGAATCTGCATCTTTTTGTGCGCATATTGTTCGTGCGCCACAGAATTTGCATCTTTTTGTGGCGAGGATTCTGTGGCGCACGGTGGGCGCACCCACCATGCACCACAGAAAGGCAAAATGGTGCGCCACAGATAACCCTTTTCCTACTAGTGGGATTCCCCACTTTTCTGTCTAAAAGTAATAATTTCTCCCACAGGTAGCTAGACATGATAACAAGACTGAAAAATAACATTTCAAAAATAAAAGTAGCTAATTTTTGTGTTTTTGATAAATAAAGCAAACAAGACAAGATAAAAATAAACTAAGCAAGACAATAACAAAGTAAAGAGATTGGAAGCGTGAAATTTCCCTTGCAGAAATCCTCTTGCTCCCCGGCAACGGCGCCAGAAAAATTACTGGCGTGTGGAAGGGGAAGTAAGGAGATTTCTGAACCGAAGTGCTTCCACTCCCCGGCAACGTGCCAGAAAAGTGCTTGATGACGTGGATCACACGTTCGTTAGGAGACCCCAAGAGGAAGGTATGAAGCAGTGTAGCAGCAGTTTCCCTCCGTATGAAACCAAGGTTTAATCGAACCAGTAGGAGCAAGAAATCACTTCTGAAGGTTGTCAGTGGCGCGCTGACGTGAACCTGCACACAACACAATTAAACTATTTTGCCCCAACAAAACAGTGAGGTTGTCAATCTCACCGGGTTGCTGAAAACAAAGGATTAAACGTATGGTGTGGAAAACAGTAGTAAATTGCAGAGAATGAAAAGGAACAATGTTTGCAGTTGGTTGTATTATCATGTAAAAGAATGGACCGGGGTCCACAGTTCACTAGTGGTGTCTCTCCATAAAAGATAACTAACATGCTGGGTGAACAAATTACAGCAGCGCAATTGACAAAATATTGAGCGCATGACAATAAGATGATCTTGATCATGATAGGCAGCTCACAAGATCTAAACATGATAGCATAAAGTGGAGAGATAACCATCTAGCTACTGCTATGGACCCGTAGTCCAAGGATGAACTACTCACGCATCACTCCGGAGGCAGACATGGTGATATAGAGCCCTCCGGTGATGATTCCCCTCTCCGGCAGGGTGCCTGGAAGAGCTTCTGAACCCTCCCGAGCTAGGGTTGACGGCGGCAGCGTCTCTGGAACTTTTCGTGGATAATGGCTCGGGTATTTAGGGTTTTCGCGTTGGGAAGATTATATAGGCGAAAGGGCGGCGGCTGGAGACGCCCATGGGGCCCACACCACACCGCGGCAAGGTTGGAGGTGGGGCCGCGCCATCCTATGGTGTGGCCGCCTCCTCGGTCGCCTCCGCCTCTCCTTTGGACTCCGTGTACGTGTTGGAAAAATAGGAGGTCCTGTCCAGGTTTCGTCCAATTTCGAGAATATTTCCGAATAGCTTATCTGAAATACAAAAACAGCAGAAAACATGAACTGGCACTGTGGCATCTTGTTAATAGGTTAGTCCCAGAAAATGCATAAAAATGCTATGAAGTGTATGTAAAACATGTAACAATTGGTATAATATCAACATGGAACATCAGAAATTATAGATACGTTTGAGACGTATCACGCAACACCTACGAAGGGGTGCAGGAGATACAAGCAGTCGGTTTCTTCATCAACGGCTGCCGAGCCAACACCATGCTCAAGCACCGGCTGCTCCTAGACGACCCGCAAACCATGGCGGAACTGATGGCCACGGCAGACAAATACGCCACCGCCGACTCGGCCATGAGGGCCCCGATGCAGTTAGACGAGACCAGCCGGGTGCAAGAAAAGCTGGCTGCAAGAGACCAAGCCGGCCCCAGCAACATCGATAACAGAGGCGGTCGCGACAACCGGGACAACAGGAACTTTCGCGACAACCGCGACCGCCGTGACGACCGAGAGCAGGACAGCCGGAAGCCAAGCGGCGCATTCAATGGGCGCTACGAGAATCGCGAGGTGAACGCAGCCGAGGCCAACCCGCCGGCTGTCGACGAAGGAGGCAACCGGAACCCCCGCCAGTGGAACAGGCCAGACGATCGCGGGTGGGCGAAACCCGCCTACCTGTTCGAAGACATGATGAACGGCCCGTGCTGGTACCACAGCATCCACGGCAAGCCGGCCAGCCACACAATAGCTCGCTGCAACTGGACCCTCCGCCTGCAGCGTGGAGACGGACCACCACCTCAACCACCCGGCCCTCCCCCTCCTCAAGGCGTCGTCAACATCGGCAACAACAACCAGCGCAACGAGTGCCCAAGGCAGTCGCCTGCCGCAGCCGGTGGATCCCGCGACGCCTACCCTAACAAAGAGGCCGCCTACGTCATTTCCGTCATCGAGCGCAACGACAAGCGCAGCCAGCGGCTGCGAGTCGCAGAGGTGAACGCCGTCGTCCCCGCCGTCCAGCAGCTCATGCATTGGGCCAGCCAGCCCATCACCTTCGGCCCTGCGGACCACCCGGATGTCATGCCGACACCCGGGGGCTATAGCCTGCTCCTCGACCCTACCGTCCTCACCGACAAGGAATTCGCCGCCACTTTCTCCCGCGTGCTAATCGACGGAGGAAGCAGCATCAACATCCTGTACAAGGACACCGCCGACAAACTAGGCATCCACGAGTCCCAGCTGCTCCCCAGCAAGACGCTCTTCCACGGCATCGTGCCAGGGCCATCCTGCGCCCCAATCGAACCATCCGGCTGGATGTCATCTTCGGAGACAAGCACAACTTCCGCCGCGAAGGCATATGGTTCGAAGTGGTGGACCACAGCAGCCCCTACCACGCCATCCTGAGCCGCCCGGCCCTCGCCCAGTTTATGGCGGTCCCCCACTACAGCTACCTCAAGATGAAGCTGCCGGGTCCCCACGGGATCATCACCGTAGCCGGCGATTACAAGCGCTCCATGGCTTGCACCTCAGCCGGCTCGAAGCTGGCTGAGTCGCTAGCCGCGGCCGAGGAGTTCAAGGAGACCAGGCGTGCGGTCGCCGCCGAGCAGCCGGAAATACCAGGCGCGAAGAAGCAGTCGGGCGAGGGGCAGTTCCAAGCACAGAAGGATAGCAAGAAAATCCCGCTTGACGCAAGCATACCCAACGAAAGGTTCCTCACCATAGGCAACACCCTCAGCTGCAAATAGGAAAGCGTGGTCTTCGAAAGACATGCCGGGTGTGCCAAGGGAACTCGCTGAGCATTCGCTTCACGTAAAGCCGGATGCTAAACTGGTCAGGCAACCCCTCCGCCGTTTTGGGGAGGAGAAAAGAAGAGCAATAGGAGAGGAAATTGCTCGGCTGCTAGAAGCCGGTTTCATCATGGAAGTGTACCACCCGGACTGGCTGGCCAACCCAGTCCTGGTGATGAAGAAGAACAATACCTGGCGCATTTGTATCGACTACACGAGCCTCAATAAGGTGTGCCCCAAGGACCCCTTCGCCCTACCCCGCATCGACCAAGTCATCGACTCCACCGCCGACTGCGACTACCTGTCCTTCTTGGACGCATATTCCGGCTACAACCAGATCGCGCTGAATCCGGCTGACCAGCTGATGACTGCATTCATAACCCTTTTCGGGGCCTTCTGCTACAAGGTCATGTCATTCGGCTTGAAGAATGCAGGCGCCACCTACCAAAGATGCATGCAGAGGTGCCTGCACGAGCAAATCGGCCGGAACGTCCACGCCTACGTCGATGACATCGTCGTCAAGACCATCGAGCGCCGCACCCTCATCGACGACCTAAAGGAGACCTTCGCCAACCTGCGCCGGTTCCGGATGAAGCTGAACCCGGACAAATGCGTCTTCGAGGTACCAGCTGGCCAGCTACTCGGTTTTCTCGTCTCCGCACGAGGGATCGAGGCCAACCCGGACAAGATCGCCGCCATCGAGAATATGCAGCGGCCGACGGCGCTCAGGGACATCCAGAAGTTCGCCGGCTGCCTGGCCTCGCTGAGTAGGTTCATCAGCTGGCTGGGAGAGAAGGCGTTGCCCTTGTACCACCTACTAAAGAAATCCGGCAACTTCGTCTGGACCGACGAGGCGGACGCGGCTTTCCTCGAGCTCAAGAAGGCACTCTCCAAGGCACCAGTGCTGGCGCCGCCGGCTCCGAGGGAACCCATGCTCATGTACATCGCCGCCACCAACCGCTGCGTCAGCATCGTCCTGGTGGTGGAGCGCCACGAGGAAGGTAAGGAGCACCCGGTCCAGCGCCCAGTCTACTACGTCAGCGAGGTCCTCTCGCAGTCCAAGCAGAACTACCCCCACTACCAAAAGCTCGCGTACGGAGTACACATGGCCGAGAAGAAACTACGCCACTACTTCCAGGAGCACGTCATCACCGTGGTGAGCATGGCCCCGCTCGGAGACATCATCGGCAACAAGGACGCAACCGGCCGAGTCGCGAAGTGGGCAGTCGACCTGGCCCCGCACATGATCCTGTACCAGCCAAGAGTAGCCATCAAGTCCCAGATCATCGCCGATTTTTTCGCCGACTGGGCGGAAAAACAATACCTGCCGCCTTGCCCCGACTCCTCGCACTGGCGGATGCACTTCGACGGCTCCAAGACGAAACAAGGTCTTGGAGCCGGCATCGTCCTCACCGCCCCGAAGGGCAACCGGCTGGAGTACGCCGTACAGATCCACTTCAAGGCCTCCAACAACGTCGCCGAGTACGAAGCACTCGTACACGGGCATCAAGCTGGCCATGGAAATGAGCATCCAGCGCGTCCTCTGCTTCGGCGACTCCGACCTCGTCGTCCAGCAAGTATCCGGCAATTGGGACGCCAAGGACGCGAACATGGCCGCCTACCGCTTCTTCGTGCAGCAGCTCTGCGCCTGCTTCGAGGGATGCGAGTTCCACCACGTGCCGTGAGCGAACAACGAGACAACATACATGCTTGCCAAGCTCGGCTCCACCCGGTAAGACATCCCACTCGGTGTCTCCCTCGAGCACGTATACAAGCCGTCTATCACGCCATCGCCAGACTCGGAGTCCATCGTCATCCCCGCAGATCCAAACCTACCGGACGGCTCTCCACACCCGGGGGCTGGGAGCCCCCCGGCTGAGCAAGAACACCCGGGGGCTGTCGCCCCGCCCAGCTACGAAGCTCCAGCCGTACCCGTCCCCGAGCTAATCGACAAGACCGAAGGAAACCCGGGGGCTGTGCAGCCACACCCGGGGCCGCACAACCACACCTGGCGACCTCGAAGCTGGATCCAAAAGCCGCCTAGCTGGCGCTAGCCGGCGTCTTCACCATCCACGAGACACCTTCCTAGGCGCAGCCTTTCCTCGACTACCTCGCCAACGACACGCTTCCAGAGGAGGAGGTGCTCGCACGACAAATCTTGCGTCGCTCCAAGGCCTACACCATCATCAACAATGAACTCTACAAGCGCAGCACAACCGGCGTTTTCCAGCGCTGTGTTGAGCCGGCAGAGGGGCGCCGCCTGCTAGACGACATCCACAAGGGCGAGTGGGGCCACCACGCCACGTCCAGGCAATCGCCTCGAAGGCCATGCGCTAAGTGTTCTACTGGCCGTCTGCCCTAGCTGATGCCGAGCAGATGGTCCGTGCCTGCATCGGATGCCAGCGTTTCAGCAAGCAGAAGCATACGCCAGCTGCGGCCCTGCGAACCATCCACATCACTTGTCCATTTGCCGTCTGGGGGCTCGACATGGTCGGCCCCTTCTAGACGGCGCGGAGCGGCATGACCCACCTCCTCGTGACGGTGGACAAATTTACCAAGTGGATCGAGGCCAAGCCAATCAAGAAACTGGACGGCCAGACGATCATCACCTTCTTCCGAGATATCATCTACCGCTATGGCTACCCGCACAACATCATCACCGACAATGGCACGAACTTCGCCAAGGGCGTCTTCAAGAGTTTCTGCGGCGAAAAGGTCATCCGGCTGGACCTCGCCTCGGTGGCCCACCCCCAGTCAAATGGCCAAGTGGAGAAAGCAAACGGCCTCATCCTAGCCGGCATCCGACCCCGGCTGGTGGATCCACTCGAGCGAGCACCCGGCTGCTGGCTAGATGAGCTCCCACACGTGCTCTGGAGCCTCAGGACCACCCCCAACCACTCGACAAACTACATGCCATTCTTCCTCGTCTACGGCGCGGAAGCTGTCTTACCGGCTGACATCGAGTTCGACTCTCCCCGAACCGTCCTCTACACGGAAGAAGAGGCCAAGCAAGCAAACGCAGACGGCGTGGACCTCCTTGAGGAGGTGCGAGAACTGGCCTTGTCCAGATCGGCCATATACCAGCAAAACCTGCGCCGCTACCACAGCCGGAAAGTGCACCCGGTCTCCTTCCGCGAAGGAGACCTCGTGCTTCGATGGATCCAAGACACCAAGGGCCTCCACAAGCTGTCCTCCCCTTGGGAGGGCCCCTTCATCATCAGCAAAGCGCTGCACAACAAAGCGTACTACCTCACCGACGCACGTGAAGAAAGAAAGAACAAGTCGTTCACCCCTTACGAAGAGGGGGAACGCCCGTGGAACGCCAGCCTCCTGAGGCCTTTCTACTCCTAGAGCGAGTGTAACACCCTGTATCTTATTTCAATAAAGAGTTGGCACCCCCGAGCACACACTCGGGGGCTGCAGTTGTATCATTCAGAGTTGTTTTTACTTCTTCCGACTGCGGCTAGTCGGCCAGTGCGTCTCGCTTACGATAGCTTAGTAGCGTGCCCGACTCCGACACCTACTCTCGGATCTGGCTGCAGACCGCAACCCGGCTGACACGCTGGCCAGAAACTGGCTAGGGGTCACACACGAAAGGCATATAAGAAAGACAACCTCCCCGGTTCGCGGCAGAAAAATCGCGCTCTCGCTCGCCTAAGGCCCAGCCTCTCAAAGATCTCAGTACCGTGCGCTTAGCCAGCCGACCCTCTCTTCGGATCCGGCTGCAGAGTTCAGCCGGCAAGAGCAGGGGTCGCAGAGCCGGATGCACGGGAAGGGGCACAGGCGACAGGATAAGGGCGAGCCGGCCCCTAATTAAATAAAATATGTCAAGTTAAAATTACCAACCTTTTTTCGATTTTGTGGACTAACGATTTAACAAAGTTCTATGTGTTGTCTTTTACCGGCGAAGCAAGCTTCCAAAGGCTAGCCGGAAAAATTCGACTCGGCTCGCTCCGCCAGCCGGGTCAAATTTCGGGGACTAGTCTACGCAAGCGCCCGGTTGCTAGGGGCATCCGGGCAAACAGTCGAAGATCTACGCAAGCGCCCGGTTGCCATGGGCAGCCGGGCAAACAGTCGAAGATACTTGTTTTAGATTTGACTCGACTGGCTACCCCAGTCGGGCCAAATCTCGGGGGCTAGTGAGGGTGAATAGGCCCGCTCGCCCTCGCTAAAACGCAAACAAATTCAAAGACAAAGAGCAGCCAAGGAAAAGTTTCGAGCAAGAAACGAGATAAAAGGGAGACGAAGCTCCACGCAATCCACAAACCGAGTACCAGAAGTTCTTAAACAAGTACGCCCGGCATCCCGGGGACGAATAAAACAAGTTCACAACAAGCTAAGAGATACAAGCTTCCACCCGACATTCCGAGGTCTTCACTCGGTGGCTTTCGAGCTGCTGGCCACGTCGGCGGTCTTGGCGGGGTCGGTCTTGGAGGCGCCGGCTTCCTCGACAGTTTTTCCCTTGTCCTTCACCGCGATGCCCTCGCCGTCATCCGCTTCCGCCTCCTCGTCTTCAGCCGGGCGAGCAGCCGGCCGGTCAGGAATGAACTCCGCGAAGTTGACAAAGTCGGCGATAGTGCAGGCGGCCTCGCGGAAGTCAGGGCGCTCCTTAAGCACGTCGTAGGAATCGTCGTCCCGGAAGCCTTCCTTGAGCAGCGCCAGATCGGCATCCGGATACCAGGATTTCAGCAGCGACACCGTCCAGAGGGCCCCGGCGCGCGCGTCCGATTCCTGTAGCTCTTCCACCGCAGCCGGCGCCAACGCGAAATGGCGAGCCAGTTTGGCCAAAGTTATCGGAATTCCTTTGCCCGGCCAGATATACTTGCAGAGCTTCCTGACCGCGTAGGACAGGGCGATGGCGTCAGTCTCGAGCTGCGCCGCCCGGTCCCCCACTGAAGTCTTGCAGCCGGCAATGGCAGCGTCCGTCAGCTCCAACCCAAGGAGATCCAGCTGGGTCCTCGCCGCCTCTGTGGTTACAGACGGATAGTAGCCTGCGGCCGGACCAAGGCGTCACAACAAAGAAAACCAAGAAACCAAGGCAGAAAGACGCGAACGTTATCACGAGACCTACTCTGGACGGCTTTGTCGACTCGAAGCAGCTCCTTGCGCGCCGAGTCCTCAACCGTCGTCAGCCGGGTGACCTCCTCCTTCAGCCGCTTGATCTCCTGCTGGTCGGCGGTGCGCTGCTTGCTATAGCCCTGCTCCAGCTCCTCGAAGTTCTTCCGCGCACCGGCCGCCGCCTCCTCCACCGTTTTCTTGGCCTCGACCAACCGAGCCATCTCCGCACCCCGCTCCTCGTCCCGCTTCTTGAGGCGCTCCACCTTTTCCGCCAGCTCGCTGAACTGGAGGGAGTCTAGCTTAGCGCGCAGTTCTGCCTCGCGCTCTGCGAAGGAAAGAAGAAAGGCGTCAGCTCTCCCAAACCGGCTCCGCATAGGGGAATTGCAGTCGGATGAACACTCACTTTTGGCGGCCTCGAGGTCCTTCTTCAGCCGCAGGACCTTCTGGTTGGACTCCTCCTGGGGTCGCCAAGGAAAAGTCAGGCCCAAGACTCCCGCCGGCTCCCGCAGCCGGCCCAAGACGACTTGAAGAAATTAAGCGAAATGGCGTACCTGAAGCAGCTCCAGGAAGCGATCAAAGCCCTCGAGCTGGTCCTTCATGCCCTGCCTGAGCTCCAAGGCAAATGCGAGCGGGTCCGCCGGCATCCGAAACCCTCCGGCGTTAGCGGTGATGGAGGGTGCAGCCGGCACCAGCTGCCGCTCCGAGGCGGTGGCCGCAGTCAGCGCCGTCCCCTTGGCCTTCTCTTCGGCCGGCAGCGCCGTCCGCTTCCTCGCCAGCGTCTCGGCCCTCCTCGTGGAGGCCACCATGCCGCTCTTCTTCACCACCTCCTGGACGACCGCCGCCCCAGCCGCGGCGGCCCTCGACGCGGCATCCTCGTCCCCGCCTCCGCCTCCTCCAGTCGGCGGAACCACATCTCCAGCCTGGGGGCCAGCCGGCTCGGACCCCGCACCCAGCGCAGGAGGCTGCTCGCACTGCTCCTCCCGGCCGGACTCTCCGCGCTCCTCCACCCCCACCGGCGCAGTCGGCGCGGGAGCCGCCTGCGCGGCGCCTCCGACGGCCAGCGACTTAGGCGCCCTGCAGAAGAACCGAATGTGAACCTCGAGAACAAGCCTAACCGGAGAACAAGTTGCAAGCATACTTACGCGCGCACGTTCGACGGGGTCCTCTTCGGCCGTTTCCTCGCCACCGGCTCCTCGTCGTTGTCTTCTTCCTCCAAGCTGGTCTCTTTGGGCGAGGGGCCGAGGTCGATCACGCAGTCTCTGCACTCTCAATGCTCTCAGTTTCCGAGAGTTCAATGACCACCACGGTTTTTTTTGGCTTGACCAAGTTTCGAGCTAGACGCGACCGGCTTACCCCGAGCAGCCGGCGGCGCGTTGCGCGCCTCGTCGTCTCGAGCCGGCGCCTGGTCGAGTGGCGCGTCGCGCGCCTCGTCATCCTCGACGTCATCGTCCGCCGCCTGGTCCCCTCCGGCGCCTCCGTCCTCGCCCTCGGTGCCTCCGGCTGCGGCCTCGTCGACCACCACCTCGCCCTCAGACTGCTCCCCCTCGGCCACAGCTGGCTCCAGCTCAACGTTCAGCCGAAATTAGGGCCCGTCGGGCCCGTCCTCCGCCAGCTGGATCTTGAAGAGCTGTGTGACCGGCTCGGTGAGCAGCCGGCCCAGGCACATAAGAGAAGATATAAGTACCAGCGAGATAACTTACCTTGGGAGCCCGCTTCCGGCGATTGTATGGCGCATGCCGTACTTCCAGTTCTCCTCCACCCTCTGCTCCTTGGCGACGTGCCGGAGCCAGCCGTTCAGAGCCACCGGCTTCCACCTCTTCCAGGTCAGCCGGGTGGGGTCGAGGCGCCCGCTCAGAAAACAGATCTTGTGGGACCTGTCGTGCAGTGGTGCCACCCGGTTGTACAGCCAGCAGAGGGTTGGGTCCCGGGTGGTCAGCCCCTCCTTTGTGAAGAGCTCTTCGATCCGGTTGAGCATCTTCTCGACCTCCACCTGGTCGCCGAGCACCTTCAAGCCCCAGTTGTCCCTAGCGGGGGCAGGCGGGGAGTACGCCGGCAGCCGGATGTGATCCTGCCCCGTCTTCAGGTTGTGGACGTAGAAGTATGATCGCTGCCACTCCTTCACCGTATCCGGCTTCTTCAAGGCCTTCAGCTTCGACTGTGGCCGGAGGTAGACGACCGCGGCCCCGCAGTCGACGAAGCCCGCCTCCTCCTTGTCGCCCAGGTACCGGCCGCGGAGATAGAACAGCCGACAGAAGAGACTCAAGCTCGGCCAGATGCCGAGCCACCCCTCGCAAATGGTGGCGAAGTAGCTCAGCGAGGCTATGGAGTTAGCCCCGAGATGATGAACATACCGAACGTTAGCTCTGGAGAAATTGGCTCGCCGGCAACACGAGCCCGCGGTCGAAGTGGTCTTTGAAAACCACCACTTCGCCGTCGTGCGCGACCGGAGCCGCCTCGCCATCCGCGGCCAGCCGCACGCCCACGCGGTCCTCCGTCGACAGGAGCCCGCGCGCGCGGATGCCCTCGATGTCCTCCATGGTGATGTGCGAGCCGCGCCAGTCACCGCCGCCCTTGTTGCCGTCGGCCATCTCGGGCTCCAGCGCGTCGGAGGAAGTTCCCCGTGGCATCGGCGTCGACTGGCGATGACCCGTGGCCGTGGGGTCCGCGCTCTCCCCGCAGCAACGAAGAAATCGGTCCGCCGGAGAAGGAGAAGAAGAGGCGCACGGTGGCGGCGACGGAGCTCTCGTAAAGTTGGAGGCGAAGGAGCGAAAGGATGCGAACCCTTCTCCTCGAAGCCTCACCCCCTATTTATAGCCGGGCGCCGTGCCCCCACGCCCTGTAACCGCCTCCGCAAATCACGCCGCGTGGCGCGCGACGGCGAGATCGTGGGCGGCAGTTTCGCCCACAAAGGATCCCGCGTGAACTCCGTCGCCATAGAAGATCCCGCGACGAAGCCGAGGCGTCACCTCGACTGCCGGGCAACCGCCCCGCAGGCAGATGGGACGTGCCAGGATCATCGCCTACGTCATCACCCGCAGCCGGCCGACGGATCTTTCGACGATTCGCTTTCTCGGTCGGATCGGCATACAAGAAAAGCTTTGGTGAACACGCAGAAGCCCTCCTCGCCGTAGCCGGCGGCATCGCTCCAACGTGTTCGGGGGCTAGTGTCATGGGGATGAAACCCGGGTGCCCAAAGGCCCACAGAAGATCCCACGTAAACGCAAAGTCAAGTACTACCAGTTGCCCGCTCGGCCGGCCCTGATCGCCCGGCTCGGCCGAGCCCGCCGGCGCCAAGGGCAGCCGGCCCCCGCCTAGCTTACCACGCGCTCCGAGGCGGCATGGGCGAAAGAGAGACTGCACACTCGTCATCATCACGATTCTCAAAGACAAGAGAACGGCGACAGAGACGCCGCCTTTCACGACTATGGTCAACCGAGGCAGCCGGATCCGGGAAGTCCGCAGCCGGGTGGCCGGCTGCCAATCGCTTGAGACACGAAGAAGAAGACAAGAGGCGCCGCCCAGTACGCCGACGGGACATCACGAGAAGCGTCCGCCGAACAGTGCGGGCGGGAGCGCCGATGCCGGCTAGCCCTCCACGCAGCCCGGGCATGGGCTAAAGCATGAGCCGGCCTGACGCCGTCTGCACCGCCGGGGACATCGATGGGACTCCACGAGGAGTCAGCGAAGCCCCATTGGTCCAGCCGGACGAAGACACTGTGCACCGGCGACATCATGATTGAAAGCCCCTGTAGACCACGTCGGCCGACTGGTACGGCCAGCCGGCCCCGCCTATTAGCCAGACAGCCGGGCCTATATAAGGCTGTCTGGATGCTCGAGTAGAGGAGGTCGATCAATCCGAAACCAGCTTCTTCTTCCCCACCCCCGCGAGCAAGTTAGAGAGGGAGCGAGAGCTATGAGCTCTGCGAACAGCTCAAGGAGCAACCATGTACTTTGTCCACTGATAGTAGAGAGATCCGGCAGGAGTAGGAGTGTTACCTCCACCGGGAGGGCTCCGAACCTGGGTACTTCCCGTCTCAGCGCCTCGACGCAACCCCTGCGTATACCCGCGCTGCAGTACGCTCCTCCCACTCTTATCTTAGCCACCCCGTGGCATATGCTGTGTTCGACACCACGTTAACCGTATAATACATTGATCCGCACACCAAAAGACACACACGACACATGAACGGTAAGACAAGAAATGGCTCACAATTTTGCGAAGCGACATTAAAAAAGTAGCACGCATAGTGCAACATATTTTTAAGCACAAAAGTTTATACAAATAGTTTCACATATATACACAACTGATCAAGTTGTTGTAGGCTCTAGTTGGAGAGGGGATTTTTGAAACCCGGGCTACATGGATCTTTTTGTTTGAATAGAAAAATCGGAATGATATTTTTGTGTGTTTTACTTTTTAGATGATCACTTTGTAGAAGATGCCTTCCTTCCACCGTTCGGGCTGTGTCAAAAGAGATGGACGACAAATCTCTGTTGTTGATCCCAGATTCAACGACAGGGACCCTCTGAGACTAAGCTCGGTGATGGTTACTCAAAATCTTTAGCTCGGTCTTCCTAAGCCTCGAGTGCATACGTCGGATAGACCGTCGGGAGAGCTACCAGCGGTACAACTGGTATGGAGCATGATGGAGGCCACTGAAGATTGCTGATGCAGCAATATCAAGTCTGGATTGTCGACGGATGAACGATCACTGTTTGGCTTCATAGGCAATCTTCGGTATCAGCTACAATTGTTTCAATCATGCATCTTTCTTCCCTGTTGTGCGTTGAGGCACCTTTGATTCTCGCTCGACGCTTTGTCATCCGGATGTGTTGTACTCTGAGCTCTAGTGTTAATATATTTACATGTTAAATATATACGTCTTTACTTATGACAATGATACTTGATGTGCATGCGAAATCTAAAACTAAGGTGAAAACATTAAAATATGTATGCCCTGTTGCAAACAATTAATTAAATAATTAGTAGGTTTTGAATATGCTAGTACTCACATTCACGTTACGGTCGGTGGACGATGGGGTCCGGCTTGGCGTTGTGGAGGGAAACCATCATGCATGTGCCAACGCAGCACCAGCATCCGTTGCACTAGAGGAGTCCGCGCGTAGATGGCAACATGCATGCAGAGGAGATGCATGTTCGAGGTGGCGCGCCACGCATGGGACCAAGTTGCTAGAACAGGTCCAAAACTGAAATAAAATGGTAAAATGCGGAGGAAATCATTTTGCTTCGGGAGATGCCAGTGCTCATTCTAATAAAAAATTCAAAAATCATATTTATAAGTTCAATAAAATCTTGAAATAATCCTGCATATTATCGTACAATCGCGTAAAATCTGGATTTGATATAATTTATATCCTGATCTACACAAAAATGACAAATATTGTTTCTTGTACATTTAGATCCACATATTTGTCATTTCTATGATGTTTAGAATATAAACTATTTCGGCTCAAAAATTTACATTTGTGGGATTCATAGTTGACAACATGCAACATTGTTTGCAGATTTGTTTTGAAACTTATAAATATTATTTTTGTAATAGAGCAAGCACTAAACCAGGGAGTGAGAAATATGTACTCAAAATGCGATTTTTTGTTTCTCAAATTGGGTAGGCAATAAGAATTGTAGTCAAATGAAGCAATTTGTGAAACTTGTGTGCAACTGGGCGGTAAAAACTAGCACGATTTAATTGGAGAGAGAAGGGCGATCATGCTTTACGCAGGGGCATCTCTCACGCGCATGGCATTGTGGACATGAAAGCATCACGATCCAACAGTCTTCGAAAACGCCGCCCACCCTATCAACAGTCGACACCACGGCCGCATGGGGTGATGTGCACTGAGCTATGCAGCGCTAGAGACTCGAGTTATCTGGTCTTGTATTTAAGTTATATTTGAAAAGGAGGGAGTAGATCGTAACCCATTATACTAATATAACAACCATCCGATACGCTCGAGCGAGAACCGACACACGACAAAGAAAAAGAAAAGAAGAAAGAATGCGGGTTGACTAAGCAACGATGACCCGCAACCACTGCGTCCTTTCCGACGAAGTATCACCATGCATCTGGCACCGAATCGTCGAGTATCAAGCAGTACTTTTAAAAAGGAAAGCCATGCCGCTACTTGGATCAGCGCACTGGTATTAGGGTTTCTCCCGGCACAGAGAGAAGCGGATGAAGTTACCCACAACGCCCTGTAAAAAGGAAAGATGTCATCCGAAGGCGGCACCATGTTGGTGTCGGGCAAACTGATAAGGATTTCTCCTGAAAACTCCATCCACAACCCCGAACGATCCGTAGCATAGGAGCCCCGTGAGGACGAGCCTCGACACCACCAGTTTAGCCGCCCACCAACATGCGCTCAAACGATCCCGAAGCCACCATCGTCATCTCACCGAAGAAGCCGTCACGAGGTCTGCAAGATGGAGGTGGGTAGAAGTATTAACCGGAGGCAGCAGTACCGTGACCGAGCGGGAGGGAACAACTCCACCTCGGATGCTTTGTGCATTAATGTGTCCTGTACGTGACATAAGATTGATATTGTTGTATTGTTCGAAAATACTTTACTCATGAGCGTAATTTCTATCACATAAATACATTAAAATACGAATCGTTAACTGTTGGTTGAAACCAATGTCAAAACAGGTGCAAATGAATTTCTTCCACGTGCACTGCATTACGAACTTCGTTTGCCTCTTCGGGTGAGAAATGGGGGAAGGAAAAGCATGAGCGCCTGCGGGGTAGGAGCAGGAATATATGCTCACTGTGTGTGGTGGCTAAGCGTCAAATCTCGAAGATATTTTGTAGTATAATATGAACACGGGAAACCCAGCTCGCACTCGGAGGCCGCTCGTTCTGTTCGTCCGTGGTGGTGCTAGCTCCAGATCTGCGCCGCTCTGCCGACACCTCGATGTGTGGGCTCCGCGTGGGCGTGGCATCACGCGAATAAAGGCAGTCTGACCACCTCTTGGTCTTGGCAGTACAGCTCACTCCATCACTCCACTGGCCGTACTACAGTTTAATGGCCAGCTCACAGAGATGGGTGTCTGCCTCTAAGTTTCATGAGAGGCCATGGCAGCACTGTGGAACGAGCGAGCTCGTGACCGGCTGTACTGTCGGGTGGGATGGGAGCACGGGGCGGCGAGGGCCCCCAAATAGGCACAAACGGGAAATTGGGCTTATCTCGCGCGCGATCACGGAGCAAAATCCAGATCTCTGCCGACAGCGCTTTGTGCTTTGCCAAACTTTGCAAGTGGAGAAGCGTCAGACCTTGATGTCTGGGGTCCGTCGTGGCATCACGCGAATAAAGGCACCTCTTTTCAATCGTTACGTTGCTGGCAGGAGCAGTACACTAGTTTAATGGCTAGGAACGTGCAGGTCAGGTCACAGAGGAGACAGAGATGTGTTTTAAATGAGAGGCCATGGCAGGGCCGGTCACGAGCGAAAAGATTTTATTAGAAAAGATTTTGGACCAAAATAATGTCGTAATTTCCTACATTACGTTACATACAACAGCCTTGCAGAAAGAGCCAACCGTATTTTAAGCTGTCCCTGATCTATATGCATGCGACTACATGAACCAATGCACGTTGTACTAGGCAATTCAACGCCTAGATTTGTGAGATTATACATTATTGTCAACTTGCCAACTTGCCCGGCCTTGAGTATACATTATTGCCAACTTGCCCGGCCGGCCGGATTCTAGAAAGAGCAACTCCACGGCACCCAAACTTGCATCAAGCGTCCGTCAACCAAACAACAAACCAACCACACAAGCGATAGCCATGGATCTGGCAACGGGAGCCATGGGCTCCCTGCTCCCCAAGCTCGTCGAGGTCCTCAATGGCGAGTACAAGTTGCAGAAGGGAGTCAAGGAAGGCGTCAAGTCTCTCGAGAAGGAGATGAAGAGCATGCACGCTGCCCTCCTCAAGGTAGCGGAGGTGCCGCGGGATCAGCTCGACCACCAGGTCAAGCTCTGGGCTGGGGAGGTGAGGGAGCTCTCCTTCGACATGGAGGATCTCATCGACAAGTTCCTAGTGCATGTCGATGGTGACTCTGAGACCGCCACCAAGTCCAACAAGCTCAAACGGCTTACTGACAAGATGGCCAGCTTGTTCACTAAAGGGAAGGCTCGCCATGAGATCGCCGACGCGATCAAGGATATCAATAAGCAAGTCCAAGAGTTGCTAACAGGCGTGAAAGGTACACTGTGGATAATATTGTTGCTATA
This sequence comes from Poa pratensis, assembly GCA_947311845.1. Lineage (NCBI taxonomy): Eukaryota > Viridiplantae > Streptophyta > Magnoliopsida > Poales > Poaceae > Poa > Poa pratensis. The sequence goes on from CAMZMU010000098.1 coordinate 41,316,087, forward strand.
CCTCCACCCTTGACCACCGTTGATCCACGCCTTAAGGCTCTGTACACAAAGTGTCAGAGCTTGTGGGTATTGCTGGGAAAAGAGACGAAGAGTTAATGAAGTTGCTCTCAGATGGAGATAGTGCGTCCGAGAAAGAGTTGAAGATTGTCTCCGTTGTCGGCTTTGGTGGATTGGGTAAGACCACTCTTGTTAAAACAGTGTATGATAGAATCAACAGGATTTTGAATGCAGTGCATTTGTTCCCGTCGGTTGAAATGCCAACGCGAAGAAGGTTCTCATGGACATCCTTCTTGATCTTGACACGGACAAAATTGATCAGCTCACTGGATTGGATGAAAGACAGCTCATCAACAAACTCCAGAAAAGTCTCGAGAGCAAGAGGTACATGAATATCACCTGCTACTTAATGATGACAACTAGCTTAATCTACTAACTACTTTTCTATTGTAGTCGTGCAATAATGTAAGAAGCATTGGCTGATAATTTTTCATGAGCATGCAATTAAAAGACCGTAAAAAGCCATATTCATAAATTATTTTTTCATGAAAATCTATAACATGATAATATCAATAAATGAAAGTAATATTTGTACTTATTTACGGTGAAAATCAGAAGTTTTAAATGCATGTTTTCTAGGACAGCATGTAGTAAGTACATAATAATGAAGATTTGAAATTAGTTGACTCCTCTTTAATCGGCTTATGCAATATATTTTGAACACATATCGTGCATATATCAGTAGTGCCGTACGAGGCATATTCGTGGTGTTTGAGTGGCACACATATCGTGTACATGCAGTATATTAATTATTCCATAATTGGTATAGGTACCTCATCATAATTGATGATATATGGGACGAAAAACTGTGGGATTATATCAACTTGGCATTCTCTAGGAGTAACAATTTGGGTAGTCGGCTAATCACGACAACTCGTATTGTCAGTGTATCTAAATCATGTTGCTCCTCTACTAATGATTTAGTTTATCAAATGAAACCTCTGAGTGGCGATGATTCCAAAAGGCTCTTCTATAAAAGGATATTTTCTGGCGAGAGTGAATGCCCCCTTGAATTTCAAGAAGTGTCCATAAATATTTTGAAGAAATGCGCTGGAGTGCCGCTAGCCATCGTTACTATAGCTAGTCTTTTGGCTAGTGATCAGGGGGTAAAACATGTGGATGAATGGCATGCTTTGCTTGGGTCTATCGGCCGTGGGCTTACAGAAACCCCAGTGTAGAGGAGATGTTGAGAATACTGTCGTTTAGTTATTATGACCTGCCTTCTCATTTGAGGACATGCTTATTATATCTAAGCATGTTTCCGGAGGATCACAAGATAAGAAAAGATCAGCTGATATGGATGTGGATTGCGGAAAGTTTTGTCCTATCTGGAAAAGGAAAAACTAGTCTTTTTGAGATCGGAGAAACTTATTTCAATGAACTCGTGAACAGAAATATGATCGTGCCGGTATATGATAGATATTCTATTGTAGAAGCTTGTCGAGTACACGACATGGTTCTAGATCTAATTTTATCCTTGTCAACCGAGGAAAACTTTGTTACTGTATTCAGTGGTATTGATGATAGCATGTCTTCTCAGAGCAATGTCCGCAGGCTGTCTACAGAATGCTAGAAAAGGAAAACTTCAAACCAGGCCGCTCCAATCTGTAAGTCTGTTTAAAGTGAGGTCTGTTGCTGCATTTGAAGATTGTATTGATATAATGCCGTCTTTCTCGAGATTTGTTGTTTTACGTGTATTGGATTTGACTGGATGTGATCTTGGTGATGGTAGTCACCTAAACCTTGGGGACGTGGGGAGCATATTGCACCTGAGGTACCTAGGTCTAGCACGTACAGGAATTTCCAATGTCCCGAAGAAGTTGGAAAATTGCAGTTCTTGCAGGTGCTTGATTTGAGTGGCAATCCTCTTGAGAAGCTGCCATCGACCATTATTAATCTGGGAAAATTGATGTGCCTACTTCTTGATCATACCGAAGAGATGAGGCTTCCAGATGGGTTGGGAAAACTGGCATCCATGGAAGTTCTGAAGAGCATCTATTGTGACTCCCTAAGCATCATGAAAGAGCTTGGCGGCATGAAAAGATTGAGGGAGCTGCATATTGTAGTTGATAGTTTAAGCTTGGAGCAGGAGGAGGCCCTTGTGGCATCCCTGTGTAAGATGTCCAACATCCAAAGGTTAAGAATTATCTGGAGCATTTTCCGTGTGTTTGCCCTTTTGGGGGAACATTGGTCGCCACCCTGAAGTCTCCAAGAAATTTATATATACGGAAGTATGACAATTATGCCCGCATGGATAAGGAGGGATCCCTCGTATCTGTCCCAACTCTCAAAGCTACGATTAACAGTGGACAAAGTGCGACAGGAGGATCTAGACAACCTTGGAAAGTTACCGTCTCTTGGTACCCTCGAATTGTCTATCCTTGGCCGAAGCAAGATGCTAGTCGTCGGCGCTGATGGATTCCGTTGTCTGACAGCACTCACGTTGGTTTTCTGGTCACTGGGCGGAATAGTGTTCCAGCCGGGAGCTATGCCCAGGGCTGAAAGAGTTAGGCTCATTGGTGTACCATTGCGGGCCATAAAAGAGGGAGCAGATTGCGACTTGGATTGTTATAACCTGGGCATGGGGAACCTGCCGTCCCTCGGGGAAGCTGATATCACGTTCCACCGTTATGGACTGACGGTCGGGGAGGCCAAGCAAGCCGAGGCTGCCCTGGAGAAGGCGCTGCGCGCCCATCCTAACAAGCCCACCATTGAAATCCGCCAATATCAGTACATAGAACCAGGTACGTACTCCCTCCGTTCAGAAAAGGATGTCTCAAATTTGTGCTAACTCAATTCATTTTTGAGACATCCTTTTCCGAACGGAGGGAGTAGTAATTAACAACCATGCTTCTAGTTAATTTCCTTTCAGCTGAAGCTGTTACGCATGTTTGACTGACGTTTATCATTTCCTACTACTACTTTGGAAGGCGCCGATCCTGATGAGGAGGAGTGAAGAACCTGCACGGTACATACATACATACATGTATTTCTTTCCAGTTTGAAGGTTCCAGAATATATATAGATACGTACGCACTAGGTTAATTATTTATTTTCTTCTTCTCTAATTCAAACAGCCATGCTTATTTTGTGTGACACGCTTTTCTATATATATAGGTCCTCATTGCTTATTGGAGATGCACGTCTGCAGACCAAGCTTGCGCACCGCCATCTTATCTGCAGCATCAATCAGAAACTTTGTTACCCATTGAGTTCAGTTCTTTGCTTCTACAAAACAAAAATGAAAAAAAAGGTGGTAGTATTGTACTCTTTTCATTTTTCTTGATTGTAGAGATTATTTCTCAAAATAGCTTTGCCGATTTTATTTAAAAAAAAATGTTTTTATGGCTTTTGTAGCATGTGTACTAGAATGTTGTCTGAAGAAAAAAATCCAAAAACAATTAGGTGTTGGCTGTGTTTTAGGGTACTTTCTGGTTCCATATGTTTTTCTTTTCTTTGGTAGTTGGGTGGATTTTTAGGGGTGTGGGAGGTGGGGGAACTCCGCCTATGATACTAATGTTAAGTCTACCCTTAATATTACTGCATAGCCGGTCCCAAGCCCGGATAAAGGAGGGTCCCAACTGGCCGACATATCTTGATATATTTTTTACCATGATGCTTAACCCAAAGAATCGTGATTTTCTTATTACAGTTAATTTCCCTTTTTGTAGTTTCCTTTTTTTTTATAGAAGTGGACTTCCTTTTATTCAGCGGTGTGGGGGCTCATACAGGTGACGGGCCACGGTGTGCCTCTGGAGTTGATGGGCGCCGCAATGGGGGCGGAGAGGGCGGCGAGGGCACCGACGCGGGTGGTGGTGGCGGCGGGGGGGGGGGGGGGGGGGGGGGTGAAGTACCACCGCAAATTCAACCTATACTAGCCGCCGGTGGCCAACTGGCGCGACACACCCTACCTCCGCATGACCCCTGACCCGCTCGACGCCGGTAGGTTGTCGGCCCAGACAGCTTCTGGTGAGTGCTCTGACGGCTAGTATACATCGCCACCAGCATGGTTTCTCGTAGCTAGTGGAATTGTTTAAGAATTCTCATGCTACTGAATAGTAAAATGAGCATGATTAGACACCTCACTAATTTCCAGGTGTAGTATTAGGGTAATATCCATTGGTTAATGTTGTGATTAGGCTTAGCAAAATGAGCATGATTAGATGAGGAACATACTTAGTTGTGATTTGCAATTGCGCCGATATTAAACTCTGTATGATCCAGACTACTTTTGTAGCAAATGCATTTGAATCAGATTCTTTTTATTTATCACATCACGTATAGATAGATAGAAAGAAAAATCTACAAGTGGGGTTTCAGCACAGTCAGTTATATACATGTCCATCCATAATTTGTAGCAGGCTTTGCATTTCTCCCTTTCAAATAAAGAAAAAATGGATGTCCAGTTCCTAATTGTATATTTACATACAAGCCGCGGGTAGTTTCAAAGAACAAGATTCTGATAGATCGAATGTACACTAAACATGTGCTTAGATTTTGAAATCGAAAAACCTGCCCGCAACCAATGTCTTTGCTCTTCTCTCTGTTAGCACTGATGGTTTGAAGTTCCTTGTCAAATAAAAATTGCTCAAAACTGACTGAATTTAAGGATAGTAACTACTTCTGTCTTCTGGTAAGGCGAGCTATCCATACTTTGCTACCTATAAGAACTCAATTGTGAAATTGTCACTTTGTGTTGATCCATATATAGTAAGTTAATGAGATTTGCTTTAAAATATATTATCTTATTTTCATTAAACAGAAAAATTGTATGGTCTACGTTGTTACTAATGAGAGAATTTATCTTCTTATTTGTGTTGATTTGTAGTGATGGGCTGTTTGAATACGCCTAACATGTGAAGATGTTGGGGGACACTTTGTTCGAATTGCTCTCAAGAGGCTCTCTTGCTCAAACACCAAGTTAGAAAACCAGGATCAGCTGGAATCCAGACCAATCCCTGTCTCCCTGGCCTGAACGAGCTCTTGCCTGACTTGTGCCGTTGTACAAGGAGACCCTCGTGAGAGATTCACAACAGCACGGGCTGTCTAACCATCATCTATCTGAAACTGGAATTGGCCATCCGACACTTTTCCCCCCTAGTATCTCATTACGCTCAGCTAGTTTCTTTCAACTCAGTCCTACCACAAAACACAGTTTCAGTTCAGTTTTCCCCTAATCATATTGTCCATCAGTACACAACTTAATCATACTCATAATTTTGGCCCCGTCCCTATCATGTAATATTGTATGATTAACACAGTGCTATTGCGCTCGAAACACGTCACACGAACACGTCCTCGTGTACCCGCGGTGCCGGGCCAATACTCCGCAACTCGCCCCGCGGGAGGTCCGCTTCCATCGTGATACAAAAGACAACAAGCGGGTGCTTTTTAGACCAGACACCCCAGCCTATCGGGAAGTCCCGTAAGAGGAAGCCGACAACGATTGGCTGAACCCGGCCAGACTTGGCCTCTCCGGGTTTCGGTTGTCGATATTCCATTAGCTTTAGAAGGAGTCGCCGAATAACGGAAGTATGAACAAGGGTAAAGAGATAAATAGGTAGGGTTTGTATTGATATGTTGATTGTTTGATTAATTTAAATCGGCCATCACCTCTCACATATATATGAGGCGGCTAGACTTTCCATACAAGTAAAAGGACTTCTATAAAGATTACAATTCATAGTATAAAAGTGTGTTTGGTTCAACTGTGGATTTCAAAAAAACTGCTGTGAACTGTGAGCTGTGAAAAATCCACTATGAGATGAGAACTATGACAAAGCTGAAGGTCATTTGCTGAAACAACGGTTAAACTGTGAATTTTATGCGAATCATCTGTAATACCCATAAAACCGTGGGAGAGCAGTCGGCCGGAATTTCTAGCGCCTTGCCGGTCCACCACGCTGGACCACCTTTGACCACCTTGATATCGTCGGACCCTCGCCGGAGTATGTCGGAACTCGCCGAAAACTTGCCGGAGATAGGGGAAGACACGCTGGACATTGCCGGAGTCGCGCCGGACCGCCTCCAGCCACCTTGATATCGCCGAGACCCTCGCCGGAGTTGGTCGGAATTCGTCGAAACCTCGCCGGAGATAGGGGAAGACATGCCGTACCTTGCCGGAGTCGCGCTGGAACGCCTTTGGCCACTTTGATATTGGCGAACAACGCCGTCATCAGATATTTTCCGACGGTACGCGACGTAGAAAAGCTAGCTCGATTATCACCGATCGGGACGCACGAAAGAACAAGTCACCGAGACACACGTACTACACGCAAGCAGCTTGATTGGATCGATCTCCTGCTAGCTTTGCATGCACGTAGGTAACCTGCTGCTACCTCGATGCAATACGCTGGGAATCACTAGTTTAGCCAACAGCCTAAGACCCGTATCGAGAGAGGAGTGAGAGAGCAGGGACGGCGGAGGGGATCTCCGGTCGAGGCGGCAGCAAAGCGGCGGCTCCGGTCAAGACGGCGATCGGTAGCGTCTAGGCGGCGGCAAAGCGGCGGCTGGAACCCTAGCCGTCCGTGTGTTCTCTTCCGCTCGTATTGCCTGATGTAATAGAAAGGAGAATGGCCAGGGGATTGAGGGAAGAAAAACAAAACGATGGCAGTGGGTAATTAAAAGCGGATTTAGATTTCTAACGCGATGGAAGCTGGTCTCGAGCTGCTACGGGATTTCGCTAGGAAAAGCAGCTGCGTTACGATAAGTTGGTGCGGTAAAAAACTCCTTTGGTTCAGATTCTGCGTTGCGACCGCAGAAGTTGGTTGCGGAAGCCCAACCAAAGGCACCCTAAATCGAATTATATCCCTAGTTTAGGCATGTTTCAGACGGCTTGGTACTGAACCAGGACCCAACTACCCTTTTTCGGCTCCTTTAGAAAGTCGTCTTTGTCCTTCCGTGTTGGCCTCGAACTTGCCTTCCCTTAGACTTGACTTCCAGGTCCTTGGGCGTCTCGCGAGTCCCAAATTCAGCTGGCTGCCAAGTCCTTCTTGATCTGCAATTTCTCGGACTTCTGGGTAATCTGTTTTGCCTAGTCCTTTTATTGCCGACTCCTTTATTGAGGACTCTTTATTGCTGACTCCTTTATTGATGACTCGCAGTTTTGCCGGCTCCCCTGTCCAGATTTGCAGCACACTGTCCTGCTACTAGTTTTGGCCATAGAATTTGCATACTAACTCGGATGAAAACGAGCCAACCATCAAACTTGTTCGTCTCGTCGAGACAAGCAACTCAACACAGGCCAATTCTCAAAACAAGTCACCCTTGATGATCTTGGCGGGTCCTTTTCTTTGTGGTTATGTATCATCTGTAAGCTGTTAAACCATGTTAAGAGCAAGAAAGTTGATCCCCATTCTATTCATGTGCAGATTTGATGGGCATGCACTATTTGATTTCACCTGTTACTCTAGCTCTCGGCCTTTTCAAGCTCAGGAAAAATCTGAAGGTAAGAGGAATTTGCTAATTTTGGAAGCTAGCACGAGTTGATTAATGGTTGTCGTAGAGGATGTCAATACCTTTTTGTTTTCTCTGTTTTGCTGTCAGTGTTGTAGGATTTGCTGTCGTTTTTCCATTTGCCAAGTAAATTTCATCAATCTGTAATGTGTTCATTTAAACCAGTTTTTACATAAGTACTCCCTCCGTTCCACAATATAAGATGTTCTAGCTAGCTCACATGTTGGTTAGGTGCAAATCCAAATGAATGTATATACACATTAAAATATGTCCACATACATTTAAATACATGTGTATGTGGACAAAATCTAAAACATCTTATATTTAAGAACGGAGGGAGTATACATTAAATTTACTTCATTGATGTCTCTTTATTGGATAATTTGTTTGAGAAGTATGTTGTCCTGAGAACTTAATTGCTTTCTGGCACACACAAAAGCACACGTTGCTTAGCTTTGCAGCAGATATGTTTCACCTACGTGGCCAATTGTTTTAAGCACAGAAAATAAAATCGTCTTCTTCAAGTTTAGATGGTTTCTCTACTCATTTTCGTTGCCCTGCGACAACTATATATGTACATACAAGTAACTAAACTTTAGTTAACCTAACTCTCGTGTGTCTCATTGCTAATTTCAGAGATCTCCGTGCCGTTGCACATGTGGGCATGCGCGTTCAGGGAGTGTGGTGCCGACAAAGAGATGGTGTCGGTACCGCTGAGTCAGTGAGAGCCAAAAGAAGCAAAGCACACAGGAGCATCCTAACGCCTCCAGCGTTCCAACGACCGGTGGTCTTTCTTTTTTGAATTATTGTGTTATGTTTTGGATTTCAAGTGCGAAAGGAGATGTTCTTCCCTCTCAGGTTTTTGGAAATACTTCATTTCTCCGATTTTCTTTGTAGTATGGAACTTGCCTGACTGCTTCTGGAAAAAACAAGATTTTGTGGAAGATCGCTTTTGTCATCCGTAGCAACGCACGGGCACTCAGCTAGTTATATACAAGATAAGTCATCCGTGAAACGGAATTATGATTTCGCCAATGACCCTAAGAAAGAAGTGAAGCATGCAGCTTAAAAAAATCGTGCATTACAATAAAACCCGAACCGGATTTCAGCTAGTTCAGAGCACTCAGTTAATGTAGACTTATCATTGTAAAATCAACATAATCTGTAAAGACCAATTTTTTTATGGGAAAATCTACGTTTAGAACGGTCGGCAGGTAACGTTTCACGGCGGACCAATCACGTCGCTTCGCTCCCACCACACACGCAACGCACGTGGGAAGGCACCAGACCCGATCCCCTTTCTCCGTCTCCCTGCATCGACCAAAGCTGCCGCCGGCTCCCCATGGCCCCCCTCCCTCGAGGCTCTCCATGCTCCTCTCCTTCTGAACACCACCACTAGGGAGCACGGCCATGACTCGATTCTCCACCCGTACCCTGCCCGAGCTCGCGCCTCCCCTCTGCGACGAGCTCGCCTCCGCCCTCGCGCCCGGCCGCCTCCGCTCCTCCTCCTGCTCGAGCACGCCGGCCAGCGATTAGTCTTACCAGGCAGACCAATCACGTACTCGTGTCTCGTCTCCACACGACAACACTCATCTCCTCCAAGTCCTCTCCTATCCCTTCTCCTGGTATAGGAACCAGGTCCAGGGCTACACAGCCAAGGTCTCTGCTTGTCGCACCGAGGAGCACGACGAGGCGTGCGCCTTCAGGATCCTCACCTGTGAGCAGGGCTGCTGCTACTGCTATGCAGGCGGCATAAGGAATTGCGGCGGCTCCCGGTGGTGGTTTGGTGGCTGCCGTGGTGGGGGAAATAGTACCTTTGCCCTCGTTGATACATTTGTGAGTCTGGCTTCTTCCTTCCGATGTGTATGTGTCTGTGTCCTGAACTTGTTAGACCCAATTCCTCATAGAGTCACAGAAAGACTCCAAATTGTTTTCTCTGGCCATGCACTCCACCTATAGATAGATGTTCTTTGGTCTCACAGTAATTACCTTGTTAATGTTCGGCAAATCAGTGATGGATAGAGTAGTGGTGTTGTGCTGGTGGTGCCGGAGTTTGGTATAACTAGTGCTAGTTCTGTGATTCTGTAGGTAGATTTCATGAAACTGGAATTGCAGAAGCTTTTCAGCTGAGCCTGGACATGTTCCTCATGTCTTGTTCTGAATTTCTGGTTCAGTTGTACCTGAATAAGAAGAGATGATTAGTACTTCGTGGGCAGATTTTGTGTAGAAGAAAATGTAACCATAAATCAGCATGTTTTTCTGTTCAGTTGACTATATGTGTCGCCTCCCTTGTAATTAATTTCCCGTGCTTAGTTTTGGTCTAGATGAACAATAACTAATTTCAGAGATCATGTGCACGTATATGCATGTTGTGCTGATAGTTTCATTTGCAAAGCTTTCTTCTACACTCATGAGCCTTGCTTCTATATTAGGCTACACGTTTATCATTTGTATTGGATATCTGTTTGAACCAATGGATAGTCCATTTGAATTTATTGAACACTTTATATGAATTGACGAAATGCCAATTCAGTGTCTAGCGACACAACCGAATGACCAACGTGTAGCTAAGGGAAGAAAAAAGATAATTGGAATCCCCCTACTTCATGTACTGTTAACCCAATCGCATGAGCAGGTGCTGAAAGATGACATCCAAGTAATGTTTAGGGATGAGAGTTTTGTAACACTAACTTCATGTGAACTTTTCTCTTGTGCATTCGTTGTGTAACACTGGCCTGCTGCGTCAACTCGAATAGACACACGAAGTCCCACTTTTTTTTGTTCTTCAACGCTGGAGCGGGTTGATTCGCATGTCGCCGTCGTTGCCCCCGAGTTTCCGCCTGCTCGCTCAACCCCTCCTTGTTGCCCCGGGCAGACTGAATATGCTGTTAGCAAGAGCCGAGGGACGTTTCTTGTCGGGTGACGCGTCGCCGACCTCATCGGTGACGTCGGGATCTTGTCGGAACGTTGCCGGACCACCATGTACTGATTAAGTTATCCTACTCTCTCGGTACAATTACCCACCCATACTCGTGTAGTTACCCACGTCGTACTAATTAAGTCACCATGTGTTTATGATGTGTCTATCCACCACGAAATCGATTTAGTTACCCTCCTCTCTCGGTTATAGTTACCCATCCAAGCTTGATAAAGTTATCCATGTGTTCGTGATAGAGTTATCCACCACGAAATTGATGTAGTTGCCTCTCTATAGGTAATAGTTACCCACTCTGTACTAATGGAGTTATCCACTATGTAATGATAAAATTACCCATGTGTTCATGATGCGGTTATTCACCGCGAAATCGATATAGTTACTATTCTCTCTTAGTAATAGTTACCCACCCTAGAATTATAGAGTTACCCACCTAGGGGTGATAAAGTTACACTAGTAGAAAAAACCTTAGTGTAGTATCAATGCCAAGTTTATTTTCGTGCACCAATCATATTGTCAGTGGCGCACCGAAATACGGCGCGCAACTGCTTTTCGTGTACCGGCGGCGTGTGGAGAAGTAAGCCACACCACTGGTACGGGACCCACGTGCCCACCAGGCGAGAAGTGGCGTGTCGTGTTGTTGGCACGCCACTAACTATTTTTTGCGGTTTAACTATCCTCATCAAATTGATATAGGTACTATGCTCTCTAGATAATAGTTATCCATCCATTACTTATGGAGTTACCCATGTGCTTATAGTTTCGCATTCATATATAAAGTCCACATAGTTACCCCGCTCTCTAGAAATAATTAACAACTCGGTACCTATGGACTTACCCATCTGTTTTAGGGTCTAGTTGCCACCATGAAGTCGTTGTAGTTACTCTCCTCTTTAGGTAATAATTACCCACCTAACATTGAAGGAGTTAACCAGGTGTTTAGTGCATTGTTATCATCACGAAATTGACTTAATAACCTAATAATTACACTCAGTACTTTTATGGAGTTACCACACATTCTAATATAATTATCCACCACGAAATCCATATAATTATCCTACTCTCTAGTTAATAATTACCCACGTAATACTTATAGAGTTACCTGTGCGTTGATGATCTAATTATCCACCACGGTCGATATATTCCACGTCCATATCGTTATCCACCTAGTACTTATAGAGTTGTCTATATATTCATAATATAGTTATCCATTACAAAATCGAGTTAGTGATCCTATTCTATGGGTAATAGTCACCCACTAAGTACTGATGAAGTTACCCACACACTACTTATGAAGTTACCCATGTGTTCATTATATAATTATCCATCATGAAACCGATGTATGTACCTACATTCTCGGTAATATAACCCACCAATATTTAGAGTGACCATCTATTTTAGTGTGTAGTTTTCACCATGATATCGACATATTTATCACCATTCTACTTAGAGCATCCACAGTGAGAATGCTTATGGAGGCGCTTAAGAAATAAAAATAAATAGAACGTAAAAAGATAAGGAGCAAGCGCTCATGTCCAGCAACGCTGGTCGCTTATTTGAGGCGCTAAGTTAATCAAGATCGCTCCGTTTCCATGTTGTGAGCAAGGAAAAAACGAATAGCGTCCGACGACACCTCTTGCGTCCGACGCCCGGGATTCTAGCTGCAACCGTCGATGGACTGGGATTTGGATCCTATCGCCCAACTCTAAGCATCGCGCTGTGGATGCTCTTATAGAGTCTGGATAACTAGTTTTAAGCAAAAAACGTTGACATGGTGGGTAACGTACATATTACAGTCTGGATAACTCACGTGTTAGAGGTGGGTAAATTTTGGGTCCGAAAAAAAAGTCGTCGAAACATATCAACAATGGATCTAGTTTTGAAATCTCGTCGCGCCTAATCCAACGGTGAAAGTAGATTCTGAATCGGATAAACGGTTTGGTCTATAAAACGTTTTGAAATTCAGATTTTGTATTTAATTTGTATGGTAATCAGTTTTGTCTTTTAGTGTTCATGGTGGTAGTGGTAGAATATTTCTCACCTTCAGCCAGCACGCGCGCGCGAGGCATTGATTTGGTCAAGATTCGTTCGAAGGAAAATAACGCCGCGCAAGTGGGTCTCCGATCGAATGAAACGTTCTATGGATAGTGCTAATTGCAGAACGGTCGGTAGGTAGTCGCGTCCTTTTTTTATATATACTTCAGAGTTCAGACTATTCCAACCAATATATTACAAGATTGCCTGCCTGCCAAAATTCGCAACTTTACATAACCAATATCAAAACCTGTCAATGAAAACATGTGATGCTACCGAATGCACCTAAATCTTAGGAAGTCTTTATGCACCTATGCTGCCAAGCCAGAAGAACAAGGGGAACTGCACGATGGCCATGAAGAGCAGGAAGTAGTGCTGCCGCGTGGAGTGCCTCTCGCTGCCCCTCGTCTCCGCGAAGAGCACCCGCTTCATCGTTCTCACCAGGAACACCCCCATGCACAGGCTCATCCACGGCATCATCACGTAGTACGAGTAGGCCCACAGGAGCCTTCCGGCGATTGCAAGGGAGAGCCCCGCAAACAGGTATCCACTGTAGGCCACTAGGTCGAGCAGCGGCACCTCGCCTCCGCCCATCGAGTAGAGCAGCCCTTTCAGGAACACGATCTGTAAGCCCCATCCGATAAGTCCTCTTGAAAACTGAAGATTTATAGCTTCTGGAGTGAACCTGCACGGGTATCAATTGAGTGCTTTAGGAACAACGGGTTTGGTTTCTAGTGTCACCGTTTTGTGGTGTAAGTAAAAGAATGAAAACTCACTTCCCCATGAAGCCTAATGTGAAGCCTGCGAGAATAATGAAGGTACCAAATGCCATGAAAGGGATGTACAGATCTGGCGCGTTTATGTCGTACATTGGAGGTTTGTACGACAACCTGCCACCCACAGGCTCACTTATCCGAGTCCAGTGCCCTGAAAAATAATCACAAATACTTTTATTTTAGTACACCAGGTACAAGAACCAGGTACATATCCAGTGCAGCTGTGGGAGACGTTATACCCTGTGAAGGAACGGAAACAGTATGACTTTCAGCTTGTTCCTGACATACTGATCATTCACATGGAAGTAATACTGTGGGTTGGACAAGTATCTACTGATCTGCAAAGAGCACAGTCAATAATTTAGAGATAGTACGTGATCGATTCGAACACCTGGGATACAAGGTTCTTAGGAGGCTCCTTACATTGCTTTGCATGAATTCTGAACTGGAGCCGATGATCTTTCCCCCATATACTCCTAACCCTGTTTTAAGTAGATCCGAGCTTGGGCTGTAAAATGAATTGTCAAACTGGCCAGGCTGAGGATTTGTTGGGGGCATCTGCATCCCAGGAGGATGGGGATTTCTGTAGTTATCATACATGGCTGCAAAGAAGAAGCAGAGTTAAAATAAAATGGTATGCGAAATGATACATACTCCTGGGGACAGAAAATTAACGTGCATGGTGGTCACAGAAAATTAACTAAAACTAACTGTGAACAAAACATTGGGTACAAAACAGTATATGTACATGAAAACCGGGTTAATCATTCCTGGAGACTATTTGAACAGCATACATCACAGAATAGCTCTGTTCGGCTTCTTAACCATTCAACACTGTATCTTAATAAACAAGATAAATCCGTTGGTGCCATATGGTGCTTTGCATCAAGCTAAAGACTTGATGTGGTAAATTTGTGAAACGTATTATACACTTGAGACTATTTTTAACAGTATACAACACAAAATATCTCAACATGGAAATCTTACTCATTTTATGGTGCGGTGTGAACAAGACAAATTCTAATGGTAACAGAGGAAATCAACTGGTATACATGCCATGCTGCTATACAATAATGACCCATCATAAGCTAAATGAGGACATAAGGTGCAAACAACATATGAACGACAGGGGGGCACAGAGGTTATATTGCGTACTGCTATGGTGGGCAATTTTATTTTTCATAATCACTGGACGCACAATCCAACCGATTTCCTGGACCGAATTCAACCGATTCGGCATCTTAATTATTCGACAGTGTGTCTTAATAAAAAATAAATCTACCCCCCTTTCGACTTCCCAAAGACATCAACTGCATCAAACTAACTAATACAGGCTTCAAAGGTTTCATCAGTGTTGTATCGACGAGAATAATCTATCATATTGCAAGATCAGCCTTACTACTAAGATGGCACGAAGATTATGGCAACCCAACAAGATTAGGGAGCCTAACATCACCCTGCCAATGGTGTTACATCAACATCTTTCGACGCTACTACTAATATCCGGTGCCATGTCCACGGCTACAGAAATCGTCGTTTATCCATAACACCTAGGTACGAATTTGCCGACAACAACTGGCAGATAATAAAGACTTGACGTGGTTAATCTGTGAAATACATATTCTGTAATCTGCACCTCTACTACATGGGGAATCACCTACAACATGGGGGGCGGGCGATTGTCAGACCACCCAGGATTCGCGCAACTAGTAAACAATCGGAAGGCAAAGCAAAGGATTCGATGGGACCTAAAAAGAAGACCCAATCGTTGAAGAGAGGAGAAGAGAGCGGGCAGGGAATCAAGAAACACCCACCCGATTGGTCGTCCTTCCTGCAAGGATAGCTAGATGATCGAGAAGTAACCAGGAACAGGGGTTGTACGAAATCTCTGCCTGGATCGCCTAACGGGGCTGTCGTACGTTCATATATGAGATTCAATAATAATCCGATGGGGAGAGGAAGTAGTCTGGATCCGGTTCGTTCACGGCAAGCAACGAGGAAAGAAGAAGGACGAGACTCACTCTTGGACCGACGGCGGCGAGAGGAGGGTTCCTTGCGTGAGGCGTTCCTTCCTGGGGCTCGGGCGGAGAGGCGGCGGATGAGGAGATGCTGTGGCTGCCGGCGAGGGGAGGGGAGGGGAGGCGAGGCGATGTGGACGGAGGAAGTCGGGGTGGGAAAAGGAGGAGGGAGGAGGGGACACGCGGTGGGTGTCGGTTACCTCGGAGCCAGCCAAGGAGAGCCACGCGCGTTGCAAACACGATACGCGGAGCAGCTTAGTTTGATTTCATTTGATTCGGCAAGAAAAAAGTTCAAATCAACCATTGAACTTGAAGACGAAAAATAAATTGAACTCTGAATTTTGAATCCGAAAGTTGGCATAATGAGCTTATCAATCCTGGACCACCTTAGACCTCTTTGGCGCACCGGGAGTACTACCCCGTGACCGGGATGACGTACTGCCGGGACTGATGATTCAGACCCGGATGTCATATCCAACCCCTTTCTATATCTTTCAAATTCACCACCCTGTTCCCCATGCTGCCCACGACCACATAACTCATGTACGACAGCCTCATAGCATTCACCGCCTCAATCAGCTTCATGTTGAGCTCGTTGGTGGCCTTAACCGTGCCACCGCCGTCAAAGGAAGCACATGAGTGTGAACCATGCCGACACGGGCACTTCCAACCGCTGGTCGGCTTGCACAATGGCCTCGAACGTGGCCGATGCCGTGGAGGCTCTCGACGTTGTGGTAGCGGAGCACGATTCACAACTTCAACACCACATGCAAGTCATTGTAGTCAACGGCGAGCTACGTCGTCGCTGGTACCGAGCAAGTCACACATCTGGAAAACTGGTTTTTTTGGTTGCACAACTGAGCATTCGGGTGCATTTTGATCACAAACCGGAAACGGTATCCGGTTTTGACAGGAACTTTTCAGAAAACCCCCTGCTGTAATATTAGGAGGGCTGTATTATAAAAATCCTGTCATGCGCATGCCATGCAGGTGTTCGACGAAATGCCGAGCGCCGGCTGGACGCCGCCGCCGCCGAGCTTGCGCCCCTCCTTGCCCGGGCGCCGCCGCCGCGCCCCAGCTCGCCAGAGCTCCCGCCCCTCCTCGTGTGGTCTGCGGCACTGTGCTGTTCCGGGCCGATCAAGTGTGTGCTCGATCGGAAACGTTATTCGTTTCTACATACTAGATAACCTGACACGGCGCATGCCCCGCCCTTTAGGTTAATTTGCGTGGTGAAAATCATTATTTGGTACAGTTAAAAAATATCGTTTTTTTTGTTAACTAATTTTGAAGATTAATGAAATTTTGAAATCTGTCAGAATTTGTCTTTTTTGCACGGTCTAAAATGCAACGAATTTGAAGTTTGAAGAGAAATGTATATATGTATGTCCGTTGAAATAAAAAGTTTAAAACATACTGCTACAGTAGCTACAGTGACCGGACGCTTCGC
Source organism: Poa pratensis (assembly GCA_947311845.1). Classification (NCBI taxonomy): domain Eukaryota; kingdom Viridiplantae; phylum Streptophyta; class Magnoliopsida; order Poales; family Poaceae; genus Poa; species Poa pratensis. The sequence goes on from CAMZMU010000098.1 coordinate 41,332,809, forward strand.
GCCATTATATATAGTAGGATAGTAGTTAGTTTGTAATATCTGGAGAACGCAAGGACCTTTGCTTAAAAGAACCACGCATTTTTATTCCGAGAGGCCGATATATATATATTTTTTAAACGCGTGGGTTTTTCTGCAAAAAGTGGCGAGCGGGGCTTTTTTCCAAAAAAATTTATTCCGGAGGGCCGATTTATATTTTTTGGCCGGGAGGCCGATTTATAATTTTTACTAAAACACGAGGGTTTTTCTGCAAAAAGTGGCGAGCGCCAAAAGTGGCGAGCGGGGAAGCCGATTTATATAGGGTGATATACATCTACTTGTGGAATGAAAATTCAAACTGATGACCGAGTGCGAAGAATTGGATAAAATTTGTCAAATGTTTGTGCGAATCTAGATCCGAAATTAAGAATTGGATAAAATTTATCAATGATGCCTAGTTTGGATTGTAAAATAAGCATATGCTCCAATCCTAAACACAACATCTTGTACATCTGTTACCACGGGACGGTATTCAATTGCTGCGAAGAACCCAACCAGGAAGAGCAAGAAAATCCAGAATGCAGAAGTGCAACCTTCCTAAATTGGATGTGCCCTTTTTCGATGTAGCGATAATCCGCTTCCATTTTATTTTCAGTGACATGATTGAGTTGCTGTAAGGTTGAGCACATCGCAATGAGCTCTGCAATGGCGGTGTGCAAGTTCATCTTTTCAAGGAAGAACATGTGCAGGATCAGGATGGCAAAAGATGCTAAGAGGTCAATGACAATCATACAACCCTGCCAATGAAAAACGTGTCACATGAGGATCGAAGGACTAACAAGTGGAGTTGTTCGGTCCACGCGGACGATCTCTTATTTGAACAAAACTCAACACTAGTTTATACTAAACTTTTTGACCTTTTATAACACATCATATCACTATTTTTTTGCTAGTTTTAGTGCAAATTTAACATGCAATCAAAATGTTTTTCTCTTGTATTTAAAAACGTAACAATACACATCTATGTTTGTAATTTAAAGACCGGAGTACATCATGACTTTATTCAATTTTCCATCGCTATTGGCTCAATTTTTATGATTTCATTTCTATTCTATTTAAATCCAAGGAAATCTTAATAGACAACGAATTCACAATCATCTATGAATTAGTTCCCACCATATATATACTACTGAGTTTGTTTCATATCTACAGTAGCTTATAAATACCTAGAGATTTCTAGAACATACGAGGCTAATAAATATAATCAAATATGTTTAAGGAAGGATTGTTAGCTTCGTGTCACAAGTGAAAGAAAACCGACAGTGTAATTTCGGGTTGTCCCCAACCGCATAAAAAAGTGTTCGTTAGCGTCTTTTGGTATCGAAAGTGTTGGGGACATGCCTCGTGTCTTGTAAGCGGCGTCGGTGAATGTGTTGGGGATGGCTGGGTGTGACCGACACTTAGCCAAAATGATAAATTTCAAATCCGTGTGAATGTTTGTGTTGTGCTTTGGACCAAATAGAATGTTCACTAAGAAATCAATAGCTCCCTCCTTTCGTAGGTTATATCTTTGTCTACCCACTAGATCTATATGTGATCTTATCTCCAACTGGAGGAGAACCGCCCAGACATGGCTATTGAATGCAACCATATGGAAATCGTTGCACGAGTTTATACAACTGGGGCGGTTGGCGTTTAAACAATACATTTATAAAAATAATAATTATTTTTGGAAATTTGCTGAAATAATACATCCTCGGTGTGGGTCAGGCCGAAAGGTCCATGTCGCCCACGGCCAGGGCAAAAAGGCCTGTCAGCTTGGGCGAAGCTGACTAGTAGCCTACATATTTATTTTCTTCTTAATTATTGGATTAAAACGAAAATTCCTCAACCTTATTATTATTCGATATGGATTATATATGAAATATATGTGCGTCGACGAGTAGGTTCCATTCCCGTGTTCGGTTTCGAGTTTCTTCAACTGCAATTTCTTAATTTATGACTCGAAATTTGTGCAATTGTTCGATGAATTTTGTCAAATTCGTCGTGCTCAGCCGATCATTTAAAATTTTCTTTCACGATTAGATGTATCTCACTCTTCCCCACGTTGGTTCATGCAGTCATCTTCCTAGCCGCTCTTTTTCTCCAAGGCACTGCCAGAGGGCATCCCAACAACTATAAGGTAGAGCTAGCCGACGTTTGAAAAATATGTTACATCCAGTAAACATGCTTGCGGACAAAGCACCCCTGTGTAAATATTCAGCTCGAGTTCGCTGACACAAGCTTTGCAACATCATCGTACAGGTGGTTCGTGCCAGTTAACTGACGGATAGCGTGCAAGATCCAGACGGCGAAAAGTGCATCGCTGAGTCGGGCTGCATTTCCTGGACCGCAGCTCGGCCCGGTTCAGCTCTTTACCCCGTGCGTTTTTTGCGAATTGAGAGAGGGAGAGGAAACGGGCTTGATTGGTTGGCCCATTTGGCTGGTCGACAATAGAGCATGCTTCGGACGGGAGGGTTCTTCGTCCCGCACCGCCGCCATGCCGCTAAACCTTGCCCCCTAACGCCCTCACCGTCCCCTCTCCGACGCACGCTCTCAGCATCACCACGTGTCCACGGAAGGGCAAGTTATATTGCATTCTTCTCTCTTATTATGCAAGAGGGCGATGGATCGTGAGGCAGTGCAGTTTGCTTTCTCTCAAGTAACTACTTTTTTTAGCAATTCATATCCCACAACAAACATATTCTGCCATCACACGGTATTGAGAGAAGCCATTAGGCATAAGGATCAAACCTATAAGGCTACGATAGTTGTAATGAGGGAAATGTTTAACAAGTATTGGGAGGAAAGAACAATGTCATGCTGCTTGCTACTATGCTATATCCAAGGTGCAAGATGTTTTATATAGACCGAGCCTTCAAACAACTATATGATGAGCACATTGATGATGACGAGGTGGTTCTACCGGACATCGGTGGAAAGTGAGTTCACTTAGTACCGAGTTCTTGCAAAGATGATTGAGGCGATTCTTGACTATCCCGGTTATAGTTCCGTTGCTAGTACGGAAAGTAAGAATCGAGCGCTGAAGTTGTGTATGGACATTAGCAGGAAAATCGTTCAACATGACGACGACATCTCACTTGTGACAGTGAAACGGATGATAAGTCAATGCACGTAAGTATAACCATCTAGGATAACAATGAAATACTGAATTGCTTATTACTAGCAATGTCCAAACATCACAGTGAAATGTATGAAATGGAAAAAAGGGCAAACATTGGAATACTCACGAAATGGGAGGCACACCACGTGATCTCCAGTTTCTATGGTAGGCTACTGCCCTCCTCCGGCCGGGGGAGGCGGCACCTACAGTATGCCGCCGAACCAATATTGCTTGCAGTCATAGGCCGTGCAGAAAGTCTGCAGCGCCGTCATGGTGAGCATCACGAGGGTGGCGAGTAGAGTGAGAATCTTCCACGACTGGAACACGTACCGCTTCATCAACTTCCTCACTTTCACGGACACCCTGTTGTTCCTGTGCGTGTTCACCTCCTTGATCACCCTGTCCATCAACGGCACCTTGCTCGGACGCACCGCGCGGCACATCCCATTCCACATGTCGGCCGCCTCCTTGTCGCTCTTCATTCCGTTGAAGACTATCTTGCATTCCCACAGGATCTTCACGTCCTTGGCCGTGTTGATGATGCCGTTCATCAGCTCCGTGTACCGCGCCATCACCAATTGCCCGCGCACGACGGCAGTCTCGTACGCGACCAGATTACGGAGGATCACCTCGGTGTTCTCGTCGAGGTAGATGACTGGCAGGCTCAGCGTCGCGGTTGCCGCGTCGAAGGCGATCCCGGTGATCCCCTCCGGAGCCGGCACCAACCGCACGCCGCAGTTCGCCAGCTGCTCTACGGACGGGATCTTGATCTCATGCAGCAGCGGCGAGGGTGTGATGGTGCCCATGTTCACGCCCTTCAGCCGCGCCTCCAAATCCACGGAGGCCAACAGCTTCCCAAGCAGCGGCATCAGTGCCGCGAGTTGCGGCACCTTGCTCGTGATCCGCCCTGGGAGGCTCTTGATGAACCGCATGGGTGCGATGTTGAGGCTGGAAACCTTCATGCACGCCTGCTTCACCTTGTCATAATCCGGCACCTGCGGCTCCAGTGCGTCCATGGAGACGACTTCCTCCGGGACCTCCGCCACGTCCTCGGCGATGACGGCCGAGGCTGGCACGATGAAGTTGTAGAGGAGCTCCAGAAGATGGGTGTTATTCGCGACGTCATCGACAAGGGCCAGAGGCACACGTCCCTGATGAAGCGGTCGAGGACGACACACATGGTTTCAGCGGCGACCTCCTGGGAGGCGTGGCGGAGCTGCAACGACTCTGTAAAGAGGAAGAGCGGGATCTGGTTCTCGAGCATCATGGCGTCGCGAACCATGTGGTTGTTCCAGTTGGTCGATGATGACACCATGTCGGTGGCCTCCGTGGCGTGGTAGCCCTTTAGGAAGTCGAGGAGGAAGCACGTGTCGATGGCCATCATCAGTGCCAGCGTCTGCTCGTTCATCTCAAGGAATCTGCGGTCATAGTAGTTCATTTTTACACAATTGATAAATTCTTATCAGAGGACTTTTCATAGAGAGCAATGTTAAGCAGGCCATGTGTATGCGCATGTATTTGAGCATGTCACAAAAAATAAATTACTAGGAAGATATCAAAATATGCATGCAGGACCATATTTCGGGAATGGGGTTCTTCATTTTTGATCTGCGCAGTTTTAAATGTGATGATTTCTGGGTGTTCTTCAAGCTTTGGGGCAATGGTGGCCCGGACTTCCGCAGAGAGTTTCGTTTGTGGCAAAGGGAGGAAGATGATTCCTGGACTACTGTCACCCGCAAGCAATTCTTGTTGGGCAAAGCTCCTTCTTATGCCAGAGTCTCTTCTCTGCTCCCGCTGGACATGCCGTCTCCTGACATCCCTAAGGATACTTCCCTGCCAACTTTCATCCACAGGCTCACTCTGAAGGAACGCGAACTCCTTCAGGTTGCGATTTTCTCAGGATTTTCATTCAGCCAAGTCTTAGTGGAATTCAGGCGTTTGCATGATCTGCCGTCATCTCTGGACTGTCTCTCAGATGCGCAACGGGAAGAAGTCAAGGACATCATTTCAAAAAAACCTTCCATGATTGAGCTGCAGAAATGGCTGGCTATCCCGCGATTACAGGACGTTCCTTAGTTTCAGGAACAGTTTGCTCCGGAGACTGCGGCGGGAAATGGTCCAATTCAAACTGCGGACACCCGTACCCCTGTTTTCCAGCGTCTTGAGCCTAAGGAAGGTAACAGAATTTCAGCCTTTGAAAGGCTTCAGCCCAACAACTCGACGACGGCCCAACAGCAGGAACAGAGGCATAAACAACGAGAGGCCTTGGGGAAAAAAAATCAAGTTTGACCTCGCTGCCTCTTGTCTGGACATTTTAGGTATGAGTGTAAGTCCAAAATTTGTTGCTATGCATGCAATCGATTTGGCCATATTCAACGGGATTGTGATTTTCAGCTGGAGCAGCCCGCAAGACAAGCTTATGTTCCAAAAAAGGTAGCCCCTGACCAATTGGAAATTCAGAAGGAAAATACAGTCATAATTCAGCAAGGTATCCGAGATTTTAATGTGCCAGACTTAAATCAACCTCCTTTGGAAACTATGGATTCCCCCTCTTTTGGCAATTTTGGGTCATCGATACCTGATTTTGCCACGTGTCGTGCATCGACGGTTGATGGGACTGCTCAGGAGGCCGGACATGTCCCCTTACCTCAATTCAGCTTTGGATTGTCTCCAAACACCTTGCATCCGTCTGCCGCTTTGTCTGCTCAACCTCCGAACTCGTAGCACACCTCAGGCGACCTCGTGCAGCCTCGCACAGGTGCTTCAATGGCGAACTTCCCGGTGGATCCGATGCGGTTCACTCCTGGCCGCTACGGGATCATTGATGTCGCTGGCCGGCCGCAGCATTGCAGGTATCACCTAAGTTCCTCTGCAGTTCGTCAGCATGAAGATGTCGCTATTGCCACAGTTCATCCAGCTCTGCCGCCTGACACGCCGTTTGCCAATGTTCGAGCACTGATGCACCACTTCATTGGGCAAGTCTGTGGGTTTCAGTTGGAAGTGGTTCAGAGGTGCCCTATAGGGGATGCTTATGTTCGTCTTGATTCACCTTCTGATAGAGATTGGCTAGTGGAGCGTAGTCCGCATAATGTTAACGGGCTTCAGCTTTCTTTTGTTCAGCACAACAAAGGTACTAGCTAATCACCGTCATCTGCAATACAACCGTGAGTGTTGGTTAATGCTTTTAGCCTTCCCTTTGGATTTGTGGGATTTAGAGCATGTCAAGGGTGATGTGAAGGATTTTGCTACTCTGCTTATCTGGGACAAGGAAGCTAGTAGTTATGGGAGGGTTATTGCTAAAGTTCGTTTGTTGGAACTGTCTGATGTGCCTTACAGTTGTGTGGTGTCCAACAAAGCTGGGGACGAGTCTTGGTCTGTCCCAATTTTTATTCTCAGTCAAAGATTGCTGGGTGATCTTCCGGCTGATGAAGACCTCCCTCCACCTGACGGTGGCACGCCACACCCTATGCCTGACCTGAACTTGGGGCTACAATTGCCTGAACAACCTGTTGACTGGCCTGCTTGGCAACCACAAGGTGCAGTTGGTGAGAACAACCTGGGGCATGGCAACGCTGGGGGGGGGAGTTTGTCTTTCATGGTCCTAACCTGAACCAAGTTGGCCAGAACCTGGATGTGATCTTCCCACAACCAATTGTACAACATGGTGTTCATGAACTTGCTGAGGACGATTTCCTGGAACTCAATGATTTCCTTAATCCTGTTAATCATAATGCTGACAATGTACAGGAAAATGAAAATGGGAATCTGCAGAATAATGGGCAGGTTATTCCAGCTGCAGGCAAAGAAGATGGGGATGAGAGCACTATTACTCTCACCATTAGCTCGGGTTCATCTGATGCTGCTGTTGGCCATGCTATTTTACCTGACCTCAATCAACCTCATGCAGTTCCCCCTTGGTTCCCCATGATAACATTGTTTTAGATGCACAGATAGCTGATCTGCAGGCTCCTCAGAATGTGATACATCCTGTGCAACATTTGTTGGAAGAGGTGCAACATCAAGTGCAGCCCCAGGTTATGGAGATGCAGCATGATATGGAGTTAGTGTAGCAAGATGATATGATCATTGATCAGCCTCAGTTTGCGCAGCAGAATGATTTTGTGGACCCCCAGCCTCATTTCCCAGACCCACCTCTTCTGAACAATAATATACAGCTGGGTATGGTGCTCACTCAGGATTTTTCTACTGTTACTGCTCGTATTCACCACTCTGTTTCTAGAGAAGGCTGCCGGGCTTGGGAAGCCTTTTTCCAGCCCAAAGACAACACCCAGGCCCAGGTGCTTATGCCCAATGGGTTGATTTCCTCACAGCTAGGCTGCTCACCCCAGAAAATTTTCCTTGGGCCAAAAGCTTCCTGCTGTCTAACATGTGGGGGCTCATTCAGGATTTGGCAACAGCTTCCTCTGTCAGATGTTTTTCCCTGCCGGCTAAATGCCCTTCTGCTAAAGGACCAACCTGCTTTCTTACTGAAGCCGTTGATGAACTGTCACAGGGGTTCTCTACTCCGCAAGCTCTATCAAAGAAAGTTGTTGTGAAGGACATCCCCTCCACCTCTCGCCTTCATGTCTCGAGAAGAGCAAGCAAAGCCCCTGCAGTGGCAACTGAAGTGAGGCGTAGCGATAGAATCAAGCAGCTTATCAGGGCTTTAAAGCTAGAACCTGTTTTGATAAGAATTGTCTTGCTTGCTCTGCCATCCCTCCAACTCTGCAGCCTAGAATTGTCAGAAATCTTGCAGACACCTTTGATTTAGCTAAGGATGATGTTGCAGAAACTGTAACACCCAGGTTACTTAGGGAATAATTAAAAGTCTACTACCTAATTAATTGTGTGCTTAGATGAGTTTTTGTTTGCCAGCATTTTTTTAAAATGAGCTTATGCATGCAAATTACTAGAAGTCTTTGTCTTATATGCATGAAAGTTAGTAAAATAGAACTAGTCTCATCTCACGTACACTCTTGAGTGCATGCATCGATGGTGATTGGAGCAGCTCATGCATGCACTGCTATTTGTGTTGTTTGCGTACTGCTTGGTTAAGTCTTAGGTAAGAATGAGATAATGCTTTCCATCAGCTTGTACTGCTAGCAGATAAGGTTGTACTACATGCACTGCGCACTAGATATTTTGCATGTAGCTTGGCTGAGAAGGATCGATCAGGGGTACGTGTTGAGCTCTGGTATCAGGAGGTAGTACGTGTCGCCAGGGGATAGATGCTTACCATGCACGTACCTGGGGATGGAAATATCTAGCCCACACTTATCCATCGTTGGAGTCCAAAATAAATCCATTCTCTTATCCTTGGGCTAGTATAAATAGAGGACCCAGGTGCTGCTGCCGGAGCACATCGGGCAGAGTTTAGATAGACCAATAGAATCAGAAGGTGTGGATAGTGGCCAGTGCACAAGCGCTGCTGTGCTGCTCGTGTGGGGAGCGACGGAAGTATAGTCTAGTACTGCCGAAGTGCTAATCAGGCAGGTGGTACCTCTGCTACTCCTAACTTGCATCGTTGTTGCTTCGTTGAGATCCTATATTATGGAGGAGATGCTGTTTGATTATGTCTCCTCACTTCTGGCCGTACTATCCGTGGGATGGTCTCGGCGCTTGTTATCCGCTGTTGTTGGTCTGATACTATCCGAGATGAAGGTGCGATGATAAATAAGAAATCATCATAAGTTTAGTTGGACTCACGCGGTGTCGTGGGATTTGATATCTCGGCTTTGTATCAGCAACCTCTTTATTTTTCCACATGACAACCCTTTTCATATTGGTGTCACGACTGCAAACATATTGTACCGGTCACAGTTCGGGTATGGGACTGTCTGGACTCTCCAATGGGAACGACACTTGGTCCGAACAGGGTATCGGCGATGGATTCCTTGGGAACGGCCCATACTAGTAAGTCAAGTCGTCGTGTCCCGGCGGGTTAAAGAGTTCTGCTCGTTCTGGAGCCTGTGTGGTTCTGGGCGAGGTTGTCGATGTCGGAGTACCCCTCTTAAGAGTGTAAAAGTGTGAATATTCACCCCTGTGAGTCCCGGGTAGGGAACCTTGCTGGTCACATGTGATACCAATTATTCCTTTCTCCGTTTCTGTTATATCTTTTCCATTATTACCACATTCGATTCCGGTTCATTGATATGCCGCTCTATGTTACCTTGATTAAATCCAGTCCACCAAATATTATCTTGTTTATACTCATTCAATATTCTTTTGCTCATATTCCATCGTTGTGAAATCTTGCCTTCATGCTCCTTTGTTGAATAGTATGTACTACTTGCTGAGTGTGAATTTCATACTTACCCTTGCTTAATTCATATTTTTGCAGAGCTAAGTGGTAAGGATCTTGAGCATAGCGCTGAGCAGTAGGCGTAGCGACGCGTCGGGATGGGAATAAATAAAATGCTTAGAAGTTTATTTTCAGCAAGAACTTTGTATCACCGAATAATGAATAAAGTTGTCTTTGAGTAGTATTTTGATATGTAAAGTTTTAAGCCTCACACGTTTGTAATCTTCGGTTTATAAACGTGTGGCGGCTGTTACGTCCAGCCCAGTTTGGGGGCGTGACAGAAACTACTGGGCCTTCTTCTTCTGGTGCTGACAAGCCTTCCAGGCCTACTGTGGTACCTGAGGCTGGGAAAAAAATCTAGCATCTGTGTGGGTGCTAGGAAGGCCAAAAAAGTTGCAAAGAAGTCTAAAGATGATGATAAGACCACCAAGAAGAGAAAGAACTGAAGAGGAGACAGGGGGGTGTACCTACTTCTGGGAAAAGCTTCTTTTGAGTGGTTGTGGCACTAGTCGGTTTCGGTGCCTCTTAGGGTTTATGCTTTTCCCTTTGGGGTTTTACTGCATTGTGATGTTCTTAATTTAAGACTATTTTCTTGTCGCTGCTGTATCCTATATGCTGTAATGCTATGGGAGGAACTGAATACCCTTATGTTATGCAATGAATCTACAACTTTGGTTTGTTTTGGACTGGAATATTAGAGGAATTAATGATGAAGCAAAATGGCCATTGATCACTAATAAAATTGAGGAAAGTAAAGCTCAAATTGTTTGTTTTCAAGAGACTAAGAGAGAGCATTTTGTTCTTGCCTATTTGCATAAGGTTTTTCCACGACGTTTTGATAGTTTTCACTTCCTACCGTCTGTGGGGAGGTCTGGAGGTTTGTTGACCGCTTGGTGCAGTAATAAGTTTGCTGGGGAGTTGCTATCTCAAAATGAGTTTGCTCTTTCAGTCGAGTTTACCTCGGTCCAGTCTGATGAAGTGTTTGTGGTCACCAATATTTATGCTCCTTGTCAGCATGATCGGAAGCAACGGTTCCTTGACTGGTTCCATGATTAGCTATGGTTCCTGATCTAAATTGGCTGCTTGTCGGTGACTTCAACCTCATTAGAACTCTTGAAGATAGAAATCGTCCTGGTGCGAATCACCAAGAAATCTTTCAGTTTAATGAGGCAATTTCACACCTTGGCTTGATTGAAATACCGTTAAAAGGAAGGAGATTTACATGGAGTAATATGCAGCAACATCCTTTGTTGGAACGATTGGATTGGTTTTTCACTTCACAAACCTGGACCTTAACCTATCATGTCACCATTGCTTACCCTTTGGCTATGACGACCTCTGATCATGTTCCCTGTGTTATCTCCATTCAGTCTTCAGTGCCCAAGGCTTCCATATTCCGGTTTGAAAATTTCTGTCTTGAGTATGAGGATTTCTTGCCCTTCGTTACAAATATCTGGAGGCATTCTATTCACTATGCTGATGCTGCTTGAAGGATTGTTGCAAAACTCAAACTTCTGAGAAATGCTTTGAAAAAATGGGCTAGAAAGCATAGCAACCTTAAAATGACAATTGAAAATATCAACCACATTATTGGTTTGCTGGATTTTGCTGAAAAAGCCAGGGATTTATCAGTACAGGAATGGCAGCTCCGAGAGCAGCTGAAGGAACTTCAGGCTAGCCTTTTACATAAGCAGACTCTTTATTGGAAACACAGAGGGAAAATTAAGTGGATCAAGCTGGGAGATGAATGCTCTAAATTTTTCCACTCCCTAGCGTCCACTCAGCACAGAAGGAATCAGATCTCTAGCCTCACTTCTCCTGATGGTTTGGTACACACTGAACATGCTGATAAAGCAGCCTGGCTCCTTCATGCCTATAAGGACAGACTTGGACAGTCGGAACCACATGAGATGCTCTTTGATTTAAATAACCTTATTCAACCACATCCAGGTCTCGAGGAATTGAACTGCCTTTCTCTCATGATGAAATTGATGGAGTGGTTAAGCTGCTTCCAAATAATAAGTCTCTTGGTCCGGATGGATTTACTTGTGAATTCTTCAAGAAGTGTTGGCCAATTATCAAGCAGGATATGTATGATCTCTGTGACCAGCTCTATCATGGTACCCTCAGTGTTCAGAGCATAAACTCCTCCTTCATCACTCTAGTTCCCAAAAAAGATGTGCCGGTCAGTGTTAATGATTTCAGGCCCATCTCACTCCTCAACTGTGTCCTGAAAATTCTCACAAAGATCCTGGCCAATCGAATGAGAACAGTCATCCTGGAGTTGGTCCACAAAAATCAGTATGGTTTTATAAAATTGCGCACAATACAAGACTGTTTGGCTTGGGGTTTTGAGTATGTTCATCTATGTCACCAATCCAAGAAGCCCATTGTGCTCATCAAGTTGGATTTTGAAAAGGCTTTTGACAAGGTGGAGCACTCTGTCATTTTGGACATTCTCAAGCATAAAGGGTTTGGGTCTAAATTCTGTGGTTGGGTTCAGGCCTTGTTCTCCAATGCTATTTCGTCAGTTATGCTAAATGGAGTTCCAGGAAACAAATTTATTTGTAGGAGAGGTGTGAGACAAGGTGATCCTCTCTCTCCCACCCTCTTTGTGCTTACTGGTGATTTGTTGCAATCTGTTCTCAATGAGGCTCTGCAGTCGGGTCTTCTTCAGTTACCACTTCCTGTGGCCTTCACCCCGAACTTTCCTGTTATCCAGTTTGCGGATGATACCCTGGTCGTTTTACCTGCGGATTGTGTGCAGTTGGAGAGACTAAAGTTGATCCTTGATGAATTTGCTATCTCCACCGGACTTAAAGTGAACTATAGCAAGTCTAATATGTATCCGATAAATGTGCCTGAAGACTTGATGCCCAGCTTGATTGAAGCTTTCAATTGCCAGCCCGGAAGCTTTCCGTTCACCTATTTGGGTCTCCCTTTGGGGACTGCTAAGCCACGGATGGAACACTTGATGCCTTTGGTTACTCGGGTGGGCAGAAGGTTACAAACTTGTTCTGATTTTTTAACATCTGTTGGCCGCCTGGAGATGGTTAATTCAGTATTATCATCCTTGCCCACTTTTTACCTCAGTTCCCTCAAGTTACATGCTGGCATTCTGGTTCAGGTAGATAAGTACAGAAGGCACTGCCTATGGAGGAAAAAGGCCTGGAAAACAAAAATCCACCGCTTGCTGCTTGGTCCATGGTTTGCAAACCGAAAAAACAAGGTGGGCTTGGAGTTCTCAACCTTTATGATCAGAATAAATGCTTGCTTATGAAGCACCTTGACAAATTTTTCAACCATGATGATCAGCCTTGGGTGCATTTAGTTTGGGAGAAATACTACCAAGCTGGTTTACCTCCGGTCAAATTAGCAGATTGTTCCTTTTGGTGGCGTGATTGCTTGAAGTTTCTCCCAGATTATAAGGAACTGACGGTCTGTAAGATGGGGCCTGGCAAGACTGTTCTACTTTGGAATGACCTCTGGTCGACTCAAAGGCTCTCTGAAGCTTTTCCTCATTTAAGTTCCTTTGCAATCAGTACTGCAACTTCGTTTAACCAGGCCAAGGAAAGCACCTCTTTGCTGGATTTGTTTCACCTACCTCTTTTTGAGGAAGCATTTGAGGAATTCCATGAATTTGTTTTACTGATTGATCAGCACGATGGGGTGGCTGCAGATGTTTGGAACTACAAATGGGGTGCTAAGTTTGCTGTCAAACAGGCTTATAATAGTCTTCATGCTGGCCCAGCTCCACATGCAGCTTACAATTGGTTATGGAAATCCTGCTGTCAAAAAAACACAAGGTTTTTGGTTGGCTGCTGCTTGTGGATCGATTGAATACCAGAGAGATGCTGTTGAGGAAAACTTTCTTCTTACCGGATTACACTTGTGTTATGTGTAATTCCGAGGTGGTGGAGTCCAGAGATCACCTTTTCTTCCATTGCCCTTTTGCTCGCACCTGCTGGAGATCGCTAGCTCCTTCTGCAGTTTTAGATGGAAGACAGGGCATTGACTGTAGCAACTCCTTTGTATCTTTATTTTCTCGCATTGTTGTGCCAAGAGTAGCCTCTAATGATAAGATGATGCTTAATTTTGATTGCTGCGCAGAAACAGATTTTTGCTGTTCACTGTACGAAATTCCTAAAATCACCAGATTGTTAAAAAATCTGAAATTTTTGTGCGTAATCTTTATGAATGTCTGAAACTTTCATTAGTTCAGAGTTTCTCGATCTGAGCGTCGTAAGTGCCTCGAAAAAATTCGTCTTTGCGGACTGTTCTGTTTTAGACAGATTATGCCTTTTTATTTTGCATTCTCTCTTTTACTAGTGTTGAGTGAAATTCTTTTTTGGGTGGAAGAGCTTCACATAACATCAGTGGCTGTAGCTAATGTTTAAAGTAACAAATCATATTGCGTCTTTACAGAACATGTGAATTTTTGATTATGCACTAACCCTCTAATGAGATCTACTTTGAGTTTGGTGTGACGGAAGTTTTCAAGGGTCAAGAGAGAAGGATGATATAATAGGATCAAGAAGAGTGAAGAGCTTAAGCTTGGGGAGGCTCCCATGGATCTCCCCAGCATATTTCAAGAAGACTCAAGCGTCTAAGCTTGGGGATGCCCAAGGCATCCCCTTCTTCATCGTCAAAATTATCAGGTCATCTCTAGTGAAACTATATTTTAATTCTTTCACATCATATGTGCTTTTCTTGGAGCGTCTGTGTGTTTTTATTTTCAGTATTGCACTTTTATTTTCAATAAAGCTTGACTGGACCCTAGCATTCTTGATTGGGAGAGAGACACGCTCCGCTTTTTCATGAGAATACTCCTATTCTTCACTTATATTTGTTGAGTATTCATATCTAGCGCTGTTCAGCTTTTAGCTCTTGTTTTCATGTATCTCTTGTCAGAGCTATTAGCTTTCTTTTGTAGAAAGTACTCTCTTGCTTCACTTATATTTGTTTGGAGAGTTGATGAAATAAATTGATTGGTGTTTGGTTGGTTCAGAAAATGTTGCATGTGGTAATTGGTATAAGGAAAAACTTGCTTAATCTTGTAGATCACTAAAATGGATAACTTGATGCTTGTCAATTGTTTTGAGTTAACAAGTAGATCATGATTAAATTGTGCATCACATGAGTTAAGCCTATTAGTGAAGAACTACCGTAAAGCTTGTTGAAAATTTGGTTTGCATCGGTGGTACCTCTAAGGTCTAGATATTTTCTAATAACAGGGTTTGGTTAACAAGGAAGACGGTATGAAGTCTTATAACGTTTGCAATATGTTTGTCATATAAAACTTGGTGTACGGGTTGATATTCTTGTTTGCTTACATAACCTTGCTAGCCTAAACTCTGTACTGAGAGGGAATGCTTCTCGTGCATCCAAATCCTTGAGCCAAAATCCATGCCATTTGTGTCCACCATAACTACCTATATGTGGTATTTCCTTGCCACTCCAAGTAAATTTTTCATGTGCTACCTTTAAATTATTCAAAATGTTATTATTCCCTTTTTGTGTCAATGTTTACTAGCTCATGAGGAATTAGTGTGGTTATTCTTTATTCTATTTGTCGAGTGGACTTTTACACCTGGACTAGTGGCATATACATCCGCTTATCCAATAACTTGCAAAAAGAGCTGGCAACGGGGTGCCCAGTCCCAATTAATTACAACTTTAACCAATTAATTCTCTTCACACTTTTGCCCTGATTCATCAGTAAGCAATGACAAACAGTGAAATACCTGAATGTGTGTAAACCAAAGAGAAAGAGGGATGATCTGCCTTGCTGGTAGAAATAACGTCCTTCATGGGAGCCGCTCTTAAAAGTCCGTTCGACAGGTAGAATACTGTTCTCACCCGCTACCATTCGTTGACAATTAACAAACACCTCTCAAAAATAGATACTCCTCCATGGTATGTGATTGATGGAAGGCACCCGAGGATTCGGTTAGCCATGGCTTGTGTTAGCAAGGTTGGGAGGAGTATCAAATATTTTATGCAATCTCTATATGCTTTCAAAAACCTAAAAGCTCTAGCACATGATTTAATCCCTGCTTCCCTCTGCGAAGGGCCTTTCTTTTACTTTTATGTTGAGTCAGTTTTCCTATTCTTTCTGTCTTCCACAAGCAAACACTAGTGTCAACTTTGTTACAACATGCGTTATATGCAATGTATTGGACTTGTTATACTACTTTGTGTTGACAATATCCATGAGATAAATATGTTGAAAGTTGAAGCAAATGCTGAAACTAAATTCTTCCTTTGTGTTGATTAAATACCTTTTGTTAGAAACTATTGCTTTATGAGTTAACACTTATGCAAAACTGTTTGATGCTTGTCTCGAAAGTACTATTCATGAAAACGTTTAGCTTGTGTGATTCATTGTTTACTCATTATCTATTTGTAGCAAATTATAGACCATTGACTTGGATCACTTCATTCATTTACATGTGCCTTGCAATATTATATGATCAAGATTATGATAGTAGCATGTCACCTCAAAAATTATTTGTTTTTATCGTTTACCTACTCGAGGACGAGTAGGAACTAAGCTTGGGGATGCTGATACGTCTCAAACGTATCTATAATTTTTGATGTTCCATGCTTGTTTTATACCAATTGCTACATGTTTTGCATCTACTTTATATCACTTTTATACATTTTTTGGGACTAACCTATTAACAAGATGCCGAAGTGCCAGTTCCTGTTTTCTGCTGTTTTTGTATTCCAGAAAAGCTAGTCTGGAAATATTCTCGGAATTGGACGAAACTACACGGGGTGCCTATTTTTCCAGAACACGCCTGACGGAGCGAAGGAGCAGCAGAGGAGGGCCACCAGGGCCCACACGCCAAGGGCGCGGCCCCCCTCTGCCGCGCCCTGGGGTGGTGTGGGCCCCTCGGGGGTCCGCAGCCGCCGCCCTTTCGCCTACTTATTCCCCCCGACGCGAAAACCCTAAGTACCTGAGCAAATATCCACGAAAAGTTCCAGAGACGCCGCCGTCGTCAACCCTAGCTCGGGAGGGTTCAGAACCTCTTCCCGGCACCCTGCCGGAGAGGGGAATCGTCACCGGAGGCTTCTACATCGCCATGCCTGCCTCCGGAGTGATGCGTGAGTAGTTCATCCTTGGACTACGGGTCCATAGCAGTAGCTAGATGGTTGTCTCTCCACTTTGTGCCATCATGTTTAGATCTTGTGAGCTGCCCTACATGATCAAGATCATATTATTGTAATGCTACATGTTGTGTTTGCTGGGATCCGATGAATATTGAATATTATGTCAAGTTGATTATCAATCTATCTTATATGTTATTTAAGATCTTGCATGCTTTCCGTTACTCGTAGATGCTTTGGCCAAGTAGATGCTTGTAACTCCAAGAGAGAGTATTTATGCTAGATAGTGGGTTCATGTCTCCGTTTAACCTGGGACAGTGACAGAAAGTTCTAAGGTTGTGGATGTGCTGTTGCCACTAGGGATAACCTAACGATGCTATGTCCACGGCATATGTGTTTGTTTACATTACGCACTTTACTTAATGCAATTATCCGTTGCTTGCAACTTAATACCAACGGGGGACTCGGATGACAACCCGGCGGTGGATTATTAGTCATAGATGCTGTTGGATAACGATCTATGTATTATGTCGTAATGCCCAATTAAATATCATAGTAGTCAACATGTCATGTATATGCATTGTCATGCGCTCACTATTCGTCAATTGCCCAGCTGTAATTTGTTCACCCAACATGTTAGTTATCTTTTATGGAGAGACACCACTAGTGAACTGTGGACCCCGGTCCATTCTTTTACACTGATTAAACAACCACAAACTGCAAACTGTTCCTTTTTCATTCTCTGCAATTTAATACTCATTTTCCACACCATACGTTTAATCCTTTGTTTTCAGCAAGCCAGTGAGATTGACAACCTCACTGTTTCGTTGGGGCAAAGTAGTTTGATTGTGTTGTGTGCAGATTCCACGTCAACAGTCCAGACTCCCTGCGACAGCTATTTTTCTGGCGCCGTTGACAACCTTCTGAAGAGTTGCTGCTCCTACTGGTTCGATAACCTTGGTTTCTTTCTGAGGGAAAACTTGCTGCTGACTACATCATACCTTCCTCTTGGGGTCTCCCAACGAACGTGTGTTTCACGTCATCACATGTCCTTGAGCTCGGGGCACTGGTAGTGGTAGGGCCCGATGGCGAAGTGGTGCGGCGCGTAGGCGTCGGGCTTGGTGTCGCGGAGTAGCTTGGGCATGTCCAAGACCTTGGCGACGGCGCCCAGCTCCTCCGCGCTGGCCTCCATGAGCCGCTGCACCGCTCTGACCCACCGCGACGGGCTGTCGTCGTGCTCCACGCCGGCGGCGGCGGAACGCACCTGCGCCATTTCCATCTCCTAGCTAGGGATCGAACTGTGTTGATCGAGTTAGCTTGCTGGGCGTATATATAGAGTATGCATGCGAAAAGTGGGAGGTAATTAGTCGAGTAAAAGTTAACAAAGCTAATCAAATGTCCACTGCGCATCGCAATGCCGTCGAGCTCTGCGAGGTCTCAGAGATCCCGACGGCCTTGACAACCAACTGCACATTCAGCGGCCTTGACAACCAACTGCACATTCAGCTGCCTGGAGACGAGCCTGCGGAAGGTGACACTGCAGTTCAACGCCAAGGAGGTAAACTGCTTCCCGGTGCAGGTAAACTGCTTCCCGGTGCAGCTCGCCAAGTTCATCGTAGAGAATGCCCTGGTTCTCGAGGAGATGCACATCGAGGACGGGAGCCAGTCCTGGCTGGACCACCTCCGCCATAAGGTTCCGAAATGGAGGGCTGAGTCGTTCCGGAGAGGCTATTTTACGGTACATCCTACTACACATTTTTGTGTGTAGTATATGACAGATCGAACGGTTAAAATTGATTGGACCGGAGTTGGGCCCAAGGACAACTTGGTACTTTCTAAAGCAGGTAGAAAATGTATTACTAAATCTAATTAATCTGTATCGCACACCTCTCCTTTCTCGCGTTTTCCATCCGCCTCTTCTTCTCCAGAGTACAGCCTCTTATTCTCCAGATTATGCCGCGAAATTAAGCTGCCTCTCCAACGCTCTATTCGTGCGGCCACCGAAGCCAGTTGACCCTCATGATCAAAGACCCTGTTGCTCCCTCCGCTTGTGTTGTCAATCAGTTAGTGCTTCTACAAATTGAGTACACGAACTTAGAAAACTGAACAGCTTCCACGGCTAGCTTTGAATACTGGCTTAGATAGCATACACGGACCTGCAGCTTTGTATACTGGTTGGGGTTTACAGATTGCATACCCCAACCTCGGCTAAAATACTAATCGAATCAACGGCCACGCTCTATCATGGCGCCACTGCCAGCGCTCCATGTGCAGAGGCGCAGCAAGGACGGCAGTAGTCGTGTGTTGGCCGACTGGCCGGAGAGCCATCACCGATTTCTTCCGCTGGTAGAGCATCCGCCGCACACTTTCACCGACCGGTCGCTGCAGCTCACGCACACTGCCGGAACCGAGCTTAGGTGTGTCACCATTGCGGGCGACGTGACGACACTGTGGTCTGCCAACTGGGGCTTAATCTGCCGGCCGGCGAAGGGTGTTGCTGCGGGATGTTTTTAACACTAGTGATCTGCCCAAAATGCCCCTCGGGCTAAAATATACTACAGAAAATATGGTGTAGTATTTCGAATCTAGTCCGTTGGATCCTGTCGAATCAAGGGCCCCTGTTGATTTGATGCACCGTAAAACAACTCTTCCGGAGGAAGAATCAGCCGGAGACAGCCGCAGGTTTTCGGGTGTACCAGCTGGCTAACCCTGTGGCTGATTCCAAGGAACGAACCTGGTAAATCTAATATTAGGACGCCCTGATATGTGTTTTCCTTGAATAAGCTCCGTGTTTCCCTTCAATAATTAATAATCGATTATTGGTCGTAGGCCTCTACATATAAGTGATACGTACATGTCAGGTTCGTTGCCGATATTGTTTTGTTTGCCGAGTGTCTTATTCCTCCTATGCCGAGTTTTTCTTATTTGCCGAGTGTATTTTTCTCCATACTCGAGATAAAGCCTGAGCATATTGTTTCGTACGCCAGAGTTTTTGTGCTGTCCATACTCGGCAAACACACATATACCGAGTGCCCGTCAGGGATTTGGATTTCGCCCGAGATTTCCGAAATTTCACTAAAATTCGGCAATTTTGTTCTGGACCGGCCGTATGCCAATTTTCCGAACGAAATATCATGAATTTTGGGTATGTATTGTTGAATTGCCTAAAATATTTGCAATGTGGTATAATTTTGTCCGAAAATCCAAATTTTGGCTCAATTTCTGCCAAATTATGTTCCGAAGTTTAAATATTGGCTCTCTAATACTGCCGTGTATATACGCTCGTCAAACAACAAAATACCGGCATCACCAGATTTTCCTGTAGTGAATGCTTAGTGAGTGTAATCATATAAGATGACAAGAAAATACTAAAAACCAGGATTGCTTATTACTGGCGACGTACGTAGAAATACCACAGTGAAGTATATGAAACGGGGAAACAGTGGAAGAGTTAGGAATTGGCAAGCACACATTGCATAAGGTGATTTCCAATGTCTACGCTAGGCTACTTCCCTCCTCCGGCCGCGGGAGGCAGCTGCGGCAGTATGCCACCGGACCAACGTTTGCAGTCATAGGCCGTGCAGAATGTCTGCAGCCCCGGCAACATCAGCAGCACGAGGGCGGCGAGCAGCGTGAGAATCTTCCACGACCCGAACACGTATCGCTTGATCAACTTCTTCACTTTCACGGACCTCATGTTGTTCCTATGGGTGTTCACCTCCTTGATCACCCTGTCCATCAGCGGCACCTTGCTTGGCCGCACGGCACGGCACACATCCCATTCCACATGTCCGCCGCCTCCTTGTCGCTCTTCATGCCGTTGAAGACTATCTTACATTCCCACAGGATTTTCACGTCCTTGGCCGTGTCAATGATGCCGTTCATCAGCTCCGTGTACTGCGCCATCACCAGCTGCCCGCGCACAGCGGCGCTCTCATATGCGACGAGATTGCGGAGGATCACCTCCGTGTTGCCGTCGAGGTAGATGACCGACAGGCTCAGCGTCGCGGTCGCCGCGTCGAAGGCGATCCCGGCGATCCCTTCCGGCGCCGGCACCATCCGCACGCCGCAGTTCGCCAACTGCTCTACGGACGGGATCTTGATCTCCTGCACCAGCGGCGAGGGTGTGATGGTGCCCATGTTCACGCCCTTGAGCCGCGCCTCCGCGTCCGCTGAGGCCAACAGTTTCCCGAGGAGCGGCATCAGCGCCGCTAGCAGCGGCACCTTGCTCATGATCCGCCCTGGGAGGTTCGACACCGCGTTCAGGTTTTTCTTGATGAACTGTACAGGCGCGATGTTGAGGCTGGACACCTGCACGCACGCCTGCTTCACCTTGTCGTAGTCCGGGAGCTGTTTCTCGAGCAAGTCCATGGAGACAACCTGCTCCGGGACTTGGTTCGCGAGCTCTGCCGAGTCCTCGGCGATGATGGCCGAGGCTGGCACGACGCAGTTGTAGAGGAGCTCCAGCAGGTGATGGTTATTGGCAAAGATGTCGGCAGAAAGGAAGTCGACGTCGAGAGTCTTGATGGGGCACACATCCCTGATGAAGCGGTCGAGGATGGCCCGCATGGCGGTGTCAGCGGCGAGCTCGTCAGAACCATGGCGGAGCTGCAACGGCCCTGCAAAGAGGAAGAGCGGGATCTGGTTCTCGAGCATCATGACGTCGCGAACCATTAGGTTGATCCAGTTGGACGCGGAGGACACCATGTCAGTGTCCTCTTTGACGTGATAGCTCTCCAGGAAACCGAGGAGGAAGCATGTGTCGATGGCCATTATCAATGCCAGCGTCTGCTCGTTCAGCTCAAGGAACCTACATTCAATGTACTTCATTGTTACACCGCTGATAGATTCTAGAGAATTGCTCTTATAAATAAATTGATGATAAAATATATGAGAGAGAGTCAATAGAGAGCAATGATAACTCGGAAGAGATCAAAATATACAGGACCATATAACTTACAATTATGAATGTACTCCCAGCATTTCTAACTATAAAATGTATCTAGATGTGTTTTACTATATTTGTTCACTCATTTCAATCTGTATGTAGTCTATATTTAAATATCTAATACATTTTATAAATAGAAACGGCGGGAGTAAGGTTCAAGTTGCACTTTTTTATTTCAGCTATGCATTTATAATACTATAGAGCAATTGGTTTATATAGATTACAAAGTCTTAATAAAGATGGCTATTTTGTGAAAGCTACGTAGAGAAAATAGTGACGGCGGGCTAGAAATGTCAAATTGATGTGCTCATCGATCTCTGTGTCGTCAACTGTTACGTCTTTTATGAAACACTCAAAGCAAAATAAAGACTTTACTTGAATACTAATTTCGGTTAAACCAAGTCGAAAGCGAATAAGTCGATCTCTCTTGTATAGCACCAGAGAGCGAGCAGTTAAGTATGTGAAGTTTTTTCTTGACAAAATACCCTCATCGAAAGTAAGACGAAAGTAAGACGCGGATTCATCGCACACGACTTTTTTAAAAGAAACTTAGGGCCTCCCCAGGTTGCATTACTCAAAATGAAAGCCAAGTCGTATGGTGCGTGATGCGAATACGGCGTAGTTGCATATTCTTATAAGCATTTTTGATGAAGGGTAATACATTAATATTAAGAAAATATCAAGTATACCCGGCTTGTACTCCTATATGCGAAAAAGCTTTTCTAATGGAGCCGCGCCCTACCGGGCATGCATGCGACCAGTAAGGAGCTGCCACGTCTGATCGTATTCAAATACGTAGACATGTATTTTTACTCATATTTTAACGTATATGTAATATATTATATGAAAAATATTTTATTAATAAATTCTAAAATAATTTTTAATTAATTTTCAAGAATTTTTTAAATAAGTATAAAAATTCAAAAGTTTAGTTTTCTAATTAAATTTCTTATTGTTTTTGGCGATGTGCTATTTTTATGAAAAGGTTCAGAAATTTCAAAATTTGCCCATAAGTTTCAGCTTTTTCAGAAACATTCCATGTAGATTGCGCAATATGTCAATAGATTTGTAAGGTTTGTTCAAAACATGACAAAAACTCTTTATATGTGCGAAATCTTGATGAAATATATGTGGTGTCATAAAAAACTTATTGAAATTTGCATGAAACCTATATTATACTCGGACATATGTCATATGGAAGTGAAACAACTCAAATATGATAAATTAATTGTATTGAATTTCATTTTAGTTTCAGTACATTTTCATAGTCGAAATTTAAACTTTTTCAAAATGTGTCTAATATTGATCTTATTTTGAAGTTCTCGTGGCCACAAACTCAAATATCAAAAATCGGACATTCGGTTCAAAACATATGATCCATACAAATTTGAGAAACAAAATAAAAACATGGGTGGGTGGGCAGCAAAACTACACTTTTCACCCTAAAAGTATCCGCATCTCATTTATTTGTGGGACACAAACTGTTTGTACCCACATGTCATAGAGGTTAGAGCGTAGGTAGGTAAATGGTGGTACTTAATCGGTACACTATACACCTAAAAATCTGCCTAGTTTTGTATGAGACAAGGAATGTAAAATACCCAGAATTAGAGCACGAATCACGATGCTCAAACTACTGGTGGATGGATACCTGGTAGGGCACGGCTCCGTTAGAAAAACCTTGTTGCTCCTATATGCATTGGTAATCTCAGGAATGAAAATATAGATGTTTCAGAGAGGATGTTACGGACCTGTGGTACAGGGCCCGGATGGTCTGGTGCTTGTCGACGAACTTGTCGACGAGGTCGTCGAACTGGAGGCCGACGACAAAGAGCTTTTCGGCGCGCTTGACGGCGGCGAGCTTGTAGCGCTCCATGTCCTTGAGCTCGGGGCGCTGGTATTGGTAGGGGCCTATGGCGAAGTGCTGCGGCGCGTATGCGTCGGGCCTGGTCTCCCGAAGCAGCTTGGGCACGGCGCCCAGCTCCTCGGCGCTGGACTCCATGAGCCGCCGCACTAGCCTCACCCACCGCGACGGCTCCTCGCCGGCATGCCCGGCCACCACAAGCGCGTGAGGTTGGGCCAAGGCCATTTTGATCTTGCCGGAGTAGCTGTATGCTTTGTTTGCAACTAGGTTAGATAGGTCAATGCATCAACTGTGATGATCGAGTTAGCTAAGCTAGGTGTCATATTTATATAGAGTAAGTATGCATGCAAAAGTGGGTGTGGTGGATGGTTAGTCGCGCGCTGACGCCCTTAGTCAAAATTAACGAATCTAATCAAATGGAGTAAGACTAGCCATAGTGGGAAGTATCATATACTAGTATCATGCATATGATACTAGTCTATGTTATTACTTCCACTGTGGATAGTAACATATTTGTGGTATCATATTGTATTGCATTAATTAGGTTGTAGACTCATCTTTTCTTGGAACGCGTTATGTTACGGTATCTACCTATGATACCACCATCATCTCTTTCATCATTAAATGTAGTGACACGTCATCTTTTTGCCTACGTGGCATGCATGATACTTGATATGATACCACCACTATGGCTAGTCTAATGTGTGAAACATGCATCTGCACGACGATGCACACATACCATAGCGGTGAAGAAGTAACTTTTATGTATGTGTGGATCACGTGTGTGTTGGCTCTCTGTGTGTGCATGTGCGAGCTTGACTTACGTGATGAATTATCGGATCGTGGTGTGTTAAATAATCGTTGCAAGCGTGGTGGGTTGATGAGTCCAAGAGTTCTCCTCGAGTTTTCAATCGAGCAACGGTAAAATATAGTCCAAGAGTACAATATGGATAACCGGCCGGCTGATCATCTCCAATGCTTTTTGGCTGGGTTTTTGGATTTTGGTTGTCTGGACTTGTTAGGGTGTATGAATCGTTCGAAATACTTGTTCCCCTGAGTTCGAGTGGTAGCAGGTTTTTGCCCCGCTGATATGTTTCGACATCGAGCATATGCAGCGGGTTTCTTGCTACTGCACCAACTCGTTACCCCCTTTTCTCTCTTTACATTTCTGTTGATCTTGTTATTAACCTTGTTATTTTCGTTGAGAAATTAATGGAAATTGAAGTAGCCCGGTTGGAGCAAAAAATATCTCCAAGAGGTGGATCGACTGGAAAACCCCAAAAAGAGAGAGAAAAAGAATGAGCTATCGTAAGATGAGAGTTTAGACAGCTAAGGAAATAACCTTTCCCTTGCACGCGGTACAAGTGGTAGGATTACGTTGACCCCATATATTAATAACTATCGTAAGATGAGAGTTTTGACAGCTAGAGATGGTGAAACATGTGTGGAATCAGATATAGGGTTTGGTCATTATTGTCAGCCCCGTGTGGAAGCTTCTTACCAAAGATGGGGTGTGGCAAACTCTTGTAAGAAGAAAGTATATTGGCTCAAGTGCGGTATTACAGGTTTCTTGAAAACCAGGTGATTCCCATGTTTGGGCTGGCCTAATAGCGACGAAGAATTCTTCTTCCCATATGGCTCTTTCTCCATTAAGGATGGTTCAGAGATAAAGTTCTGGGAGGATATGGGGGCTAGCTAGGCACTAACTCGCTCCAAGAATAATATCCAGCTTTATACAATATTGTCCTTGGACGTCATAAAAGCGATACACTCGCTTAATTGTTAGAGGATACTCCTCCAAATGTGACGTTCATAAGAGATCTTGTTAGTCCCAGACTAGCAGCTTGGCATGAGTTGCTACAGCGTCTAGCTTCCGTCTATCTGACGGAAGGGTGATACGTCTCAAACGTATCTATAATTTCTAATGTTCCATGCTTGTTTTATATCAATTGCCACATGTTTTATATGCACTTTATATCATATTATGATATTTATTGGACTAACCTACTAATAGTTGGCAAAGTGCACAATGTTCTTGTTTTACAATTTAATGTGTAGAAATTATCAAAATTGGGCAAAGGAAACCTTGTTGGAGTCAAATTGGGACTTTCCTGAAATCTGTCTGAGAACTTTTTACGGAGATTGTCAGTTTGACCCTCGAAGATGGCGTCCAATGGAAATCAAATTAAAGAGAAAATTGTCACAATTTTCCATACGAAGATTTTACGCCCAAGATCAGCCCAATCAGGGTTCGGACGCGGCATGTAGGCCCGTTTTGGTGGAACCCTAAAAGGGGGTGACGAAAATCCGAGAGTCCATATAAAGAAGGTCGTGAAAGCCACCAAAAGCCACGAATTTTCCTCCTCTTGGCAGCCGCCAAGGAGGGGGAGGAGCTCCTCCATTGCTGCACCATCACCAAGGAAGAAGAAGGGGGGCCAAGGGCCGCCGCTCGCCGCCGCCGCGCCGTGGCTGCTGCGGGCCGCCGCCTCCACTCCGGGCTGCACCTCTTCATCAACCTCTCCATCAAGTGTGCTCACCATGGCCATGTGTGAGTAGTTTTCACCGAGGCTGAGGGCTCTACCGGTAGCTATGTGGTTCATCTCTCTCTCCCATGGTGTGATCTTTATGTGATAATGAGCTTTGTAATCTAGTTGAATCCATAGATGTTACTCTTCATTATCTTATGAATTATGCTACTCAAGTGATTTTATTAATGTAATCTCCGGAGTCACCTTTGTCCCATGGTGCGAAGTTGACAGTGTGCGCACCGTCTGTGACTCTTAGGCTAAAGATTACAGGAATACTTATCATGAGTTGTTCTTTTGTTGGTTGTCACTATAAAATTGTGGTGTTTGTTTAGTACTATTTTGGGGCGATCATAGTGACATTGGGGTTCCCTAGATGTGGAAGACAGACTTTAAGGTGTGCTTTTGCAGCCCTACACGATGGTCTTGGTGTTCTATGATATTGTGGTGTTTGTTCACTCAGACTTTAAGGTGTGCTCTTGTAGCCCTACGCAGTAGATTGGTATTTCTATCCAACGGGAGAATAGTTCAGATTAGCATAGTGAAGAGGAAATATTTATGTATTCAATTATATTATTATTGTTGGGAGTGTCCACTAGTGAAAGTATTGCCTTATTTCCAAGCATTGAAACACCGTTTGCTCTCATTTTGTCTCATGTTTGCTTGCTGCCATCTTTATTTCAGATTGCAATTACCACTTATAATCATCCATATTACTTGCATTTCACTATCTCTTCGCCGAACTAGTGCACCTATACATCTGACAAGTGTATTAGGTGTGTTGGGGACACAAGAGACTTCTTGTATCTTAATTGCAGAGTTGCTTGAGAGAGATATCTTTGACCTCTACCTCCCTGAGTTCGATAAACCTTGGGTGATCCACTTAAGGAAACTTGCTGCTGTTCTACAAACCTCTGCACTTGGAGGCCCAACACTGTCTACAAGAATAGAAGCGTGTGTAGACATCAAGCTATTTTCTGGCGCCGTTGCCGGGGAGGTAAGTGCTGGAAGGTATCTCCTTTAGATCCTGCAGTTATATCTTTTTGTTTCTTGTTTTTATTTCACTAGTTAGGCTTAATGGAAAACAACAAAAAAAATAGAGATCTTTATGAACTTTATATTGAATTAGGACATGATGCTTTTGAAGAGAAAATTAAAAATCTATGGAAGTGTGTTTGCATAATAGTGATAGCAATGTTATTAGCATGAATTCTTTGAACACCATTATTGCTAATGCTATGGAAAAGTCTAAGCTTGGGGAAGCTGGTTTTGATGAATATGGTATTTTTAGTCCCCCAAGTTTTGAGGAGAAAAATTTCTTTGATGATACTTTGCCTCCAATTTATGATGATTATAATCATTGTGATGTTTTCAGTCCACCTACTATTGAGGATATAGTTTATGTTGATTATGATATGCCTCCTATTTATGATGATTACAATGATGGATGTGATAGTTTTACTCCCACTATTACTAATGAAACTGTTTTTACTTATGTGGAGAGTATTGATACTTTTATGCATATGGATCATGGTAAGAATGTTTCATGTGATGGTTATATTGTGGATTTTATCAATGATGCTACTGAAAGTTTTTATGAGAGAGGGAGACATGACTTCATATACCACAATAATATTAAGTCTCCTCTCTTTTTGTTGAAATTTTGAAGTTGCACTTGCTTTGCCTTCCTATGCTAGTCACTTTGTGCTTTATTGATTTATTTTCTTACAAGATCCCAATGCATAGGAAGTGGGTTAGACTTAAATGTGTTTCACATTTTTTCTTGATGCTCTCTTTTGCATTTCAATTCTTGTTCCTATGTGAGCATCATTAAAACTATCATGGCTGTCCAGAAAACAGATTCCTAAGCTTCACTGCGAAAAATGTTAAAAATCACAGAAAAGGAATTTTGACCTGAAATTTTACGACAGCAATCTTCAGTTATTAATACACATTTCATTAGTTCAAAATTTTCTGATTTGAGCAACGTAAGTGCCTCTGAAAATTCACTCTTTACGGGCTGTCCAGTTTTTGACAGATTCTGTCTTTATTTTGCATTACTCTCATTACTTGTGTTTTGTGTAGTTCTATTGATCAAAGGCAATGCACAACCATAGTAACAGTAGCTAATGTTTAGAATCAACTCATGATATGTCTTTGCTGTACCTATGAGGATTTAATTTATGGAGACACTAACCCCTCTAATCAAGTTTTATGTTGAGTTTTGTGTAAAGAGAATTTTTCAAGTGGAAGAGTTGAGGGTGATGAACAAAGATCAAGAGGGACAACCACTCAAGCTTGGGGATGTTACCCCTAGACTCACCCAACATATATCAAATAAGTACAAGAATTCAAGCTTGGGGATGCCAAGCCACCTCACTCCAACCATCTTGATAACAAGTAAGCCTAGCTACATGGCTATAAAGAAAGCGCTTTACGGGAGGCAACCCGGTTGTTTTTATTTGTGTCCTCTTGCTGTAACAAGAGACTTAGTTTTTAGTTTAGTTTCTGGAATTTTTAATAAAGTGCCAAGTTTTACTCATTTTGGTTTGAAAAGTTGCTTATAGCGTTCGGAGATTTTATTCCTGCACGAATCTGTGCACGGTATGATTTTTAATTCTTATTCTGTAACTCCGAATGAGCTCATATTTGAACTGTAGTTGCAACTTTTCATCCTCTGTATGCATGAATTTTTCGGAATTTTTCGACAAAGTTAAGTAGGGTAGAAAAATACGTTTTGCTGCTGCTGTTTTTCTGGACAGATTCTGTCCCATTTTGTTTGATGCATGCTTAGAACTTTTAACTTGAATCTTTTTTATCCAATTGAGTTTATGAGTAGGCATACAACATTATACACTTTCTGGACATTCATATGAATTTTTGTCTAAGGATTATATGCAGCAAGAAATCTATTTGTTTATCACTACTAATGCACCCCACAGAAAAGAAATGGGAGAAACGGTGTTTTGAAGTTTTTTCACAGGGATTAGAGGAGATGCACCAAGAGCTATCCAAGGATGGTGAAGACCATAAGCTTGGGGATGTGAAGACAACCCCACTGGACCTACACACTCTCGGTTTGCACACGTCTAACTTCTGTTTTTCGATCGAAACACTTTATCGCATAAACTTGGAGCGTCTTTTTGTTTGTTTGGTTTGATTTTTATTTTGTGAGACCACCACACTATCATTTATATATGAGAGAGCTACTGGAAATTTGGGTTGAATTATGTTGGATGCTATTATAGATTGGGAAAAGGGATGTTGGAGTTGATTTTAAAAGATACATATAGTTGCATGATTCATGAGCTTGTTAATGAGTAATATGCAAGTATTTTATCAAGAGCTATCTTTTATTCATGTTTTGATGCTGAATGTTATTTACTTTGTTTAACATGGATTAGTTAGTTCTATGGACACTCATGCATGCATTTAGATGGTCAACTTTCTCCCTCTTGCTAGCCCAAAAATTCCAACAAGCAAAAACTTGTTTCCAACACCTTCAACCAAAGTTTTTCCAGTGAGTCCACCATATCTACCTATTAGCTTTATGCTATTCCGAGTATGTTTATCATGATATTTGTGTTATCTATACCTCTGAATGAAAATGCTTATGTTGTTGATTGTTATGGGAAAAGTTGGTTATAGAGCTCTCTCGAACTTGATGCACACTTTACTTTCATTGCATAATAAAACATGACCCATTGTGATTAAAATTATGATGTTGTGGGCTTGACAAATGTCTTTGGTTGAGAGTTAGCTCATATGTGCTGTCACATGGCAAGCTTTCAACATGCACTTCATTTCATTTAGTTGATATCATGTACTTTTGTTTATGGATGCTTACCATGGGTGAAATAAATGTGGAAATGAAGTAGGTTTAAATGAGTTTGTATAAATGGTTAGAGAGACGCCTGGGCCGCTAATCTAAGCCATGCATCATTCATGGTGGAAATTTACTTACATGCTATGGTGAACCTTCTGTGATACACCTTACAATAAAAAGCTATCTAATGGTAAATAAAAAGGGTGTTGAGATTGTTCATTGTGTTTGTTTGTCTTGTCATTTTGATATGGGCTTGTTCCATATCCTGGGACAAGAGGTACCCCAGTTGACGCTCTTAATGATACTATTATTACTTACAATGATATTTAACTTGAACTTGCTTTGTTTCCCAAGATGAGTAACACATGGAGTAGGTACTTGTATTCAAGGGGCATGAGACTTTCAACCTGTACTTTGTCAAGCACACTACTCGTATTTGCTTTCACTTTAAACTTAATCATTCAAGATGCTATGATAGGGGAATGAGAGCTTGACACCAAGGATTACCACATTGCAATCATTAACTTAAGTAGAGAGTTCAGAAGTTAGATGAAACTTATTCATGCTTTACCTCTACTCATATATATCTTTCCAAAGTGTCCACCTTTTATATTCAGATTTCATAAGATACTCTATGACCATTATAGGATGTTTTTACTTTTCATTATGCATACATTTGGTCCATAGTATTTTCTTCTATGTTACACTTTGTGAATTATCATTGAACATCCTTGCAGTAATATTTTGATATCACTTTATAATCTATCTTGTACATTGCTACTCCTTTGAAGAATGAATCATTTGACTCTATGTAGCAATAACTTCATCACTTCATTCATAACATGTGCCTTACAATATTTGATCAAGTTTATGATGGTAGCATGTCACTTCAAAATTATTTTGTTTTTATCGTTTACCTACTCGAGGACGAGTAGAACTAAGCTTGGGATGCTTGATACGTCTCAAACGTATCTATAATTTTGATGTTCCATGCTTGTTTTATATCAATTGCCACATGTTTTATATGCACTTTATATCATATTATGATATTTATTGGACTAACCTACTAATAGTTGGCAAAGTGCACAATGTTCTTGTTTTACACTTTAATGTGTAGGAATTATCAAAATTGGGCAAAGGAAACCTTGTTGGAGTCAAATTGGGACTTTCCTGAAATCTGTCTGAGAACTTTTTACGGAGATTGTCAGTTTGACCCTCGAAGATGGCGTCCAATGGAAATCAAATTAAAGAGAAAGTTGTCACAATTTTCCATACGAAGATTTTAAGCCCGAGATCAGCCCAATCGGGTTCGGACGCGGCCTGTAGGCCCGTTTTGGTGGAACCCTAAAAGGGGGTGACGGAAATCCGAGAGTCCAAATAAAGAAGGTCGTGAAAGCCACCAAAAGCCACGAATTTTCCTCCTCTTGGCAGCCGCCAAGGAGGGGGAGGAGCTCCTCCATTGCTGCACCATCACCAAGGAAGAAGAAGGGGGGCCAAGGGCCGCCGCCCCCGAGGGCCGCCGCCGCCGCGCCGTGGCTGCTGCGGGCCGCCCCCTCCACTCCGGCTGCACCTCTTCATCAACCTCTCCATCAAGTGTGCTCACCATGACCATGTGTGAGTAGTTTTCACCGAGTCTGAGGGGTCTACCGTAGCTATGTGGTTCATCTCTCTCTCCCATGGTGTGATCTTTATGTGATCATGAGCTTTGTAATCTGGTTGAATCCATAGATGTTACTCTTCATTATCTTATGAATTATGCTACTCAAGTGGTTTTATTAATGTAAACTCCGGAGTCACCTTTGTCCCATGGTGCGAAGTTGACAGTGTGCGCACCGTGTGTGACTCTTAGGCTAAAGATTACAGGAATACTTATCATGAGTTGTTCTTTTGTTGGTTGTCACTATAAAATTGTGGTGTTTGTTTAGTAATATTTTGGGGCGCTCATAGTGACATTGGGGTTTCCTAGATGTGGAAGACAGAATTTAAGGTGTGCTTTTGCAGCCCTACACGATGGTCTTGGTGTTCTATGATATTGTGATGTTTGTTCACTCAGAATTTAAGGTGTGCTCTTGTAGCCCTACGCAGTAGATTGATATTTCTATCCAACGGGAGAATAGTTCAGATTAGCATAGTGAAGAGGAAATATTTATGTATTCAATTATATTATTATTGTTGGGAGTGTCCACTAGTGAAAGTATGATCTCTATGCCTTATTTCCAAGCATTGAAACACCGTTTACTCTCATTTTGTCGCATGTTTGCTTGCTGTCATCTTTATTTCAGATTGCAATTACCACTTATAATCATCCATATTACTTGCATTTCACTATCTCTTCGCCGAACTAGTGCACCTATACATCTGACAAGTGTATTAGGTGTGTTGGGGACGCAAGAGACTTCTTGTATCTTAATTGTAGAGTTGCTTGAGAGGGATATCTTTGACCTCTACCTCGCTGAGTTCGATAAACCTTGGGTGATCCACTTAAGGGAAACTTGCTGCTGTTCTACAAACCTCTGCACTTGGAGGCCCAACACTGTCTACAAGAATAGAAGCGTGCGTAGATATCAAAGGGACCGACGAGTTTCGTTGGAATTTACACAAAACTGGTAAATTCTTGGTGGACTCTGGAAGATGAAGATTCCACTAAAAAATAAGGTTTTTGCGTGGTATCTTCGTCGTCAAGTAATTCTTACTAAAGATAACCTTGCAAAGCGCAATTGGCATAGAAGTAAAAATTGTGTCTTCAGTCGTATGATATGGATGAGACTATCAAACACTTATTCTTCGAGTGTAAATTAGCTGGTTCTATATGGTTAATCATCCAGATAAGTTCTACCCTATGCCCACCAACAAGCATTTCTAATATTTTTGGCAATTGGCTTAATGGTGTGGATCATATGTTTAAACAACTTATTAGGGTGGCAGCGATAACCGTTATATAGTCGCTTTGGCTGTGTAGAAATGACAAGGTTTTTAATGATAAAAATTGTTCTCTCATGCAGGTTATCTACAAGAGTACAACTACGCTTCGATTATGGTCTCAGTTGCAACGTGTGGAGTATCGAGACCTGTTTATAGAGATGTGTACAAGACTAGAGGATACAGCGAGAAACTTTTTATCCCAAACATGGATGGCAGCATAATTTGCGGATCGGCCCTCCAACACCTTAGGCGTTTCTACAATTTCTCATCATGATATTTAATTCACTTACTGTCGGTTGTGTGCATCCTAATTATGCAGAGGATGGATGTAATGCTTAAAACTCTTTAATTAATAAAAGCTCCCTTTATCAAAAAAAAATATTGTCAGCCCGTGAAGAAAGACAAGACCTAGCCGTGGCCGGCGTTATTGGTATTGATAAATAACTCGTTATACATTTGTATACTAGATAATGCCCCGCGTTTCTGCGGGACATATTAGTATACAAAATGATGTACATAGGAGGAAATATAGAAAGAAAAGGAGATCAACGTTTTGGAGGCCGAGCTATATGTAGCTCGGTTTCCAAAAAAATGAATCCATATTTTTTTCATTTCAAAAAAATGTAGAAAAATCCTAGATGTTCATAAAGTCGAGATCTACCACTACCTAAAGTTTCAAATCTGCACGAAAATGACAAATCTGACAAAAATTCGAATTTGTCAGACAGTGTACTGTTCCGGATCTAGATATGTGTATTTGTCTTTTTTGCCCAGTGCAAATACAACGAACTTTTCACTAAAAAATTTCACAGTTCTAGATCTCAATATTATCTACACTTAGGATTTTTTTCAGAATTCTTTGAAATAGAAAAATGGAGATTTATTTTTTACCAGCTGGCTAACCCTGTGGTTGATTCCACAGTTCGGGTGTACCAGCTGGCTAACCCTGTGGTTGATCCCAAGGAACGAACCTGGTAAATCTAATGTTAGGACGCCCTGATATGTGTTTTCCTTCAATAAGCTCTGTGTTTCCGTTCAATAATTAATAATCGATTATTGGTCGTAGGCCTCTACATAAGTGATACATGTCAGGTTCGTTGCCGATATTGTTTTGTTTGCCGAGTGTCTTATTCCTCCTATGCCGAGTTTTTCTTATTTGCCGAGTGTATTTTTCTCCATACTCGAGATAAAGCCTGAGCATTGTTTCGTACGCCAGAGTTTTGTGTCCATACTCGGCAAACACACATATACCGAGTGCCCGTCAAGGATTTAGATTTCGCCCGAGATTTCCGAAATTCCACCGAAATTCGGCAATTTCGTTCTGGACAGGCCGTATGCCAATTTTCCGAACGAAATATCATGAATTTTGGGTATGTATTGTTGAATTGCCTAAAATATTTGCAATGTGGTATAATTATGTCCGAAAATCCAAATTTTGGCTCAATTTCTGCCAAATTAAGTTCCGAAGTTTAAATATTGGCTCTCTAATACTGCCCGTGTATTTACGCTCGTCGAACAACAAAATATCCGGCATCACCGGATTTTCTTATAGTGAATGCTTAGTGAGTGTAATCATATAAGGTGACAAGAAAATACTAAAAACCAGGATTGCTTATTACTGGCAGCACCAGGGCGGCGAGCAGCGTGAGAATCTTCCACGACCCGAACACGTACCGCTTGATCAATTTCTTCACTTTCACGGACCTCATGTTGTTCCTATGGGTGTTCACCTCCTTGATCGCCCTGTCCATCAGCGGCACCTTGCTTGGCCGCACGGCGCGGCACAACCCGTTCCACATGTCTGCCGCCTCCTTGTTGCTCTTCATGCCGTTGAAGACTATCTTACATTCCCGCAGGATCTTTACGTCCTTGGGCGTGTCGATGATGCCGTTCATCAGCTCCGTGTACCGCGCCATCACCAGCTGGCGGCCCTCTCGTAAGCGACGAGATTGCGGAGGATAACCTCCGTGTTGCCGTCCAGGTAGATGACCGGCAGGATCAGCGTCGCGGTCGACGCGTCGAAGGCGATCCCTTCCGGCGCCGGCAACATCCGCACGCCGCAGTTCGCCAACTGCTCTACGGATGGGATCTTGATCTCCTGCACCAGCGGCGAGGGTGTGATGGTTCCCATGTTCACGCCCTTGAGCCGCGCCTCCACGTCTGCCGAGGCCAACAACTTCCCGAGGAGCGGCATCGCGCCGCCAGCAGCGGCACTTTGCTCATGATCCGCCCTGGGAGGCTTTGATGTCGCGCTCAGGTTTTTCTTGATAAACTCCACAGGCACGATGTTGAGGCTAGACACCTGCACGCACGCCTGCTTCACCTTGCCGTAGTCCGGGAGCTGTTTCTCGAGCGCGTCCATGGAGACAACCTCCTCCGGTACCTGGGTCGCGAGCTCTGCTTGGTCCTCGGCGATGATGTCCGAGGCTGGCACGACAAAGTTGTAGAGGAGCTCCAGCAGGTGATGGTTATTGGTGGCGATGTTGGCGGAAAGGAAGTCGACGTCGAAAGTCTTGATGGGGCACACATCCCTGATGAAGCGGTCGAGGATGGCCCGCATGGCGGTGTCAGCGGCGACCTCGTCGGAACCATGGCGGAGCTGCAACGGCCCTGCAAAGAGGAAGAACGGGATCTGGTTCTCGAGCATCATGGCGTCGCGAACCATTAGGTTGATCCAGTTGGACGCGGAGGACACCATGTCAGTGTCCTCTTTGACGTGATAGCTCTCCAGGAAGCCGAGGAGGAAGCATGTGTCGATGGCCATTATCAATGCCAGTGTCTGCTCGTTCAGCTCAAGGAACCTACATTCATTGTACTTCATTGTTACACTGCTGATAGATTCTAGAGAATTGCTCTTATAGATAAATTGATGATAAAATTTGAGAGAGATTCAATAGAGAGCAATAATAAGTCGGAAGAGATCAAAATATACATGACCATACCTATATATATCTTACAATTATGAATGTACTTCTAACTATAAATTTTTCTACTTTTCTCTCTCTCTCTCTCTCTCTCTAATTAGCATATATCTTGATATCTAGATGCGCTATACTATATTTGTTAGCCCATTTCAGTGTGTATGTAGTTTATATTTAAATATCTAATACATTTTATAAATAGAATCGGCGGGAGTAATGTCCAAGTTGCACATTTTTTATTTCAGCTATGCATTTACAATACTGTAGTGCAATTGGTTTATATGGTAGCGTACAAGTTGCATGGGTAAAAACAATGCTAGTAGATTACAAAATCTTAATAAAGATGACTATTTTGTGTAGGGCCGGGCCCACTATTGTGCCAAATGTGCGGCCCGCACAGGCCCATCAATTTTAGGGGCCCCAAATTTTTATATAGACTGTATACACGTGTACATAGCTGATTTTGGTCTGGACCTTAAGTGAGTCGAGCGTGGCCGTGCCGCCGTGGGCTCCTGGGCTCTCGCGTGAGCGATCAGAAAGGCCGAAAAGAATATTGACGACGCACGATCAGTTTCCCCGAGTCCTAGAATCGCGACGGGGATCAATCTCGTCTAATCGTCTTTACTGCCCCTTTCCCCGGCGACGGGATCGATACCAATCGAGCACAGGAATTAGGATTTATAGTTTAAGAGGAATTGGTGTTCATGGTCTAATTTGGCTAGCAGTTTTCAGGATGAGCCAAATTAATTTATTTACTGATTTAGCTAATCATCTGATTACATTGCTCAAGTGTTGCTACAGGTATTTTGCATGAACTGCTCCTAGGACAACTCCTGACCAGATTCTGAAATACGTCGAGCCACGTCGCTGCTTAGGAGAATTCCTAACGGGCCTAAGATATGCAGGCTGAAGTTCCAGGCTATCGTACAAGGAGACGTGCAGCAAGGAAAATCAAATATGCATGGTGATGCACGAGTAGTATGAGATCTTCATTAGATGGTATGATTAGCATCGTGGCTGGATATTTTATTAGTTTCCTTGTGGGCCAAAGGTATTTGTACGTGACATGGGATATGGAGCTGCTACGGATCGTAACCGAATCAACAAGGGCATATGCTAGTCGGTTCAGGTTTAGACTCCTTTTCCTATACGCCAAGTCCAGCGTGCTTACATATAAATGTATAGGCCACGGCCGATTGAAACCCCCCAATCGACATTCAACAAAAACCAATCTACCTTTTATCATACCTTTTTTACTTATCGTTTCTTCTCTTGCCGAGTTCTACCATCTAGGGTTCGGTGATCTTTGCCGTTTTGCGCTGAAAAGCGGTCGTCTCTCCTCCACGAAAGCGAGGAGATCTTTGTTGCTTTGCTCGGAAAGCAATCGTCCGTCGTCACGAAAGTACGACAATATCGTGGTGCTGCGCGGCAGTATTGCGTGGCAACACAATTGGCGACTCCGCTGGGGACGAAGAACAAGAACATACACACGATGAATACCGTTATCAAGAACGGTAGCGACGTCGACCCGGACATCACCATCGCCGTTACACTCGAAGATCTGTCGGAAGAGGATCGGCGTGAGCTTGAACGGGAGATTGAGAAAGAGCAAGCCGAGATGATGAAACAAATTTTGGCTGGATACCAGAAGACAAGAAACGGCGTCATCAAGAAGATAGCTGCGCCGAGTTCTTCCGATCCACTCGGCGCTAAGGTAAAAAAGACAATTGAAGAAATTACTCATCTAATTGATTTGTCTGTAGCTAGGAAATATGATTCTGATGTGAGAAATATGACACGCACTATTACTCAAACTGTAGATAATACATCTGATGAATTTAAGGAGCAGCTTGAAATAAGTCTTTCTGGTCAAGTTCGTTCGGTAGTGCATGAAAATTCTGCTGGAAAGCTGATGCCATTGGAAATTAGTAGATTCAGTAATTTGCCTAGTAATATTCATACACCTGTTGCATCGGCTACTGTTATGCAAGGTAACGTACCTTTTAATAATGTTAGCAATGGCCGTAAATATACTAGCATATCGGCCAACAATTTTGTACCTAGCATTGCTCCTCCTGCTGTTACAATTTCAGCTTCGGCTTCACAAAATTACAGAAGCAATAACCGAAGCATCAGCTTAAATTCAAATTTGCAGCAACCTATCTATACACCACCACTGCAACCTATCGGTACCGGGGTTATGTACGGGCCGGTAGCTGATTCATATTTTAGTGGGTCTCCGTTGCAAACGTCGCATGCTCATAAGGCTTTGGCGCACGAAAACCGGACTAAGGAAATTAAACAAAACAGCCGGTTTAATGATAAAGAGAAGGAGAACAAAACGGCTAATGTTTTAGATTATGACAACAATTCGGCTAGTGAAGACGACATTGACCTATGTGTAGCCGAATGGGTTCAAGTGCCAAAGTCTAATCCTTTTGCATGTTCTGCTATGAAGCCCACACCTGCTAGAAAAGAGGAATTTAAGTATACTTTTGATGTCAGCAAGTGTGATATAATTTTTGATATATTGCTGCAAGGAAAAATAATTAGGGTGAGAGAAGGTCGTACTATTCCACCTCCAGATGAATTGGGTAAAGGAGCTTATTGTAAGTTGCACAATTCGTTTTCTCACTCTACTAATGATTGTGATGTATTCCGAAGACAGGTGCAATCGGCTGTTGATGACGGACGATTGACATTTACACAAAGTACTAAAATGAAGCTCGACGATGATCCTTTTCCTATCAATGTGATCGAGTTTGAAAAAAAGAAAGTGCTAATTCGGCCGCATCAGACCGAATCTACCAAAGGAAAAAATGTTCTGGTTGATGATAATGCTGCACCGAGAATGACCAAGCCAAAAAATTCAGAAGTGGGGGCATGGAAAGTCAATGGCAAAAGAAGACAAGCTCCAAGAATAAAGCCGACAGTTAGCATGTTGTTGGAAAAATATACTTCACGCAAGACCAACAATGTGTTTAATCGGTTTGGAAGTGTTAGGCGTCCTAGGTTTCCTTATGAACATGGTGGTCATGAGCGATGGAGAAGAAATTCGTATGATCAGCAGCTGTACTATCCAATGAAGTCGGCTTACTGGGGCTGCACACCTCCTATGCATACACAATTTTGTCCGAGGGATTTTTGTCCTTGGGCACCATACCATACAGGGCCAGCAGATTATTTTCAGCGACAATGGATTCCTTCAGGACCTATGTACAGAGGACCGATGCATAAGAAAAGAGCTCGGTCTAATCGGGAAGTTCAACCATGTAATGCAACTATTATTCAAGGGAACGGATCACTGGTACGCAATGCAAATTACAAGAATTTGAAGGATGGACGCAAGCTTATTTGGGTCCCAGTGAGGCGTGCCGAAACTTGGCCTGTACAAAAATCAGATGATTCTGTTGCTTCTCATGGTCCGAAGCTTGGAGGAAGCCAATCAGATAAAGGTGTCGATGATAGTACGGAAGCAAAAATAGCTGATGCAGTAGGGAGTGGATCGGTGCAGAAAAAAGATGTTGCTACACAAGACAAATATTTTGGTAATACCGTTGCTGCATCTTCTACTACTACTAGTATGAAATTTGGTTCAGCTAGCACACGTACCAATTGAGTCAAGAGAAACAGTAGCCCAGGAGCATCAACGAGTTTGTCTCCAAATGGTTTTGGCACAGTAAACAGAGGTGGTCAGAAATTTAAGTGGATGCCGGTAAACCGTGAAAGCCATACAGAGCATATTGTCACAGGTGATGGACCTGAACATGGCTGCACCAAGAATATTACAGCACAAGACACGAGCGTATGTTCTAGTTTGAAGCGTGATGCACAGATACATTCAGAGAAGGCGGTTGTACCAGCTATCACTAGTGAGTCAGCTGATGCGTCTACTGATCGACATGCGAGAGGCAACAGAATATTTGAAATCGGTAGTACATCTGATCAGCTGAGAGTTACTTCGGCCAAGGATAGAATATTTATCCCAAGAACAACAACACGACGCTACAGGCCGAGAGACTCGGGGGGCAGCAAAATTAAATCAGTTGCTCCAGGTACCAAACCAGGACCTCGTTGGTGCCCGACGGGACTAACAAACACTCAGAAACGACGAGTACAGCGGCTGCGGGCATTGGAGATCAAGGAAAAAATAGCTGAGAAAAAACACAATGAATTGGTCAATCAAGAAAGACCAATGATTCCTAGAAAAAATTGGAGGAAGAAGCACATTGTGGTGGAGGAGAATAAATTCGCAGATGACACAATGCATGATGAGAACTCAGAAAATGGTGAAGATATACCTAATGGTATGGATGTTAATATGGTCTTGGTGTTACCTGCTGGATTTTGCAGGCCAGAGGCTGAAGTTGGAGAAAAGCAAGGGGAGAAGTTGTTCAGAACTCTCAATGGAAAATGTTTGAAAGAGTGCTATCCTAGCATGTACGAGGCTGCTTGATGGTGCTATGGCCGATATATTATTCAATATCGTCCTAAGAATATTTGGCCGATGTGTTGTTTGGACATCGCCCTAAGAAACTAATGAGCTGATGAAGTGATCAATATATCATCCTAAGGTATTGCTATAGTGTTTTTGGTAAATGCGAGCAATTGCACCAAAAACAGGGGGGCATGTGTTCATGGTCTAATTTGGCTAGCAGTTTTCAGGATGAGCCAAATTAATTTATTTACTGATTTAGCTAATCATCTGATTACATTGCTCAAGTGTTGCTACAGGTATTTTGCATGAACTGCTCCTAGGACAACTCCTGACCAGATTCTGAAAT
The DNA here is from genome assembly GCA_947311845.1 of Poa pratensis. NCBI lineage: Eukaryota > Viridiplantae > Streptophyta > Magnoliopsida > Poales > Poaceae > Poa > Poa pratensis. The sequence goes on from CAMZMU010000098.1 coordinate 41,373,152, forward strand.
ACGTCGAGCTAGCACGTCGCTGCTTAGGAGAATTCCTAACGGGCCTAAGATATGCAGGCTGAAGTTCCAGGCTATCGTACAAGGAGACGTGCAGCAAGGAAAATCAAATATGCATGGTGATGCACGAGTAGTATGAGATCTTCATTAGATGGTATGATTAGCATCGTGGCTGGATATTTTATTAGTTTCCTTGTGGGCCAAAGGTATTTGTACGTGACATGGGATATGGAGCTGCTACGGATCGTAACCGAATCAACAAGGGCATATGCTAGTCGGTTCAGGTTTAGACTCCTTTTCCTATACGCCAAGTCCAGCGTGCTTACATATAAATGTATAGGCCACGGCCGATTGAAACCCCCAATCGACATTCAACAAAAACCAATCTACCTTTTATCATACCTTTTTTACTTATCGTTTCTTCTCTTGCCGAGTTCTACCATCTAGGGTTCGGTGATCTTTGCCGTTTTGCGCTGAAAAGCGGTCGTCTCTCCTCCACGAAAGCGAGGAGATCTTTGTTGCTTTGCTCGGAAAGCAATCGTCCGTCGTCACGAAAGTACGACAATATCGTGGTGCTGCGCGGCAGTTTTGCGTGGCAACAATTGGCAGCGTGATTATTGATCAATCTCGTCTTCAGTCTCCACAGCCTCTGTCGCCAGCGAAGAGCGACACTGTTAATCGCCAAAGCCGGCCCCAAATCAGGTACAGGTAGCCTGCTCCTACTTCTAAATCTTGTTATCCTAATTCCTCCTTTCTGATCGACTCCTACTAATAATTTCTAAATCCTAATTAACTTTTGGCAAGGATCATGGGGAAACATCAGTACGGTTCGTATATGCGCAAAGAGAAAAGAAAAAGAGCAAAATTTAATTAAATCTTAAAAAGGAGCTATGGACAGAATCCTGTAATCGGTCTGTTGATCCTTTTACCCTTGCATTTACAATTGTTTCTTACAATGCTTCTATAGATGGTTACCCAGATGCAAATAATATTGAGGTAGATGAAAAATTATTTATTAGCTCAATTTTTCGTATAAAATAAGGTCCCGTTTTAGAGTTTCGCACATGGCCCCCGGATTTTGCCGGCCCGGCCCTTTGTGAAAGCTACGTTAGAGGAAATAGTGACGGGCTGGTGGCTAGAAATGTCAAATTGATGTGCTAATCGATCTCTGCGTCGTCAACTGTTACCTATTTTATGAAACACTCAAAGCAAAATAAAGACTTTAGTTGGAATATTAATTTTGGCTAAACCCCGTCGAAAGCAAATAAGACGATCTCTCTTGTAAAGCACGAGAGAGGGAGCAGTTAAGTATGTGAAGTTTTTTCTTGGCAAAATCAACTCATCGAAAGTAAGTCGCTGATTCATCGCGAAGGAGCTCCAGACGCGAAGGACCTATGTCAGCGCGAAGGAGCTCCAGACGTCCACCGATGTTGGCATCGAGCTCGACATGCCAAGACTGCGCTCCTTCCGCTACCAGGGATACCCGGTCAAGCTCTCGCTCACATCGCCCGCGCCGTTGCTCGAGCAAGTCGACCTCGACGACACTTGCCGCAAGCACCACGTCTGCCCTCGCCACGCGTTCTCGCGAGCTTCTCCAGCACAAGGGTCCTCAAGTTGCGCCTCACCAGCGTCAAGGACATCGTCGCCGACGGGGTCATCCTGCCAACGTTCCCCAACCTCGTGCTCCTTGAACTGGACGGCAAATTTGGGTACAGGAACTGTAAAACCGCGGTGGCGGTTGTGGGGTTGCTCCGCTCCTGCCCGGTAATGCCCGAGCTCCGTCTCAGGTTAGACATGAAGTATGACTACTTGTACGAGCAGAAGACAAAGGATGCGGTCGGTGGGCCCTTTGCCGAATCCATGGGCCGGTTCGAGGGCTAGCTTCCATGTCCACTGCGCATCACAATGCCGTCGAGCTCTGCGAGGTCTCAGAGATCCCGACGGCCTTGACAACCAACTGCACATTCAGCTGCCTGGAGACGAGCCCGTGGAAGGTGACGCTGCAGTTCAACGCCAAGGAGGTAAACTGCTTCCCGGCGCAGCTCGCCAAGTTCATCGTAGAGAATGCCCTGGTTCTCGAGGAGATGCACATCGAGGACGGGAGGCAGTTCTGGCCGGACCACCTCCGCCATAAGGTGCCGAGATGGAGGGCTGAGTCGTTCCGGAGGAAGAACCAGCCAGAGATAGCCGCAGGCTTTCGGGTGTACCAGCTGGCTAACCCTATGGCTGATTAATTCCATGGAACGAACCTGGTAAATCTAATATTAGGACGCCCCGCCCTGATATGTGTTTTCCTTGAATAAGCTCCGTGTTTCCCTTCAATAATTAATAATCGATTATTGGCCGATATTGTTTTGTTTGCCGAGTGTCTTATTCCTCCTATGCCAAGTTTTTCTTGTTTGCCGAGTGTATTTTTCTCCATACTCGAGATAAAGCCTGAGCATTGTTTCGTAGGCCAGAGTTTTGTGCTGTCCATACTCGGCAAACACACATATACCGAGTGCCCGTCAGGGATTTGGATTTCGCCCGAGATTTCCGAAATTCCACCGCAATTTCGTTCTGGACCGGCCGTATGCCAATTTTCCGAACGAAATATCATGAATTTTGGGTATTTTTAGACTAAAAGGAGCCCAGCTCCCAATTTTCATTATTGAAAACTGATAATACATCATAGATAGGTTTTAAGCCCCAGGCACCACCACCCGAAAGCCAACTTAAAGAACAAACTACACCGGCGTGCAGACCCGCACAAAACACCGGCAGCTAAGTCACTCTACCACTACTAAAGCTCTAGCAAACTCCATAACTCTTACATCAAGTTCAGCCTCACAGCAGCATTCTTAACATTTTTTTTTAAAAGCTCTAGCTAAAACTTCTACCTCTACCATAACCATAACCAACACCAACTTCCTCTTTTTCTCAGGCATCAGCGATGCGGAGCACCAACGGCCCCCATCCCTTCCTTCGATGGAAGAAATCAGCCGCCACCAGCGTTAACATTCTTGCTCCTCTGCGTTGAAGGCTTCGAAGACTTGGTTTCTGTAAATCAGCCCAGTACGAAATAAAGTGAGCAGTCTGAAATATAACTACAGAAGGATCATGTGGATATACTCCATTGAAACAGGCGCCATTTCTGGTCTTCCAGATGGACCAAATCAAGGCAGCAATCCCTGTCGACAACAGGATTTTATCTTGCATACAAAAACTATCTAGCCAAGCAGGCAAAGCATCGAAATTACATGGTACTGACTGTAAATTTAAAGCACAAGCAGCTACACTCCAGGCGTACCTTGCTAAAGGACAATCAAAAAATAAATGATCTATAGTTTCTATGTTACTGCAAAACATACATTTCTCACTACCCTTCCAACCTCTATTAAGAAGAACACTCTTGGTAAGGATACTCTTCTTGAAAGCAAGCCACAAGAAAATCTTAATCTTTAAAGGAGTCTTAACAAACCATACTTTCCTGTATGGAACTTTAACTTGAGTTTTCTTAAGAGCAGTATACAGAGATTTAACCGAAAAGATACCAGACTTAGTCAACGTCCAAACACATCTATCCTCTACTTCTGTCAACCTAACATGCGAGCATAGATCCTGCAAACTGCGCCAACTGACAGCTAACTCACCCCACAGCGTTCTTCTAAATTTTAACACACTCCAACCTCCAGAAAAAACTCTACCTAATGAATTTTGGGTATGTATTGTTGAATTGCCTAAAATATTTGCAATGTGGTATAATTTTGTCCGAAAATCCAAATTTTGGTTCAATTTCTGCCAAATTATGTTCCGAAGTTTAAATATTGGCTCTCTAATACTGCCCGTGTATTTACGCTCGTCAAACAACAAAATACCCGGCATCACCGGATTTTCCTGTAGTGAATGCTTAGTGAGTGTAATCATATAAGATGACAAGAAAGTACTAAAAACCAGGATTGCTTATTACTGGCGACGTACGTAGAAATATCACAGTGAAGTATATGAAACGGGGAAACAGTGGAAGAGTTAGGAATTGGCAAGCACACATTGCCTAGGTGATTTGCAATGTCTATGCTAGGCTACTTCCCTCCTCCGGCCGCGGGAGGCAGCTGCGGCAGTATGCCACCGGACCAACGTTTGCAGTCGTAGGCCGTGCAGAATGTTTGCAGCCCCGTCATCATCAGCAGCACCAGGGCGGCGAGCAGCGTGAGAATCTTCCACGAGCCGAACACGTATCGCTTGATCAACTTCTTCGCTTTCACGGACCTTATGTTGTTTCTGTGCGCGTTCACCTGCTTGATCACCCTGTCAATCAGCGGCACCTTGCTCGGCCGCACGGCACGGCACATCCCATTCCACATGTCCGCCGCCTCCTTGTCGCTCTTCATGCCGTTGAAGACTATCTTGCATTCCCGCAGGATCTTCACGTCCTTGGGCGTGTCGATGATGCTGTTCATCAGCTCCGTGTACCGCGCCATCACCAGCTGCCCGCGCACGGCGGCGCTCTCGTATGCGACGAGATTGCGGAGGATAACCTCCATGTTGCCGTCCAGGTAGATGACCGGCAGGCTCAGCGTCGCGGTCGCCGCGTCGAAGGCGGTCCCGGCGATCCCTTCCGGCGCCGGCACCATCCGCACGCCGCAGTTCGCCAACTGCTCTACGGACGGGATCTTGATCTCCTGCACCAGCGGCGAGGGTGTGATGGTACCCATGTTCACGCCCTTGAGCCATGCCTCCGCGTCCGCCGAGGCCAACAGCTTCCCGAGGAGAGGCATCAGCGCCGCTAGCAGCGGCACCTTGCTCATGATCCGCCCTGGGAGGCTTGATGCCGCGTTCAGGTTTTTCTTGATGAACTGCACAGGCGCGATCACTAGTAGAAAACTGGCCTATGGTCCCGGTTCGGTTGGGCCATCCGTCCTGGTTCCCGAACGGGGACTAGCCAATCGGGACGAATGCTGGTCCCGGTTCAGCCACTAACCGGGACCAATGGGGCTCCACGTGGCCAGTTCTGGCTGGGCGTGGGGGGAGACTCATTGGTCCCGGTTCGTACGAACCGGGACCAATGAGTGTTTTTTTTTGTATTTAGGGTTTAGGGTCTCCCTCTCGCCGGTGCCCCTCTCGCCGGTGCCCCCTCTCCCTCTCGCCGACGTGCTCTCCATCGTTTCCGTACGCATATTATACGCTCTACTATATACACAGTACACGTTGATGCATATATAATTAATATTCGATCTCTTGCGAGAATACAACTATTTAATTACATGGAGATAGATCACATATGTAGTTCATCGTCCGCAGCATAATGTTCTCCCCTTTCATCGATGACCTCCCTAAGCAGAAATCCCGCCAATTCCTCTTGAATTGCTCGTATGCGCCGTTCTGGGTCGAGCTTCTCCCGCATTTTGCTCAAAGAAGTTGTTCTCCGCTCAGAGGTCAACTCGCGAATGAACTCGCAAACGTAGAATCCACATAAATTACTCCCCGGTGGCTGCTGCGGACTTTTCACCGATATATAAGTTAGCTCATCTTTGAATGGACCTTCTACATTCTGTTTGAATAGTGTCCAACACCTGCTTTGGCCAAAAAAATGAACAAAGGAGTTATTAATTACTTGATATCAGGAAACGAACGAAAGAGGCCGATATAATGCGATAATGATTGAAATTACTTATTGAGCATTTCTTTCATTGGGTCCACGTCGCTTGGTCCCAACTTAATGAGTCGTGGACTTCAACTATGGACTTGTCAACTTGAATGCTTAGCAGAATCCAGTGGAACCTGCGGACGTTTACATAAAGCAGACATGCATAGCTCATCAATTACACTTAACATCGAGAAAGCCAAATAAAAATATGTACAAGACAGAAACACTCACTTGAAGTTGTAAGGAAATAGTATTTCCGTACAGAAGTTTTGCTTGATTAAAAGGTGGTCAGGTCATGCTCCACGTCTTGGGGTGATTGCGTAACGTATGTTCATTAACGATATATGGGTCAACGAACCCAACCTCATAATGTCTAGATGCTTTGCATTCCATCATCTTCATTCTACATAATAGCGTACAAAAGGATATATATATAGTCAGGATAATATAATACAGGCAATGAACGAGCTGAGCTAGAGACTTAATTACGAAAATAAATCACTTACAGACAATAGCAACTGAGGATAGATTTGTCGAGGGCGCGATTGAATAACTGAACAGTTCAGTCATTTGAACCTGTATACTGTAAGGTTTGAAGAAATGCTCCACTCGAACGTCCACCGCAATCCACTCTTCGCGCCTTCTTTGATGTGTGCACCATGTACCAGTGTGCAGATTTCGCATATGTGTTGATAGACGCGTGAGCTCCTCATTACTGACCATAGACTCCCCTGTGACATATTTCCGTGCTATCTCTAACATTGGCTGTTCTTCATAGCCTAAAAGTTGACCAAGAGTCATACCCATGGCGGTAGCTTTCCATGGCCTGCGATACAGTGATACCATGTTCTTAGCAGCAGCTATGGCTCTGGGGTCCAATAATTGCAGGTCCTTATCCATATCGGCTCTGAAGTCCTTGTCGATATCGGAACACACTATGAGCGGGGGGACCGATTGATTTTTCTGCTGTCCGAGCTGGGCAATTTGTTTCCCGCTTTTTGCACTTCTTTCCTTGTCTGCTCAGACTGGGCACGTGCTAGCTTACTAAGTTCACGACCATAGTCAGATTGCAGATTCATCGATATTTGGGATGGCTGCGCAAGGAAGGACTTCCCACTTTTTGGATTTTTCATCGTATACCGGCTTTGCTCGGGCTTTTTTGGTGCAAAAAAAGCCTTATTGTAGGCAGCCACCTCCGCGGCGTTTTCCGCTACAGTCCTGTCATAAGGTCTAATGGGAAGATTCTTATGAGGTACTGTTGGGAGGGGCGACCTTTTACGTTTCGGTGATCGCTTACCCCTCATAGTACGAGCGGTGGGCGGAGACGGCTGACGCGGCGGCGGAGACGGCTGCGCTGGAGACTGGTGAGGCGGTGAAGAGGACTGTTGCGCTGGAGAATGCTGAGGCGGTGAAGAGGACTGTTGCGCTGGAGACTGGTGAGGAGTCGATGGCCTTGGCTGCCAGTTCGGAAGCACGATGAATTCCTTTGGCCATAGAATGGTCGCTTTCTTGGCTTCTCCAAGTTCAAGCACCTCCCCATCTTCACCTGCAGGGTGTTGCAGCTTCAGCTCCTCATAATCTTTCATCACTTCATCCACCGCGACAACAGCGTAGCCATTTGGAACCGGAGAGAAATGGTAAGTTGGATTAGGTCCAATTGGTACGACATAGCCGACCGCCACCTTCACGGTTAAGTTAAAAACTTTCACATGCATCTCACAAGGTGTGCTCTCCGTGATATCATCCACTGGGTAGCGACGAAGTGGAGCCACCGCATCATCATTACCATCCTGGAGCTCCGTGGAAGCCACGCTGCTTTTCCGATTCGATGGGCCGCCGGTACCATCGCATGCAGCTTCTACCATGTGCCGCTGAGATTGGCCGCTAGTACCTTGCTGGCTAAGTGCGGCAATTTGATCCTTCTGCCGCTTTAATTCTTCTTCTATATTACAGCCGGTCTGCAGCAGCGCGTGCTTCCATTGCCTCCCTTTCCTTTCTCCTCTGATGGCTTCTATCAGGAAATTTCTTCCTGTGCTCGGGAATCGCAATTGTCTTGGGCTTGGAGCCTGGTACGCCTCGTAACCGTCCGTCGTGTTCCTTATTCCCAAGGGCGCGTGTGAGCTCGTCATCCTCTCTATCGGGAATGAACCGTCCCTCTGCAACATCCTTTACTGCATTTCTAATGCTTCGATGGGTAGTAGGGGATTATCTTTGTGTCTTCTGTTATATATGCACTTCCCTTCTGCGTCCAACGTGCCCCCATGCCCGTAAAACCAATTTCTTGCCCGTTCGATCCATGCGAGTGGCTCTGGAGTGATCCCTTTAGCCAGCAGGTCCGCCTCAAGTTTCTCCCACTTAGGCATGCTAAAAGCGTAGCCACCAGCCCCATAGTATGGTGGTAGATCTTTTTAGCAGCATTTGCCTTATTTTTTGCAGACTTTTCCTGAGCTTCCTCCGATTTCTTGTACGCCACAAATTCTTCCCAGTAGTCCTTATCTTCTCATACCCTTTATCGAAGTCCGGAGTCTTATTTTTCTGGACAAACTCGATGTTCAATCTTTTCTTCCAGTTCTTGAATAGCTCGGCCATCTTCTTAAGAGCCCAGTCCCTGACTTTTTGCTCCATGTTTTTCCGGGCAATCTTTTCTGCCTCATTTGGATCCTCCTCATCTGGATCCACCTCTGGCGCCAGGGTGAAATTAAGCATGAGCTTTCTCCAAAGTCTTTCTTTGCCCTCATCGCCGACATATCTTACTCCTCCCTCCTTTGGCTGATGCCATTCTCGAACGGTGATCGGGATGTAGTCCCTAACAAGAACTCCGCATTGCTTTACCATTTTATTTTTAACACCAGGGGGAGCAGTCGGTGTGCCGTCTTCAGCGACTTTTTCGATCCTGTACCTTTCTTGGTCGCCCAACTTTTTGGTTGGGCCTCGTTTTGTCCTTACAGAAGATTTGCTCGATCCGGAGGGCTAAAAGAAGAAAGAGCGTTAATATATGTATATAGACATCAGAGGCTTAATTAATACAATCTTCGGCTTCATTAATATATGTATATGCACCTCGCCGGAGTTTGCAACATTTAATGTTCCACCGGAGCCTTCGGCTTCTCCCTCGTCGGCTTCTCCCTCGCCGACTTCTCCCCACCCCAGCCGTCGGGTTCTACCTCCGGAGCGTCTCTTCGGTTGAGAGACTCATCTCCCTCACCGGAGTTGTTCAGAAACTGCGAGGTGACATCGCCAACATCTTCCGGCCCGCGGATTATATCCTCGAGGATGTTTTCCTGATTTTCGTCTCGTTCCATAGTTTCTGCAAATTAAGAACAATACACAAAACTTTAGTTGGGTAACTTGTTCCATATGTCAAGATACATCTACCCACAAAAATGTGAATCGGATATGTGAATGCAAATTAAGAACAATGCACATTTTGGTAGTTTAAACTTAATTTTTGGATCAATATTATTAAAGTTTTGAATTTTCTAAATTCATTTTCATTTCTGCCCTTTTTCAAAAAGGCAAGAAACAACTATTTCCAGTATTAATTTCAACATGAAATTGACATGTAAAATGTAAAGTTTCCTCCCCTGGTAATTTAGAGACCAAGTTTGCATTTTTCTGATATTTAACTAAAAAGGTATGAATTTCCCAAATTGCATTTCTTTTCTGCCATTTTAATTAATTTAATAAAACAGCAATTAAACCAATTTATTTGGATGTGTGAGTTATACCATTAGACAGGTTTCACTTTTTTGAACATTTTGATACCTTGTTTGTAATTTTTGGACAAGTATTTCAAAAGATATGGAATTTACAAAATTCTATTTGAATCTGGCTTTTCTTTTAATTTCCAGAAAAACCTAATCAAAACGTTTTGCACACGGGCTGGGCTAGCCCGTGCCACTGACATGTGGGGCCGAGGCCACGGTGGCATCCACGTCGACGCGGGGGCCCATGGTCGCCTTGGCCGCGTCGATGTCAGGACCGCGACGCGAGAGCGCGGTGACTGCGGGCACGGCGGCGCTCAGCTCCGGCGAAGGAGCTCGCGCGGGGATGAATTAGTGGGCGCGTCCGACCCACACGAGTCCGCGGAGGCTAAAGGCGGCGCTACGGACCTAATGGTCGCCGGGAAAAATGCTCCGGCGTCGAGACAGTGCGGCGGAGGGCTACGGCTCCGGCGAAGCTACGGATAATCGTCGATCTAGCAAGAAAGAAAGAGAACGGAGAAGTCCAGAAGGTCGCTCTGCTCACCCTTGACGCGTACGGGAGCTCGGCGAGGGAGGATGTGGCGCCCCGACCCGACTGCTATACAGTGATGCTGAGTGTCACCGGTTAAGCGATACAACCGGAGGTTACGGGTTTACCAATCCCCGGCCAAAACCTTTGGCAGGCGTTGCTCGGAGGTGATCACGGCAACGCAACACCCCGATTGATGACTTAACACAGGCTCAACTATCAAAGCATAATAGAGAGATCAAGACTTGTGGAACAACTGGCACATCACAGACTCTACGACACAAATCATTATAGTTCAACTCTTATAATAGAGAAAGATAGCAAATGACAACCAGAGGTCACAGACCCAACACTACAACAAGCGGAAGCAAATTAAGTTGTTCTAAACAACAAGATCCAGATTATGGCCTAAGAGGCCTACAAATAAACATCCAGCGCCAGCTGTTCCGGGATGTCCCAAGCTGCCACCTGGGAACCCTAGACTACTCGTCGACGTCCACAAAGAGCCCACCTTCGAGGTCGGTGAAGTCCTCCTCTGAAACAAAACAAACGACGTTGAGTTCGACGAACTCGCAAGATTATATATAGAGCTTTAGCTCGATAAGGCTTTCAAAGTTTTATGACTGTTTTGCATAAATCTGATTTTATTTATGAAAACATAACTCAATGGCATCGACTAATCAGAGTATTTTTTAAAAGGGGTAAGAAGTAACTCTTTTCTTTGATCACCTTTCTCAACATCAACCTTCATCAACCACTGTACCTGTTCTACAAAGGCACCTCCCCGAATCACCCTCGAGGAAGTCAACCTTGCATTCCTGAGTGGCACCTTTAGTACCCAGTTTTTAATCATTCCGTTCAAGTTATTCTATGATCTTATCGTCCTTTCCCAAGTTGTCCTTAACCGTGGACACGGCTTTTCGAAAAGATTTACCCTGCAGGGGTATACAATGTTTGCCACGCGTACCGTCCGGCCCATTACCTGTACAATTAGCTCTCTTCCTTGGAAAGCCGGCTGGGTGGGAGCGGTGTCGACTTCTCCCTCGTTAAGGACTAACCCAGGATCATCAGTGAGGACGGAGCAGCGGATCCAACACCCTGCCCCGTGGCCACTCATTTTCCTAACACCACCATCCTCATCTCAGTTCATCCCACCATCATCACGCACGCGCAAACGGAAGCCCGAACTAGAGGACCCTGGCTAGTCCCGCCCGAGTTATTTAGTCTATGAGGGTTCCTGCACTGCGAATGCATAGGCCTCACGCATGGTTGCACGCTCAGTCTTGGTTCGGGAGGTAAAGAACTCGCACCTAGGCGGCGAGAACGAGACAAGGCACCACAACCACAGTGGCCTCTCATCCCCACCTTTAAGCATTTTATTACCTGTCACCACAATTTCTCCACCATCATCTGTACATCTCATCACCTGTTTCCAACCATGAAACATCCACCGAACTGCTAAGCATCTAACTAAGCATGGCTAAGCATCAACATAGCATAGTTGAGTATTTCAGGCCAACAATACAATCCTATGGATAATAGGAGGGGAACAGGTATTGGCATCGGAAACTTAATGCAACTATAGGATACTCTACTCCAATAAAATTGACATTTGGAACCGCATGCAATATTATAGTGGAGAAAATACTTGCGGAAAATAGGATAAGACATGCTCAGAGGGGGGATTACGCTTGCCTTGTTAAGCGGAGTAGTCAAACTGCTCGTCGGAATAATGATGCTCAACTCCGAACTCGTGATCTACCGGAGAGCAAACCACACCGGAAAGCAAAAAACAATAATCAACACATGGCAATTGTGCAATGCATACAAAAATGATAACATGACATTTTAGATGCACCCTAAAAGCATTGAACAGGACCAACAAGTTAAATGGGGTCCCCCTTATATCTATTGCATTATTTGGAATAGACCCCATATTTAAACTTAATGATTCTAATGCTATTAAAAGTACATTGTTGTAATTGTGAGCAAATATGCATGATGATGACGATTTTGAGTAGTTCACGTTGTTCCGAGCATTTTGATATAACAAACACAATTTTCGGAGGTCCCGATAAAAAGTTATTACTTTTATAATTTCCTCCTTTTAGATTATGATTTTGATTAAGTTATTTTTAACAACGATAAAAAGTAACTACTCGAATTCGAGAGAGGGAGAAATAGGGAGGATCATCGGAGTTCGATGTCTCTAGAAGGCGCGAGGGAGTAGCCGGAATCAAGCGCAAAGGGAGAGAAATTGGAAAATAAGCAGCGGGGAAAAAACAGACTAGCCGGTCTCCAGCCCGGCTGGGCCAGCTAGCAGGCCGGCCTAGCTCCAGAGCCCACCGGCTCTCAGCCTGGCATGGGCCGGCTCCTGGACCGGTTATGGGCCAGAGACGGCCGGTTTGCAGCCCGGCTAAGCCGTCTCCACGGCCGGGCAACGGGCAACGTCGACAGTAGCTGCGGTGGCCGCGGCGAGGCGCACGGCGTCGAGCACGAGCAAGGGCGAGAGAGGGAGGGAGACGGGGTTCCGAGGGTCGTCGTGCTCACCCTCAGCGCGTAGAAGAAGGCGGCGGGGTCGGGGATGGCTCAACGGCGACGAGAACGCCCGCGGCGGAGCTAGAGTGGCCGCGAGGAAGTTGAACACGGCGGCGGTGATTCCTCGCGTCTCCGGCCGATTCCTTGGGCGTAGAAGGTGCAGGCATCGCGGCGGAGCTAGTGGTGGTGCTCGATTTGCTCGGGGTGGCTTCAATCGTCGGCGAGGCGGCGGATTAGCCCGGCGGCCATGGCAGCTCGTGGGGAGAGAGAAGAGAGAGGAGGGGGCAGTGGAGCGAGTGGATAGGGGAGCGGGGGCCTCAGGTGCACTTCTGCTCCTCACGCGGTCCACAGCGAGCGAGGAGGGCTGGCGACGCGCTGGTGCGGCGTGGGCACGGTGGTGCGGCGCGAGCAAGCTCCTCGGTCGCTACAGAGGAAGGGGATGGTGATTTTACAAAGAGGCCCCTGGCAGAATCTTTTCCATCACGAACGGATCCTTTCTTCCTTTTCTTTTATTTCTAGTAGGTTTTAAAGATTTAATTGAGGCCTCTAAATTATCTGAAAAATTATGATAAAATTTAGGTAGCCTCCCCACATCAAGATGAAGCTCCCCTAATTTTTCCAGATTATTTGAAAAGCATTTGGTAGGAAAATAAAATAGGAATTGCTCGGGCAATTTTGAGTTTCACTCCATTTATTTGATTTTACCAATCAACATAGTTTGCAAAAATCATATTTGGAACTTCTGGAACTTCCTTGACAAATATAATATGTCAAGTAATTTTGTTTTGCAGGTTTGAATTCTCTCATTGATTTGAATTTGTAAATGAAGCAATTCATATTTGGGTTCTTCAATGTGATATTTCCTTGAGCATTTTTAATTAGGATGCCATGATGCACAAGAAATGAAAAGCGAAAATTTTACTCGGGTTTTTAGGTTCTCAAATTTGGGGCTGTTACAGAGGAGGAGGTCGGAGGCGACGGCGAGCAGCCTGGAACGGCGGCCGGCCGTGGAGAGGCAGCGCGCGTGGAGGAGGCCGGCGCGTGGAGGAGAGCGCGGCCGCGCGTGGAGGAGGCCGCGTGGAGGAGGGCCAGCGCGTGGAGGAGGGCCGGCACGTGGAGGAGGCCGGCGCGTGGGGGCGCGGCCGTGGAGCGCGCGGACGTCGACGGCGGAGGCGGGGTGCGGCGTGGGGCGCGGCGCGGAGTCGGGCAGCCTGCCGGCGTAGTTTCGCTCCGCGTCGCGCTTCTCTCCGTCCTTAGTCGATTTGAGCGATTTGGGTGGAATGGGGAAGAAGAAAGGGCGCAGGCAGTTATAGCCAGGGTTATTGGTCCCGGTTGCTGCTACGAACCGGGACCAATGCGCAATTAATGCCAGATTCGCTCGCGCGTATATGGACTCATTGGTCCCGGTTCTTCGTATAAACCGGGACCAAAGAGTCCTTTTTCAAAATTATTTCAAACTTTTCAGTTCTGAATGTTGTTCCCGCCTTTTTTTTCTTATTTAGGTGTTTGAATATGAATTTCACATGGTTTTGAATCTGAAAAGACTTTCAACATGAAAAGTGTTTAAATTTGAATAAACAATCCAAAACCATTTTCTGTTTTCTAAAATAATTATTCTAACCATACAAACTATTAACCATTTTGCCATTTTCAATTAAAAATGCATTAACTTTATTGCATATTTTGAATTGACAAAACTTTCAACGTGAAAAGTGTTTGAATTTGTATAAATAATCCAAAATAAATTTCACATTATTATTGTCATTTTCAATTTAATATGGATAAATTCATATCTTTAAATCCGTAAGTCGAAATTCGACAAATAATCCGTAAGCAGAAGTAAATGCAGAACAATTTCAGTGAACCTATATTTGTAAGATGAATGTTTGGTGTTGTAAAATGCAGAAGAAGCCAGATAAAAATTATTAATTCATTTATCTTTTGCATAACTAACTCAAAACCAGATTACTTATTCAGATGCTAAAGATCATTAGTTGGAAATGCAGAGATAAATAATACATTTTACACGATCTTCGTCGTAGATAGACAAACATTTTACACGATCGTCGTCGTACATACACGAACCATTTGTCCTAACCAACGATGTGGCTCAGGTTAGTCATACTCCTGCCTAGGCCTATAATACTCGTCCTCGTAGTCGTCGTAGTCGCCGCCGTCGTCGTCGCTGTCGTCGGGCGGCGCTCGCTTGGACTGGAAGCGAGGGTAGCGCAGGCGGGGGTTATCGCCGGCCGTGATGTAGTTCATGACGCTCTAGAGAGTCCGGCCGCTCCACCACAGCCGACGGCCGGCCTCGTTGAAGTTCGAAGGTGGCGGGCCGTCCTCCTCGTACCTGGCGAGCGCCCTGTCACTCCGATTGATGAAGAAGGCGTCCCAAGTCGGGCGATAGTCGGGATGCCAGCGGGGATCCATCCGCTGCGCCGGAGTGAGCTCGAGGTAGTAGTGGTTCGTGATGGCCGCCCGACGCGCCAAACCTTGAGGGACAGGAGGGACCGGCACGCCTCCGGTGCTCAGCCTCCAGCCGGCGGGGACGTCGTAGCCGGGCGGGCAGGGGTAGTTCGAGGCGCAAAGCGCCTCCGCCTCCGAGTAGGTTAGAGTGGGTACGGTGGAATCCATGGGAGAGTGATGAGCTTGCAGATATGAGTTTAGATGTGCTATGCCAATGGAGGCCATGCATGACTACATATATATAGTGAGAATCCCACCAATAAGGAAGAAGCACACGGATCGTGTGTTTCTTTCGAGCGCTTGTGAGCCGTTGGATCAGGGGTGTGTTTCTTTTGAAGGCTTGTGAGCTGTTGGATATCACTTTGTGAGCCACCACCCGGGACTAAAGGGAATCCCACCAATACGGAAGAAGCACACGGATCGTGTGTTTCTTTCAAGCGCTTGTGAGACGTTGGATCAGGGGTGTGTTTCTTTTGAGAGATTGTGAGCTGTTGGATCAGCAGTATCACGACCACTTCGTGAGCCACATCAAGGTTTAATACATTCCATAGAATGCATTACATAAAAGGTTTAATACATTATTACACATGATCCAACGTCTCACAAGCGCTTGAAAGAAACACACCCATGATCCAACATCACCAACATTATTCTACATAAACGGACTTGCTGGCTCGAAGGCCGTAGGATTAGGGGGAACGGCGGGAGGAGCCAGCCCCGTGTGCGGCCGCCCGGTTCTCGCGCGCACGTTTGCGGCGGAGGGCAAGATCCATGGAGGATGAGTCTTTCAGCGCCCAATCCAGCTCGGAAGCCTCCTTCGCCTTGAGCTGGTAGGAAGTCTTGGCTCGCTGGACAGGGTAGTCGCGGACAGACTGGAAGGAGGCTTCCATGGCCTCCTGTATCTGCAACCCACAACCCTCTTCCCCGTCGTAACAACCAAGATTCTTGAGATCCACTGTCGTCATTCCGTATAGCTGGTCTACCTTTATCCCTTCTCCCTTCATGTTGACCCAACTGCACCGAAACAAAGGGACCTTAAAAGTAGGTCCATAGTCAAGTTCCCATATCTCCTCTATGTAACCATAGTATGTGTCCTTTTGCCCATTCTCGTCTGTTGCATCAAAGCGGACACCACTGTTTTGGTTGGTGCTCTTTTTATCTTGGGCGATCGTGTAAAATGTATTCCCATTTATCTCGTACCCTTGGAAATTCAATACAGTCGAAGATGGTGACGCGGCCAACAAGTAGAGCTGATCTCCGACAGTGGTGTCATTCATGAGCTGTAATCGCAACCAACTGCCGAAGTCTCCATGTGTTTTTCTTTAATCCAGGAGTCATCCTCCCCGGGTTCTTGGAGCGTACATAATTCTTGTGTTCCTCGATATACGGAGCCACGAAGGTGGAACTTTGTAGAACTGTGTAGTGTGCTTGAGTTAAAGAATGCCCGTCCCTACATATCAGTGCTTTCTTTCCTAGCGTGCCTTTTCCACTCAGTCTCCCCTCATGCCGCGATTCAGGAACACCAATCGGCTTAAGGTCAGGAATAAAGTCAACACAGAACTCAATGACCTCCTCTGTTCCATAGCCCTTTGAGATGCTTCCTTCTGGCCTAGCACGGTTATGAACATATTTCTTCAAGACTCCCATGAACCTCTCGAAGGGGAACATATTGTGTAGAAATACAGGACCGAGAATGGCAATCTCGTCGACTAGGTGAACCAGGAGATGCGTCATAATATTGAAGAATGATGGGGGGAACACCAACTCGAAGCTGACAAGACATTGGACCACAGCCTTCTGTAAACTTGGTAGAGTTACTGGATCGATGACCTTCTGAGATATTGCATTGAGGAATGCACATAGCTTCACAATGGGTACTCGAACATTTTCCGGTAGAAGCCCCCTCAATGCAACCGGAAGCAACTGCGTCATAATCACGTGGCAATCATGAGACTTCAGGTTCTGGAATTTTTTCTCTGCCATATTTATTATTCCCTTTATATTTGACGAGAAGCCAGCCGGGACCTTGATACTGCTCAGGCATTCAAAAAAGATTTCCTTCTCTGCTTTGGTAAGAGCGTAGCTGCTTAAGTATTGACGCCCTTTATCCGTCTGCTTGTTGTATGGGTCTTTCATACGTTGCTGGTCCTCCCGTGCTTCTGGTGTATCTTTTGTCTTCCCATACACGCCCAGGAAGCCTAGCAGGTTCACGCAAAGATTCTTCGTCACGTGCATCACGTCGATTGAAGACCGGACCTCTAGGACTTTCCAATAGGGTAGCTCCCAAAATATAGATTTCTTCTTCCATATGGGTACGTGGTTGTCAGCGTCATTCGGAACAGATAGACTGCCAGGACCCTTTCCAAAGATTACTTCTAAATCCTTGACCATGTCATATATAACATCACCATCAGGGAGGTTAGGCTTCTTCCGGCGATCTGCCTCACCGTTGAAATGCTTGCCTTTCTTTCTTACGGCATGACTGTTCGGAAGAAATCGACGATGCCCCAGGTACACGTTCTTGTTTCCCAAATGTATACTTTCAGTCTTATCTAAACAGTGCGTGCATGCATTGTATCCCTTGTTTGACTGTCCTGAAATGTTACTAAGAGCAGGCCAATCATTGATGGTTACGAACAACAACGCTCGTAGGTCAAATTCCTGTTGTTTGTGCTCATCCCACACACGTACACCTGGTTCGGACCACAACTGCAAAAGTTCATCAACTAATGGCCTTAGGTACACATCAATGTCGTTGCCGGGTTGCTTCGGGCCTTGGATGAGCACTGGCATCATAATGAACTTCCGCTTCATGCACAACCAAGGAGGAAGGTTGTAGATACATAGAGTCACGGGCCAAGTGCTATGACTGGAGCTCTGCTCCCCAAAAGGATTAAAGCCATCTGTACTTAGACCAAATCTTAAGTTCCTTGCGTCATCTGAAAATGTCGGGAACTCTCTGTCGATTTTTCTCCACTGGGACCCATCGGCGGGGTGTCTCAACTTCCCGTCTTTCTTACGCTCTTCTTTGTGCCATCGCAACAACCTGGCATGCTCTTTGTTTCTGAACAGACGTTTCAACCGTGGTATTATAGGAGCATACCACATCACCTTAGCAGGAACCCTCTTCCGGGGGGGCTCGTCATCGCCTCAACATCACCAGGGTCATCTTGTCTGATCTTGTACCGCAGTGCATTGCATACCGGGCATTTATCCATATTCTCGTACTCCTCACCGCGGTACAGGATGCAGTCATTAATGCATGCATGTATCTTCTGCACATCTAATCCTAGAGGGCAGATAGCCTTCTTTGCTTCGTATGTAGTCTCGGGCAATTCGTTATCCTTTGGAAGCTTCGGCTTCATTATTTTCAGTAACTTCTCAAATCCCTTGTCAGAACAACCAGTCTCTGCCTTCCATTTCAGCAGTTCCAGTGTGGTACCGAGCTTTGTGCTGCCATCTTCGCAATTTGGGTACAGCAACTTTTTGTGATCCTCTAGCATGGCCTCCAACTTTAGCTTCTCCTTTTCTGTATCGCATTCTCGCTTTGCATCAGAAATGACCCCACCAAGACCATCAGCGGGCTCATCTGATGCCCGATGTTCACCTCCTTCTTCTTCAACGTCTTCCATTACAGTATCACCGCATTCCTCAGGTAGGATAGTTGTCATCATCCTCCTCTTCTTCATTGTCTTCCATCCTAACCCCTCTTTCTCCGTGCTTGGTCCAACAATTATAGCTGGGCATGAAACCTCTCCGAATCACGTGGTCTTGAATGGTTCTCGGGTCAGAGTACTCCCTGACGTTCCGACACTTCTCACATGGACAAGGCATAAAATTATCCACTTTGTTTGCCTCAGCCACTTCGAGAAATTTATGCAGGCCTGCAATAAACTCGGAACTGCGTCGTTCGCCGTACATCCATCGCATCCGTGCATCCATCTGCATCATATAATTAAGTTTATCAAATACCATTACAATAACATCTTGAATAGTGAAATGACCACCGTACATCGACACGTGCAATATTTCTGTATCAATTACAGATGAAAAGGATAAAGTTGCTAACCTCGGCCGAGGATATCATCTTGTGTGAACTTAAGTGTGGCTCGGGCATTTCATCGAACACATCTTGTGCGTGGCAAAGGAAAAAAAAATAGCACCCACTTCCCACCAATCCAACCAGAAAAAAAAAAGAGGAGAGAAGAGGGGGTGGGTTATTTATAGGCAGGGGAGGGGGTGGGTTATTTCTTCCATGTATGTGTGTTTGAGAAGCCCCAGGCCTCGGTGCTTCTTGAGCAAAGCGTACTGCAACAGGTCAATCTGGAGCCAGGAGAAGCTACAGAGAGGACTCAGACCTCGGTGCTTCTTGAGCAAAGCGTACTGCAACAGGTCAATCTGGAGCCAGGAGAAGCTACAGAGAGGACTCAGACAATGACATTCTGCAGTCCTTGTCTTACTGTCCACTGAAGTCACATTATTCTTTTCTTTGATCAAAGAGTGTTGAATATAAAACTGGTAAAGCGAAAGCGTGTAGGTGTACTAGTTTCTATCTTATATCAATTGGCCCGGAAGATACTGGAGTTGGTTCTCGAGTGACTTGGGCTAGTCAAAAGGAGCATTAGAAAACCAAAAGCCGACCTGAAACAAAGACTTGATGAGTGTTTTGAAACTTTCAATTCCAGGGAAGTCCTTCCATGTCTGGAGTTTCAACATTCAACTCAGCATGCCACCGAACAGCGCACTTTTCCTGCTTGGCAAACACTTACAAATAAGAAAGTGACCCTGCAATGACCTAGCAGGCAAAATCCGGCGTTGGAAGATGCGCCCCCACGATCCTCTTGTTGAAGTCAAGAACTGACCAGTGCAGGATCAGTCTTACAAAAGAGTACCAATCTGATGAGCACGGTGTGTCGAGGCAAGCGCAGCATGTTGTATCCACTATCCAAGCTATTCTCACATGTTGGGATGCTTGCATTCGGCAGATCGTGCATCACCGTTGCTTCTTCCACACACAAAAAAAAAAGACGTATCGTACTATCCACAGAAATTCAAACACTGAATCCCCTTTTCAGAAACTCACTGAAGCACCTAGGCGTGCGTGGTCGACCGCCTCATCAGGCAGGCGAGTGAGATACTCGGAGGCTCGGAGTTATCTGCTCACTGCGCTGTGAGCCCACGACCAACCATACCACGAGCGGCGACGGGGAAGCCACATGGCGTAGGGGGACTCGGCGGTGCGGAGGCCTCTCCGATCCACGGCAGGGAGGCCCCGAGGAGTGGTCTCCGCCATGGGTGAATCCCCCCTGCTGCCATGGAAGGTTCGGGCAGTCTTCCTGCAAGAATCATATATTCAATAAAGGCAACAGGCTTTGGCAAAAAAAAAACATGGAACAGGACAGTTTTAACGTGTAGGCGTATACTTCTAACTAAACGAAGTAAAAAAAAGCAGTTATATGCATGGAAAGACTAATTAGTCAATGTTCAGCAGTTAGAGAAGGTGATAATTCCATGGTTTCTCATTAGTCAGCACACGTGCTAAAAGAACTCAAGTAGCAGGCTAATCTCACCTAACCGAAGAAGTTTCTAAAATTACTTGCATCACAAATAATAAAAGGTACTAACAGTACAAGTTTGTAGTATCTCCCAGTTTTCCCAAGATTTTTTTTTGCTCATTTCAGTAAAGACACAATGTTCAAGATAAAAGGAAGAATAGCCAATTTAACAGGTCAAACCATGTCACTGAATGAACCCTTAAGTAGTATCAATTCTAGGTTTTGAACAAAAGCAAAACAAAACTCCAGGTCTACAGGCATTGGTTTCCATCGAAAAAGGTACCATAATATAAATTCCACCAGTGTGTCACGTCGTGTCGCACCTCCAGAGGAAGGAAGGTGTAAGCCCATGTCCTCGCCAATCGCCATCAGCATAGTCTTCCTGCAAGAATCATATATTCAGTACAGGCAACAGGTTATTGGAATGGGGATTAGCCATGCTGGGAAAAAACAGATTTTTGGAAGAAAAATCATGGGACAGTTTCTCAGTAGTCAATACACATGAATAAAGTACTGGACGTAGCAGGGCATATCACCAAACCAAAAAAAATCTAAAGTTTCTTACAGCCGTAACAATAAAAAGTGTTAGCAGGAAAAGATTGTAGCATTTCCCAGTTCCCCAAACAGATTAAAAGAAGTTACAAATTACAGTAAAGACACAGTATCCACTCCACTTGAATCTCTTCATGTTTCACAAGCAATCAGCTTGAAAGTCTTGAATTAGCGCGATACAAAGTTACAAACCATGTTCAGTGAACAAATCAAACAGACTAGACAAATAACCAGCCGCTACTTTATTTTAGGAGAGCACTTGTTCCTGGCGACCGGATGTTGTGGGTCCATGTAATCTACAGTGAAACGTGTAGGTGTAGTGAGGCGGCAAGTGAGATGTCCATCCACGGACCTTGAATTCGGCTGGAGGCCTAATACTTGCAACCAAAAGGTCTTGCATGCTCATCATCTCCGGATCTTCAGCTTCAGTTTCAACAGGACATGTCTCGTACGCAGGGAAAATTACAAAGTATTCAGAAGAAGTTTTATTTGCTCTCCTAACATATACCGGCTCCTCCATCTGCCAAGGATGAGCGAATCGCTCCACATACATTAAGATGTTCATCTGCCGCATATTCCTGAGGGTTGCAAGGACCCTGCTCCAGAAACGGGGGCTGAAGTTTGCTTTCAGTAGTACACTGAAGATGGCCGCACCCATGAAGCACCCATTCATCAGCCTGGCCATGTCCATGGCTATTGCTGCAAGTTTCGGGTGGTCCTCCACCCTCGTGCTACCGAAAGTACGCACCTTGAAGAAGTACCAGAACGCTTCTTGGGTAAAGTACTGTAATCTGATGGGCTGTGTGGTTCCAAAGCTTGCAATTTTGTCGGATCGGCTTGCGATTATAATCTTACTGCCACTCCCAATGCGACTTCTTGCAGCTGAATACAACATTTTCCATACATGAATGTCGATATCCAGAGATAGCTCAATGATGATCAGTGTCCTTCCACCGCCCATGCCACGGTTTTGATGCTTGATTCTACCTCCATCTCTTAGGGTCTCTACACTAGCATCATTAAGATCATCACCAGTGAAACACAAAATCTGAGAGAAGTGGTTGCGCACCCTTTCATCGTCGCAAGCATGCTCGATCAGGGTGCTCTTTCCAACTTTCCCTGGACCGATGATCGGCAGGACAGCCGGATCTTCAGCGGTACCAGGAGCACTCTCCTCTTGAAACAGGAAGTTCATGATATGTTCCATCTCCATCTGGCGTCCGAACATGCACTTGTTCAGCAGCAGATACATGTTGTATGGTTGACGGTTCAAACGTGGGCATCTGCAGAACTCGCTCACATCTTCAATGGTCTCCCTTATGCTTCCAAGAACTTGCTCCAGCAGCTCAGCTTGCGCTGCACCTTTATTGTTGGCACTGCATAAACATACACGCTTTGCATGGTTGAACTCAGATCGGGCAAAGGAGTTGTTGACTTCCTGATCTTTTGTCCTGTCTTCTCCATGGGCTCGGCAACTGAAGACATCGAGGGTGTAATGCCCCCTGTACATCTCCTGTTTCAGTATGCTGAGCTGATGCAGCATGGCCTGGTTTGTGATGAGCCGGCCATCTGCCTCCTCGACGACAACGTGGAGCCGCAGTAGCAGTCGTTGCAGGCTGCACAGCTTCTCCTCATCGGTTGGCGCTGCCTTCTGCTTCAGGTATCTGTCCACGAGGAAAGATATGGATCTACTGGCAAGCTCACCTATAGTAGCAGAAAAGATTACCTCCATGTATGTGTGTTGGAAACCAATCAGGAGCTAGGAGGAGCTATGCGTATCTGGAACTTGGAACTTCTTAGAGGACTCAAATCGATTATATTCTGAGTCTTTCCTTTATCAGGAGCTAGGAGAAGCTATGTCCATTGAAACCACGTTTTCTTTTCTTTTATCTGGCTGGGAAGATATTTGGAATGGTTCTCGAGTGACTTCATCTACTCTAGAAGGAGCATAAAAAACGAGAAGCTGATGTGACTTGTCCTTCCATGTCTGCAGTTTCAACATTCAACTAAGCACGCCAGTGGACAGTGCACATCCTTTTCCTGCTTGGCAAACACTTTCAAACATGAAAGTGACCCTGCCAAGGATCACTTTAATGTATGAAAGTGACTCTTCTCTCAAGTTCCGCAATGCTCCAAAATTGGGTGTTGAAAAAATGTTCTCAGTTGTCCACCAAAGACACTTATACTTGCACCCATGAACCTATTGCTGAAGTTGCTACAAGAAGTCAAAGAACTGACAAGTGCAGGGGTACTTACTAAATACTTTCACCAAGAAGCAGAATCAGCACATACATATCTAATCTGCCTAGCAGAGAACTAGTCGGCAGATCGTACTAAATACTCACTGATGCACCGCGGAGCGCATCGACTTTTGCCGGATGCGCTCCATGAGCTCGGTGTCGTCGGTGATTGCGGCGAGCTCGTCCGCATCATCATCGGTGGTGAGCGCGCTGACCCGTCGGTGAGGTCGTCGTTGTCAGAGTACTCCTCGTCAGAGGAGGAGTCGGAGAATACCAAGGCCGGCAGCAACGACCCTCCGCCGCATCGCTGAGGCCGGCACCACCCGGAGGAGGCGCACCACCGTGGCCAGCACCGCTGAATCCGTGCTCCATTTCACGGCGGAGGAGGGAGAAATTTCTCTCCGGAGGTGTCTAACCCTAGCGGCGGAGGAGATAAAATCGCGGCGGATGGATTGGGGGGCTAACCCTAAATACCTCCCGGTACCGTTCATATAGTACCGGAGCGGGGGCATTTCCGGTGTCCCGATAAATTTTTCCGGGCCGGACCGATGTGCGGTGCCTGTTCGGACCGTAAAAAGGGCCAAAACCGCATATCGGCCAGAATTTTCCGGGCCGGGGGGCTTTTAGTGGATCTGCTAGAGATGCTCTAACCATGCGTGGTCTGCAGACCAACGCATCGTTTGGTAGCTTCTCGATACTAAACCTGGAAGGAATCACATGGAGTAGGTAGATAAATACAGTCTCCATTGATTCGTGATGATGCTGCCTTGTCAAATTTGGAACAAACTGACAGATCTTCTCAACCAGGAGGCCACGTCAAATTTGGAACAAACTGTGGTCACTCCAGCTGCCTTGCTGGTGCTGAAGTGATTCCAACTAGGTGGTACTGCTAGTCTTCTACCTTGGGTAGTTCTGATAACTTATATATTCAACTAAAGAAACAGGAAGCTATCATCATCAAAGGAAAAAAGATGCCAACATTTGTCTTGTGTGATTGCTGCGGGCGTTTTTTAACTAATTGCTGAGGCCGCGCAACATCCATTGGATAAACCAAAGAAAAAAGTACTACAGTTGTATATGCTTTGCAATCCATCAAACCCATGTTGCAGACCATGTGACAAATCTTGTGGGGAATTCAAATCGGCTGGATGCCGGGATCGGTTTTGGAAACTCACGGAGCAGTGCGGCGTGCATGGCGAGGCATCCTCCGGGGCAGCCGCGTACCGCACCGGCCGGAGCCGCTTGACGTCACTACCCTCGATCTCCCCGGCGACCAGAAGCGACGGGGGGGGGGGAAGCTACATGGTCCGACCCACGGCGGCGGCCTAAGACGGCGAAGGCGGACCCCCCTCTGCCGCCCGGAGCAGGAGCAACGCGTGGCTGCTAGCCATGGCGGATTGGGGAGAAGGGGACTGGGTCTGGGGTCGGTCGATTCCTACTGAAGCGCTGACGACTGGGTCCCACACAGAGAGGCTACAACGGACATCGTCATCTTGGTGTCAGTTTTATTTGTCTAATTTGATTCCTACTGAACCACTTTTTTTTCCATGTCAGTTATTTTATACCCATCTAGTTCATCGGACAAGTTCACCATACATTTCATCGAACAACCAAAAGGGACGACAAGTTCTTCTATTACTATATATATAAATATACACACATAAATTAACTAGGACTGGACATGAGAGGATCACCGCGGTGGCTTGCCCTTCCTATTATCATCTCGTGGGGCGCTAGTCCCTGTCAAAAACAGCGTAGGGTTCGTCCTCTGAGTCGCCGCAAGAGCTGTCGGAGGAGGAGGATGAGGAGGAGGGGAATCCGGGCGAGGGCGTGCTCCGTAGCGAGACGTCGGGCAATGGCTACAGCTGCAGCCACTTTTTCCGCCACAGCTCGCTTGGACACCTTGATACTCTCCGTCGACGTCTTTGTGTTCTTGCAGTGGCGGCGACGGGTGTCCGCCTATGCTGAGGTCACGGACCGGCTAATGACGCCACGCAAGATCCGGTCGGGCCGGCTAGATGCGAGTGTGGCCTCCTCGTGGCCGCAGGCCTTCTGCCTAGTGCGCCGAGCCGCCTGTTCCTCGGACTACGATAGTTGCCGCCACGGGCTCGAAAGATAAGGCACAAGCATCCAGCGGGGCGGAGCTTATACTGGCAGGGCCGGCGAAGAGCGACTCAAGGAGGGTGCGGAGCGATGCGGCGGTTCCGACGCGTAGCGGCTCAACGACGCCACAAAGGACGCAGGGGAGGGACGGCACGGAGAGCCTCAATGACGGCGTGGAGCGACGCGGCGAACGAGCAGAACCTGAGTAGCCTGTGTCCACCAAATAGCGGCGGAGGGAGAGACGGAGGGCGATCTCCTTTTCGTCGTACGGGGAGAATAGGGGGCTCGAATCCACCATCGCTAGCAAACCCTCCGCCTCGAGCCTGTCCAGTAGATGTCGTCGGACGCCAATCCGTTGTCGGAGTCGGACATGGTGGAGCAGAGGGCACTACACCATGGACCAAATGTAAGGGCACCTTTGCTGCCGGCAAAAGTCACTATAGAGGGCAATGGAACTGCCGGCAAAGGTTCTTTCCTGGCAGACTGGCCTGCCCTCTATAACCCTGCCGGCAAAAGTCTTTGCCGGCAGTTTTTCCTTTGCCGGCAGTCTGCCTGCCCCTACTCAGACACTATTGCCGGCAGTACCAATGTATGCCCGGTAGGTAGACTTATCTGCCGGGAAAGATCTTTCCCGGCAGGTTGGACTATTCCCGGCAGTTTGGTTGAATATTCTTGGCAGTTTACCTGCCTGGAAAGGTGGTACTTTTCCCGGCAGTTACCTTCATAACTCCTAGCATTACAACTGCCCTGAAATGTATAGAAGGACTTGCCGGCGGTTTTACCAGACCCATCCCAGTTCTCGCTATCCCCTCACATAGTCACATACTGCACCCAGCTTTCTCATCCATCCAAATTAAAACGTTCCAGTACATACAAATATACATGCAAGATGTACTTCTTCCACAAGTGAACATTCACAGATTGTTTATAAAACATGGTCCTCCACACTCCGCAGATCACATAAAAAACGTAGTTTCTGAAAAGAAACTACTTGCACAAGAGAATAAAAATGTTTCTAAAACAGAATCTACATACAGAACCAGGAATGAACAAGAGCATCCATAACCGAGCATAAATATGTTCTAAGACCATAACATGGCATTCAGCTGGAACGACCAAGAGCATCCTTCAAGTATTGTTTGTGAAGCACTTTCACAACAGAAATGAGCGGCATGTGCATGAGCAACCTCTTGTGTTGTTAACCTGAAGAAAAGTGAGATTAGAGTTAATAATGGTGATGCAAACCTGGGACCCTTACTAGAAAATGTGAAAATAGTAGATGGTGTCCTGATGGTGATGCAAATGGACAAAGGAAAATAGTGAAAGAAAAGGGTAGCATAGATAAAACATACTGGATTCGAAACAAAGCAAGCATATGGATCATTGAAATTCAACTTAGAAACAACTTTAAGCGTCACAGTGAAGTCTGTTCAACATGAGAAAATAGTTCTAAAAGTTGCCTTTATTTGTGAGAAAGGATCATGCTTTATTCCAACTGATAACCCTGGCTCAGTGACATGAAAACCCATCTCATGGACCTCGTATAATCATTTGATATATTTTTCCTGAATAAATTATATGGTTGAGGTTATATGTACTTACAGTTAAAAAATGGATGAGGAATTAATAAGATGGATCTCTTGAGCCAGTTGCTTCGCCACTACTTGTAACTTCGAATTATACAAAACCATGTGAGGTGTTCTAGTGCATACGAAACAACATCAAATCTATTAAACAAATTGTGATCTCACATAGATAACTGGCAGCAAGATTATTGCAAAACAAATATCGTTAATTGATCCACGAAATTTGAAGAATCTTTACTACATACAAGCATGAAGCTTAGTTCACAGAAATATTGTTTTTCTATAATGAATCACATTCAAGAAACAAAATAAGCATGTATCCCATACTGCTACAATAAAGATGTGCATAAAGCATGCAACCAAAAAAGTAACCAGATGTACAAAAAAACATATATAAGAGATTTTTACCTTGATAAGGGCACGATTAATAAGAAGGCTTCCTGTCTTTCCCATCAACTGTATATAGAATACACCTGTTCAAGCGAACTCTCAATGTACAACTTGAGATTCATCCTACATAATAAGTAACAAAGAGTACATGTTATGTATTGTTCTTTTCTTACCAACCATTTGTACAACTTGCTTGTATTGAGAACTATCACAGAAGAACATATTATAAGAATCAACAACGTACAGAACCAGCACACTGAAGAAGAAATCTTCTGTCAGAAGTGGCGATAAGTGCATTGACAGCTTCATCATATCAATATTTCAATATGCCTCAGACTGGATTTGTATTATTCTAGTACTGACGTTGCTATTAGTTTCACGTGTTTTGCTACTTATAAGACTGAAACAAGTTTATTGCACACTTCAGCAGAATCCTCCCATGTTAAGTTGTTAACAACACCACCCCATTACATTTTGATGTCTTCAAGGGAATCTGAGTTAGATCATCATGTGCTAATCACTACTAGATATCCCATTTTTGCCGAGGGTGAAATTACCGTCGAATATTTTAGTTTACCGTCGGCAATCTCCCGTCGGCTATGCTTGGTCGGCCATTACTCTAATAACCGACGGTACCCTCGGATAATATTGTCGCCGACGGTAATAAACCGACAGTGAGCTGTCGGACATAGTCTGATCAGTAGCCGCCTGACAACACAAATAGCCGACGGTACCCTGTCGAATATTTACTTACCGACAGTTATTTTCTCCCATCAATTTTCATAATAGCCGATAGTGTAGTTGACAGTCGGGATTAGTTATAACCAAGAGGAGAGCCAGACCGTCGGTTAGTTTGATTACCGATGGTGTGTATACAACCCGGTTGTTGATTCTTATATTTTAGAGATCAACACCATCAATTTGTACATTTGTTGGCGGTCTAAATTCACTCTTAGGAATTGCTTTCTAAGAGGTTTGTTGTAGAACAAATGAGATTTAGGGTGCCATTTTCAGACTACTAACATTTAAAAACATCTTATACACATCCACACATGAACAAAGAACGCATATTATATATTAGCATAATCTCTGAAAGTTTCCCTCAAAAAAAAATCTCTGAAAGTATATGATCCATCTAGGAAATGCTATACAAAACACAATAGTAACTAAGATACAATGAGAAAAACATTTTGCATAAAGCTAAATTGTCCAAACTTCAGAACTTTGCTATGTTGGATGACGTGGAGAGGGTCAATATTAGACTCATCGCCATAGATATCAGCACGGCCATATACATCGTCTTCAGCGTCGCCATAGAGATAATCTCCCTCGCTGCCATGGGTGTCATCCTCATTGTCATTAATATCATGAAGATTCTCACGATCGGGAATTCTTCCATTATTGCTTCTCATTCCCTAAGAAATGATAAGACAAGTTGCACTGTCATACGATTGTCCAATTGTAATCAGAAAGTAAGAAATTAGATAAACCAATAAGCATTTAGGTAGAAATCTACCCAAAAAATGGAAAAGGTATCTGGATGCAGATATCATGTAAGAAAGAAGCAACATTTATGGAACAATGTAGACATACAGGAGGGCTTCCTTTTCATTCAGCCTGGCAAATCATCTTAACCTACAGCCCACATGTGGGCTTCCTTTTCCTCAAAAAGTCGACATATATCGCGACATTTACACAAAAAGATCTGATTGTAATAGAACAAATATGCACGCATAGATAGTAAGCAATAAGAATACAACAGCCCCTAGTATAATTATTTCAGAGCTGTCTCACCTCATTTACCTGAGACAAAGTGTCCAGATTCAGTGGATGATTCCATGAAATCAGTTCAAAGGAATTGTTTGATGTTCGGTTTTCTGTATCACGTGTTGGTCCTGGTAAATGTGTTAATGCATACATATAGTTAATCAACTTACACGTGAGGATCTCTGCCAAATAAAAGACAAGTAAAGAAGAAGATGAATGCTCAGAGACGAACCTTCAACGTCAAGCGCTGCAGAAAACAATGGCAGTATCTGAGTTCCATGGCTTCTATCCCCCCTCAATACTCCTACAATCTTTCAGTATAGCAATTCCGAGCAACAAAACCAAGAAAGAACGTTAGTGATCAGTGCCACTGTTTCCAATATGAAAATTACCATTGCTCATTTCCTTGTTCCATTATAATCCAATAAGTTCATATACAAAATTAATAACAGCTGTTTTACCTTCAGTACATGTTTCAATAATCAAGAGTACTGGAACTTAAATCTGAAGCATCGGTCCATGGAGGCATACCTGCCCACTGCATCCTCACGGTTACGCCACCATTTTCAGCAAGCAGCGAAGAGGGACTCGGAACTGGGAACCGGTCAGATACGCTATAACCCCCTGGCACGGAAAATTTTGACCGATATGCGGGTTTGGGCCATTTTGATGGACCGAACAGGTCTCGCATATCGGTCCGGCCCGAATTTTTTCGGGTACCCACTAAATCCCCGCAATCCCACTATATCTTGGAGACTCGATTTTGCATCATCTATTTTGATATACCACACCCTGTACCTAAATTTCTGCTGCTACCTAAATTTCATCAAACGCATGAACGCACATGCTTAAATTGTCCGCACAGAAAGCTTGCCAATTAGCCTCTTTGGGATCTGCACTATTTCTACTTATGAGCAATCAGAAAAATGACATGTAAATATACTTTATGCAGTTTCCTGTCACGAATTCAGTTTTTCTTGTAATTAACTTTAGATGCAAAGCAATGATGAGACATGTGCATGGGTTGCTAACATCAATAGTGCTAGTGGAGATTGTCACCCGCATGAAGCAGATTGAGTCCTCCATAGCCATACAAACAGACATCTTAGGCCAGGCCACCGTCTGGCATCGGGAATGCGGCGTCCAGCAATGGTTTGTCGTCAAGATCGTAGTAAACGCGCTAGTTGCCGACTGGCTCGATTCCTCCAACAATCGCATCGCCCCCGTACCCTTCTATGCATATGTGCATGATCTCCGGTCCAGAATATCCTTACAGAGTTTCTGAGTCTCCGTATATGTGTGTGTCTTAGTCTCTTAGACTCATTCTGTAATAGTACACGGATTCTTTTCCCATCAAGGCTTGGTCGGCATGAGCTACATTTTATTGAGGACACTAATTCCGAATTGTACTTTGTGCCTTTCGTGCTAGGAATAGAAACCAAACTCCATTGTTTTTTTTAGCATATGCTTTAACGATGCAGAGCTTCCATCTTCTGATATCAATATCTTTAAATCTGGACATGGTACGACTAAGTGGTTGTTCTAGATTGGATATTACTTGAGGATCTCTCCTATTTCAATCTGACCAGGACTCCTAAACGTTATTTTGTTTTCCGGCCGAGATCTCTTGTACTGTGACTTGAAGACCTTTCAAATCTAACGTGAGATCAGACTACTTTAAATCTAGGCTTCATACAAAGAATGCAGAAATAGAGGAACAACTTGCTGAACTATCAAATAGCAGCATGAAAGGCAACCGAGAGAGCAGTAAGCACGGACCTGGACGGAGGCGCGCTTCTCCCCGACGACGGACTCCCCGGGACCACGTTCTTGGCGTAGCGAGAGTCATCCTTGGCCTTGGCGATGAAGACGCCGTCGTGATTGTGCGGCACCACGACCACCTTCACCTTGCTCCCACTCTTCATGTCAGGATCGCTCCTGCCAGCCGTGGCGCGAGGTGCGTCACCGGGATTACGTGGCCCTTACCAAGTGCGACTTGGAGGTTGCAACTGGGGGCACCGAATCATCGGGGTGGACGAGATCTCAAGCGGGAGAGGTGAATACATGGACAGAAGGAGGAGCCGCAGCGGACAGGGGATTGGAAGGACTTAGCACCGGAGGGGCAAATCGAGGGGTCCGGAGGAAGAGAATCCTCAGGGGCCGGCTGGGCGGCGGATTTGGGAGGATGCGGGTGGTGGGGCGCAGCAGGATGTGGCGGAGGTTGCGGGCGGCGGCGGGGCTTGAGCCTAGGAGCGATGGGGAGATTAAGGGATCTGGAGAGGCTGGTGATTCAGATTGGGGTACGGGGTGTCTTTTCTTTTCGTTATGTTTTCGTTTCGCGCCCATGAGTTTTCGCTCCGCGCCCTTTGCCGCCTATTCCCCGGGGGATCGCAGCGTTCATCGTCCCCGCGTCCCGTTCTCTCCCATCCTCTACTCTCTCTTCGTTTTCCCCTGCGTCCCGTGGAGAGCTGGCGCCACCGCCGCCGCTGCTAACTGCCCTCGCCGCTGATGCCCCGCACCTCCTCCTCCATGCCGGTTCCCTGCACAACCTCTCCCTTTCCTGCTGCACTCCCCGCGTCTCCCTTCTCCTTCCTCGCGCCCCTGCTGCTCCCATCCCGCCGGCGAGCTCGGCCGCCGCCTCGCAATGGCTAGAAAGCTCCTGAGCGGAGGTGGTGCTCCGTCGCCATGCGCCATGGGAGAGCTCGACCGAACGCGCTCGCGCCTGGAGACGACCGGCGGCCGCGCATTTCCCTTCTCCTTCCTTGCGCCCCCTGCTGATGTGCCGCCGGCGAGCTCATTCGCCTCCCCGGTCCGCTATGGCCAGCATGCTCCCGTCGCCATGCGCCTCAGTCTGCCCAACGGCTGAACATCGCGAGACTCCATGGTGCGATCTTCCGGTCGTTGGTGCAGATTTGATTTGTCTCCAGAGCCACCCGCATCTTGTGAGAAGAAACATGAAGCCGACCAATTCTTTTGATTTCCGGCAGTGGAGCATGGACGCCTGGTAAGTCTCGCTTGCACAATCAACTGGCAGATACAACCAAAGCTAGCTAGGTGGATTTGATTGGTCTATTTTCCTAGTGATTTACCAAATGGTAACTATTAACTGGACACTGTCTACTTCAGTTTATCATCTATATTGACTGAATATGAACCTGCAGTAAACCACCTTGATTGGGAGGCTTGTTCGTCCGAGCTATTATTTCTTGATTTGATTGGGACACTGCCTACTTCAGTTTATTAGCTATTGAACTAAACCTGCACTAAGTTATTTTCTTATGGCACTGCGTTAGAAAACATGACTAATCTATTGCACTAAACCTGCGGTAGTGGCGACCGGCGCAACCGCCATCATGGGCGCTTCGAGCCGGCAAGATGCAGGAGAGGATTTTTTTTCTTATTTTTTTGATATTTTTCAATGCAATTTTTTGTAAGGGTTGTAGCAAAAAAAATCACGTTTTGATTGTCCACACACTAAATTTCACATGATGCAATTTTTTGTAAGGGTTGTAGCAAAAAAATTCACCTTTTGATGCAAATCCGCGAACTGATTGAAGCAATTTCACATTATGCAATTTTATTGATGTGGTGCAATTTTGTAAAAGGTTTGTAGCAGATTATTTTTCTCTTTTGGTGCAAATCCTCATATTGTTCGTAGCAAATTTTTCTTTCTCACCGGAGCATCTTTTATTTCTCACCGGACGTTCATTGTAGCATAAAATTTCTTCCTTTTGGCGCAAATCCACAAAACGTTTCTAGCAAAAAAAAATCTACAATAGCATAATTTTTTCTGCTACGATGTCTCCGGTGAGGTCTTTTTTGCTACAATAGCATTTCTTCTTCTTTTTTTTTTGCTCTTGCGGTGTAATTTTTTATAAGTTTTCTAGCAAACAAATTCCCCATTTGATGCAAATCCAGAAACGTATTGTAGCAATTTCCTTTTCACATGATGCAATTTTCTTAGCGTGGTGCAAATTTTTGTAAGGTTTGTAGCAGAATTTTTCCTCTTTTAATGCAAATCGACATAATGTTTGTAGCAATTTTTTTTCACAACATGCATTTCTTCAGGAGGTTCATTGTAGCAGAAATTTTATAATTTTGATTCAAATTCACATGATTGTAGCAATTTCTTATATACTTGATGCAATTTTCTTAATGTGGTGCAAATTTTTGGAAAGTTTGTAGCATATTTTTCCTTTTTTGATGCAAATCTACATAATGTTTGTAGCAAATTTATTCTCACAGGATGCAATTTTTGCAACCCGCGCGCCTCAGCCCCGGCCTCCTCAACGAGCTACGACCGGGCAGGCTTTGCCACGACCGAGTTGATGGCGATGGCTCCCTACGTGTTGTGGGTACCGCAACCCGCCCGGCTCCCCGGCCTGGCCGTGCCGGATTTAGGGAGCATCTCCTGCGTGCCCCCTGCGTGTTGTCGACGAGGGGAGGAGCAACTCTTCGTCAATGTACGGAAAGGGGAGGTGACGACGCGACGGTGCTGTGAAGCCAGGTCGCTGGTGCTGCGCAACATGTTGGCGTTGCTGCAAGCAGCGGCCGCTGGTGCTACCGTCCGTCAGCGGCGGTGCTACCATCATAGGGGATTCAAGTCGCCAATGATGCTGCTAGTCATAGGTCGGGGATGCTACAAGTGTTGGACAACATTGCTGCCTAGGTTTGTTGGGGCTGCTGCACTGCTCCGTGTTGCTACCGGTGAGAGATTTAGTTTGGGGATTTTTCGGCGGCCCAGCGGGGCTTTGCTATATAGTCATAATTACTTTGCTACGTTTTTGTTTTTGAAATGCTGTATTATCACAATTGGTTTGCTACAAGGTTTCCGGCGAGAACTCCGGCGATATCTCGTCAGACTTTTCTGTCTAGCAGTCATAATACTTTTCCTACGTTTCTGTTCTTAAAATGAATCACAAGAGGAATTTTGTTGCTACAATTGTTCTACTATTTTGCATCATAAGTTTGCAGTAAAAAAGAAGTTGCTTACCTGGTTTTTTAAAATGGCACAAACATATGATTTTGTTGTTGTAATAGTTTGTTATATTTGTTTTAAATTATGGTGATTTTGTTGCAAATCTATATGCAGCAAAAAATTGTTGTTTAATCATTTTTTGTACCATCATTTTCTTAAAACGTTGTGCTGGAAAGTCACATGGCCACAGAGGGAGAAAAGTCACATGGTAGCATCACATGACCACCACGCAAGGCAACAGCGCGGAAAGCTGGTAGCAGAAGCGACAACGACGCGAGGAAAAGTGATTTATTCCTAACCATAGCTAATAGTACGACCGATCCGCCCGCACCGGAGAATTTGGGCAACGCACGGTCATGGACGGGTCCAAGGAAAGCTACGTTTTGGATTTTGCTGCATGCAACACGGGGCAGCGGGATCCAATGGCTCATCGGATGGCACTCCACCCGGGGGATCGGCGCGCGGGATCCCCGGGGGACGCTTAGTGTTGTCCAAGATTTAATTAGTCGCATCAAAGAAACTCTCATCTCCCAACCAGCAGGGAGGATCGTAACATGGCGATGGCGGGCTGTCTCAGCAAAGCAAAATTTATTCATCACCACGCGCGCGCACTGATTACGTGTGCATGCATGCGCTCGTTTTCTTTTTTTGATAAAGATGCGCTCGTTTTCTGGAGCCCTACTTATGATCATCACCTCTATTTATTTATTGTGTTGAAGAACCTTCTACTACTAGTACGCATGTACAGCTACGCACCGTCTCTCCTATCCCTCTATCCGTCTCCTACACCCTTCTGTTTTTCTTTTAAACAAACTCGCATGCATGCTCGACCCACAACAACAACAACAACAAAATTGCACGAGCATCCCCTCTCCTGGCGTGCGCCGGGGCCTGATGAAGGAAGTAGACGGTTTTCTCATAATTTCCAAATTTAAAACACGAGAATCGATGCATGCATACTTCATACGATATAGTGCGTACATTCTGGTTTGGGTGACCGTACTGATGAAAATTAAGCACGTGTATATGTGTGTGGTTTCAACTTTCAAGGACGTCCGTGGCTTATTGTCATTTAGGCTACCAAAGTCTTGATTGGACGTCTCACAAGAAAGCCTAGTGTGGAGGCTTGATCCCGCGTGGACGTCTTAGGGTATAAGGAAAGAGAGCGGCAAACCGCTCGTTGCGGCAAGAATGGCCGAAAGGTTGTCGCCGCAGCGCATGAAGCGTCTATGAGTTTAGAAAGGACGAGATTTATTTGGGAGAGAGTAGTGGTTTGAAACATCGATGTTTTTCCACGTCCCGTCGCTTCTACGTCAGTGGCAGGAATCAACCACGTATTCTAAGGTTTCAAGGCGGGAAGGAGAGGCCTTCATGCCGACGGATGATACCCACACGACTCTATCCGAGAGTCTGATAGCATGAAGGTATATCCTCATCCTTAATCACAATTAATTATCACATTTACTTCTTGTACATTTTATCTCAGTTTTCTTGAAGGTCTCCTCTCAAAACTTCCGAAAGGTTATCCACACTTTTGGAAAGTTGTCATCCAAAATTTCCGATAGCGGGTCCCCTAATTTAGGGGAGTTCTCATCTTAATTTCCAAAAGCTCGCAAAGAGTAGTTGAAAGTTCTCGCCTCAATATCTTTTTCAAGCATGTAGAAAATAGTTGTAAGATGATACGCCGTTGCTTCTGCGAAGATGAATTTAAGAGGTATACAGCGGGGTGCATGGTAAGGACCTTGGTACATCCCAAACGGTGCACACTGGCCTAGCAAGAAAATCAGAACTCCTTGTACAATACACACGATCTCCGGAACTTCCCTCGTGCGTGTGCCTAATGCACAAGCTTTGGTAGCTTTAGTTACTAGCCAGTAGCCACGACAATAAGCTGAATGAATGGTCACTCAATGCATGGGCTTTAGTCCACGCATATGCATGCGTACTCCATTAATAATATTTGAGTTTGTGCCACGCTAGCTACTCCATTATATTTTTCTTCATGCCATGCATATATATGTCGATATAACTGCTTCTACTCCATCTTCGACGTCTTCTCATGCACACCAGCGAAGTCAACCCGGCCGCCAGTTCAATGCATGCATGTACAGGGGCGGTGGCGCGTGACCTCATCTCCGGCACCGTCTTATCGCACACAGGTAATGCCACACAAGCGATAGGAGTTATAGTTCATGTCTTCGACCACTCGGAATACATGACCCGCTCGATCCTCGATCGGCTTTGACGCCAACCGGCCGGATCCTTCCAAAAAGAAGAAGCCATGCATGCATCTGAGGCCGTGACACACGGCTCATAGATATGGATGACAACAGCATGAGAATCCTCAATGCAAGGGTGTCGATCCCACAAGTAGATGTGATAGAGGATGGCATGCATGTGTGTTTCCCTTTGTCATCCCACGCTGCTGCAGTACTGTCTCTCTTGTTCCGGCCGCGCCACCTTGTCGGTGCATACAATATGGTGTGACCACTCGTATAAGATCAGTGTCAACACAAGATTGTGGGATATGTCGAGGGCCGGCAATTCTTGCGAAAGACTCTTGACGAAGATGAGCTAGGATAGCGAGACGGTGCCAAGCCAATTTAATTTGTCCACACATACACTAACACAAAGCATAGATCGACAAAGACAATCGTGAGAGAAAGTATGTAAGGACGAAAAACATTGATGAGAGTTGGACGCTGATATAGACGAGCAGGTTCAAGTACTGAGTCTGAATATAAAGACTTAGCTAATGCCACAGCAGAATTGATATGGGTTGAATCACTTCTCAACGAACTTGGAGTTGAGAACTTGGAGTTAAGTTAAAAGAGGTTTATGGTGTGATAACATTGGTGCAACATACCTGTCAGCAAACTCAGTCTTCCATGCACGTACTAAGCATATTGAGATTGACTTCCACTTTGTTAGAGAGCGAGTGACAAGTAAGCAATTAGATATCAAGTTCATTTCTAGTAAAGATCAGGTTGCAGATGGTTTTATTAAGGCTCTTCCAGTGAGAAACCTCAATGAATTTAAGCGTAATCTAAATATTTCTCAAGTTTAGATTAAGGGAGGCTGTTGGAATATGAAATGTGACATACGTATACGAGTATGGTATAGTATACCACCTCGTATACGTACATTGTGTAAGCCACGGTAGGGGCTCTTCCTACCCCCTATAACACGTAACCCGACCACTCCAACGAGGGTAATCGGTTCCGCTACGTACTCTCACACCAAGGACGTGAAGATCCTACATGCGAGAATGCAAGATAGTCTGCAACGGCATGAAGAGCGACAAGGAGGCGGCGGACCTATGGAATGGGGTGTATCGCGCCGTGCGGCACCTTGCGCAGATTGACATGGTGATCAAGAAGGTGAACGCTTACAGGAACAGCAGGGCGTCCGTGAAAGTGAGGAAGTTGGTCTGGCGGTATGTGTTCAGGCACTACAAGAAATATGTCAACTAGTGACCTTTTGATAGTGACTTTCAAAATATTGGTCATAGATCTATGACCATTTCAACCCACTTGGTCATGAGCTGGTTTGTAGGGTCCTAATCCAAAAAATTAACGACCAATTTGGTCAAAAAAGTCATAATTTATTTACACAAATTGGTCATAATGTAGACACCAGTTGCGTATGACCTTATTTACAACCATTCTGATTGGTCATGAGGAACGACTTGACAGCCACCTCATCAATCATGCCCACGTGGCAGCCATATGTCGCTTACGTGTCCATATTCAGTCATGGTGAACTCGCTGACAGGTGGGAGCCATTACCAGGATGTGTTGGTATGACTGGACTGACACCTCAGCGGTCTCGCCTACATGTCACTTCATCGCGCCTACATGTCACCGCCTATGTGTCATTTGTGCTTACGTGTCACCACACTGACATGTGGGACCTGTTGACAGGAGGTGTTGACTGTTGACAAATCTGTCAAGTGGGACCCAAAAATATGACATGTGGGACCCACAAATATGCCACAAAAAGAAAACATTAAAATTATAATAGAAATCAAATAATAGGAGACATTTGGCATCTTCAAAAAAACTTTAATAGTTTAAATATCCAAGTAATCATTAATTCAAAATTGGAGTTTAGTTTAATTTCTTTTATCCAAGGTATTTCAATAACCCCAATTTATTTAAAATGATTTAAAATTTCTCAGAGACACCTTCATCTCATAAAATGTTTATTCCAAGTATTTGATTGTAAATATTTAAATTTTGGCTATTTATTAAAAACCTAAAACCATATTTGCAAAGTGTTTTAAATTATTTAAAGCATATTCTATTTAAAAAAATGTTTTGATTCAATTATATTTATTTGAAAAACAAATAAGTTTTAAATCACTTATTTTCAATATTTACATTTGTGGTAATTTTATTTGATTTTAATAAGTAAAAAATGATTTTATTAAAAACCTATTTTAAAATTGACATAAGGTGTCAATTAAGCAATTATGCAATATTTTGAATTTTTATTTTTTAAATATATTGGAAAAGTGTGCTTGAATATGTTAAATGATAGATATTAGTTTTATAAATTTTTAGAAACTAGTTTGAGTTGATTTGGACATTTAAAACAAAAGTTATAAAGAAATAGAGAAACCCAGAAAAGGAAAAAGAATTAAAAAAAGGGACCTAACCTAACCGGGCCAAGCAGCCCATGTCTTTGTTTTTTTTCCTGCCTTCTATTTTTTTTCCGACTGGACTTGGGCTTTGGTGGAATGAGGCACCGCTTTTTTTTCTGCACACAGTGGGCCTTGGCCCATGCAGGAATAAAGCGAGGATTCCATGCGAGGTGAGGCAAGGTTATGGGCCGGCCAGTCCAGTTCTTTTTTTTTGTTCCTTTTTATTATTCTTTTATGTTTTCTTTTATAACTTTTGATTTTGAACTGCAATTTCAACCAAATAAATTTTGTATTTTTTGTAAAGTTGTACTCTATAATTATAGAATATTAGGGACTTTTTTGTTCAAAATAAAATAACAAAATATGACTAACCTTATATATTGCTTTACATATGGTTTTGAAGAATTTAATTTTTTTTTGGATTATTCTATTAAATTCAATATATTTCTAAGAAAACTTTTTCAATATATTTCCCGTATTCCAAGTTAATTATTTTTATCGTTAACTAGATCACATATAATGATACAATGCGAAGTTTTCTTTTTTGTTGAATTTTTTATTCCATATGACTATTTCAAAATACGGTTAAAACTGCGGATATGACCGTTCTAGTGTTTGAATCATGTGGATATTTTGATGTAACTGTGATGAAATGGATACTTGTGAACCTAAAAATGAAATTTAGGAAAAATAACGGGCAAGCTGTGTGGCAGCTGCAGTTCAAAATCTAGCCGTTTTCAGCTGAATCGACAGGAAGCCGTTTAAATGGCCGGAAATAGGCAGAGAGCTCGGAAATGCATGCCTGTTGCTGATTGTACATGAAATGATGTCTACTTTGTGAAAAAAAATTGTCAGTGCCATTTTGGATGACTTTCTCGGTACCCGCTTCACAAAAAATGCTATTTTAAGCACTTGAAAAATGAAAAGTTGATTTTTTTGTCAAACATGCCAAAATCGCTGGTCGGCAACATTTCTTGCCATCCCACAATGAACACATGTGCCAATTTTGGGATCATTTGGACAAACTATGTCATGAATGTGGCCAAAACATTGCTCCTTCATCTTGAAAGCTATGAATGTTCGTTCGTGATAGCAAGTTTCTGAGAACACTTTTCCAGTAAAACTTCCGCAACGCAAGTTTATAATTTTTTGTGGTAACTAGGTCACATATGATGACGCTACGCGAAGGTTTTCCATTATTTTGATTTTTTTTGAATTTCGTGTGCTCATTTGAAAATCTAGTCGAATTCGTGGCCGTGACCGTTCGTATCTAGTGTTTGAATCATGTGGATATTTTGATATATCTATGATGAAATGGATACTTGTGAATCTAAAAATGAAATTTAGGAAAAATAACGGGCAAGCTGTGTGGCAGCTGCAGTTCAAAATCTAGCCGTTTCCAGCTGAATCGGCAGGAAGCCGTTTAAATGGCCGGAAATAGGCAGAGAGCTCGAA
The DNA here is from genome assembly GCA_947311845.1 of Poa pratensis. Classification (NCBI taxonomy): domain Eukaryota; kingdom Viridiplantae; phylum Streptophyta; class Magnoliopsida; order Poales; family Poaceae; genus Poa; species Poa pratensis. The sequence continues at coordinate 41,413,283 of CAMZMU010000098.1, forward strand.
AATGCATGCCTGTTGCTGATTGTACATGAAATGATGTCTACTTTATGAAAAAAAATGTCAGTGCCATTTTGGATGACTTTCTCGGTACCCGCTTCACAAAAAATGCTATTTTAAGCACTTGAAAAATGAAAAGTTGATTTTTTTGTGAAACATGCCAAAATCGCTGGTCGGCAACATTTCTTGCCATCCCACAATGAACACATGTGCCAATTTTGGGATCATTTGGACAAACTATGTCATGAATGTGGCCAAAACATTGCTCCTTCATCTTGAAAGCTATGAATGTTCGTTCGTGATAGCAAGTTTCTGAGAACACTTTTCCAGTAAAACTTCCGCAACGCAAGTTTATAATTTTTTGTGGTAACTAGGTCACATATGATGACGCTACGCGAAGGTTTTCCATTATTTTGATTTTTTTTAATTTCGTGTGCTCATTTGAAAATCTAGTCGAATTCGTGGCCGTGACCGTTCGTATCTAGTGTTTGAATCATGTGGATATTTTGATATATCTATGATGAAATGGATACTTGTGAATCTAAAAATGAAATTTAGGAAAAATAACGGGCAAGCTGTGTGGCAGCTGCAGTTCAAAATTTAGCCGTTTCCAGCTGAATCGGCAGGAAGCCGTTTAAATGGCCGAAAATAGGCAGAGAGCTCGGAAATGCATGCCTTTTGGTGATTATACATGAAATGATGTCTACTTTGTGAAAACAATTTATCGGTGCCATTTTGGATGACTTTCTCGGTACCCGCTTCACAAAAATGCTATTTTAAGCACTTGAAAAATGAAAAGTTGATTTTTTTGTTAAACATGTCGAAATCTTTGTTCGGCAACATTGCTTGCCATCCCACAATACACGCATGTGCCAAATTCGGGCACATTTTGGCAAACTATGTCATGAATGTGGCCAAAACATTGCTCCTTCATCTTGAAAGTTATGAATGTTCGTTCGTGATAGCAAGTTTCTGAGAACACTTTTCCAGTAAAACTTCCGCAACGCAAGTTTATAATTTTTTGTGGTAACTAGGTCACATATGATGACGCTACGCGAAGGTTTTCCATTATTTTGATTTTTTTTGAATTTCGTGTGCTCATTTGAAAATCTAGTCGAATTCGTGGCCGTGACCGTTCGTGTCTAGTGTTTGAATCATGTGGATATTTTGATATATCTATGATGAAATGGATACTTGTGAATTTAAAAATGAAATTTAGGAAAAATAACGGGCAAGCTGTGTGACAGCTGCAGTTCAAAATTTAGCCGTTTCCAGCTGAATCGGCAGCAAGCCGTTTAAATGGCCGAAAATAGGCAGAGAGCTCGGAAATGCATGCCTTTTGGTGATTATACATGAAATGATGTCTAATTTGTGAAAACAATTTATCGGTGTCATTTTGGATGACTTTCTCGGTACCCGCTTCACAAAAAATGCTATTTCAACGTAGATGATAGCTCATTTCTGAGAACACTTTTCAAACAAAAATGCCTTATTCAAGTTTATTATTTTTTATGGATACTAGTACACATATAATGACTCAACGCGAATGTTTTCCATTTTTTTGATTTTTTTTGAATTTCATATGCCGATTTCAAAATACGGTCAAAACGGCGGACATGACCGTTCGTAGGTAGGGGTTGAATCTGGTGAAACTATTGTTGTAGCTCTGATGAAATAGGTACTTGCGTACCCTAAAATATTATTTTCAAAAATTAAAGAGCTAAATATTAAGTAGGCATAGTTCAAATTTTACCAGAAATAACAACAATAAAGGAAAGTTCAAGTTTTTTTCCATCATAATACTTTACCAAACTGGGCTGAAAATGGCCCAGCCCAGCTCTATTCGGCCCGTTAAACAGCGGCTGGAGCAGCCCGAGCCGTCGGATGCCGATCCGACGGTGCGGAGCGCGCGCCTCAGGTATAAAACTAGGGCGTCGCCGCCGCTCACCACAGTAAACCCTAGCTCTTTTCCCTTCCTCTCTCGCGACGGCGACCAGAGATCGACCTAGACAAATACGCCGGCGACCAGTGAGCGACCGCCAGAAGCACGCCGGCGACGTGGGCTTGTGCGGCGGAATAAGAGAGGCACTGGCCACTGGCGTCGTCCAGCCCCTCGTCGGCACTGCGTGCGACATTTTCTAGCGCGCAGCTCCGACGATTGGCTCTGGGCGGCGCCCTCTGCGAGCGACGGCGCACCAGCGGGCGTCTACGCGCCGGCGTCGACCACCAGCTTCAGCTCCGGCACCGCAGCAGTCCTCTTCGACAAGGACGGAGATGGTAATGGAACCCTTACTCCCCACGCCTGCTCGCTTCTTCTCACGACGAGCCGCCCGCGTGCGCCGGCCGGTGCTGGATTCGACGGCTGACTCGACCCGCCGCGTTGGAGGGAGGAACGGAGACGACGGCGCCGGAAGGAGCTACAAGCACCATCCGCGACGGCGACCCACGGCGCAGCAGGGCCTCCTCAGATGCGTAAGTCCCAGCCCCGATCTACTCTCCTATGCCTCCCATCTAGTCGGATTTCCGCTCATTTTCCCGTGGGGATTCGTCCGGCCGGCCGCAGGAACTCCATGACCCGAGCTCGGCCACGGAGATCCCTCTACGTCGCCGGTCTTTCCGAGCTCCGGCTGCTGACGGCGTTCACGCGGAGCAGAAAAGCTGCTGTCTTCAAGCACATGGCTGAGGATCTTGCCAGATGCGTCGCCGCCCTGCTCTCCGACCTGCTGCTGCTGATGTACACCCTGCTCAACACAGGGAGGATCCACCACATCCACACCAACTCAGGTCTGCTGATGTCCTGCTGCTCATCTCGCTTGCGTTCGTGCAAATTATTTCCCCATGTTTCTATGTTCGTAGGCAAATGCATGTACAAGTCTAAATAAGGTGCTGCAATATAGATTCATCAACACTTGTGCACTCCCTTTGTGTGCGTGTAATGCTATGGAATACTTGCGGTTTAGTTTAGTTAGTTATATCGAGTGCTGCGATAGATGTTACAGAAAAGTAAACATGACAGTTTGACGATACTCTCGGCAGCATTGTACAGCAACGATGTCGTATCTTCGATTCAGTCGAGAGACAATAGCAAAATTTGTCTCTTTATTATGTAGTGCAACTGTTCTGGATACTATCGACTGCACCGCGAGCGCCTGCCTAGATTTTGACTTGTTAGAGAATAATAATAATCATCATAGACTTAATTTGTCTCTCTGCTTGTAAGACTCTGATTTATGCATGTTTCTCTTCTCTAGCTCACATCGGTCGTTAATAGCCCTGATCTACAGATGATGATGATGATGACATATCTGCTTGTGTTCTCGGAGCGCCTCTCGTGCAACATGGTCCTGCTGCTGCCCGCAAGGGCTATGGCGGGGCTGCTGCAGATGCGCTGGCACGACAAGGCTGCTGCTTGACCGCCTGCCACAGCAACGAGGATCGACCGCATGTACATAAGGTCAGGTCTGCTTTACTGCCTCTCTTTAATGTTGGACGTAAGTGGAAACAATGTCTTTTCAGAAACTACCTTGTCAAGCATTATTTTTTGTTTGATTTTGACTAGTAGCATTACTATTATTAGCATACACAAGTTGAGACATATGAACCTCAGTATTGAATGTCGTCTGTAATCCAGCAGATATTATTGGATGTTCATTTTAGTATCTGATTATGAAAATTCATCTATGGTATATGCTTATCAGGCTACGTTATGCTAGTAGCCTCACTACACGAAAATGTTCTGTACATTGTGTATGGAAGTATTGTCTCGTTCTTTTTCAAGGAAACATTTACTAGAGATCTGTACTGGAAAATATATTTAAGATGTGAATTTGAAAAGAAAAGGAAGATTAATTATAATGACATGGCTTTCACGTTCTATGATCAAAACTGAAGATGGTATCTGCAATTTTCGTGATTGCTTTTGTTGTGCTTCGCCATATGAACTGGTGCAGGCTATATTTGGAACATCTTTCATCTTTTTTACCTTCATTTTATGCTGTGCTAATTGATTCACTCCGTAGGTTAATTGTTGAATACCAAGGGCACTTAGGGGAGCGGGGATAGAAGTGGTCTTGACACTAGTACCCCTGTTGCGAAAGGCACGGTTTTGTCAAATGATCAGAAGAAGATAGTAGGGGGTCAGAAGCTTGATAGGAAGATCATTTGCTTGCAGGTATAAGCATGTATGTAGATTTATCTTTCTTTCCTTCTTTTGCTGCAATGGCTAAGTCAAGTTTCTTACCGATTTACTTCATATGCAGCTGGAGGTGCAGAAATCCATGTCATAGCAAGCCTCAGGTGCTCTGCTTTAGGGTAGCAAGTTTCAGGTGAGCACAGTATTGTAATATGCGTGAGACTTGATCAGAACGCTATGGATTGTTGCCTGTGATTTTATTAGCTACTCTTAATGGCTGATGAATCTGTACTCATACCATGTGAAATCACTCTCATTTTTTGCATGGTTGTTCTATAGGTTTTGATGCTTAGTATTGTTGGTCGCTAACATTGGCTTGAATGGTGTAGTAAACAACATCAGGTTAATAGTGTAGTAGAACAGCATCAGGTTATTATTGGCTTGATGAGGGAACATTGTTTTAATGCTGATTGACCATGGGCTATGTTCTATAATGCCGGAAGTAGTCCTGGTAGTGAAGTACTCTCATTTGTGTTGTCTGCCAGATGCGGTGGGTTAGGACAAGATCAAAGAGATCCAGGAGAAGATCGAGCTCAACAAGCAGCTCCCCTACCTTGTTGGCAACATTGTCGAGGTTCGTGGCTTGTTATGATTGCTTGAGTTATCTCAGTACTGTCATTGTGATTGTTGTTCCATGTCCATATAGTTAATCAAGCTACTTTACCAGGAACCAACTTAATGATTTAACCTTCAGCTTGTATGATGAATTTTGTATCTTATGTGAATTCAAAGAAAGTTTTAAAATAAATCTGTCACTTAGGAACTTTTAGCCTTTTTCCTCTAGTAAGTATCTTCTCTTATTTATCTGCAAATCCACAACCTATTTTCGTCTGTTAAGTTCCATGCACCTTGTATCGTTAAGGACTTGTACTAGCAACATATTGCAATTGCATTTCTGTATTGAAGGAAATTTAAAACAGTAATGCTATCGATCATACTTTCCAAAGTCTAAATTAAGATCTTTTGCTGCTATTAACTCGAAAGATTATTTATCATATACCCACACAATAAATCAACGGTTATGTTTGATGATTATCCTGCATATGGTTTCTAACTCCACAATTTCTGTTTTTCTTTATCACCTTACCCAGCCCAACTACGAATACTATCTTGTATCAAGCTTTAGTTGCCTGTTAATTATGCTGTGTTAGCTGCTGACTAACCACGGCCTGTGGCGGCCGGGGTGTTTCTTTTGGCGCAGGTGAATGACATCTCGTTGAACAACTACCTGGTGTTGACGTCAGCGAAGCAGCTGCCGCACTTGGCGGGGCTCTGCTTGGCCAAGCCTTGATTTGAATTCCTGGAATATGGTAGCTTATAATGTGTATGTGATGATGAATCTGTAATTTTTTTCTGTGATTTGAACCTGGAAGAACATGTGATTGAGTTATGGGATGATGTGTTGATTTAAATTCCTGGAATATGTGCTGGAATTCAAATTAATTTTGAGTTCAAATGTGAATTCCTGTTTATACTAATTTCAATTTGGGCTGCAGCCATGCAACCGAGCTAAAGAGGCCTTGGGCCCAGACGAAATATATGCACTGTAGAAAGGCCAAGGCCCATAAATAAAATGGCTGAAATGATGTTAATCCGACCAGAATTTAGAGAAAAAACCAAAATGGACCGAAATTTTGGGCTGGCCCATATAAAGGAGAAGTAAATCAGACTACAAATTAGGAAAACAAATATAAATGGGCTGAACTATTGGGCTTGGCCCATTTAGATGACCACCGTGGACCGGGCTGATTCTGTACTATGACCTTCTCATTTGGTCACAAATTTGCCACGTAGGATTGGCCACGTAGGATCTGACGTGGCTATGCCAGACAGGGCGTGACCAAAAAAATTGGTCATAAGAGTTATGACCATCAAATTTGGTCATAGATGGTTATGACCAATTCGAAAAAAAGGTCACATATGACCGTTTGAGACGCTCCGTATGTGACCTTCAGATTTTGGTCATAAAAAGGTCATAGATGAAAAATTATGACCTTTTAGTGACCAAATTTGTGAGTCACTAGTTGACATATTTCTTGTAGTGAGGTCGTGGAAGATCCTGACGCTGCTCGCCACCCGAGCTCGTGCTGCTCATCATGACGGCTGGCCCTGCAGACATTCTGCACCGCCTACGACTGCAAACGTTGGTTCGGCGGCATACTGGAGCTGCCTCCCTCGGCGGCAGGAGGCGGGCAGTAGCCTAGCACTAGCAGCGTAGACAATGGATAATGTGCACCTGCCATTTCGTGAGTCTTTCTACAACCATGGATCTGATGTTTAGTCAAACCTATTGCACACTCAGGCTCTTCTCAATGCAAATCTTACTTTTTTTTGCACCAGTCCTAGCGTGCACTACATACTTGTATATTTTTCTCTTGAGCAACAGCTCACCACATGCATGTTAGTTCATGAATTTAGAAAAAATCGTTGATTTGAAAGAAATCATGAATTTCAGAATGAAACGAACATGAAAATAACTTGAAAAAATATCAAACCAGTAAACCAGAAAAGACCGCTTGGAATCTTCTATAAAGTTCACAATACCGACATATTAGCTGGGTCGGCCCACTCGGAAGCACTAGCGCTGCGATTGGTGCGCGTTGAGTCCACAACATACGCAACGGGCGCCAAATAGTAATCGTCGGGCCGGGGGAGCTCCTATTTGGCGCTTGTAGCGTCAGCTACAACACCAACGCTCGCATGGAGCTATAGTGGGCCGGCCTAGCTAGGTCGCGGAAGCAAGCTTCCTTCGCATCGATTTTTTCCTCATTTCGTTTTTGCTGTTGATTCAGGAGAAAACACCATCTGATTTTCTGTTAATTTTTTAAAATGGTGAAATTAAAAATGTTCACATATTATAAAAATGGTCACAAATATAAAGTATTCATGAATTTGAAAAAAAAATCATGAATTTGAAAATTTGTTCATGAATTTTAAATGTTCAGGAATTCAAAACGTTCATGATTTTTTTTTAAAAATTACGATTTAAATTTCTTGAAATAAAAAACTTCACGAATTTGAAAAATCATCACAAATTTAAAGTTCATGAATTTCGAAAAATCGTTGATTTGAAAAAAATCAGGAATTTCAGAATGAAACGAACATGAAAATAACTTGAAAAAATATCAAACCAGTAAATCAGAAAAGACCGCTTGGAAACTTCTATAAAGTTCACAATACCGATATATTAGATGGGCCGGCCCACTCGGTAGCACTAGCGCTGCGATTGGTGCGTGTTGAGTGGGTGCAACTAGCTAAAGAGTTCCCTTCTTAAAGGGAAAAAGCAGTGGGTTACGAGCACGCCACGTGGTGGGCTGCTGGAGTCCGTGGACCCGGTCAAGTGGACAAACCAAAATTCGATACGGCAAATACGCCCGCGCGTGACGGCGTGCTACGCGAGTCCAAAGCCTCCCGCACGACCAGCGCAAGCAAAGCTCCCACGAGCCAGCATACAGCAACCAAAGCACTAGATTGGATGTACAGGAGCAGCTGGCCCTCGTGACCGCGCGTACTCTGATCGTTTTGGATGTAGACCGCGTGGCCGCGCATCCGGTCGTTCGCGTCCGATCGTTCCGACTGGATGTACAGACACGAAACACACTAGCCAATCCAAAAAAAACTCAGATGTACAAACTATGTCGATTTGAGTGTATAGAACACGTAGAAGGATGACGTTGTACGAATTAAAAAAAATGATGTACATGGTTACTAGATGTACACGCTACTAGATGTACAATTATGTTGCTACTAGTTGTACAGATACAGGTTGTACAACTACACAGACACAGATTGTACAACAACAAGTTGTACAACAACATAGACACAGGTTGTACAACTACATAACGCATGTTGTACAACTAGCAGACACGGTTTGTACAGATACAAGTTGTACAACTACACAAAACAGGTTGTACAAGTATACATAACCGGAAGTACAGAAAAAAAGTTCGTCGAAACCTATCAACATGGGATCTAGTTTTGAAGATCTCGACGCGAGGAGTTCAAAAATGAAAACGGTTCGTAATTTGGATAAACGGTTCTCGAGATATTTCATTTCAAAAATTCGGTTTAGAAAAATAAAAGGGAAAAAGGTATCCTCCCACCTCACTATCCCTTCTCTCTCATCATACAAAATATAAAGAACAGGAAGTACAAACTACAGAGAAGTTGGAGTACAAACTACACAGAACAGGTTGTACAACTATACATAACCGGAAGTACAAAAAAAAGTTCGTCAAAACCTATCAACATGGGATCTAGTTTTGAAGATCTCGACGCGAGGAGCTCAAAAGTGAAAACGGTTCGTAATTTGGATAAACGGTTCTCAAAATATTTTGTTTTGAAGTTTCGGATTTGAAAAATAAAAGACAAAAACTGCTCTCCCACCTTCGATGTCCCTTTCTCTCTCCTGCTCCCCACTTTTAATCTGGTTGTGACACTTGGCGAACATGCATGCAACTGTTGATACCGCACGAAGGAGAAGGCGACACTTGTCATCACGAGATGGTCCGCTGGGTTCCCTTCGCAAAGGGAACCCTTTTTGTAGTGATTTCGGTGTTGAGCCAGCATACGCAACTGGCGCCAAATAGTAATCTTCGGGCCATGCCACCTTGCTAGATTGCTAGGAATATTGCCCCGTTGTGCCTCTTGGGCTGGGAATCTGGCCATTTACATGGATGCCCAACCCGCTCTAGCCAATCCATTTTTTGTCACTTTTGGCAGTGTCGGGCTTAAATTTTCAAATTTGGGTCAAGCCGAGGCTAGGCTCAGACCCTATAATTTGCATGTTGGGCTGTTTACCAGTAGTTTTCCAACGAGAGTCTGGTTCTTGGTATAGTAAATATAAATATTTGGCCAGCCACAACACGTTAATAAGCAAAACATTGAATGTATATGCAGGGACGGAGCCAGGATTGAAACATCAGGTGGGCTAATTGCATACAAAATAGTTTGGAGGGGGCCATATTGGTAAATTTGACTAAATTTTGGGTCGAATCTAAAATTAACAAGGGACATTTTCGAAAAAATTCCAGCATGGGGGGAGCCAGGGCCCCAGCTCGCACCCCCCTGGCTCCGTCCCTGTGTATATGCTTAGGACCACTTCTTAACACTCATGACAATAGGAAATTTTGTGATTACTTTTCAATGGTTTTATAAAGATATGAAGGAGTTTATTTTATCAATCCTGATTGTGTCTTCTATGTTTAAGAAGTACTATTTTTGGTTGTGAAAAGCATAAGAAATAAAACACTAGATAGAACATCCCAATCTCAAAAGGGTACTACTGACACATTTGTTGTGAAATAACAAAAGTAAATGTTCCAATGGAAGTTGATGCCAATGTAGAATTTGAATACTACCTTTATTTTCTTTTAGCATTAGTTTTTTATATGACTAAGTGTTATGGAATGCCATATATCAATTTTATATAGTAAAATTAAAATAAGCTTTCTTATTCACATTTATCGTTTTAGACCCTGAGTTTTTGGCACCACTGCCTCTAGGATGTAAACGGATCAGATCGGATCGGATTTTGCCTCTACCATATCATTTACCACATTTTCTTCTCGGATTCTTATCGGATCGGATAATGAACGGTTGCGAATTCAGTGGCGGATATATATGATCACGGATTTGGAACGGAAACAGATCGGATTTGGGCTGAAATAAAATTAATCGGATAGGTACGCGCATATTTACATCATCATCCCACATAAAAAATAATCGCTTGACAACCCAACAACCTAACAAAGTTGTATTCCATAGTCGGTACAGTGACCATGTAAGTGATTTGTTGTTTAACGGATGAACTCCACAACCCACTAACTATAAATTGTGCTCTATTTGTTTAGACAATTCAGTAGAAAATAAGATTAGTCGGATTGTAACCATCGGATAATCCTAATTAATTTTGGATAATCCAAATTTGGATGCTATTTTACATACCATATCCTATACCGTATCCGGGTGTTCAGTTCGGAATCGGATATCCTTATCCGTCGGATTCTTTGAAACCGGTTATGGATTCTTTAAAACGGATTCAGCAGTTGATTCGGCACGGAAATTATCCTATCCATTTACATCCCTAACGGCCTGTGATTTGTTGATACAATCTGAGGTTAAATTGGTTTATGAACTCATGATTCTACTTCAACCTCGAGCTTTCTTACCTCGCTTACTTTCTCAATTTTAGTGGTGCCACCGCATTCAAGCCTGGTAGAGGGACCTCCGAATAAGGCGATCCCAATTAACCCCTATGGCCCTAGTGTTAACCCCAACCCTAACCTCGAATTCCTCCACACATTTTCCGTCGCTCCACGTTGTCGCAGATACGTGCCCGAAGCCCAGTCCAGTCTTGGCTCGGTTTTGTTGCCACTGTCTTTTGCTTAGTGAGCAGGAACCACGAACGAATCACACTGTCTATAAACCAACTCTGACTTTACAAATCCACGATCATTTAAGATTTAGCACAACCAAAAAGGTCTAAAACTAAAAATAGAGCCGGTTTACTACAAAGACGAAATATTTATTCTCGGAACGATACATGTAGAGATATGTTGACAACAGCGAAAATCGAGGTATAGGATGCCATACATAGTTTTTTTTCGTGAGTTATGAAATCACTCACTTGGCTGCTATTCTAAGCCACTGCGAGTGTTTCTATTAATACTCCCTACACCGTGTAAAATGGCTTTTGGTGCCTTTGTTTTTGTCCAACAAACCATCCACATGGACACCCAATCAGCAAAATGATCCAACCAATCAGACCAAGGAACGGAACAAACGAAAGGTAAGTAATAATATATCAATACGGCTACTTAAATGTAGGTGTATACATCTCCATTTCCTAATTCCTACTACTTCTACGTATGTAGTGTATTCAGAATCTGTCAACGAACTCAATTCTCATCAGTAAAAAAGGTTCATGTTTTGAAGCAGAAGAAATATTGTTTTCTTCGACGGTGGTGCTCTTTATAGAGATGTATTGTTTCTTCTCTAATTAACCATTTGCATCAGAACTTGAGTTTATTTTGTAGTGACAAAGTGTTTTTGTTAATTTTCCGGTGACCTTTTAGGACACTTATCATTTGGAGTAGTAATGATGCACCAAAGAATATGGAACTCCCCTGGTTTAGTTGAGATAAATTGCTTGAATCATCTGTGATCTAACATAGGAAAAGTAATGTAGAAGAGCATGATACACATGGTTGTGTATTGTACTAATTTAATTTAATGCTCAAGTTGACAACACGGTACCAACTTAAACCTAAAGTCTATGCATACTAACCTTCCGGTACAACAGAAACATGTATGTTATTTAATACGATACCGCAAGTAACATACAAGAATCTTCTAAATTTTCACAAACTACTTATTCTTTCACAAACTACTTACTCACGTGGGGCATGCTAGCTATTGTAAGATGGTGTGTCCACATAGCGATTTTCAGCGTATCATGGATGCTTGGAGGCAGTTAGCTGTAGGACCCACGGTGCAGTAGGTTCCAACGACCTCTAACAACTGATCGAGAGTGTGCTTTAACGCCACTGGAAGTGAAGTCCACTTTGCTGAGTGTGAAGCACTCCACTCCACTACTATGCGCGGCTGCTACAGTTCTCTTAATTAGTTGGTGATTCTGCTGCTCTACTCAACTTGGGCAGACATACACACCTGCTCTAAGCACGACACACACCACCAAATTAACTACAGTAACTCTTTTGTTTGTAATCCTAGCACAGATTATCATAATCATAAGTTGGGATATATAAGACTTATCCTGTAAACATAATTCGAGATATGATCCGTTCAAATCCCAAACCTCTATGTGTCATTCTCTCTCAGACACCCACACCTGGCATTTAATCTCAAGAGATGCACTTTATTGATGATGAACCAGCAGGTTCTACTCAATTAATTCGAAACTTAACTATTTAGGCGCGTACGTCCAGGTAAATTTAGCACGCCCACTTTGATGCGTACGTCACGTGTACTGCTTAATTTGAAGACAGTTTGATTGCTAGTAGTTTCTTAGTTAGTGAGGAAGAATAATCACATGTGTATATACATCGGTGAGCTATAATTGGAGGGTTGCAGCTGCTCAAAGTAGTGGGTGCCGATCAAATGGGTCGTGTGTCTCTAATAAAGAGGTCATGTCATGTCAAGTAGTAGCTAGTGATAAGCTTTCTTTACCTGGACTTGTCTTAGACAGAAGCCTGCATTTGTTTGAAAATCTCATCAGGATTAAAGGCATTAACCTCCTGAACAGCATGTATGTCATCTCACTAACTTAAGGAGAGTACGTTATATATGAATACTTTTTTCCTTTTAACAAATTTAAAGTTGTTACTTGTGGTAATACCCCTCTCTCCCTCTCGCGTCGCCCCCGCGCGGCGGCCGGGAGGGAACCCTAACCGCCGCCGCCCACACCCTACCTCCCCCCTCACCCTCCTCTCCCGCCGCCGTCAGAGGGCGCGGCCGGGTAAAGCCTGACCGGCATCGGCGGCGACGGGACCTCTCCTGTCCTTTGCCCCCCACAAGAGGGGGCGCGGGTGCCGTCCTGGGGCCGGGCGTGGCGCGGCCGCCGGCGCCACGGCGTGGCTGCTCCCTGCGGCGGCGCGACGGTGGCGTGGTGGCCTACTTCGGGCAGATCGACGACAAGGGCGTGGTGACCAAATCCCGGCCGTCTTCGGGTGGTCGTCGGATCTTGGAGATCGGCCGGTGCAAGCCGGGCTTAGGCCGACGATTGCGGCACCCTTGGGTGTCGTTGCCTTGTTGAAGGGGTCGTCGCCGCGAATCACCCACCTTCCGCACAAAGTTCCTGGAGAAACCCTAGATCTGGGCTACCAGATCGTACGATGGATGCACCCTCGGTGTAGTTTACCCTCTTGTAGGCTCATTTTGGAACACGTGACGCCTGGAGGGGTCTGCTGGTGAAGCGGAGTTTCATCTACAACGACGACGACGGTGACGGCTGTGGCCGGGGCACAAGGCCCCGTTTCTCTGTCGTTTGTGCTAGTTGGGGTGTTTTCACTGTTGGTTTGTTTCAGCTTGTATTCGTTCGTTGTAAGGCTATTTGCCAGCTATGTTGAATAAATGAAATAAAAGTCGTACGCATTCTTTGATGCAGAGGCTGGGCTCCCCATTTCTTAAAAAAAAAAGTTACTTGTTTTGAGCCGTTACGTGAGTACTAACTAACCTCGTGATGTGTCAAGCTAGCTGCTAGCACTGAGGTGTCTCATGGGGACTAGCAGCTAAGATCACTCGCTCACACGCACACAAAAGTGATGTGCGCTCACATGTTCCATCGATTTTCAGCACAGCTGTAGCATCATGGCATGTGTACGTGCACAGCCTACTGATCGAGCAGTGTGGTGTGGTTGGGAAGGTGAAGTGATGGTGACCAAACCCATTGCATACATCGTTAGCCATTTATTTTCAGTAAATTGCTATGTTCAGGTTTTCTAGTCCCTTCTAAATCTTCCCCGCCAATACCATTAAATTTAGTGAACATGAATGTGGTTTCCCTCTTTTCACTCCCTCCCCTGATAAATACGGTTTTCCTTCGCGATGTACCCCAACTTTTCTCTGTCCAATGCAGGTGGTTTTCTCTACTCCCTCCGTCCCGGTTTATGTCCTGCGCGTTTCTCTAGCTCGTGAATTTGACCTATATAATATATAGATTATAACGCAAAAATTATACCATTAGAAAATAGAACATATGAATTTTCTAGGATATGCCTTTCATAATATATTTCACGTATTATCTTGGTCAAATTTACGACCTAGTGATACGCGTAGAACTTATAAACTGGGACGGAGGGAGTACTAATCATTGGGGCATAGGGTATTTAATGGAGGAAATAATTATGAAATCCACTTTGGCACACGGGTGCAATGCACCCCAGTATTTACAAAACATATTTTGAAACATCGAAAAATTCTGAAATAAAGTTTCGCGGATAAATATTCACATTCTATGTCTTCGCGAAAAATTGATATTTTTTGTCCTCTGTGTAAAAAATACAAAAAGAAAATACCTTGTAAGAATACCTATTTGTCGATTTTTGTGAAACAACTTCGTGAACATATAGAATGTTAAGATCTAAGTGCATACTTCTTTTTACAGTTGTTTTGACAGTTTGAAATAGATTTAAAGTGTATTTAAATACAGGGTGCATATGCACCTGGGAGACATATGCCTTCTCCATAATGATTAACCTAATTAGTCCCAACAATTTATCTCTCTCGCCTTGAGTTGACCATTTTACGGAGGAGAGGGAGCTAGAATCTCCGACGGCGCCTTAGGGTGTGTTCGGTTTGAGAATGGAGTGGAATGGAATGGAACCATTCCATTCCACTGTCATGGAACCGTTCCATTCCTGTGTTCTTTTTGGACAAAAAATTGTCACGGAACCGTTCCATTCTTGTGTTCTTTTCTGGAATGGGGTGGAATGGAATGAGAACGGCATCAAACTCGATTAATTATTTCCTAATCTAGATTAATTATTGCTAAACTTAATTAATTATTGCTAATCTTAATTAATTATTCCTAATCTTGATTAATTATAATTAAACTTGATTAATTATTGCTAAACTTGATTAAATTAGAGTTAATCGCCCAGGATTACTGTTCCGTTCCACCCGTCCGGCCGAATCGGTCGGACCGGTCGATTCCGCATATTGAGGGAATATTCCCTTTTCTGGAACCGTTCCATTCCACTCCATCCTAGAAAAGAACACAAGAATGGGTTCTGGGAACGGAACGGTTCCGTTCCATTCCAGCAGATTCCAGAACCGAACACACCCTTAGAGAGGGACGTGGGGACGGGTTTTGTCCTAAAGAACATAATGAATCGTTTTTATATGAGATACACCGAGTTCCGAAACACAAGAGTTCATAAGTACCCATGTTCCAAAAATTCGCTGTAGGAAAAAAAACACCAACCGTTGACATGATAGATTGTTATACGGTGGAAGAGCCAGCCTGGGCCTAGGGGAGTGGAGTGGAGGGGCAGTACGTTACAGGTGTTTTAGTTGTAGCCGTGGGGCCGACCTGTCAGTCTCAGTCAGGCTGCCAGTTAGTTATCATGTTGCCTCCTTAGGGCACCTCCAACGGCCCAGCGCATGTGGACATGCCTTGTCCTAATCTGTACTTCCGGACAGAGGACCCTCTCCAACGGGCCGGCGCATAGGGACAACTGTCCGCGCGGACAGGTTTTCGGCCCCAAACCTGGCCCAAGTTTGGTCCAAATTTGGGGGCGAAAACGGACAGTCTCTTGTCCTCCCTTGTCCGCGCCTGGCCCAGTGGCCAGCCAAACAAACCCCAATCCACACAAGCCCTCCCCTGCTCCCACCCTCCGCCCGCCGCCGCCCCAGCGCCGCCGCCCACTATGGAGGACGGACTCTCGGTGGCCACGGCCGCTTCCGGCGGCGCCCTGTTGAAGGTGAAGAAGGAGAGGCTGCCGGCGTCGGAGAAGAGGGCAGGGCGGAGGGAGAAGCGGCGGCTGAAGGACGTCGCGGCCTTGGCAGCCGTGGCGGCGACCGAGGAGAAGGAGCGGATTGCTGCCATCGAGGCCCGCGCGGCCAACGACCTCATAGCCACTCAGGCCGCGGCCCGGGCCGTGCTTCTTCTCGGCGGACTCATCCCGTCCGCTGTCCCCGAACTCGTGTACTCGGCGGCGAGTTCGGCCTCGTCCGCCAAAGGGAAGCCTCCAAGGTCAGCGTCCCCCGTCCTCTCTTCGGCATCGCCGGCAGGGCACCCTGCCACGGTCGGTATTTCGCGGCTCGGGTCCCGCGAGGCGTCACCGGAGATGGGCACACATGTCCCCGTCCCCGCAGCCCCTGTGGCGCCCCTCGACCTCAACGTCACGCCGGCCGCGAGCCGCGAGCGCGTCAAGACGAAGAGCCGGACGATGTTGGCGACGGGCTCCGTACCCGCGCCTCGGGTGCTCGACTTCGAGGAGCCACCCTTGACGCCGTCCGACCCGGCTTTCTTCGATGAGGACGACGGTGGTGATTACATGGACGACATGATCTTCACCGGCCCAAGCTACGTCAACGTCGAAGACGCCGAGACACAAGACCCAACCGGAATGGGTGAGACCCAACCGGCCGAGGGTGTCTCAATTGACGATGAGCCTCTCGACTTTGATGAGGAGCACGCCGCCCTCGTCGCCAACCTCAAGAAGAGGAATGCCCGCACGGCGTCATACACGGACATGGAGGATAAAGTCCTTTGTGAGACGTGGATGACGGTGAGCCAAAATGCCACCATTGGTGCTCAACAAAAGGGCACAATGTTTTGGATTCGGGTGCACAAGCACTTCCATGAGATAAGGAAGTTGCGCCCTTACCA
Source organism: Poa pratensis (assembly GCA_947311845.1). Classification (NCBI taxonomy): domain Eukaryota; kingdom Viridiplantae; phylum Streptophyta; class Magnoliopsida; order Poales; family Poaceae; genus Poa; species Poa pratensis. The sequence continues at coordinate 41,429,824 of CAMZMU010000098.1, forward strand.
AATTGAGAGTGACCGGACCGACGGGTCGCTTAGCAAGAGGTGGTCGCACATTCAAACCGAATGTAGCAAATTTCAAGCCTCCTATGATCGTATGAAGGCCCGGAAGGTGAGTGGGGTTGGCATTGATGCCCTTGGCTTTCAAGCAATGGACTTCTTCAAGAAGGTGTATAAGACCAAGTTCAACTTGACGCATTGTTGGGAGATGATCAAAGGTTGCCCCAAGTGGATCGAGCTATACAACTCTTTGAAGAATGGATCGAAGAAAAGGACGATTGAAGGTGATGAAGAGGTTGAGCTCGGCCAAGGCTCCAATGGCCGGGCGGTGCGGCCGAGAGGACACAAGTCCACGGCCCAAGATGCCAAGCGCGAGGAGGCCGCGGCCAAATTGGAGGCGACGTTGAAGGGGTTGCTCGAAACCAACCAATCTACCATCGCCGCAAGGTATGTCGAGAAACGCAAAGATAAGGAGGAGGCCATGGCATGCTATCTTGATTTGCAAAAGAAGAAGCTTGAGATAGAGGCCGACCGAATCAAGAACGAGGCGGAGCGCAACAAGCTCGCGGTGATGGCCGAGGAGAACCGGATCATGATGGCCGACTTGACCATTATGGACCCGGATACTAGAGCTTGGGTGCTCAAGAAGCAAAAAATCATTCGTGACCGCGGCGATGTTTGATTTGCATCTTGTTTCTTTGAACTATGGATCATTTGGTTGTTTCGAACATGTCTATGTCATGCTTGTTTGACATATATTTTCATATTATTATTTGAATGTTGTTGTGTTGTTGTGTTGGTTTCAAATTTGTTTTAGGAGCCAATCTGTTTTTTTTTTTTTAACGGACTGGTTATGCGCCCGGCTGTTGGAGGCACCTCCAGCCCAAAGCGGACAAAGGCCCAAATTTTGTCCGCGGTCCGCCCAAATCGGACAGAATCGGTCCGCTTTGGCTGTCCGCATGCGCTGGGCCGTTGGAGGTGCCCTTAGTTCGTTGGTTGTCCGTCCACTGGTACCCCACCACACGAGCTCACCCTGATTGTCCGCACCTCCCTCACACTCCCCTCCCTAACCAACCACACTCATAGCTAGCCTCCCAACTAATTACTCCTTCAAGTAGCTGTCTTGCTGTCCACCTTTCTTCACTCATACACATTCCTTCCGGTACAACACACTGAAATAGCCTGCCATTAAGCCCATGATCACATACCAATCCACAATTACACACATAGTTGGTGTAATCATGTGCATCGGCCTGCCATCGATCGATGCAGCCAGACGGCAGCAATGAAGCTCTTGGATCCATTGTCTTACAAAAAACGTGTGAGGTATCAGTGTGGGAAGTGTTGAACGTTCAACACTTTGACCGTCTCATCTCGACCGTTGAAGGGCTGAAATGGACGGTGTGGATACGGGTTGTGCGCCATATGGGTTGTAGAAGCTCATTTTCGCAGTGTGGCATCGAAGATGGATGAGCTGGGTTTGGTTGGAGTTGGGAGCATGCTGAGGGAACCTAGCTAGCTAACTAGCTAGATAGATAGTGATTGGGCAGTTGAAGAAAAGAATCAAGCAGGGGGTGATGGAGAGTGAGCCATTGCTTACTTCCTTCCTTTCTTGGTGGTAGAGCAATAGCCAGACCAATACCCAAGCTAACTATACTCTCCGTCACTCCCTTTACGTGAGCACCATGCCACACCTTTCTGCAGCTCACTTTCTTGCATTGCTTGCCACTTTACTTACACTCGATCGTGTGCACCACTCATCGTCAGCTCACCACACATGCATGGCTAGCTGATCATCAAACACTCACAGAAATGCAATGCTGACATTGCCTACATATGTTCTGCAAATTGTATTCAGCAGTTCCAAATGTTGAATAATATCGCAATAATGAACGGATGGATGAATCAATAGAATTTGATCACATAATGTCAACTCTCAAACATTTTTTTACCAATAATTGGAACAAAAAGAATGGAATTATTACAAAGAAAAAGGAGGAAAAGAATGCGCTTTTCTTATCAAAGCAAGGCATGTTGTATCATGTATGTATGTGTGTGTATAGAATCAATCAGTGAGAAGCTAATTACTGTCCATTGCCTGGTTGCTGCTAGTAATGGCAGTCCACCAGCGCCGACGCCGGAGCTCCCCGGAACAGAATAGCCGCGGGAGACGGCAACGAGGTTGCCTCGTCGCAGGGAGCGGGCATGTTGAGGTCCAGCTCCAGCAGGAGGCTCTTCTCCTTCCCGCCGATCACCGCTGCCGCTGCTCCCACGTCGTCGTCCGACGACGCCGCCGAGGCCGGCACCAGTGGGCGGTGCCGCCGCATGTGTCCGCCGAGCGCCTGCCCGGACGCGAACTCGGCGCCGCAGATGGAGCACTCGTGCACCCTGCTGCTCCCCAGCTTGTGGTGCTGCGGCTGCTGCCTCGACGCGCCGCTGGTTGCCGTGGCCGATTCTTGCTTCGGCGGCGTCGCCGGGACTGCCGGGATCGCAATCACGACCGGATCGTCGGTTGGCCGCGGCGACGACTTCTCCTCGGAAAGGGCCGGTCGTTGCTTCTTCTTCTCCTCGGTCGTCGTCGACGTGGCCGTGGGTAGCAGGAGGAGTCGGGGCTTCTTGTGGCTGGTGCGGTGGCCGCCGAGCGCCTGGAAGGAGGGGAAGCACCTGCCACACGTCTTGCACTCGTAGACGAACTCCCCGTCGGCGCCCGCGCCGTCCGCCGGGCGCCGGCTCCGGAACTTGCCCTCCTTCGCCGCCACCAACGCCGTCGAGTCAGCGGCGTCCGGAGCCACCACTGCCAAGGACGACGATGATCCGGCCCGTCCGCCGCCGCGGGCGAGGAGCATGAGGCAGAGCGCCATGTCCTCCTCCTCCTCGGTGACGCACCCCGAGGCCGCCTCCTGGTCGGACGACGACGACTCGACGACATCCGCGGCGCTGGCCGTGATCACCGTCGCGGGAGCTGCGTGCACGCGCTGCCGCTTGCTGCGCTTGCCCTTGCAGACGACGACGTGCGGCGGGTCCACGACGACATCGCCGGCACACGCACCGTCCTCTTCCCCCATGGATCGATCCCGGTGGCCGGCACGATCAGCCGCGCGTGAGAAACAAGGAGGTGGCGGAGGAGAAGACGAGGCGATGATGACGGGAGGGATGGAGGTTGGTGATGGATGGATGGATGCTGAGCTTGCTTGCAGCTAGCATATAGAGAGTGGGTTGAGAGGAAGGAAGGAAGTGGTGTGTGTGGAGTGCTCATCATAAATAATTATGTGGGAGATGTCAACAAGGCCAGCCTAGGCTTGATTCTTCTGTGGATGCATCTCGGTCAATGTGGCAATATAATACTAGTGTTGTTCATCAATGGCTGGGCTCTCTGTTATTTTGGGACATGTGTAAATTTGAGAACCCATATATATTGTTAAAAACATGTGAAGTTTGCCTAGGCCAAGGTCTTGGGAACATGTGAACATCAAGAAAAAAAAAGCAAAGATACACTCCGACTCGTAAGGACTGTTATAAACGATAGCAAAGAAATGACGAAGTGCAAAACGATCAAACCAAAGGGGACACAAGATTTTAACGTGGAAAACTCCTCCAACAATTGAGGAGAAAAAACCATGGGCGCCAGCCAGCAAATCTTCACTATAATGGGGTGAGTATACAAACGCCGAGGATTTACACCATGTGACTTATCTCAACCGACAGCTTACAAGAGGTATATATGGTGACATAAAACCCTAGGTCGGCTGCAGTCCGGGGCGCTGCGCTCTCTTTCGTCACAAGTTAGCCTTCATCAGTATATACAAATTTGGATCAACATAAAACAACAAGGACGTGGGCGCGTTTGGATGGTGAGCCGCGGAAGGGACACGAGGATATTCCTTAACCATATGTGTAGGAGTGAATATATTTATGTATAGTGTAAGGAGCTAATGCACATTTAATATTTACTTATCAGATATTTCTTTGTATTTGTTAGCGAGACAATGTCAAATGCATGCTCATATCTACTTTTCCCTTTGAGAAAATCATTGCCTCTTTGGCTCCTGCTATAACTTAAAGAAAGAGATGATAGTCGATTGTTTAAAGAAAATTATATAAAGAAAAAGATCATTAGATGCTACAACTTCACCCCAAATTTGCATAGGTTCTTTTGTACGAATGTGTTGTTACACGTAAAAATGTCATATACACATTTACGATGTTGCGGTGTATGTCTGAAATTAGGTGCATGTTTAGTAAGGCAACCATGTAAATACCATGGCAACATCTTGTACATGTTATCTCTAATTGTGATGTGGGCCTTATGTGTAGGCCAGTTGGTCACACAATTGGTTTAACGATTGAGACCAACATGGTTGTCGGAACCATCAAAAGTGAGTACTTACTATTGTCTAATAGAAACCCACATGCATGGTAGTGGCATTGACACATAAGCCCATTTATATTTAATAGCCATTACATTCCAATCAATCTCTGCAATTTTGAATTGATGATCAAAGGTTGCTCAATCCAAGGTTCCAACTTCGAAGTAGTGCAGCCCATGAACATATATTGCCATCTTTGACGATATTTACATCGATATGCCACCAATGATATGTAATGTATCATTGGTAGATAAACATTACAATGGATTCGTCTCTTAAGTTTCCTTTGTTTCATCAGTCAAGCCAGGAGGTTGATTTTGTTTTGTAAGATAGATGGAAATGTAATATTTTACCTCTCAAAATTAAAACATTCATCATAGGTTCCACTATAGTTCTAAGACATATATACTTAACCTTATTATTAAATCAAATGCTATCATTAGTATTCAGATACAATAAAGTCCAATTGGGTATTCAGTACTTATCATGTGATTATCTCAAGGAAGCCCTTATTCCATCCTTATAGTACAATCACTACCATGTAATTAGCATGTTGGCTAGCACTAGATTAGCATATAAGCCAATTGTTTTCGCGTAGCGATTAGGAGGAAAAGTTGAAAATCTTACTGAAGATTCTTGAAGTGAAAACGAAGTGATTTTAAGTTCAAGGGAGATCCCTCTTTTGAAATGTTTCTACTCCGTCTATTGCAGCTCCTTTCGTTACTGACATCCAGTTAAAAGGTTGAACATGAAAAGAATATGTAAAGTAATTACTTGCCTTTACTTTTTACTTTCTTTATTGCTTCAGTTTATGTTTTTTTTGTTTCCATATTTTTTCCTGTAAAATCCGTGTGCACTTAGTTAGCTTTACCAAGTGTTAAACAAATTTGAGCCACCTAATGAGAGTAATTGTTTACTCAATTAATTTTAGTTTCCATTTTCATAATTGGAAATCCGAAGGCTTTGACAAAAAAAAGTGTGTGGAATTTTTTTTTTTGAACGAGAGGAGTACAAACCTGCGTACAATCAAAGGATACTGACACAAAGAACATACGCAAATTCGTACAGAAGGTACTCAACTGAAAGCACTACAGCAGCAAAGAACTGCTGAACCACCAGAGCTCCTCGTCGCCGACGACCGCCGGAGAAGAAGAGACCAAACCACCAACCGCCTGGAAGAGGGAGGACCTCCAACGTTGAAGAAGACCGCATGATCCACTCGCCGCAAGCAACGAGATCTTCTCGATGAACACGCACGGCCAAGCCGCCCCCACGACCAGCTCTAACACCACCTGCCGTCGGGACGGCCAAGCCGTGCCAGAACCACCACCACCGCACCACCCTTCCCAGCGCCAGAGCCGAGCACCAGACCCCTCCGCTCTGGAGCTCCACCTCCAGGTGACTCCACCCCTCGCCTCCACGGCCGGCTGGAGAAGCCACGAAGAAACGGAACGCCAGAACAACCAAGCTGCAACAAACACCAAAAGCCTCAACCCCTTCTCCCCTCGCCACCAAGGCCGTCCAGAGAAGCGAGGCCACCTCCTGTACATCCTCCAGCAAACCCTTGAGGCCCCACACCGACGGAGGAGGAAGCGGCGGTGCGACGACGCCGGGGCCCAAGACCAAGATCCCCACCACGCGAAGACAGCACCGACGCCATGCCGACCCCGCGGGGGAACTCCACAAGACCTCCGCCACTGCGACGAACAACGTCGAGCAACGGCGAGCGGGGTCAAGGTCCGGGAAGACCAAAAAGCCGAACACGCCGACGTCGCCCCCGCACAAACGCCGCCGCCGGCCACCACCATCCACACCCTATTTACAGCCCGGACGCACAAATCCGGGGTTCCCCACCCTTCCGCCACCGGCGGAGCGGACGGAGAAGAGTGGGGAACCCACGGCGGCGCCGGGGAAACGGGGGGAACCGACGACGCCCTCTCTCACTCGCTGGTTACTGTAGCAGGGGAGAAAGGGAACGAGAGACTTCTTCTTCTGAACGTCAAAGTGTGTGGAAAATTTATTACACACTAAGAAGAAAATTACAGACATTTTCATCCTCTTGATTTTTATTTACACAGAGTTTACATTTTATATGGCGCAGGAGACATGCCACTAGCTATCACCCCCTTCCTTTCACTCTAGGCCAAGTACTAGTGTTAAGTACAACTGCCTCCACAGCTCTACCACAAGTACTCTCTGCCCGGTCCCTTTAACTAACAGAATCATTCACACTACTCCACACTCAACATGTTAGTGAGAAATGATTGAATGCTTGATTAGCTTGTTAAACTGAACTTAAATAAACTATAACAATTGTTCTGGTCAGAGGTTGGTTGGATGGATGGCTTGTGTATTAAAAAATGCAGCTACGGCTGTTGCCTTTCTTGTAAGTTGCAGCTATATATATACTTTATGTGTGCTTGCAGCTGCTTCTGGTGTGGACTGGTAGCAGTAGTAGCCTAGTAGTGGAGATGGTGTAAGCAACTGCTCCACACTCCCAAAATCTCTCTCTAACTAACCAAAATCTCTCTCTAACCAACCTCTCTCTCTAACTAATCTCTCCCTCCTGAAATGGAATTTTGGCATGATCCCATATGTGATCACAAGATAGATTCTCATCATAATCTTTTGTGGAATTTTCTTTGATACTTTGGTGGTAGCTGGAGTGGCTATTAGCCTAGCATGCATGTATATAGGACATGGCTCGCACCTTCCATGTCATGGCCAGTTTGGCAGCAGCATGATTTGACCCAAACAAATAAGGAAGAGATCGATGTCCATACAAGTCTTTGTGCCCATTCAAGTAGAAGCTGCCTCCATGTCAAAACAAAATTCCAATGGCCAACACATTCTGCTAGCTCATGCTCTTGATTCTTATCTCATCACTTCTCTTTGCTTGCCATGCTCTCCCAATTCCGTCATCACGACAACGTCATAGTCCAGAAAATAATGCAACATGTTCGTATTATACATGTATCATTAATCGGTCTAAGGAGGGACGGATGCGTGCATCAGTGGATGCAGAGCCCACGAGACCCCTGCTTTTTGAAGAAAGAAAAACGTAGAAATGAAGAGTTGATTCTAAACATTGACTCCATCAATTAACTTCTCTACCTGGCTAGAGCAGCAGTAGACGTGGACACGTTATAAATATATGAAATAACCCAATTACCACCCGTTGACTTGTGCAGGGCATAATCAATCAGACAGACAAGAAGAACTTGTCTTAATGACTCGTTCCAGTTAAGTCACTGGGTTGTTTTGACTTGGCAATGTGTTGTGCAGCAGCACTAGTCCCATGTTGGCCTGTATGATTGGATTATATCCTAACCAGGCTAATCAACCATGATTAGAGGGATCAGCAGCTTAGAACACGTGTCGCGATATCATGGACAGTTACGTAAAGTTCGAGAAAAAAGTCGAAGATAGACGACTCACTCATTTCAAAGATCACTATTACTATTGCAACTTTTGAGTTTTTCTTCACGTCCGAAGAGAAATTTAACTCTCGAGGCAAAAATTATCTAAATTGTAAAGCTCAAAATTGTTGAAATCAATTAGTAGAAAGTTCAGGTCACATCAAAAGCTACTATCCAGATTTATGAACTAGCCTTTGATTTGGAAAACCATCACATAAGTGCACAACCATTATGTTACTTGATCCCACTACAACAGGTCTACTGTTCATGAGTCTGCGCACCGACAAACAAGCAGGGGTACCACCGTTCATCAATATTTCAAGCAATGGATGAAACAATACTAGCAGAGAAGAAGAAAAGAGATACATAAAACAAAACATCTGTCAGGAACACACAACTCGGCCAAGTCAGCCAATCCAGAAAATGACAGACCATTGTCACCCAGCTGTAATTCTGTAATCGTCCAATGAGGATGCCACAAATAAAAATGTGTCATGTCGCACCACCAGAAACTCGGTCAAATTATCCAATGTCTTCCACGAATCATGTCTGCATGGGGTCCGAGCTCTCGCTTTCCAGGTCATCGAGGAGCTTGTTGCAGGTGTTCATGGTGCGGGCGTCTAGCAGGCTGTGGTTCCAGAGTTTGATCATGACCAACCGCCAACACCTGTTCATCCAGCGTAGAAAGTTATAAATCGAGCAGCGGGCATGTAGCTTGAGGTGCTCATAGCAGGTTTTCTAAAGCGATCGTTTACCATCGTAGAGAGGGGTCGCGCACGAGCTCTTGTCCATGTTGCCGGGAGAATGCCTCGCAGGCCCAAGGTATATGACCATCGGCTAGTACCCTGCAGTTAACATATATACAGAATCAAAACTGGAATTAGTTCATTGGCTGCAGGGTACTTCAAAGTACCATACCATGCAGGGCAAAGATCGAATACAATAGCAGAAACTTTTATTCGTCTTGCTTCATAGGAATAAAATGCCTAAAACATGACTTATCAGTAAAACTATTGGAGTTGGTTAAGGCCACGGCTATGTACCACCGAAAATAGCATAATATTAAATAGCTGCAGCAGGTCATATATCAGTGGAGATTTTTTTCTCCCGGGCACCACTGCTGACACGTTCTTGGGATATATCATTGACTACATCCATATTTTTTTTCAGAATTTTTTGAAACTCACAAATATGATTTCTAATTTTTTTAAATGAGAAGGAGCAGTGGTGCCCAGGAGCAAAATGCATTTTCCGGTCATATATCTCCTATGTACCATCATAGCCAGAACTAAGAAGGAAATGTTGGGGATAGGCCAGACCTTTGTTTCCGAACAAATGAATTCCACATATGCATAATACGCTTCTCGTCTTTTGTAACATCAGAAAAACCATCAAGCATCTGCATTTACTCGGCAAAGTAAGATAACCAGAATTAACTATATTACACATGCAAATAGAAGCCTGCAATTATTCCAAGTTTGAGCGGAGCAAAAGGAATATAGCATCTTACCGTCATATCTTCAAAGTCAGCGATGTCATCATCAATTTCGTCTTCACTATCACGATCTGCCAAAACATCTTCTAGTTCCATTTTCTAGAAAATGTAAAACCGCGGTCAGCTAAATTTCAGTTACAGGGCGTAAAATCACAATACAGTTGATTGCACTATTATGATCTTACAAAATAAAAATATCAGTAGACATGGTCAAATCACAAATAACAATCATATGAAAGAAATCTAGAAAGACAACTAGAATGTCTAGCAAAGAGCAATGTCATATACTCCCTTCATTCCTGTTTATCGGGCTCATCTTGTGTAACACCCCGGCCCACCCCCGGACCGGGCCTGTCACCCATGTCAGCTCTCTAGTATCTCTAGACTGGCCCCACAAATCAACACCGGTCTTTTCTGCGCACTTTGTCCTCACTCGTGCGCACCCGAGGAGGACTTCCCGGTCGGTCACCCATCCTTAAATTGCTCCAGGCCAAGCACGCTTAACCCCGGAGTTCTTTTCATATGAGCTTCCGAAAAAGAAGTTGCAACTTGTTTATATGAGTATCCTATCAATCCTATTAAGCCCTGAGTCAGGCTCTCACATCCTTCCTCTCTTAGAAAACCGACGCCGTCGTCGGTCATCCCCCCAGTCCAGGAACTTCCCCTCTTGGCACCCGTCTGTGCGTCCAGTGCTGACACATGTCCACATGTCCGCCCACTGACCCACACACGCCCGAGTTACCTCGAAGGTCGGTTCTGATACCAAATGTAACACCCCGGCCCACCACCGGACCGGGCCTGTCACCCCGTCGTCGGTCATGCCCCCAGCCCAGGAACTTCCCCTCTTGGCACCCGTCTGTGCGTCCAGTGCTGACACATGTCCACATGTCCGCCCACTGACCCACACACGCCCGAGTTACCTCGAAGGTCGGTTCTGATACCAAATGTAACACCCGGCCCACCACCGGACCGGGCCTGTCACCCCTCTAGGATCTCTAGAGAGGCCCCACAGATCAACACTAGTCTTTTCTGCACACTTTGTCCTTACTCGTGCGCACCCGGAAGGACTTCCCAGTCGGTTACCCATCCTTAAATTGCTCCGGGCCAAGCACGCTTAACCACGGAGTTCTTTTTTAGATGAGCTTCCGGAAAAGAAGTTGCAACTTGTTGATATGAGTATCCTATCAATCCTATTAAGTCTTGAGCCAGGATCTCACATCTTGCAAATCACAACAATCAGGAAGGGCCTATTTTAAGTGCTAGACAACATATTAATGCTAAATGCATGGCCTTCTCACTCCTTCATGCATAGATTGATTCTACATTGGGAAGGAAAATTGACAGAATTTAATGTGTGCATAGCTAATTTGCATATTCCCAAAACAATGAGCCTTATAGATAGGAAAGTTTTAATTTTTGATATAGGCCCTTTAAACCGGTGGGAGGGAGTAACAAAACTGCCGCTAACAACTCCATAAAATTACTAATATTAACAAGTGAAAAATGACAAAATTTTGCCCTGAAGATAAACTGACGTCAGCAAGCTTTTATACATCTTCACAAATATCCTGTTGGGCACTAAATTTATAGATATACAAAAAAATATCTTATATTGTAGAGGAACGAAAGCATAATAGCAAGATTGTTGTGAAGTAGTAAATGTAAACGATATAGCCCAGCCCTAATGCACATTGCAGCTAAAATGCTGTCATGTAGTCGGCATGCTAATTGTACTTTCTTGGGAGGATTTTTTTCAAATTATTGATTTATTTTTACTTAATTCAATCCAATATAGAAGTAAAGGGAACAAGGATTACTACTTTATACGAACCTCAGCTATTGACAGACCTCGATACTTAAGACCTCGACCAAAAACTAGCGATGAAATGATGGAAACAAATCTTCAATTTTCCCCATATGTAAAATGAAGTGTAAATATAATGTTTAAATATCCTCAGTAAGTGCAGGCATTATGTTCAGACATGTGTGTTTCAGAAGTTACATGTGATTACAGAAGTGAAAGCCTAATTTGCAACAAGCATACACAGTAGCACACACATGCTCAATCACATAACACAAATGATTGCTGAGTATTGCATGATTGTAATCACCTGCGCGTTCTGAGAATGGAAGAACTCGCGCTTTTGCAGCAGTAGACGACTGCCAGATGATATAAGCACAAAGCCACAAACAAACAACAAGTTAGTTCAGAAGAGCCTCGAAAAAAAATTAAATGGAAAGTAAACAGGATATCATGAACATAAAGAGAATTGACTACTTTCTTGGGTGATCTCGATCAACAGAGAGCTTCCTTGACTTCCCAAACTGTAGAACTCCTGGTGTTGAATGACTGGTACCATCTAATGTGGGATGAGAATCAATTGAAGCTTGTGGCACAGAAGTCCCTGAAAATGTAGGCAACGTCAGGAAAATCCTGAAAATTTCAGGTAGCATCAGGAAGAAATATGCAACAGATTTCAGGTTAAAAAAATAGCTATCCACCCGAATGAGGAAAAGAAGGCTAAATCGGGGACAGGACATCCCGACACTGAGAGTAGCAGAGCATAAGAATGCAAAAATCAACGCAATATTGTAGGTTTTCGTCTACATGCTAGCTGAATTATAATGAGAAATCAACATATAACCAGTTCAGCAGACGGTCGCTAGTCAGGAGAACATATCACCATAATCAACACTGAGGTAAAGATTGAAGTACTGAACTTTGGTTCCTAGCGTGCAGTGCATAAAGTGTTAATGAAGTTACGTAAAGTTACGTAGCCCAAGAAAAAACTATCAACTAAAGTTAAAAACTCAAAGGAGACATGTCCAACTGAAGGATGGTAGCTGTTCCGTTTAACAAGCTGACATACGTTAATCAAGGTAGAACGGAATAAAATAGATAGAAAAAACTTATATGCCACCGACTGTTGAATATATGTAATATAATCCCAATCTGTCAGAGAAGAAATTTATCTTCCTTCAGTGCTACCCATTTCCAAAACTTGAAGAAATTCCCCACCACCATCCGGCCCCGTCCAATTGTTGTTAAGTGGATTGCTAAATGAACATATAGCCCTTCTGTGGCTAACTCACTAGCATAAGGAAAAGAAAAAAGTGCTATGCCTCGTCGCCTGCACATCACTAGCACAAGCAATAACATGGCAAGCTCTAGCTCAACAGAGCCGACATTAATTCACCGTCGCATGCCTAGACCTTGCTACAGTGTGCTGCCCTGCTGCAGCGCGCTCAAGCTTCCATGGTGATGGACAGAAATAATGCCACGAGCTAAGTTGTTCGGAGGTTGAATTGGGATTCCAAAGGGGGCATGGAAGAAGTCACATTGGGGTCCATTGGGGTCCGTAATCTGACAGAACTCTTGAGGGCAAGATAGGTATTGAAGCGACAAAACACATTTTGAGGGGAGTTGGTGACAACGGGGCTGATGACACTGGCAAATAAGGGTAAGGTTTAGGTTTTAAAAATGGGTGGCACTGAAATAAAGATTATATAGCTGACAAACTGAGATCATATCAACATTTGATGGCACATAATTTTTTGTCTTTGAGCAAAATACATAAAAACTGGATAAAGGGTTAGAGATACTATGGTGTATTTATTTGAATGTAATTTGTTTAATACGCCAAGAGCCCATAAGATGTGAAATTTACCATTTTCGTTTGGGACATAATCCACCTCAGACCCTTTATGCGCAACTTTGGATGATCCAGATTCCACGACATCTTTCTCCATAGGAACAGTCTTTGAAGGTGATCCTGGTTCCAGGATATGTGGATGTACATGCCTGGTCTTCTTGATTGTTGTTTCTGATCTTCTATACCTCTTCTTAAACCTTGATCTGATGGAACATAGTTAGGCAAATTGAGCAGAGAATTTAGCATTGTTACAAGTAATGGAGTATGAGCGCACCGGTAGGAAAATTGTCTCTCGCTTCGTTCATCCCTTCATCTCCTGCAGTACTTAGAGGCTGAAATTGAACAGAGAATTAGCTTTCCCAATTTAAAGCAGTATTTTGATGAAAAAAAATCCCAAATCATGTCGGGCAGGATTCCATCCGATTTAGGTGTACCCTTCCCTTTTGAATTCAAAGGAAGGAAAACAAATCAAGAACCAATGTTGAGATTGCATTAGTGTAATATCCATAGACATGTTATACTTGAAGCACTTGTAAAGTATTGGAATCAGTAACAATATCTCCAAATATACCAGCAACATTTTATTTCTTAGTTAATGAATGGTAGAGTAATTGTACATCGTTCATCACAATTTACCTCTGTTGTCCGGGTATCAACCTTCAGACTAACATAAACAGCTTGGCAGTCTTCAGATACCTGTGTTGACAAGAAAATATAACTAATTATCAAACATGTGTGCTTGAATAAGATTTACGATGGAGATTTCAGAGGATAACAAACCCAGAACTCATAGTGGAATAGCTCATGAGATGAGGGTAAATGATATTCCAGACCCTAGAAACACAAAAAGGATCACAGTAAGATATGGCTTGAGTAAACAAAAACGAAGGCTATTGAGTTTTAACAAAAAAGTTTAGTGGAACCGTGGACAAAGAAAAAAAAATTAGTTCCCTCAATAGAAAAGAGAAACATTAATGTTGCAGTGCAAGACAACAAAATAGCACTGCCTTAATCATAAATTTAGGTAGTTGAGATGATCTTTAAAACCATCATTTAGCAGCAATCAGAAACATAAAACGATAGATAAGGTAGAAGACATTTTGCTTCACATTATACCTTGAAGCTTCCGCATCGTACCAAGCAAAAGACGCAAGAAAAATCTTCCGTAACTGGTAAGAAGGAATAAACACATCAATAAGAAATAGGAACCCATGATAGTGAAGAATTAAAAAAACTATCTAGGCTAAAGTTTATTCGTTATAGTGGTGCATAACTGAACTAAACATCTAACTTCTCGCAAAAAAAGAGGTAAAACAAGAAACTGAACTCTGGATCTTGACCATGAACAACAGCCAAAGAAAATAGCAACATATGACAATGTAGATCTAGCTTGATGTCAGAAAGATGAATAATAAAATAGAGATGACTCGTAAATAAATGAAGACATTTTTTAGTTTTAGAAAACATACAAACACAGGCGCACGGCAAGATCACTAACGTTTGTAATGAAATGCCAAGTTTAACTCCAGGACCATGTGCAAAATAAAAAAATAGCGGCACAAAATTGCCAAGTAGTTTACTTTGTATCAATACACACAAATATGTACATAACGAATACTAAAATACGCTACTTGTCTTGTTATTCTTCAAGGATATTATCACGTCACAAATAGCTTGACACAACAAAAAAATACTTGCCTAAAACAAAAGTTCACAACGCTGGTACTCCTTCAGGTTCTCGCCTTTATGTGGAGTTTGTGCTGGCAAAGTCAGTTTCTAAACATCCCATGCAATTGGTGGGATTTAATAACTCATGATAGTGAAGTCAGATTTTTTAACCTCGAACTTATGAATCTCTTAGCATTTGGCTGAAGTGAGCTCTTTTAAGGTAAGCGAGAAAATAAAATATATTATTTGAACTAATCTCTTTACATTCCTTTTTTTTCTCCTTGCTGTTCTATCTTACTAGTTTTGCTATTCGCCCTCTGTCCGCATGTGTTGTTCCAATACATGATGCAAGGCAAGTGACAACACAATTGAGAGAGAGAGAGAACAAACCTTCGGTTCTTACCAATTTTGTGCCGTTCCTGTACTTGAAGAGCACATTGCCTGTTCTTAACCTGCAGAATCAACATTCATAGTAAAATTGGTTACATCAAAATATGAAATGTATTTGACAGAAAATAAGACTCGAGAACGAGCCTTGGTCTTGATGGTTCCTGTTAGGAATATGCAACTTCTATTCCACGGGGGCCAAAGGCCACAATATATAGTACATGTACATGTGACAATATGCAGGGAACCCCTTATCTAATAGGGAAACTACAATACACAATTATCTCTCTAACACACAACCCCCCCCCCCCCCGCGAACTCATGCTGGATTCACAACAATAAGTTTGGAGAGGAAAAAGCTATGTTGTGCTCTAGTCTGGGCCTTCGTGAAGAAGTCCGCCAACTGTAATTCGGAAGGCACATACTAGAGTGCAATAATCTGATCCTGTACACTAGCACGGACAAAAGAAGCATGAACACCAATATGCTTGGTAAGCTCATGCTTCCCCGGGTCACGTGCAATACTGATAGCACCTGTACTGTCAGAGAATATAGAGTAGTAGGTGTCGTAACGGAGACACCAAAATCTGCAAGTAACCGCCGTAACCAAGTCACCTCAGCAGTCAAAATAGCCATAGCTCGCAACTCAGCTTCTGCACTCAAAGCGGAAACTGCGGTCTGTTTCTTCATCTTCCAGGCAATGAGAGAACCACTAAGAAAAAAACAGTAAGCACAAAGTGAATGGCGATTCGAAGGATCACTAGCCCACGTAGCGACTAAGTAGGACTGGAGTTGTAATGAGCTGGAACGAGGAAAGAAGAGACAAAGAGAGATCGTTCCACGAAGATAGCGTAGAACACGAAGAAGGGGACTATAGTGAACCGAAGTGGGAGCAGAAACAAACTGACTCAGAATATGGACATAATAGGAAATATTTGGGCGAGTAACAGCACAATAGATGAGACTCCCGACAAGATGTCGATAACGAATCGGATCAGAGAGAGGATCACCATTAGAAGCACGAAGAGAAATATTGAGCTCCATGGGAGTCTCAACAATATGCTCATCACTAAGAGCGACATGAGCAAGTAGATCATGAATATACCATTCTTGGGATATAAAGAAACCATCAGTGGTGGACGAAACCTCAATACAAAGAAAGTAACGTAAGCGTCTGCACACAACTCACCATTAAGAAATGCATTCTTAACATCAAGCTGAGACACGGACCAATGGCTAACAGATGCCACTGCAAGAAGAGTCCGAATAGTGTTCATGTGAGCCACAAGAGCAGAAGTCTCATCATAATAACCACGAGCGACCAAACTAGCTTTGAAACGCTCAAAGGTCCCATCAAAGCAGGTCTACCTTTATATACCCACTTACATGTGATAGGACGAACACAAGGAGGAAGGGGTACAATGTCCCACGTACCGGAGCGCTCAACCGCAGCAATCTCCTCAGCCATGTGAAGCTGTCATTCAGGATGAACAACAGCCTCACGATACATAGTCGGCTCCGGGACAGCAAAAACACTCTAGGTAATGGGATTATAGAAATCAGGTGAAGGACAAGGCCGAGTACGAGAATAAGTCGGCTGAGACGGTGCACCAGAAGTAGAGGATGCATCAGATGACTCAGTCACAATATGTGGACGGTGACTATAATGGAAAGATAAAGTAGGATGAGAAGGAACAACATGAAAAGATCAGATGACTCAGTCACAATATGTGGACGGTGACTATAATGGAAAGATAAAGTAGGATGAGAAGGAACAACATGAAAAGAGGGAGACAGGGAAGACACCCATGAGGAGGGTGAAGAAAGCAGCGATGAAGGAGGAGGAGAAAGCGTCGGAGAAGACGGCACCGGATCAACAAGAAGAGGAGGAAGAATAGGAGGGACCACGGGAGAAGAAACGAGAAAAGTAAGAAAAGAGAGGGCAGCCCCGGTGAAAGTAAGAAAAGAGAGATCCTCCACAATAGAGGTCGAGGAGATCGAGCATGGATAGAAAGGACGAGACTCGTCAATCGTCACATCCCGGGAAATACGCATACGACGAGCCACAGGATCCCACATCGATAGCCCTTATGCTCATCACTGTATGCGAGAAAAACACACTCAACAGACTGAGCGGTTAGTTTGGTGCGTTCACGAGGAGCGAGGAGAACATAGCAACGAATATCCACTCCCGATAGCCGGTGGTTAATTCACCTATTAGGGGATGGTTTTGGTTGCATATTACTACTCGTGGAGATCTTATCAATGTTAAAACAATACCCAGCGGTTATTGTGGTGTCGGGTATGGAATACCACTATCCATACCTGACATACCCGGTACCCGCTAAAACATATGACATGTGGGACCAGAATAGTAGAGAGAGTGACAGACTCCATGTTGTCCGTTGATCGCTGAGAAGGAGACATCCGCGGAAGCTTGGGAGACGATCAAGACCAATCGTCTTGGGGACGATCGCATAAAGGAGGTGAGGGTGCAAACCCTCAAGTCCGAATTCGATAGGCTCCAGATGAAGGACACTGATTCAGTTGACAACTTCGCTCTGAGGATGCAGACCATCACCAATGAGATCCGTTTGCTTGGAGAAAAGTTTGAGGAATCAAACGCTGTCAGAAAGTTTCTTCGAGCCGTCCCATCAAAGTTTCTGGAGATTTCATCTGCCATAGAGCAATTTGGCGATCTCAAGAGAATGACTATGGATGAGGTTACCGGAAGGTTGAAGGCTCATGAGGAACGTCTACGAGGCTCTGCCAAGGAAAAGGATGATACACAACTTCTCTTAACAAGATCGCAGTGGATGGATGATGGAGAACTTCTCTTGACAAGATCACAGTGGATAGCAAAGGAGCGAGGACGCCCCCGCCGTGATAAATCCAAGGACGAGTGTTTCAATTGTCATGAACTTGGGCATCATTTTTATGAGTGTCCTGAGAAAAGGCGAGACGGGAAGAAGGAGCAAGGGATTCTTCAGCTAGCTGCTTGCGATGTTGGCGATGTTGACGATGACCCAAGGCTGCTGTATTGATGAAGCGGTGATTAAAAAGAAGAGTTAAGAGTCGGGTCTTTATTTTCTCTGTTTGAGTCTAGTCCATGGTGTCAAGTCAAGTGTCTAAGGTGTGCACGGTGTTCCGTGTGTTGTGTCCATGTCCTCGTGGAGCGTCCTGGTTGCGGCCAACGTGGGTTCGGTGTTCCGAAGGCGGGCGGTGGTAGTATGCTACCGTAAAGCGAGGAGGTGTGCGGACAGTAGAAGGAGAAGCTACTGGATGCAAGTACAAAGAAGTATGGTGTGAACCGAGTGTGAGGACCGCAATAGCGGTGGCACTGATGTGCGAACCGAGTGCGGGAGGCCGATCAATGGCGGTGGCAAAGCATAGCAGAGCAATGGTGCACTGCATGTTTCCTGCGTGGTCATACTTAATGTACGGATACAATAGTCTGGTTAAAAGTAGACAAGTTTTGATTAGGGAGTGATTGTTGGAAGTAATCAAACTTGTCCGGGTCCTAGTAGAGCCCGGTTGGTTATTTCCAAAGTTAGCTTTCCTATGTACGTACTAGTTCGTGTCTAGGTCTTGTAGTTCGAGTCGGTTTGTAATTTCCTTTTGTGTGTCAAGCAACCGCCTTTGGCTGCTATAAATAAAAAGCAAAAACAACCGATGAAGCCCACGGGCTGAGGCAAAACAAATCTTGTGTTTCCGTGTGTTGCATCATACTAAGCTAGCTAGCAGCCAATCGATCAACCTGCTTGAAGCTTGTACGTGCATGTGTATCTCGGCGAGTTAGGCTTGCTAGTTGTACATCTCGCGGGAGATCCTCGTCGGCGGCCGTCGGAAGTTACTCGTGGACAGGGGCTAAACCAACACTCCACTCCCCAAGTCTCCAACCGCCGCACGCCCGCACCCGCGTCTCTTTCCTTGCTCTCATCTACATCTCGCTCGCCCCCGCAAGAACTCTTCCCGCACGGCCGCCCGCTCCGCCGCAACCATCCCTCGACCCTCCAATCTCCACCATCCTCTCCCAATTCCTCTCTACCGCCACCGCCCATTCTCTCTGCCGCCGCCCACCGTCG
The DNA here is from genome assembly GCA_947311845.1 of Poa pratensis. NCBI lineage: Eukaryota > Viridiplantae > Streptophyta > Magnoliopsida > Poales > Poaceae > Poa > Poa pratensis. The sequence goes on from CAMZMU010000098.1 coordinate 41,448,892, forward strand.
CATGCCCTCCAGGGAGCTCGCCCTCTCCGATTCGTCTGCTACTCCGGTGGAGAAAGGTGGGCTCGACCTCGTCGAGGTGTCGGCTGCCACGGAGCACGAGCTTCATCCGGAGCTCGCCGTCGACTAGGACTTGTCGCCGAGATCCCCGTCAGCCCTGGAGTTCAGCGCACCGCCTCCTCCATCGTCAACCGATTACGTGTGCGATTTGTGCTCATATTTGTGTTATTTCTTTGCTAGTACAGGGGAGTTGTTGCTCTTTTTTATACTCAAGTTGCTGACTTAGTGGAGGTGGTTAACCGATGGTTATTTGTTACCCGATGGGTAGTGGTTATGGTATGAAACATGTCCCCATGACAGTTATTGGGGATGGGGACGAAAAGAAATTTGTTTCGTGGGGATGGATATGGTAGAACGATAACCGGTCGTTAGTGTCCCCGTTGCCACATGGAAACACAGCCAAACAGACGAAGCACGGAATAGCCAGGAGAGCGAGCATAGAGTCGCCCGAGAGGAATGCCACCATCAGCCTAGAAATGAGATAGAAAGAGGTAGAGACAGCCTCAGCCTAGAAATGAGGTGGAAGAGAAGAAGCGATCATCATTGCACAAGCAGTCTCAAGGCGATGACGATGCTTACGCTCCATATATTGTAAGGCAGCGGTGGCATCCTAGGTGTGTTCCCACCACAACACAAAAATAGGTGTGCGATGAAACTTTATTCAAATGATTGAAGGTTTATGCACCCAGTTGAAAGTTGAACAGACAATCTAGTTGATGTTTTCTAGAGTCTCAACTGAAAGGTTCCCAAACTGAGATTCCCTCCAATCGCTTTTGGAAGGTCCAAGAAACTGGACGTTTTTCCATCTCAGTTGGAAGTTAATCAATTCATATGAGTTGGAAATCCCTGAATTCGTAGTTTTTGTGAATCTTAGTTGAAAAAAAGAATTTTAAAGTGTTTAAGTCCAACAGGGAAATAGGATGCACCATTGTGCGGCTAATGTGAGCATCGGTGCTGAATAGCAGTTACATAAGGATGTATATCATTTATTCCGTATTCTACTAGTTACTATCAAATGCAGCACAAGCCAGAAAAAACATCCTATAAAGATGTGTGTCGGCGGCGATTCTACTCTACCTTTTCCGTGTGAACCTTGAGTGTTCTAATTCATCTCGTTACATACCCACTTTTTTAAAGGGGAGAAGCAATTCCAGCGTAAGAATGCAAAGATGGCGCCCTGGACTCGAAATCCAATTAGCGCTAGTGGTTCAATTCCGCGCGATTCTTCAAAGCAAGCACTTGCATTCTACTCAACCTAGTCAATGCATATGCTTTTAGGACAGACCACCTACGGGACAGCATGTAATGATTTGCAGCTCCCTCTCATGATACTCCAAAGAGCAAATAAAATCTCACATTTGATGGATAAAGCACATAAACATTACGAACTAAGACATGCAATAAATAAAATAAGGGAACAAAGCTTCATTAAATTTCAGAAATGAGCTATGTATGCTGGTTTACTTTACCTTATGATATACGGTAATGACGAAGGTGGGACATCAGCATAGGAGTAACGACTATAAGGAGATTTTTGCATTTCTTCCGCGCCAGCCTCTTGTGCATCTATGCTTGCTTGTAATTCATATGAACCCTGCAACACAAAAAGGTAGAGATCTAAGCAAAGCTACTGGAAATAACTCTGCAGTTTTCAGCAAACTAAAATGTTGTTATGCTGAAAACTATATTTACCCGACAAATTGGAAGCCATGACAATTAAATTACACAAAGAAACAGAAAAGAGCTTACTGTAGCATCTGCCTTTCGAGAACAAAATGTCAAGCAACTGCCATGCTCAAGAAATGTTGGCTGTGTGTGCAACAAAAGAAGAGTCAACAAATAATTTATATAGAAAGCGAAGACGACAGAAAAATTTGATGAACCTGGGAACGAAAACAAGAAATGTTCAAGAGACATATATACTTCAGAAATTGCATAGTGTTGTGCTGTTAATTCTGAGTTTATAACGTCCACCTATAAGTTAATGCAAGTATACTTTCCACCGTGGGCAATTTGCCACTGAAATTTGGTGCCAATTGACCAGAGGCAGTTAGGTACTATTCTACAAGCTTATCCTCCACCAGCAAGAATTGAAAAAATTTCGATGATGATATGTGTAAATTTGCACCATTTATAAAGGTAAAATTGGAACTTGCACCAGATGCTGAAGATCGAAAGTAATTGTGTTAAATATAGAAGGAAACACCGTCAACTACTCCCAGTTGGAATGTGCAGGTAGCAGTATGCACAACAAATCGTCAAAAATCAAACAGGTGGCAGAGTGCAAGTGAATGTGGTAAGGTGATTTCTTTTCCTGAAACAAGTGTCACATAACAATGGTAGCGCATCTGTCCCATGAGGAATCGAGTGGAACATAAATAATCATAAAAATGCAATAAACGTCAGAATATGCAACACATACTTGAATAACTTGGCAGCATACCTCTATGAAGCCTGGGCTCATCCTTATTTCTGAATTCAATTCCACAGTCTGCCCCAAACTTAAAGTTACACAATTATCCAGAGATGCGCAAAGTAAATCAATTGGTATTTTACCCCAGGAACATTGGCCTCCAAGCTCTGATAAAATGTACCAGATGTACAAGAATTAGTCCATCAATACAACCACAAATGTATTGTTGATTCCTGAGATGTAAACCAGTGTTTATGTTTATTAAATTTCAAAGGCACAAGTTTGAGACTATTTGCTAAGAATGAAAGCTACAACAGAATTCCCTGAACGTGAGTTTATATTTCCAACAAATGAAAGGGCTTATTGACATGCATCTTAACTAAGTACACTTCTTTTAGGATAGTTTATTGATTTGATCATCTTAACTACTCTAGAAGAAAGGCAAATATAGCCAATTATTTTCAATTAGCACAATACATCTTTTTAGTTACAAATGGATGAACGCCATGTTTACTGGTTTTCAAGCTCTGAGTAAAAGCTATAAAGTTTTATCTTCCCCCGAGAAGGCTTGGCAAGTTGCCGTTAACAATGTACCACCTGGGTTTGTTGGTGGTTTAAAGGGTTTTATTGTTTACGATTAATACAGGGTGTGTGCTGGATGCAGAACATTTTTAGGCTTAAGACATAAAAGTATGGTTCCCCCTTCCATCTTTTGAGTGCAGAGGTTGAGCAAAGGCTTCTAACTGTTGATGTGTATAAGTGGACTGCCTAGGCCTTTCCATCAGATCGGTCTTTTGGAATAGTTGGTTAGTGCATGAATCTTGACATTAACTTCCAGCCCGGTCAACCATTTGGTGTTTGAGACAGAATAATAGATCAACCACAATATGGCGAACAAATAGTCAAATATATTGTATCAACTGCTGAATGTCTACCAGAAAATGTCAACTATAACTTACTTTGATGAGAAGAACAAGACAGATGGTTCTCTGAGAAGTTTTCACTAAAACTTTTTCCACGTTGGCCTTTTGAAATGAAGAGAAAAGTGAATCAAACTGATGACAACAAAGAAGTGTTATCCAGAAATATTCAGATAGGATGCACACTATACCATAACTAATAAGGATAATGTTAGAGTTTGAAACTTGGGAGGTCGCTAAACTCTTCAAGTCGGGGATAGTGAATGTGGCTTTAGTGTGGTCATTATCTCCAGATTCGCGAAAAGAAGTCAGGAGACAAACCCGACTGAACGTATACACTGGAGAATGCTGCAATATGAAGCTACAAATGAGAAAAGAGACCATCTCATAAACACATACTACTATCTTCCATTGACTAAAATACGTGCTTACCCCATCAAGCGAATCATTACTAGTTACTCTAGCAAACAGAACATGGAGAGGAAAAATACCATGTGCTGGCAATTCAGCATTTGCACTTCCAGTAATTGATACCGATATCTGTATCCTACAGTTATTACCACATACACAGGTCAGTATTTGCCCCAAAAACAAGTTACTTGGAAGGCTTTGTTAAACTGAGCTACCCTTCAGGTCAAGTACGAAATTAGTTCGTGAAAATTACTAAGAGCGCCAAATTCCATTCTCAAGATGCTCCGCTAAATATATGAAATAATGCATCCATAGAGTGAGAAATACTTCAGTTTGGAATTGTTTAATAAATTTACCTCTTTTTCCGTCTTGCTTCTATCTTATAAGAAAGGCATCTTTGAAGCGAAAGGGGCTGCAAAATTCAACTAAGTCAGTGGCATCTAAAAATAAAGTTAGCACAGACCATGTTAGAATATGGGATAAACTTTACATATTCAATGGCTCTTTCTCGAAGACGATCGTACAGCATAACTGGTTTCCAGTATAATGCCAAATATTCCTCCGGGGCAAGTTCCTCATCTGGAGATAACTGAGCTCTTGACTGCTGATCGTATGTCTGGTCTGCAGACCTGGGGTAACTGGTTTCACTTCCATCGTTCCTACACAAAAAAATAACAGTTAAATCAAACTAAAAGAAGAATCCATCTCGGGCATCCACTATCCATGAAAAACAACTTGACTAGTTCCCATTAGTAGCCAAGGTACCACACAGATTTTCAGTAAGTAATCATTAACTGCCAAAGATAGCCATTTACCATCAAAACTCATATGGAACCATATATAAACCTAAAGACATCAGACCTAACATGCTTCACAGTGCAATAGACAGTCATTCAGACATTGTGTAAAATCATCCAATGGTTACTATTGGTGTAACTTTACCAAAGATCATGGGATTTGGATTCCAAACCTATCTACCAGACATAAACAAAACCTTGCAATTTGCGAAAAGCTATACAGAGATTCTCAAAGCAAGAGAAACATATAAGACAAACATAATAGTAAATTCAGAAAATCATGGTAGTGGATTACGCTGGATCATGGTTAGGTAAAGGTAGACCAGGCATCCTCGCTATGAAGCGCTTCGATTCCCTTAGGATCAGGACACCACCAAAATCAGCACGCACAAGCCCATAGAACAATTTTCTGCACAAAGAATCATATGCACAGTTCAGTAAAATGGCTTATAAGATTCCAACTAAGTATCCATTAACTGGATCTGATCCTATAGGTAGATCTGGGTGCTCGCGGCGGCGGGAAATAAGATCCAGTTGGAATTAATCGAACTAAAGGCTTACCAAGAAAAGAAGTGTTGCCCCGGCTAGATCTCTGGTAGCGGTCAGAGCAGATCAATGGCCTTTTTATGGACTCCGGCGGAAGAACGGCGGCGGCGAAGTGGTTGGGAGATGGGGGGCTTTGTCGGCTCGGCTTGCTTAACTTCTTTACCGCACTCTGTCAGGTCAAGCTCTAGTGAGGAAAAGGATGCGGATCCAGCAGGGCTGCATGTATTTATCGGCCATCCAAATGAGGAAACAACAATCCAAATAAAGGTTCCAGTATGAAAACAGGCATGTGCTCAATTTAGAGTGCTGCCAGCTGGACTGGATGTGAATGTCCCGCTGCCGTGTATCGGTGTTCGCACATACCCGTCAATCCAGGGAGGGGGTGGATTGTCATATGGATAGTTTTAAATCGGTCAAAAAATATTTCTACTTGTTTGTTACCATATATTATTTGTCATTTCCTGCTTGATAATTCAGATTATTGTTAGCATACATACATATGTTCAGTTGCCAGCGAAGATGGCCTGGGACACAATGAACCACAGATATGGGCTTGACAAAGCAGGAGTGGAGGCTTGACAAAGTGAGTGTAGGTGTATGGTTTCAACCAATCCTTGTCGCCGGCAAGCTTCGTTCCATCTCGAGATCAGCTAATTTGTGGGTCGATTTGACCTCTGCTCGAACATCCTACAACGACTTAACTATGAACACATAGTGCTCCCTGCCCCTGCCCTTTTAGAATGTGAGACCACAACATAAAACCTTGCATCTCCAACAAAAGCATCTGAAAGCTAACCTTCTTACCAAAAATAAAAAGCAATTGGTTGGTTGTGCATGGCCTATACCCCATGGAGGTAGATGGCAGCATGTTTGGACGCCAGGATGCTACATGGATTAAGATGTGGAACTGTAGTTGCTTATTCATATGAGAATTATGGTTCTGAGTGCTTATTCATATGAGAATTATGGTTCTGGGACAGATCAAAATATGAATGCCAAGTTGGTCCGCTGTGGGCGAGAAAAAAGGGGCAGTACTAGCGCAATGCAATGGCTAAGCCCTTCAGGATGTCCACTCAGTCAATGGCGACATCATGTACACTGCCAGGCGGAACCTTATTATTTTCTGGCTGTGCAAAAAAGCTCCTGCTTGCTAGATACATCTACTGTTTGATTGCTAGATATGTCTTCTGTTTGATTGCTAGGTACATCTACTATGTGATTACTAAATACAAGTGCGTTAGCTGAATTTTCTTGTGCTGCAGAGCCCCTGCTTGCTAGATACACATCTGATGGTTTTAGTACTACACGGAGCAGTAAAATTGAAAAAACAAGACCGCTTTTGAGTTGGACAAGAATCGTCCTACCAACTGGTACGAACTAGCAACCAACACTGCGATTCGCAGGCGTAGAGATTGAAATTTTTGAGTAGGGGACTGGCATTACCGAGCTAGGTCTCACAGGGCCGCCGACGCGCGCTCTTGCTGCCACTGACGGTCGCCGGCCGCCGCTCGCCCTCCCCGGCGCCGGAAAGGATGCGGGATGCAGGGAGGAGAAGGGCGCCGCCGGGGGGAGGCGCGAGGGCGGCGCCGCCGCCGGAGGAAGCGCGCTCCTGTGGTTTCTCTGGGGGGATTTGATTTTGACTAGCGAGAGGAAGGGCGCGTCCTCTGGGTGACGCGTGTCCTTGGACTCTACTATGGAGCTTTTCCTTCTCGATCTCGCTCTTGTCACCAAACTTTGGTGTCTGTGATAAATTCGTCAATATTAAGACTCAGACCTGCTGGTTTAGGTTTTTCAAGGTGTTCAAATAGTAGGGTGCCCATGTATTCGTAGGATGACTGTATACGTGTATATACATGAGCGTCTATGTTTATACTTTGTTTCATAAAAAAAAGGTTATCAAACTTGCTCGGCACAGCCTCCCAGGCACGACACGGCGGTTTGATGTTATGGTGAAATTTGACCCAACTTTGAATTTCACGAGTTATGATAGAGACCACGACACCCGAGTGTCATCGATCCTGCCACATCAGCACAGTTGAGCCCGCGGGCTCTACTAGTATCATGGCATGGCGTAGGCATTATGCAACTTAACTCAAAACGGTCACGAGGCCTCCCTTCCCCCACACTTTCTCCTTCCTCCAGACTAAACAGTATATCCTCTCTCCCTCACACCTCCGACTCCATTTTTTTCTCAACTCCCTCCACATCGGAGGGGTTTCTCCATAGATTTTTTCTCCTCTATTCCCCTCTCATTTGTTCAACTAGAAACTCTATATTTGATTGTATTGTTCATCCTTTTGGAAATCCTAGTGACGAGGTAGTCCCGTGAAGGCAAATGATGACCCACTCACGCTGATCCACCACAAGCAACGTTCAAAGAAGTGGTTCTGAGCGTACGCTAAAGCCGAAAAGCGAGTGCATCGTCAGCTATCGCTCAGGATTAGCCCCGAGCTGCCCATTTAGAGCTGAGCGGCCCAATTTTGGGGAGAAAAGGAGGCAAACAGGCCAAATAGATAGGTTTAGGGCTCCAGTGTGTGCCCGTTTGTCCACACTCGCAAGGTAGACCAGATAGGCGGTGCTCAGACCTTGTGCCGCGTGCCGGATCTCCCTCCTACGCTCGTCCTCGCCCCTCTCCTCGGCTCCCCCTTGTGCTTCCTGATAGATCTCTCCCTCCCCGTCTCATGCGAGCTCACGGGAGAGTGCAGATAGAATGGGGTGGGGGTAGAATTGCAAAGTGGCTAGTGCTAGCTAGGGCAGTGATGATTATATATGCCTAGAATTGCTTCCTATTTTCTGTCCGTACATATCCATACAAAACGCTTAAGCACCACTTAAGCTCGCTTAATCAGTAGTTCCTCTGATTGGAGGCTCACTGCTCGCTTACCTCTTACCGCTATTTTGAACCTTGACCAACAGGCATCTTATTCTAGTACAAGTCATGCGAAGATCATCAAACGCGGATTCTAGGAGATACACGGCTTGAAGTTGTGCTCATCGATCTCCTTGCAGAAGCTGGAGTACGTGTATCAAAGTCCATGCCAAACCCATGGCATGAAGTCATCTGCAAGGAGATCAAAGATTGTAACTTCAAGCCGCAAGGAGATCGACAACCCAGACATGAAGCACACCACCGAGCAAATGTCGGCTCCCCACAGTCGGTGCTGTCCCTCGATTGCATCTTCCATGCGGAGGGGATCTACACTACTTTGTGCAGAGGGGCGATGGTAGACTCCAAACATGATCTTTGCTTCAACAAAATCCTCTATCGTAGGATGACCGCCTCTATCACTGGAGGTGTTCATGAATCATGATCATCAACGAAGATCCTGACGAAAACACCATACATGACCACAAGCTCCTCGTTCAAGAGGTTAATTTCGTCGACCCCGACGCACTATGGTCTTTCTTTGGTCATAATTCTCGATCACCTTCGACCAAGACAATCACCCCGGAAACAACATGTACACGGAGTGCTTGCTACTTGTTGTGGGCCCTCTTGTCCATGGCGAGGACCTTGACTGAGCCCACTCCAGGACGGAGATAGTGGCATCAAAGTCATCTCACTAGTACAAAACCTCACATTGCAGACGGGAACTAGAGCCGGTTAAACCAAAAAAAAAAAGAACGGCCGTCTGGGATAAAACACCTCAGGCGGCTCAAATTTGGTGTCCGTCTCTGATATCACCTGCGTCGGTTCATACTCCTGGCCGTCGCTAATAATATTCCCATCAGAGACGGCTGTAATTATGGACCGGCGCTGAGGCTTTCTCAGCCGGCTCTTGTTTTCCACCGTCTGTAATGTTATATGATTGGAGACGGCGCTGACTTACACCCGTCTCATTCATGCTTTTCCAAGTTGTGAACAAATTAAATGACATTTTTATGGCACCTCGTTTGGAATCGCATCGAGTGGGGCCAGGGCACTAGTTTAATCAAGGGATACCGCTGATGGAGGCCACGTGGTCTTTCTTCCCTGGCTCCCTGCTGCCACCCATAGAAGCCCCCGAGAAAACCCCAGCTGAACCCCCAAGAACAGAGCAATACGAGTTCGATTGAGGAGTTCGATTGAAGGCGCAGAGCAGGGTGATTGAAGGCGCAGAGGAGCTCCACCGCCATCGCCATCATTGGTAAGCAAGAAAATCTTGTTCGACATCAAATACTTCTACTGTCTTTGTGTTCATATCAGAATATCTACCTAATATATGTGTTGTTGTTGCTGCTGCACAGATTGTACCATGCTATGCCAGGCAAGAGTTCGAGTTAGTACGCAAAAGTTTGGTTTTTCGTTCCCTTGGGGCATACAAAATTCATGTGAGAAACAAACATAGAAAGACTCGCTTGTACGGCAAAGGATGGGAACAGTTGATCAAGCTGAACAATCTCAGAGTAGGAGACATGCTAGTTTTTAGCATGACCGGACCATATCCAAAAATCTCTGTTTGCATTATGGACTTTGGGCAAAACGCAGAGGACACTGACGAGAATTCTTCTGACAGCGATTCTGATAAGGATTTAGAGAGTGAAGAAGAGGATAGTTACATAGTTGCCCAAAGAGTCCATCTCAAGAACCCTGAGAAGTACCGCCTCTTTCCGCTTCTACCGCAAAGAGCTAACTACGTTGGCGTTCCTTTTGTCACTCGTTTGACGAGCACAAATCTGAACCAACATGATATGGTAAACCAACACTATCATGCCTCTTTACCTCTTCGAAATGTACATTTATATATATGCTACATAGTTATGTTGTCTCTTTACATTCGCAGAAACTACCTCATACGATAGCAGAAGAGGCTGGCCTACCGACTAAAGGCAATGCTGGACTACGAGTTGGAACATCAGGGGTTGTCACCACCATAACGTACACCACAAAAATTGACCAGCGCATTGTTTTCGGCAAGCCTGGATGGAAGAATTTTCTTGAAGGCAAGAATTTTAAGGTTGATCAACCTGTACTGGTCATTCTTAGAAAAACCAATGACCTCAGCTTGGAAGTCATCATTGAGATGCAGATCATCTAGTAGTAGTACTTCTTTAGTTATATTAAATATTTTGTTGTAGCTACATTGGGGTTGAACTATCTTTATGTGGATTGCTTTTCTATCAATATAATGGAACAAGGGACTGATTCCCTGGTGGTGATGATCTGTTTATTATTATATTTTGCTTCACAAAGTTGGACACCCGGAAATAATCCCGGAGCACACGCATATTGCCCAAAATGCAGCTGTTACACCCGGAGAGAAAACTCGGACCGTCCGTATCCTAACGACGGCCACCATTTGTAGCCGGCTCCAATGTGTATGCATTACATACGTCTAATAATTACAGCCGTCTCGGAAGGTTTTGTTATTGGAGACGGTTGTTAATCCTGACCGTCGGAGATGTTGGGGTCATTACAGCCGGCCTGAGCCAACTGGCTCTAATGAAGCCTACATTAGAGACCCCGACGTAGAGACGGACAGTATAACTGTAATACCCTGAATTTTGTGTAGATTAAGTATGTTGAGTCGAAAATAATTAGTTTCTAATCGTTCTAATTTTGCTAATCTGATATGCTTAAATTAGATGTTAACTTGTGTCCATGCAATAAAAATAATTAGAGGAGTTGATTGGCCTTGCTTGTGTGTGCATCGATGGAACTAGCTAGGAGAACTAGTACATGCAACCGATCGTACCAGTGTGTAGTACAAGGCAAGCTAGCTTAATCATGAAGGAGCTACCTGGCTGCATGCAAGTGGATTAGTTAGCATTTGCCTTGTCCCACGTGTACCTGTGCGTGGCAGTCAACCTGTGGCTGAGTGACACGTTGATGGGAGACCTTTGACTAAGCTGGAGGGCCAGCAGCTGGACGTTTCCTCCGCCGTTCGAAAGGTCACAGCAACTCAGATATTTTGGCCAGCGATTCCTTAGCTTCGTCGAAGAGCAAACGGCGGGCGGCGACCTGAGGATATTTTAGCTAGCTATTGCACCGGTGATCCTATTTATAGGAGTGCTCCTAGTTGCTGCTGCCTGTGCCGATCCACAGACCACAGCGAGAGTAAAGAAGCCAGAGAGAGGTTACGACAGTGATAAGAGAGAGTAGAGAGCTAGCGACGGCGGCGAGAGAAAGCCAGCGAGTTCTGGCATGCGATCGCGAGGAGCTACGTGCATGTCTCAGGAGATGCAGACCGAGATGCCGAGGAAGCTGCCGACTCGAAGCTACAGAGGAGACGAGGTGCTGTTCATCCGGCGTAGGCGCATGGGTGGATCGATCTCATTATTGTGGCACGGTTTATACCCTGTGATTAAGGCAAGTAGCTACTTTGCTAATCCTTTGACTCATGCGAGTAGTACCTCTGCTACTCCTTGCTTTTATCTTGTTGATTATTGCTCTATCCATGGTGCTTGTTCTTCTACCTGCACTATTTTTGTTGATCTTCTTATTGATCATTGTGATATCCGAGAGATGGTGTTCTCTCATTCTTGAGTAAATCGATGCGATCTGTCAGGCTCTTGCGGAGGCACGAGCGTATCTAGTTGGCTGAGCATTCCATCAATTCGTTGATTGATATATCTGTCTATTACATCCTACTTTCTGTATTGGTGTCACGACGGCAAACGTATTGTACCGGTCGCAGTTCTGGTATGGGACAGTCTGAGCTCTCCGTGAGGAGCGGCCCTTGAATGGAAAGTGTCGGTGATGGATCCGTAGGAGCGACCGACATCGAGTAGGTCAAGGTGTCCGGTGTCTGAGCGGGCAAAAGGGCTCTGCTCGTTCTGGGACCCGTGTGGTTCTGGTCGAGGCTGTTGACGTTGGAGTACCCCTCTTAAGAGTGTAAAAGCGTGAATATTCACCCCTGTGAGTCCCGGGTAGGGAACCTTGCTGTCATGTGTGATGCCGATACATGATCGTTCACCATCCTTAACTTTATATTCCTCGGTGAATGATTTATTCTTTTAACTCAAGTTTTATTGATGCTTTATTTATCTTGTCCGTTGATATCTGACTTAAATACAGTAAGGCTGTTATTGCTGTATTAAATAATCTGATTCATTTGTTGCTTAGTGAAGTACCTGTTTGCTGAGTATGATTTATCGTACTCACCCTTGCTTCTTTTTTTTTTATGTTATCAGAGTGCGCAGCGGAAGCCGTGGTTATCCGAGGAGTAGGCTGGACCAGCGGGTGGGATGCGAATAGAGAACATTTTATTCTTGTAAATGTAATAATGTTGTAAAATGAATAGATGAGCTGTTTTGATCCACTGTGCTGGTTTATGCCTGCTTTTCTAGCCTTGCGCGTGTATAGACTTTCGGGTCTATAGGCGCGCGGCGGCTGTCATTCTACCGGGCCGGGTCTCGGGGCGTGACAATAACCGTCGGAGATGGCTCTCTGGGGCCGGCTCTAATGCGAGGTTTTTTACTAGTGTCTTCACCAACACCCTAGACATACTCACGTCCCCTGATCGAGCATTCGACTAGACACCATGACTCTCGAGGGCTTCATCCCCAGAAACAAGATTCGCCTAGTCGCCACAATCACCATCGACGTCGTGTTCGGCAGGCCCAAGAAATCCGGAGCATAGCAGCTTCACTTCGTCGTGGTTGCGTAGCAGAGTGCATACCACGCCATATTGGATCGGTGTTCATGGCGTCGTAGAAGGTGTCCATATGATCAGTGTTGATGAGTGTTGTCCATATGAGCAGTATTGATGGTGTCATTGGCCCTACAAAATAGAAATGGTTTCATTCCTCCGTCACCTCGTTAATAGTTATTCCTCTGACGAGTCATCTCTTGCCAGTGGTTTCCCTCATGTCGGACCCGAGCATTATGTCGACCAGATCATTTGTTGTTGTTTCCCCTTCTCGCATGTCTTGCATTCTCTAACTATCGAGAATTGGTAGATAAGATTATTCATACAGTTATAGATAAAGTATAGGCATGCTGCATAGCTAGGCAGAAGTAAAACTATGTGGTAAAGGATATGTGTATGGCTATACTGCTCAGACTAGTGCTCTGAGCTTAATATGTGCACCATTCATAGGAAGTAACAATTTTCCGTTATGTGGTGCATGAGTATACACTGGCGCAAGCTCAAACTCAAAGTGTTGAAGGATCATGCAAACTGCCATCTTAGCCTCAAATAGGGTGAAATTCTGGCCGATGCAGCTCCGTGTCCCCCAACCGAACGGGAGAAAGGCACTTGGATCGTTGGATGCCTTGGAGATCCCCTCAGCGAACCTCTCTGGCATGAACTCGTGCACGCTGACTCCCCATATGTCTGGGTCATGGTGAATAAGAAGCACTGACATCTCGATGACCACTCCGGCAGGGTATGTGATGCCCCCGATTTTTGTCTCCTTGCATGTTTTTCGGAGGGATGCAATGGCCGGCGGGTACAACCGAAGGACCTCATAAAGAATCATAGTAACCTGCACCATAAACCAGTGAGAATTCAGTACTTGTGGTTGCATAAACTAAATCATGTAATCCTAGTATGAACTCACGATTCTGAGTTGGCTAAATCCGTTGTAATCAGGTTGGTTGTTCCCAAATAGTCCAAGGACCTCCTCCCTTGCACGGTATTGCCACTCGAGGTGCATACCCAATAGGACCATTGTCCATGTGAGCAGCGTTGATGGCGTCGTGGACCCTGCAAAATAGAACATTTTGCATTCTTCCATCACCTCTTCAATAGTCATTCTTGTGGCTGGTCGTCTGTTGCCATCGGTTTCCATCAGGTTCGACTCGAGCATTAAGCCGAGCAAATCATTTTTTGTGCTTTCCCCTTCCTTCATAGTTTGCACTTTCCTCCCAATTAGACCTTGTAGAATAGATTCGATCTCACTATTAATTTTATGCATCCTCATGTTGTTTTTTGTAGGCAAGGACCTACAAATTGCGATGAATTAGCTATAATAATTGAGTTCTTCCTCTATGTGAAAATGTAGTGCATATAGTTCTGGTCAAATCCAAACTTCGTAAAGGTTGACCAGGTTGTAGAAAAAAATCAGTATTTACAATATTAAATAAATATTATGTGAATCACCATAAAATATACTTTCATATATGATATGTATTCGATGTTGTGACGTTCATATTTTTTCTATATATACATGGTCAAACTTTATAATGTTTACTTTGATCAAAACTAATACAGACATGTTTTCGCATAGTGGGAGTAGGCATATTTTGTAAACTGGCTATATCTTAGCGTTTCGCTCCTGTTTAATCAAGGATCAACATGCCTACTGACTTGTAAAATAAACAAAGACATAAGAGAATTTGTTTGACTTTCCAATTAACAAAATGGTACACATGCGACTGCTCCTGTCACACATTGACTAATCATAGATGAACATGCCTACTGAATTCTATTTAAATATAAAATACGTAAGAGAAGTTATTTGACTAAGTGCTGCTAATCAACAAGTTGAACTCACAGGTAGCCGGGAATGAAGATCATCTTGGCGGCGGCCGAGACAAGGTGAGACTGTTCGGACTGCAGCTCCAGGATCCTTCTCCCTTCAATGCAGCTGGTGCTGCCGAAGGCGGTGCGCGAGATGGCATCCATGGCGAGGCTCCGGAATTCCGGGCAGACATCTACCTCGCACCAGCCATCACTGCCAAGGGATTCCGTCCACCTGGTGACGAGCTCCTGACAGCAGGAGGAGAAGGCCGGCAGCATGAGCTTGAGCTTCTCGAGACGGAACGCCGGGCTGAGGATCCTCCGGTGCCTGGCCCACTTGTCGCCCTCGTGGGTCGGCAGGCCCGCGGCGAGCAGCCTGGACAGCGCCGGGAACCGACTGAACTTCTCGAAGTGGCCAGACATGCCGGAGGACATGATCTCCCTGGCAAGCCTGGCGTCGGCGACGGTCACCTTGGGTATGGGCCCGAGCCAGGAGGAGAGGCACGTCCTGCCGTGCTCCTGGACGGCTTCATGGAGGTGAGGCGCGACGTGGGGGACGAAGTCGTGGCAGCGGAGCGGCATTGCTGCTTTCAGGTGCACGTTGCTGGCGTTGGTGAGGAAGAGGCGGTACGGCACGCCGCGGAGGCCCTGGGCGCGCAGGGCCGCCTCGAGCCGCCGTGGCCGCAGCCACAGCCGGTGTAGGAGCACGGCGGCTTGCCATATGAGCAGCGAGCCCGAGAGAGTGCACAGCAGGGAGCTCCATGGGGTCCACCAGGCAACTACTCCAGTTTGCTAGCAGCAGCTGTAGCCTGTAGGTCCATGCAAATGCCCAGTTACTTCAATCACTTCCTGCGGTTAGATATATAAATACTGGTAATGGGAATCTCCGGCCGGTCAAATTATGGAACAAGCTGGATGAGGAGGTTCAGAGTAGGTTGCGAGCATTCGCTCATAATACTTTTATCACCGGCAGCTACATGCATGTTCCCAAGTCGTCGCTGATTCCAGACCGCGATCAGGATGGGAAGCACGGCACAAGAAACACGTGAAGAGGAACTGCAGCGCAAGGCACATTTGTTTGTACACAGGAGCTGGAACCAGCTGGTAAGCTAATATTTATCTAGATTCATGTATACATAGTTCTTCAAGTTGAGTTAACACAAAGAGGATATACAACAATATCATTGGTTTTATCAAGCCTAGTGAATGACATATTTCTGGTTATGAACGCCTAGAGGAAATGGTAAAGCAGGACGGTAAAGATATTTGCATAAGCTGCTTCTTAATTACTTCATGGAGCATAACTGGTTTGGCTACCGTCCTTTTAAGAGCTTCTCTTTTGTGTGATTCTGTGGGACTCGATGGAACAAGATGCTTTGTTGCCTCTACTTCTTCACCAGGGCTCTGTTTTCACAAGGCCAAGGCCCCGAAATCGGTTAGATAGGCAATGCTCCTTCCACGAGAGAGAAGAATATGAAAGAAAACACAGATTGGTACGATGTATCCAAAAAGCAACCCCTGAACCACAACAATGCAAAGCCAGAAAATTATTGTGGCACAAACTGAGCAAGACAACCAATAATCTCGTCTCTACCGCTCTGACATAGGAATATCCTCACATGATGACCAAAATGCATTTATGCAAGTGTTACCTAGGCCAGCATTGCTGGGATTTTATTCAAATAGTTATTGGTAAACTAGAGCCTCATTGCATAGGTTAATTACTTGTGGGCGCGGCCCTTGTATCTAAAAAAATTACTTGTGTAGCCATGTAGGGCCATACTTCTCAAACAAGAGCCCTGAGCATAATCTGTGCACCATGCATAGGACGTAATATTTTTCTGTTACTCGGTGCATGAGTATACGATGGCGCCAGCTCAAACTCAAAGTGTTGAAGGATCATGCACACCGCCATCTTAGCCTCAAACAACACGAAACTTTGACCAATGCAGATCCGTGGCCCCCAACCAAAGGGGAGGAAGGCACTTGGATCGTTGGATGCCTTGGAGATCCCCTCAGCAAACCTATCCGGCCGAAACTCGTGCACGTCGACTCCCCAGATGTCTAGGTCATGGTGAATGAGAAGCACCGGCATCTCAATGATCACTCCAGGGGGGTATGTGATGCCCCCGAGTTCTGTCTCCTTGTATGTTTTCCGGTGGAATGCAATGGCAGGCGGGTACAAACGAAGAACCTCGTAAAGAATCATGGTGACCTGCACCATAGATTGGTAAGGATTTAGTACATGTGGTTGCATGAAGAAATTCATTTAATTTCAATATGCACTCACAGTTCTGAGTCTGCTAAATCCGTCGTACTCAGGTTGGTTCTTCCCAAATAGGCCAAGGACTTCCTCCCTTGCACGGTCCTGCCACTCAGGGTGCATACTCAATAGGACCATTGTCCATGTGAGCAGTGTTGGTGGCGTCTCTGTCGATGCAAAATAACACATTTTGCATTCTTCTATCACATCTTTTATGGTCAGTCCTATGACGGATTGTCCATTGCGATCAATTTTCCCTATGTTTGACTCGAGCATTAGGCTGAGCAAATCACATTTGGTGCTCTCCCCTTCTTGCATAGCTTGCATTTTCTTCCCAATTATACCTTGTAGAATGGATTCAACCTCGTTATTAATTTTATGCATTCTTCTGTTATTTTTTGTAGGCAAGGACCTGCAAATTACCGATGAATTAGCTATGGTAACTAAAGTATGTGCTCTATGCCAAAATATGGTGCATATAAGTTGTAGACATTGATATGTTTTTATATATAAAAACATGGACAAACTTTACAAGGTTTGGCTTTAAAACAGCTGTGGACCTGCGTGGCTCCTGTCAGCCATTGATTAATTAATGATGGATGCCTAATGACTTGTAAAATAAAAATGATATATACTATTTTGACTTAAAATGATATATACTTGGTTTAGCTTGCTAACTAATGTATTGGCTGTAATAACATCTTTATACTATGGGACGGATGGAGCAGTGAGTAACTCACATGTAGCCGGGAATGAAGATCATCTTGCCGCTGGCCTTGATGCGGTCAACCTGCTCGGACTGCAACTCCAAGATCCTTCTCCCTTCAAGGTAGCTGGTGCCGAATGCGGCGCGTGAGATGGCGTCTGCGGCGAGGCTCAGGAACTCCGGGCCGACATCGACCTTGCAGCAGCGACCCTCGGAATTGCCAAGGGATTCCGTCCATCTGGCCACGAGCACTTGGCAGGAGGAAGAGAATGCCGGCAACATGAGCTGGAAGGATAAACCACAATGAACAATCTACAAAGACATAACAAAGAGACTGCAAACTAATTCATGAAGCAAGGCAGCAAGTGTTAGCCTAAGCAAACTTGGTTGCTAAGCACATGCAGTACACACATGCATACGTGATGTAGTAGTTTATGCATGGGGTGTGAACGTGAGTCACCCAAGTCAAGATAAGCAGCTGCCGCAGGTGATAAGCTGCAAGATAGGATAAGTGGCAGGATAAGTAGCAGACTGCAGTTTGCCAGAGGATAGCAAGGGCGGCTTGACTTTGGTGGCTGTGTTCACATCGTTAGCTAGTGTCTCTAGTAGTAGTTTGTACTAGTATAAATAGAGTGCATGTATCCCTGAACCGAAGCACCAAGTAGCAAGTGAATAAACTCAGCTTTGCTCAGCTTCTTGTGTCCTCCACCGTGAGTGTTTCTCTCTGGAGTGTGTGCGTGTGTGTGTTTTCCTGTCCCCAACAACAACAGCTGGTATCAGAGCCTTTGGTGTTCGATCAAAGCTTTGTAGTCGTGCGGTGTTCGATCCGCGGCGGCAATGACAGGAGACGGCGCAAGCAAGAAGGCCGAGGACGAGGTGCGCGTGGTGGAGAGAGTGGTCCATGAGCATGACGGGTCAGGCCCGACGTTCGTGCTCACTCGCACCAACTATGTCGACTGGGCGCTTGTCATGCGCGTCCAGCTGCAGGCGCAAGGCCTGTGGACCGTGGTCGACACCGGAGATGGTAGCGAGCGCGACGACCAGCGGGCGCTGGGCGTCATCCTGCGGAACGTTCCGCCGGAGATGCTGCGCACGCTCGCGGTCAAGGACTCTGCCAAGCTGGCGTGGGACGCCGTGAAGACGATGCATATGGGCGTCGACCGCGTGCGTGAGGCTAAGGCCCAGACGCGGCGCGCTGAGTTCGAGGCGCTCAAGTTCCAGGACGGCGAGTCGGTGGAGGCTTTCGCCATGCGGCTCACCGGCATCGTCAACGACCTCGAGCTGCTCGACGATCCCGTGTCCGAGCACAAGGCGGTGCTCAAGTTCTTGCGGGTAGTGCCACGACGCTACCGGCAAATGGCGATGGCCATCAAGTCTTTGTGCGACACAAAGAACATGAGCATCGAGGAACTTTGCGGCAGACTTGTGGCCGTGGAAGAGCGCTATGACCTCGACGACGAGCCCGCACACTCGCAGCGGCTGGACGTCTACTTCTCACGGAGGAGGAGTGGGCACCGCGGCAGCGCGGCCGAGAGCATGGTGGGTACACATCTGCTGGTAGCGACAAGAAGGGGAAGGCTGCGGCCAAACCCATGCCGTCGGCCACAGATAGACCCACGTCAAGCAACGGCGCCAGAGGCAAAGGCAAGAAGAAAGGAGATTGCCGATACTGCGGCATCCCTGGGCACTGGGCCAACGAGTGTCGCAAGAAGAAGCGCGACAAGGAACGCCGGGAGCACGCCAACCTGGCGCTCAGCAATGAGGACGACGACAAGCCTGCACTTTATCTGGCACACGTCAGCGACGTCAACATGGGAGTCGTGGAGCACGGCAACGAAACCGTGTTCCTGAACGAGGCGCGCGCTGGGCACGGCGAGGACGCTGTGTTCCTGAACGAGGAGAAGGTCATCCCAAGCAGACGACCGATGGTGTATGGTACCTCGACACGGGTGCAAGTAGTCACATGACTGGCACCAAGGAGGCGTTCACGATGCTGGACGGGAGACGGTTCGCTTGTCCACATCCGTGGTCGCGGCTCTGTGCTCTTCAAGTGCCAGAACAGCGAGCATCGCGTTCTCACCGAGGTACACTACATCCCCGACTTGAGAAGCAATATTATCTCACTCGGACAGATGGATGAAGCGGGATGCAAGGTCCTGATCGAGAATGGCGAGCTGCGCGTTTATGACCGCGCGCGGAAGTTGCTGATGCGTGTGTCGCGCAGCAAGAACCGGCTCTACACCGTTAGCCTGAACTTGACGGTGCCAGTGTGCATGCTGGCCAAGCTCGACGACATGCAATGGCGGAGCTGCTCATGCACTATGTGGTCAAGCGACCACACAAAAAATTGATGAACAATAAAACCCTGCTTTGAATGCACAATAATAGACCCTATAAATCCTAATTTATGACAACACTGTAATTTTTTTTGAGGTTTGACATCACTGGCTGCTACTTCTAGCTCCGCCACTGACGACATGGCATGGCTGTGGCATGCTCGCTACGGCCACCTCCACTTCCGCGCACTCCAGGACATCATCGACCAAGTCGAACAAGTCCGTGATGGATGTACGCTTGGGAAACAACATCGGAGGCCATTTCCCCAAGCATCCTCGTTTCGAGCCAAGGAGATGTAAACTCAGCTTTGCTCAGCTTCTTGTGTCCTCCACCGTGAGTGTTTCTCTCTGGAGTGTGTGCGTGTGTGTGTTTTCCTGTCCCCAACAACAACAGCAAGCACTGTTCAAAAAAAAAAAAAAAAAAAAAACAACAACAGCAAGCAGTTTTGCACTTACTTTGAGCTTCTGGAGATGGAACGCCCTGTCGAGGATCTTCCGGTGCTTGGCCCACTTGTCACCCTCATGGGTTGGGAGGCCCTTGGTGAGAAGCCTGGCCAGCACCCAATGCTTTCGGAGCTTCTCGAAGTGGCCGGACTTACCAAACATCACCTCCCTGGTGAGCCGAGCGTCGACGACGGTCACCGTTGGCACGGGGCCGGTCCAGGAGACGCTCGTCTTGCCGTGCTCCTGGACAGCGTCGTGGAGGAGAGGCACGACGTAGGGGACAATGTCATGGCAGCCCAGTGGCATTGACGATGGCTGTTGGTTTTTCCGGGTGCCATCGTCAGTGGTTAGGAGGCGGTACGGCCTGCCGTGGACGCCTTGGGCATGCAGTGCCCTCTCGAGCCGCCGTGGCCGTAGCCACAGCTGGTACAGGAGCACGGCGGCTTGCCATAGGAGCAGGGAGCCCGGGAGAGTGCATAGCAGGAAGCTCCATGGCAGCGTGGCTGGGCTCATGACCTCTCTTCTACAGGATTGATTTCTTTGAAAACAATGTCTTAGTGCCCAATTTGATTGAGGAGTGAGGTTATATATATATGCTATACTAGGATTGGAATCTCTGCATGTGGCGACCGGTGACTGCATATGCAAGTGGCTATACTGCGGCAGTTGATAAGCTGCAGCAGCAGGTCATGACGGTGTTCAGGATAGAAGGCCACGATAATGTTCAGGATATCAGCTAGTTGAAGGCCAGGCTGCTATGGCGGCCAGACTTCCAAGTTGGCTAGGGGCTGTTCTAGTCCTCGACGGCTCCATCCTCCACGGCGGCAGCATCCCAGAACCGTCTTCGTGGTAGGTGGAGAAGATAATAATGAAAGGGGAGATGAACATGGGGGAAGGGGAAGAAAAACGTGGTGCATGCACGTGAGCCACGTCGAACGTTTATGAACCCGCTCAACCTTGTGCTTACCTTTTTTTTTTTTTTTTTGAAAGGATCCGTCACAAAGTACAGGAGCTCAGCACAAATTACACACAGGTCCAACAAAGAAAGAAAATAACAAAAAGACCCTGCAAATAAGCACAAAGCTCCCTGAGCCACCTGAAAGCATCACAGACAGATCCACCACCGCGCTCCCCAGAACCTGGACGCCGCCGGAGCCGCCGTACCACCGAACCCGGAGAAGAGAGCACCTCCACAGATGTAGTAGACCGCAGAACCGCCCGCCGCCACGCGACGAGACCCAGAGCGATGAACGCACACGGCCAGCACCATCTCCTCCGCACCACCCAGCTTCCCGCCGACACGCCAGCGCCCAGCCCAGCCACCAGCAACACCCAAACTCCAGAAGCTCGCCCCCTCGCCACCACGGCCGGCCGGAACAAGCAACGAAGAGAACCACCACGAACCTCAACGGGTGGAACCTGACACCGAAGATCTCCTCCATGGAGCTCCAGACAGAGCCAAGTCGCAGCAACCCCAGATCCTCCAGAAGCAGAGCCACCCACTCCGCCCCGACGAAGAGAAGAACGGGGACAAAATCTCAGCGCGAAGATCGCCGCCTTCGCAACGGCGACCACGCAGAGCAGCAACTCTCCCCGGATCGACAGATCCGAGAAGCACCAAGCTCCAGCAGCTCGCCGACTCCACTAGAGGCAGCGTCGGGGAGGGGATCGAGCGCCGGCACCATTATTCCAAGATGACGCCGCCGCCACCGCCTCGCCAGCGCCACCAGGAAACCCTACCCTACTATTCACACGCCTCCGGCACGGATCCGGGGTCCCCCCACCCTCCCACCGCCGCAACGGCGGCCGGAGAGGGAGGGGACCGGCAGACCGGCCGTCGGCGGAGCGAGGGAACGAGCGGAGCTCCCTTTTCGCCTTTCGCCTCTCCTGAACAGTGAAACGGGGAGGCTTTCTTTGCAGCTTATCAGGATCTTTTGGAACCTTGTGCTTACCTTATTCTAGACGAAGTTGGAAAAGGCCTTCTGCATGCTCTTTTTCCTTCCCTTTTTCAAAGTATAAATGTGACATATTTGCTTTGCGTTTTTGGAAACACTCATATTTTGTGAAGGTTCGGGGCTAGTCAAAGTTGACAATGTGGCCCTACTCAACTTCAAGATATATCACCAAAGTGAGTCATTACTCATTACCTGGTTGTCATCCAAAATACAAAGCCTTCGGTTGACCGAAGAAAAGCGTTCGGCTATCTTGCTAGTAGTCCTACAAAAGGACATATAGTGGTTTCCAAAAACGCACCAAGTAGAACGTGAAGTAACATAGTGAAGTTTCGTTCGGCTCTTGTGTCTCATCGTTAGAGTGTGTTCTGTCCTAGCAACGACAGCGACCTGGCCAGAACGTGGGAGATATCGTTTGCGAGACGGTTCATAAAACGTTATCAACTTCCAGCAAGCTACATGTTCTCGAGCGTCGCGGTTCCCAGGAGCTTCCAGACAGCGACCAGGACGGAAAGCCAAGAACAGCAGAGCACAAGGAACGACGGTAATGCGCTACAATGACTGTTCAGAGTAATACCATGAAGAATACCAAGCAGTTTGGTATTCTATTGTACTTTACAAGAAAACAGGGGTTGGTACATGATTCAAACCCGTTCACCGAGGTCTCTTCTTCTCCTGCATGTATGTCACCCTGGCAAGCTCGGCATGGACCAATAATCCATCTTCATAAAGTAACCGAGTTTACGCGCCCACAAACTACACTCCGACCACCTACAGAAAAACATAATTTTCATGCATCTAGTTATTCAGACCACCTACAAGTAGATACACAGCTTGAACGGTAGATAGATTGCTTGAACGATAACCATTTCAGCCTACAAGTTGTTGAACAAAACCATATCAGTTCACATACCATACTTCCATTATCTTATTTTTTAGGCTCGTTGATCACTAGCTACTATCACTGGATCCGTCAATCACCATAACAAAGACCGTCAACCTTTGAGACCGACTTAGCATCTTATTCATAGGTCCTCCAATATACATATCTATATTTAACACCTTGCAACTATATGAAGACGGAATATAATACAATTTGGCCAACTGAGAAAGAGCACCTGTTATGTGTTGTAGTAACACATCACTTGCGACTGAAGAAAATAGGAATCCTTGTATTTTCTGCCACTACCAACGTGAAGACCGTTCTTTATCCAATCTTCTCTATGGATCCAGGCATCACGGCCAATATCAAGGACTCCCAAAATCTGCCCAAGTGTTAACCATGATTAGGGATGTGAAATATATAGGGACGCAAAGAATATCCTACTCGATTTTTTACCAACATTGTGATTATGTTAGCAACCATTTACACTTGACATGCACAGGCAAGATAGCAATACTAGATGGCATATCAACCTAATAATGTGTCACACAGATACTAAGCCAGATTGAAAATAGATGGTACTTACCACACCACCTTTCCATGGGATAAATAATGGATTTCTCCTTGACTGCAATACCTATGAGTTTAAGCTGAGAGGTTAAAACCAAGAAAAATAACCCTTGAAACAAAATTACAGATTCACTGTAAACTGAGAGACATAAACCCCACATATTCCATCTAGGCATGTTAATTTCAAGGAGCGTCCATTCTGATTCATACAAAAAAACGGATTCGGGTCCTTGCAAGAAGACATACCTCAACTCGCTCGAATGGTTGATTTGATGGAATAGTACTAAGAACCCTGGTAAACAAAGAAAAAATAGATCAACACATTTATTGTTTATTTCTAGGACATCATGTATTCATGTTGACCAAATTTCAAGCGTTGTAGCATTTTTTTTCCCCAAAAAAACAGTGGCCATGTTAGCAATATTTATTACAGAAGCACCGTGATGTTCATTTTTACAGAAGATCTTTGAATAAACCCTGGTTGATAGTCTATAAGAAACTAGCAAATACAACAAGATCAGAGCAGTGGCTTGGCAACTTGTGCACTAGCTACATAGGGTGGCATTGGCACTTTCTATTTGTTGGCAGTTGGCACAATTGTTCCGGTAGTCTTCCGTTGAACAATGCCAGAACAAGGTAACGACTAACCTTTGCTCAAGAACTGGTGCAAGGCCTGCTGTTGAAGCCACGCCACCCACCTGCAAAGCAAATGAGCATTCTCAATTATTCCTTTTTGCATCATAGAGCAGTATTGATATGAAGAACAAAACTGATACTTTACCAGCTGAATACTGCAAAATAGCTTCCGTTGGAGGTCAACACGTCCTATGGTAAGAAGTTGTTAGAAAAAACTCTTTTCGGGGAAGCGAGATATTAAGAAAAATACTACCTGTTGAAAGAACACTGCTGACAATGGCTTCTACGAGACCAATATTATCAAATTTCTTTAATCTAGTGGGAAGCATTTGATAACTGTCCCACGCACCAAGCCCACCATTTCCAGAAACACCGTCGTTTGTTTGCCAAGTATCTTCCAGCATGTCATCACAATCCTCGAACCTGTAAACATACACATATCTTGTCTAAAGCAATCATCATATCAAAAGGCACAGTCGCCAAAGTAGAGAGCAAAGTCTCACCAAGGTCGAGGGGTGGGGGTACTCTTCTGGAATGAGAAGCCTAGGATAAAGAAGCCCCATAGGAGGAACCTATTTTATCACAACAATTTTGAATTCTTAGATATATCAAATTTAA
Source organism: Poa pratensis (assembly GCA_947311845.1). Taxonomy (NCBI): domain Eukaryota; kingdom Viridiplantae; phylum Streptophyta; class Magnoliopsida; order Poales; family Poaceae; genus Poa; species Poa pratensis. Next base: position 41,473,830 of record CAMZMU010000098.1, read on the forward strand.
CAGCAAGTACTACAAGTAAATATAGAATGACTCTCCAACTACAACTCAACCACCACTACTAGAGTTTACAAATTGAGAGGGGGGAGGAGGATAAGCATCGTATGGATTTCTTTTACTTCTGCTCACAACAGATAAATGGAGAAGAGGATGCACGGTTCGAAAACATTACACTGAGAGCTGACAGCCTTGTCTTCTGCTGCCCAACAGATTTTTCATGCTCATATGAATGAACATGAGCAACAGCATCAAAACTCCCAGTCTGGAAAAAAAATGTAACACAGTAAGTTTAAAAGAAGCATTCCACCTCAACTAAAATAATATCATTTAGATATAAGAATAAAAGAACTGAAGTTCTGGTCAGAAGGCATTCATGCAACCGAGTGCAGAGCACAAGGTTGACGTGGCGGAGGTCATGGGTTCGAGCATTTTCCTCCTCACTAAAAAAGACACGGTTCACACTACGTATTCTAGTTTTGTCCATTTTATTTAAACAATTCTCACACAGTGATTGTGGTGGTACATAATATGTAAATATATGAAGTCTGTCTACGTTTACAATGAATTTGTATCTGTGCTGATAGATGATTGTATTTCATCACGAAGAGGAGAACATACAACATAATATGAGTCTGCACTCAGAGAAAGATGTAGATAGAGAAAGGAAGGGAAAGATCTGAAAATGGAAAGGTAACAGAACTAATAATATTCACACGAGCAGCGCTTAAGCAAATAGGATAGCACCAAACCAGGTCTCTGTCTTCCAAGAGGATTTGGCGACTTACCTATCCAATAGTAATCTTAGATTATTCATCTGGCTAAGCCCGATGTCTAAATGCTTCCTCAAGGTCGGTTACTATTTTTTTTTTACTTTTTAAAGAAATAGGATAGAGCTCACACATTGGAGCACAAATAGACTGTCCAACTATGAAATCCTCCACATATATGAGCTTTAGGATTTAGTAAAGCTTAGATTAGAATAGGATACTTACCCTTATTTGGCTATATGCCTCTTTTATTTTGTTGACCATTAGCATATCCATAGGCCTCTTCATGGGATCGGTTTTAAAGCTTGGCCATGTGCGATGACGATGTTGAACCCAAAGTAGGCATCTGGATATGTCCTACAGAAGAAAATGAAGATGACAAAGGCTGTACTTGGTAAGTTCAACAAAAAGGAGCGGCAGTACATAATGAAATAATGATATACATCACAAGCAACTGACGTTCAAAAGTCATAAAGGCAACTCATGCAGTTATACAAAGTAAATGGGGGATATGACCATAGGACTCCCTAGCCTGTAGCCTTTGCGGAGATACTCCGTAAAAAGATCATTTGGTAACTGACAACAATACCATCCAACAATCATGGTATAACTCGCAATAACCATTGCAGGAGCCCTTGACAGATCAGTGGCATCAGAAAGACCCAAAAAATATCAAAAAATCCCATCATTGCAATGGTCCAGCGTCTCCAGCTAATTTTCATCGTCAGGGCGAGTCTATTATTTTAAAGCCAAAACCCCCGACACTCACCCACACACTTTACGGGTCTTCTCTCCCTCTCCTTGCCATCTTAGGATTCCAGACCCCAATAAACGATTTGTTGTGGCGATCTCGTGCTTCAGTTGAGTTTGTGCAGCCTACTCTGTTGAGTCCAAACACAAGGTAGCAGTGCTGGTCCTCATCCAGTCAGGCTGTGGTGTTATCCGGTCCATCCACTTGCATGACGTCCGCAGTTCACACGCCACATGGGCACATGTAAAGTGGAAGAAGGCAAAAGCAGCAAAGTCTGTTTGCAACCATGATGGAGGGCTCATTGATGGCATCGTATTTTCCATGGATTTGTGCCTTTGCAGGTATATTTTGTTAGGTATGCTAGTGGCACAATTTTTTGAAACCAAAGTACAGCTTTGTTGCTCGTATTAATAAGATAATGTTATACAAGATACTAAATGCATATTCTGCTGTTAGGGAAAAGTAGCATGGGACGAAAACTAACGAAAATCCGTTTTCTAACAAAAAAAAGACTGGATGCATGATAATAAAAATAGAGTTAACAGATTTGTGTAGCAAAATTATATCGATAGAATGACCATGAACAACAGATTAGGAAAGTAACAGAAATATGTTCTCGAGGTCAAAAGGTATAGTTTAGAACTTACATCGCCACCATATGGAAGTGCCAAAGCTGTATGGGGCAAAGCTACTCCGTCCTGCAAACGTTCAGCGAAGACCATACATAAGTTAAATCAAAGTGGTGTTTTGTAGGAAACTAAAGAAATGTACCTCACATTCGGAGTATGGCCCAAATTTCTCAGTAGTTAGTGAAGAAATATAATACAAATTTGTTATGATTCTTACCTCAACACAAACTATTTGTGTAACTTGAGCACCAATGTTGACCACACAAGTTGTTGATAAACCATTCCCAAATGCTGCAGCTAGAGCTTCCTGCAGAGTAAAGAATGAGTTCAATATTTTCATGTTTCAATTTGTAAATCATCAAATACAAAAGATTGGTTATGTCTCCACAAGTATAGTCTACAAAATGGATATTGTTAACCAAAATGAAATTATCTGGTTGTAGTTCTCATTAACAACTCCAGAAATGGGCTAACTCCAGGTGTACAGCGTACCAGATTTAAAGCACAAAAGTTAAAACCCTGTCTGTCGGTGCAAAATATTAATATCGACCCCTAGCCTGAAAGGTTAATCAGTACGATATTTTATGCGCCAAGCCGCTAAAAGAATTAGCACCGCGAAGCAGTGTCAAGCCGTACCATGCCATTTCCCTCTACCTGATATCGTGGTTTCATGTTCTCCATAATCCCCATATGCCTTATAAAAAGAAAGGGATGGAGTACTGATTAATAAAGGCACAGCTTTCATTAGATCCATCATGAAATATATTTGTGTATTATATTTAGTTGATATTGTAGGTGTGGATACTTTTTTACTGAAAACTCGGTTAAGTTTGACTTATGACAAACCTAAGTTGCCACTATATTTTGACATGGAGGGAATACAACTTTTTAGTGGTTAGCCTAGTATAATAATCTCACAGTTCAGAAAAATATCCCACCATCCTTGAAGTTTACCCAAATTATCAAAAGATGTCCCATTTTGTATGAACTCCAATTAGTTGCTTAGCACTTGCAAATGGAGAAAACTAATCTTGCATTAGAATGTACAAGGAAGTAAATGTTAAATGCTAGACGACTGGGAGAAAAGACAAACCTGATGTACTACTGCTGTGCTGAACCCCAAATCGCCAAGTACAATAGACAGCATCTCCTTTATTTCTGACATGGATGAGGAATACATTAATTTCCGCAATTGAAAAATAAGAAAATCTGCCTTATCACTTTGAGTGGAACTATAGAAGGTGTTGACAAAAGATAAAGCAAAGAATGTAAGAGACATCCGTAAATTACATACTCAAGATTTCATAATTATGATTCATCAATTCAAGGCTACCACACTAAACGAATAATGGATCATGGATACATCAATTAATCAATACACAGCACATGATGTGCAATTGGGCAAACAGCATGTCCACACGTCTGACAAAGCCTAACTAATTGAGCTTGTTACATTCTATTCTATAACAGCAAGTATTTCATTAAATAATCTATAACAGAACTACAGGTGCAGATTTTTCTCCATCTTGCAGAGCAAGTGTGCTCTGCGTAGCATTTGAAATTTATGTTGAATGAACAGATTTTGAGTTCATAAGAGTTACGAAAGAAGGAATTAAGCATTGACACTATAGCTTCACCCAAACAAACAGAGCACCAAACATAACATCCCGCTACACATCAAGGTAATTTTACATGAAAGGAGAAATACCTCGGTTATCAAATGTCTCCCCGAGAACAAGAATTACGGAATATAGATTTCTGTCCTTTGGGTTGATATGCAACTTTTCTGTCAGCATCCAGTTCCAAATAGCGCGTAAGTCTTCTAAAACCTGCGACATATTATTTGTTTTTTCAGATCGTCTACCGTTAAGATGTTATATAGAAGAGAAATAATGTGGACACACGTAGGTTTCCTAACAAGTTCAAAACAGTAAAACACACATAATATTTGTTTTTTCAGATCGTCTACCGTTAAGATGTTATATACTCCGTAGAAGAGAAATAATGTGGACACACATAGGTTTCCTAACAAGTTCAAAACACGGAGCCTCATATCTTTTCCACCATCTTTTACAGCCAGATACCATCAATTTCAACCAAAAAAACAATCCAGTGGTTTTTAATGTATTTTTTCTACAATTTGTAAACCAGGGTTTCAACTCATGCACCTAATTCTTAGTCTTTCTTTCTCATTCATCAATTGGCAGCAAGCACATGCAGTAAGAAATGACACTCTACACTATTAAACCCGAAAACTTAATATTTAAAACTTAACTACTGCCTTTTATTGGCAGAATAAACTGCTCAATTTTATGTGTTACCAGTGAAGCAACAGCAGAACTAGTAACAGACAGGAAGCTTAAGCTGGAAAGCAGAAAGGTATGCCATAGTTCATATAAATAAGGTTCAATTAGACTACACAAGATGTACAGCTGGAGCTAGACAAGTTATCGTGAAGATTTGTGTAGGGTTGTCTGCTGAAAAATCCGCAAAAAATTCAACTTATTCCTGCTAATTGTTTCAGATGGAAGAGAATTGGGTCAAAGCCTTCTCCCCTACTGTTTCTATAAACTTCCATAAAGATTTGCAACCAAGTTCACCAAAATCCTTGCACAAATATGATTCATTTTGTCCCCAAGAACCGATGTTGCAAGAAATAGCCTTTCCATAATTAATTACTATGAAGCTCAAACAGTACATACACCCCTACTTAATATTTATAGCTTCAATATTTATAGAACTAGCAACGTAAATGGAAAGCCTCAGCTAATGAACTGAAACAGAACTTCCCATTTAAAGAGCAGCGTTGTCTAATACATACCAAGAGAAGCATTATTGTGAGTAACTGATTTTCTGAGAGGCATACCTGCTGTAACGGATAATTCTGAGAAACATTAAAATGACCCCTTCTTATCGGGCGACTCAAACAGTATGATGCAGAAGGAGGGACTTTCAAAGCATCCTCTCCAAATATCATTTCCTTGTACTTGCTTTCTTCAGAGTTAGGCCTGTTACCATCATCAGATGTGCTTTGCGAAGGATCTTCATCAGCATCTGAACTTTCTGACCAATTTGAGGGTCATCAATATTTTGACATATAAAAATGTTCTGTCAAATGTAAGCTATTTTACTATGGTGTAGAACTGTTCTTTGGATCTACTGTTCATACCACAAAGAACTGAGCATAACAAGTAACTGTTATTATAGGAAAAGGCAGCGAGAAAATAATCAATGATATAACTTCAACCATTCCATTTAATCTATGCGAAGCAATAGCAAAAAGTGATCACTCGTGAGATCTCGTTGTGACGGTTACATGACATACAAGAGACAGGAGCAAAAATATGTAGATCTAGTATCTAACATAACTGAACTTCAATCCTCCAGACTTCAGAGCTAGCTAGCTCCAACAAAAGACAGTCAGTGTCACAATGCAACATCCAAAGGTCCACATTACAGCGCCAACACCACATAGGAATTAGGACAGGCCACACACAAATAAAACTCACTTTAGGCTTTTGTCCTTGCTTATTACAATGTGGTGCAAAATTAATCAACCATGAACATGAATCACACAGCCACCACTAATTAAGGAAGGATGTTACACATAAGGCGTAGCAAAATTTACAGTGTCCTTAAGCATGTCTACAAAACATCAGTATACTTTTATTAACAACAGATGACTCCGAAATGGAAAAGAGCAGAAGTACTTCACTATAAGAAGAAGAAAAAGACCAGAAAAGTACCAATTGGCGTGGATGGTTTGATACTTTTGTCCATCACATCAGTCCACGTGAGTTTACCGTCATCTTTGTTTTGCTGTGAAGAAAGACCATCAACACGTCCCATCTGAAGTGATGAATATAACAAGATCAGTACACAGAGGCCATACAGTGACCTTTCTAAACAAAAATAAATTTGTGCCAAGAATATTGGTACCAAATCATATAATATATCTATTTCACACATCAAACAGGCATAGTTATTTCTATTAGAATTTATAGTCTAAGGTTGCTAGAAATGACAATAATTTTGAAACTCAGCGATAGATAATTTTGTACGAATTCGGAAGAGGTGGATGAACTAATGATTCCAATTTACTACAATTTACAATATTTGCTTCTAAATGTATGTCACACTCCTACTGTACACATTCCAATATTCCAACTCTTCCTTTTAAGAGCATGTACAGACATCTGACAAAATCTCCCATATTTTCACGGATAGCTAAAACGACTATTGCAAGAGGTTAGGTGTACCGTATCAAGTAGCTTGTTGAACTTATAAATTCTAAGCGCAACACACTAGATAATTGTGTAACCCTGAATCCTAGGTAAACTCAGCTTATAAGCCTCAATGCCCCATAAGCATCAGCACTTCTGATGGCTTCAGTGATACATAATCATACCGCCGTAAAGTTAGGTACACAAAGTACCCACACATTCGATAGTACATTAGGGACATAGTACCTTAGGAGGTAATGGTTGGTTCTCCGAAGACGACACTTCATCCAGAAAAGGGATTTTGAGCAGCGAGGCAATCTGCAAGGGCCGTGCGTAATTAGCTTGAGCGGCAACCATAATCCAAAGAGACAACGAGAAGTATTATCATTTTTACCATGTCATATGCCTTCTCCCGCTCCGCATTGTGCGTCGCCCCAGCACGGCAGTTGAGCCTCTGAAACAGAATGGACAGTCACACATTAAAGCTAGTATATATTCCAATGCAACCTATGGGGCGAAGAACAGCCCCTGTATCATTCTCTGCATCACCTGGTCTCGCATCGACAGCCTCGACGTGTCGCTCTTGTGCCGGGCGACGCAGTGCGGTATGTTGAAGGGCACGTCCTGGCTCGCAAACCCCATTCGCACATTTGCAGACCCTACAAAACGAAGGATTCTCGCGCATCATGTATTTTAGTGGGCAGTTGAACTCTAATTACACGCGTTTGAACCCAAATGTACATGGAGAAGGGTAGGGTTTGGGGCGGTGGGGGGGCAGACGCACCTGGGTTGATGACGACGAGGTTGGCGCCGCGCTCGGCCATGAGCTGCGACGGCACCACCGTCTTGAGGTAATCCTGCGAGCGGGCGCCATAGAAGCAAAGCGTCAGCAGCCACTCGCTAGGGTTTCTCGGGAGGGGTTAAGCTTATCGAACAGATCGAACTCGCCGGATTCGGGCGCTTCCGAGAGGGGTTCGCGGAGCTTACCATCTGGTCGGAGCCGGTTGCGGCCTGAAGCCCGCGACGGCGGCGGCGGCGACGGCGGAACGGGGCGCCGGAGTCGAAGGCTGAGGCTCTTCGCGGCGGAGCAGAACAGAGCAGCGGCCGAAGTTTGGGGTTATGCTCGCCTCGGTTTAGAGGGAGGAGGCAACGTCAGCCGTCCGATCGGCATCTTTTTCCATTGGACGGTCCGATCGGCACCCGACATCACACGTGCTTGCTTCGTGCACGGTCGTCCTGTCCCTAGCACAATTGGGGTGATCATTTTAGGTTTTAAATCCCAAACCTACGACGAAACGGCTGGATTTCGTTTCCTCCGGAAGAAATTCAAAATCACACCTCTCGTAACCCGTCCGCCATGTTCTTCCTGTCTAAGAGGAGAGGAGAGGCCTAACTACCGGATCAGAAAGAAGAGGAGAGGAATGCGATGCAAAAAGGTTAAGAAGGAAATAAGCTTCTCTCGACACATCCCTTAAGCGCTCGTCGCCGTCGTGATATGGTTACACATATAGAAAAATATTAATTTATCATGATGTTGTAATACACATAATCGCCGGTTCTAAGATGGATATGAATTTGCCACGGGAACCGTTGATTTGTTTCCACAATATTGTGTCATATACATAATGCACATTAAAAACCAAATCGCGTATTATTGTGGACGATTGATAAATAAAATTGTGTCGATTGAGATCCAAACAAATCCAGCATCGCGGGCTCCTGCCATAGCCAAACACCTCAACTGTATTTATAGTTAGAGTAATCAGTAATCCCATGAGCAAACTACATTTTATATTGAACTTTTTTCTTATTACAACTTGTTATTCAATATACTTGGTACTACATTTTTAGTTTCAAATGCTTAGAGAACATTTTGTTACACCGGAACTTACCATAGATCTAAGCAAACTAATATTATCACATTACACCACAACTTAAAGTATTACAATTTATAATATTTGTATGTTGTTCTAGAGTACTCTGTAGATTATTTCTAGAGTGTTTGAATCTAGTAAATAACGTGGAAATGTTATTGGAGTATTTACTATCAAGTTCATATTTACGAAGTAGATAACTCTACCATGCATGTTTGCAGTGCCAAAGAGTTGTCTGTCTGCGCCCATCCCCCGTCCCCCAACACCATTATGTTCTCGCTCATGGTTCGTTTCGATGTTTGCTTTCAGCCTCAATATTGGATATTCACAACATTTAGGGCCGAATATCCTGAATATCAGCGTTTGGATGTTTGTGGCATTGGGCCGTGACATTCAAAATGAATATCGAGCTAACCCGCGCCCCCATGATCCATGCATGTTGTGCCAATTTACCTCAGGACGACCCAATTGCAAAGCCCGGGAAATTCTTGCCCACGTCGTCGCTCACCCGGACCCCGCCGCCCTTGCTCAGACGCCATGGACGGTCTCGCCCGCCTTCCCCCAACCTCCCACCGTCACCCACGCGTCGATTTGGTGCTCCTCACCAACTCTGGCCACCTCCCCTACTTAGGTCGTCATGCGCGCCTCCCCTACTCCGACCGTGTGAACTTTGGTACGCTCTCCTCCCACAACTCCGGCCGAGCATTGTGCCTCCCCTAGCTTCGGTAGTTGCGCTGATGCGCACTCCCTGTCGCGTGGGAGCTCTGCAGGATGGGGGAGTCGGGCCGACGGGGTGGATAGGGAGGGTAGGGGTCACCCATTCTTGGGACCGGGAAGAGCTTGTGGGGAAGAATAAAGAGAGAGAAAATTAGATGAAAAATAAGACACACTAACAAATGAGTTCCAAGTGCAGCGAAGTTTTAGCAATCCAATTTCTGGGTAAGCACTAGAACTAGATTTCGTTTTAAGCTATTGAAATATAAATTTTTGTTGTTACCCATATATTTTATAGCCTATATCCAAACCCTTTTGGATACATAAATTACGGGTAATCTCTTGGAGATGCTATAAACAACAAAGATAATAGGACAGGACTATGCAGCCGCCCGCTGCACCATAAGGTTCTCGTGCCGCCCTTTCTCCCATCCATGTTGCATGTAAGCAACTAAATTACACTAATATTTTTCAAACTTTAAACAAAATTATCTCTTGAATGGCTAATTCGTTGACGTTCCTTTTAACTTAAATCACGACGAAATTTACAAAACTAGAATCATCCACGTCGAAAAAAGAAATGGAAGATAGCGTCAACCCTCCTCTCAGAGAGGAAAAATAATCATAGTGTCAACGTTTACTTGCACAGGCATCCAAAGGAAACAGGTCCCTTGCACGCCACCCTCAAGCGGATGTCAACACGCGTCTTCTGAATTTCCTGGTGACAGAATTCAGTATAAATATGTACTCCTTTCTTTCGCGATCAAGTCATCGATGCAAAGACAAACTCCTCTAATGGATTTTGCCGTGGCTCGAGCGATCACTCTCCTTCTCTTGCTCTCTGTAAATGTCGGCATGGCTCAAAACACCACCGGAGACGGAGCAGGTGAATTTCACGTCGGGGTAATCCTCGACCTGGGCTCACTTGTGGGAAAAGTAGCACGGACCAGCGTCTCGCTGGCCGTCCAGGATTTCTACGCGGCACACCGGAACTACAGCACCAGGCTTGTTCTGCACATCAGGGATTCCATGGGCAGTGATGTCCTGGCTGCATCGGCAGGTATGAAAATGTTTTTTTTTCTTCTTTTTGACAGAAATATGAATGTGTTTTGCCTTTTTTTTTATAAATGACGCTTTATTACTTTAAAAGGTTTAAAACATTATCCCTGCCCTCTCAATAGCTCAGATGCACATAGCCGAACCAATCCAAAAGTTACAGCCAGAAATAAAACTGAGACTCCCTACAAGTACTTGTGATAGAAACTTTAAGAGCGCCTAACGCGAAGCAAGGCCAATTCGTAGATTACACTGTCATGGGAAAAAATATCGCTCGCCATATTCTCAAACCTCGTAGACACCTATGTAAAAAGGTCGCGATGCTCCACACGCTGTAGAGATGACCATAAACGGATCGTAGCTTTGCACCGGTAGATGACCTGCATAAAAGAAGCAATTTTATCATGAAAAGTCATGTCATTTATACATAGCCATAGCGACAAAATAACGGCAATCGCTCCCACCCTAATATGTAACTTAAACCTATGATCCATACCGTTGAGCCAATTGCCGAATATATTCAGATTGCTTCATGTTGGGTATAAGATAGAACCTATCTGGATGACTCACCATACATATCTAGCAAAATTACACTAGAAGACTAAGTGCTTTATAGTCTCATCACGGTGACAAAAAACACACGTTTTACTTCCCTTCCAATTGCGTTTTACAAGGTTATCTTTGGTAAGAATTACCCCTTTATGAAAATACCACGCAAACATCTTAGTTTTAAGCGGGATCTTCATATTCCAAATTTTCGTATTACCATTAACTGGTACATCATGTCGGATTAAAGCTTTTTACATAGAATCCATCGAGAATTTACCACTCTCGTTGAGATTCCATCGAAATTCATTGGATCCATGCGTCAAATGGACTGAAGCTAGAGATTGCGTGTTCCTTGCCCTATGTCACTCTGTTGTTGTTGGGATTCAAGAAAACATAACAACTTGGTTCGGTACTTCCAAATAGTAACATTTTTGAATTATTCTGGGTCCAATGAGAATTAACGAAAACTGCGGTCGACTCACAGCTCATCGGATCGCTTCATGACTCGTGATGTCATATGCATGAGTTGCATATGGGTTGCAACTGGGTTGGCAACTAAGATAAACATATCCAAATGGTTGAATCGTGATTCTTACTAACCTGAGAGTTGTGTATGAGTTTACAGCTGAGATGCAACCGTATGACATCACCCGACTGACATTTAACTAAATCTCGGTCCACTGAGATATAGGCATGCGTTATGCGTTAGTGTTAAAAGTATTAGTTGTAGATTAGGTCAATATCTTGTATATGTTGACATTTAAAAACATGTTTAGCCCGGTTAGTTTCTCACTTGGGAATACATGGGTGACCGTAATTAGGTGAAAGACGTATGTAAATCAGAGAAGCGAAAAAATAGGTTTATTTTCAACTGCAAAACCATACTTGAGTGATAGATTTCTCCAAACAGTCCCAATCAAACAATCACCTTTGACATTTGTCTGAAATAAAAATATGCTAGTATGAAACTATCCCCACTCCTGCAATGATGGCGATAGATAAAAGATGCAAAGGCGACATTTGCAACTAATTAAAGCTATGGAATATTTTTTTGGTGAACTATATGAAATAAGTATTGTAAAACATCCGAAAGTCAATGATAAATTCCACTACAAGTGTATGTGTATATATTTCTTCCTACTTTTTCTCCAAACTTGAAAGAAGCAGAAGGTCCATTCCTTTTACCTTTTTCCAATCTTGAAAAAACCGGTTATGATGTTGAGTAGTGAGTAAAACATGCTATTTCACTGATATTATTTTGATCGACATTTAATTTCTTGCTCCTTTTTAAAAGCTATTGAATTACTGGAGAATTACAACATAGAAGCTATCCTGGGTCCGCAGAAATCTTCCCAAGCTGTATTCATATCACAGCTTGGAAATATAACACAAATCCCCACGGTATCCTTCACAGCAACAAGCCCTTCTCTCGCTTCTGATAGTATGCCCTACTTTGTGCGAGCAACACTGAATGACTCAGCCCAGTTGAAGAGCATTGCCTCCCTTATACAAGCATATGGGTGGAGAGAAGTTGTGCTAGTATATGATGATACAGACTATGGGAGAGGCATTCTACCATATCTTATAGATGCACTTCAAGAAATTGATGTGTGTGTTCCATATCGCAGTGTCCTGCCTGTTGCGGCAACAAGTGAAAACATTATACCAGAACTATATAAGTTGATGACAATGCAAACAAGGGTATTTATTGTTCATATGTCATCCACTATGACCTCCCTTCTCTTTACAACGGCAAAAGAGATAGGGATGATGAACAAAGGATTTGTGTGGATTATCACAAATGGAGTAGCAAACATCCTCGACTCACTAGATCCAAGTGTTATTGAAGCAATGAATGGTGTACTAGGAGTAAGGTATCATGTCCCTAAATCACAGGAAATTGATAACTTCTCCATAAGGTGGGGCAGAATGTACCAACAGGATAACCCAAGAATCACCATTTAATAAGTTAAGCATTGTTGGTTTATGGGGATACGATGCAACATGGGCATTAGCATAGTCAGCCGAAAAGGCTGGGATATCTAGTGCAAGAAATAGGCAGCCATGGTCCAGTAAAAACTCCACATGCTTGGAATCCATGGTTATTTCTACAAATGGTCCTGAACTCTTAGCGGCAATTGTACAAAATAAGTTCAGAGGCTTGAGCGGTGACTTTGACCTAACAAAGAGACATCAACTTGAAGTTTCTGTGTTCCAGATAATTAATGTGGTTGGGAGAGGTTGGAGAGAAATTGGATTTTGGACTGTCGAAAGTGGACTTTCACGGCAGTTAAATAATAATGGCTTGAAAATAACAGGATCAGCAGCCTCAATGCTTGATCTAAATCCCGTAATTTGGCCAGGAGAGTCAACTGAAATACCAAGGGGCTGGAAATTCCTACAAGTGGTAAGAGGCTTAGAGTTGGTGTGCTCACAAGCGCATATCCAGAATTTATAAAGGTATTCAAAGATCCTCTCCGAAATGCAACAAGAGTGAGTGGCCTTTCAGTTGACATATTTGAGGAGGCAGTAAAGAGGCTACCTTTTGCACTTAGTTATGACTACATAGAATTTGACTTAGATGATACAGCAACTACGGGAAGCTATAATGATTTTGTCTACCAAGTCTATCTTCAGGTAAAAAAATACTTTATAAAATATATAGCTTTCAATTTCTCAATCTTCAAACATTTACAAGTTTTAAATGTGTGCTCCACATTTTCATCTATTGCTTTACTGTGGATGCTATTTCACTTCATATCGAAAAGGATGTCAACCAGAAAGGCTCAATGACCTCTCAAAAATAAAGGCTCAATGTATTTTTTCTCAAAGAAAAATGTTTATTGCATGCTAAAATATTTGTCTTTTGCTGACAGATGAGCTTTAACGTAGATAATGTTTTCTTTATATCTCAAATATATAAGTCTGACTAATGCAAATGTCATTTCAGAATATAGATATTGCCGTTGCTGATATTACTGTGAGATACAATAGATCATTGTATGTCGACTTCACTATACCATACACGGAGTCAGGAGTAGCGATGATTGTTCCAGTCAAGGAAGACCCGAACAAGACTATGTGATTTTCTGAAACCATTGAGCACTTGAAATGTGGTTTGGCAGCATCATGTTCTTTATATACACAGGGGGGCTGTCCTCCTGCTGGAATATCTAAATGGCAATGAACATGTACATGGTCCCTTTTCACTCAGACAGCTGGGGATTGCAATGTTTTTCTCCATTTTCGAAGAGAGTTGAGTAAACATTACGTTTTCCTAGTTTACTGAAGAAATTTGAACACGTATTTCAGTTGGATAGACAAATTATATACTGCTGACTAGAAGAAGCACTAAAAGGTTCCTGGATGACAAATTACAACACTGATCTGACCAAACTGCATCTCTATTAGTTTTAGGAAAGATAAATAAATAATCTCTAGGACTCTTATTTAGTTGGATTTATTTCAAAAAATAAGAAGTTATATCTGTTATTTAACAATTCTTAACATATGCAATATTAAGTATCAGAAAAGGAAACAAAATAATGCTATTTTTATCTGCTGAAAAGTGTTTAAGCACTGTGCATGTTTATCATAATTGCACTTCAGTAAACAGAAAATATATCTTGACAGTCCTCTGTTCTCATCAGTTCAAAAACTGATGGTAAGACTTACATTTATCATCTAACGAAATAGATACTGCATCTGCTTTCCAGAAAGTCCTGAAATAGTGTGCATTGCAGTATCTCAGCTTCAAATTTGTTTAGTGTCTTAATTATAAATTGTTGTTGTTGCTGCAGAGGAGAAGCTGGAACGCTTTCTATCTAGAGTCGTTCTACTTGTATGGATGATTGTTCTTCTGGTACTTACAAGTAGCTATACAGCAAGTTTTGCATCAATACTTACTGTACAACAGCTTTCACCGACAGTGACAGATGTTCATGAGCTCCAGAAGAACGGCGAATATGTAGGGATCAACCGTGGTTCCTATATAGAGGGTCTACTGGTGGATATTGGTTTTGAAAGATCAAAGATCAGGCCCTATGATACAGCTGACGATTGTTATGGTGCTCTTTCTAATGGAAGCAAAAATAGTGGCATTTCTGCGCTTGTACTTGAAGTACCGTACATCGAGCTGTTTCTCGCAAAGTACAGCAAAGGTTACACAATGGTGGGGCCTATTTACAAGAGTGCAGGTTTTGCATTTGTAAGTTTTACTGCACACACCAGGAGCTTTATTTCTGATCTCTTGAAAAATGAAACCAAATTATCCCCTGCTAGCTAGTCATGTAAATGTTATGCTCACATGTTTTCTTAAATTCTACATTTCCTTGTCACAATAAGATTGCTATTTACAAACTTATAGCACAGAATAGCATGGCTATCTAATAGCACAAAATAAATAAATGTATTTCAAGTGGGATGATGCAAAACAAGACCAGTGCAGGGCAAGGGAACAAATAGCAATTCATTTTGTAATATAATATCAGTTGGTTGGGTTGCTATTAGATATGTATATCTGGGTGCTAAGCTAGCTGTTCCTTTTTCTGAATCAAACTGCATAGTTTGAATTTGAAACAAATGATATATCATTTGGAGGTCAACAACTCGATAATACTAATCTAACTCCAATTTGATTTATGAAACAGAGTAATAAACTTTTCACAACTTACTTTTAAACCACTTTAAAATAAGAAATAAGTATAGCACAACAACAAAAACTAAGCCTAAAGCAGCCCTATGGTCAGCTTACTAGATTTATGTACTATTTTCAGCAACTTTAGTATGATTGTCTCAGGGTATGGTACTGCTAAATAGCATCATCACTGATATCTCCATTATATCATGTTAGTTAAGCTTATAACAATAATATTTTTGGTGATTAGGCGCTACCAAGAAATCGACACTTCGATCCGAACTATCGAGGGCAATACTCAACATAACAGGAGGAGACACTATCATTGAAATTGAAAAGAAATGGATAAATCAAAAAAGCGACAAGGAGAAAATCAATGGTTCAGGCGCTATCACTTTTAGAAGTTTTGGGGGGTTATTCCTCATAACTGGTATCGTGACAACATCTTCCCTTTTTGTGGCCATGCTGATGAACCGCTACAAGAAATGTGAAAAGAATTCAGGAGCAAGGTAGATTCAGTAGAAGACCAAAATGAAGTGGACATGGGCAACAAGGAGAAAATGGAGATTCACAAGGAGATGAAAGTGGGAACTGCAGTGATATAGAGAACCAACCAACATTATCAGTGCCTCTCAGTTCGAACACAAACGGTGACCAGCTACTGACTCATACTGGTTCACAAATCATTCATAGGGGGGCATAGGCGTGGTATGTCACATTAAGTAGTTCCGGCTGAGCGAGGGGAAGCCGGCCTGACTGAACTTGTGTGTGTAGAATTTGCTAAATATATGTGTGCAAAATCAAGTATATTTTTAGTATACTTTAGGCTCAGCCTTTCTTATGTATATATCATGTACTTTTACGGTTTTACCTTGAAGAAGTCAAAGTTCACTATGAACTAGGCTATATATATACTCCTCCAACAGGATCGTGCCTTGTTTTCAAGTATTGATCATTCTGGATCCTGATCTACCCCCACTTTTTTCACATTGCAGAAGAATCATCATGTAATAACAGGGGCGCATAGAGCATCATCCATAGGAGAATAACTCATTTGTACCGACCTGGGAAAGGTCGAGTTGGCATTTGACCCCCCATCAGTTCCAGCATCTGAGGCTGTAGCGTTCCACTGGTCTGGCATTGGAAGTTTTGCACTAGCTAGAACTTATGTTGGATTATCAGGTCTCGTCCTATCGTACCTCAGGCCCCTCCCTCGCCGCTGCTCTCGACTAGAGACGATAGGTTCAGAGCACGGCGTCGTCTCTCCGGCACACCGACCCACCCCGTGTGCTACCGCGAGTGTCTTTGACTGCAAGCCCACCAGAGTATTGCTGCTGCCTAACATGGTAAAGTTGTAGCTGGCCAACGGGCCGGCCCACGCGGCACGGCTTGGCCCACTCATATACGGGCATGTCACGACGCGGCCCCTGGTGGCCCATTTATAAGCTGACAGTGCAGTGCTGGCCCATGGGTCGGGAAAAATCTAAAATATGAGCAAACTGTAATATGGGATAGATATTGAACATTATTTGTAGCTTCCTTATGACTCAAAAAAAAGTGTAGCTGCCTTATTAAAGCCTTCCATCCCTTTATTGGTTCTCCGTCTGGAAGCGCATGTCGTCGTAGACCTCACCATCGTGCTCTCCGCGCCTCGCTACACCCCGGTCGACCGCCGGCGTCTCCGGCGAGCAATCCCGACGGTGACGAGCTTCGGCGGGCGCATTGGAGATTTTTTTTGCGCCACGTCAGCGCCACGTCATCCAAGAAAATGTCAAAATTGACTCAAAACCGCTCCAAATTGAGCAAAACCACTCTCAGGGTGTGATTTGTCCGGTTTGTACTATTTCAGGGTACAAATTACCTGGTTTTAGAGTTCAGGGTGAAATGTATCCGAAACATGAGATTTCAGGGTGAAAAGTATACCATTTCCTTTTGTAGCTTCCTTATGACTCAAAAAAAAAAAGTGCAGCTGCCTTATTAAAGCCTTCCATCCCTTTATTGGCTCTCCGTCTGGCTAGTTCCTCATATTTTTGAACATTAGGTTCAAATCCAAATTTGATTTATGCCGAATTTGAGTCGCTTTTCTCTACTTACTTAAATTTGTTTTCTCGATGGTATTAGCCAAGTGAAAATGGTCAACCGTACATATTAGTAAATTCCAGCTGATCAGATTTGTTTCTTTGATATCAGGCATTTGGTCAACCTTGCTGACATGAGAAAAAATATAAATGATACGTCTTAATTATGCGTACAACTTCTGTTGTAGAGTAGCCGCTAGCATGAGGTCAAACCTAAATAGCACAACGCTTGTTGTCACCGATGAATAGTTGGGTGCTCGGTGCTTTCTTTACATTTTCTGGAACCTCATAGATCGAAAGCCTCCACATAAAAGAGATCAAAATACGTAGAAAGATACACATCAAACATATGCGACATGCATGTGTCTACCATGTCGATGTATGTAATTCCGAGTTGAAATTTGTAGATCAAAGGATAAAACAAATGTAAAACCTTTTTCTATATACTGATATAAACCTGCTCAGCCTATATATAACGAATTTCACTTTTTTTACACACTATTAGGGTTCACCATTTTCTACATCTATGTTTTTTTCTTGATATTTCTGAAACTTGCGAATGCCCTTTTTGAATTTTGAGAAAACGATTCCGTAGAGCTCGGCCTCAAAACGCCGCACTCGGAGCATATCAACACCCCACCGAATGCCATCCGAATAATGAATAATCGGAGGCACCCCAACAATATGATTAGACAGAAAGAAATATGTACTACGTTTCTGTCAGGCACGTGCATGATCACCCATGAAAATGGTCACTAATGAATGCCCACAAAAGGAGTTGGTGAGACATGCATTACCTTGAGTTCTCGATCGGTGCATACTAGTATTTGAGTATTTTCCAACTCGATTGTCTTTGCCTCTCCTGATGGACGATTCCTGGCCGGCCACGTACGTCGATCGGTGCATATTATTGTTTAGCACGTACAAGCAGCAGCTAGTTAGCAAACGGTTGGACCGACGTCGATCGTACGAACAGGGCCTTAATGGGATGTCACTGGCAACAACAAGGTTGTCTCCGGCCGGCTCTATGCCGTAGAGCCTTTGGCAGCAGCTACATAAATGGAGATGGAAGCTGCAGATGGAAGCTAACCATGGGCGCAACGAGAAACATGCATACAACTATGAGTACGGCCACCCAGTGGCGCCGGCTGCAGATGCTTGTACTGGTGGCCGTGGCGGTGGCTGCTGTGGCTGTGCCGGCGAGGTGCGAAGGACGCAAGGAGGAGGAGAAGAAAGCCATGGTGACGGCGGTGATCGTGTTTGGTGACTCCATCATGGACCCCGGCAACAACAACGACCTCCACACGGTGGTGAAGGCAAACCACCCGCCCTACGGCAAGGACTTCGCCGGCCACGTGCCTACTGGCCGCTTCTCCAACGGCCTCATACCCACCGACTTCATCGGTACGTAAGTAATGCGCGTATGTGTTTTTTTGTTCCGCCAAATTCGACAATCTAACCTTTTTCGAAACTTTAGACTCAAATGATCTTTTTTCCATTTTTAGCCGCATCCAACACTTTTGGCTACCGGCAAAGCCTCTAGCGGTAGCTTTGTACAATATACATGGTACCGTCGGGTGTTCTACCTATAGCCACGTACTCCCTCCGTTCCAAATTAATTGACTTGCATATATCATGATATATGCAAGTCAATTAATTTGGAACGGAGGGAGTACGTGGTACTTTTTTGCGGTAGGGTATGGCGTGGTACTGCCAAGATTGACAGTACCACGCCTATCTGTACCACCAAAATGTTGAGCAGTACTAAAAAAAGGTTTGATTCGGCTACAAATTTGAAAAAAGTGTATTTTGAGTTGAAGTTTTACAAAAGGGCTAAGTTTGCCCGACGACTGGCCGTGTTTTTTCTTCTTCTTAGCTGTATTGTGCTCGCCGATAAAATTACTTCGCTACTGCTACTAATCATGTGCACCGGAGAAGTATAGGCTCGAGGGGATAGTTTATTGTACGTGCACATGCTCTTTCCATGTGGAGATCGACATCAAGTTTTAATTTCTCCATGCATGTGCCATGGGAGTCAACACATGAACATGGAACCCCTAGATAGAGAGTAACCGCGTTATGTAGTCATCTGTGGAGCGGAAAGTGTTAGTTACATATGAGAGCACTAGTGCATGCGGAAATGCATCTCTGGCAGAGCCAATGTCTTCGTGATTTGTGCGGGGTGACTCGCCATATTTGACTTACTTCATATCAATATGTCATATTTTTGAAGCCTATACACTGAAACGAAATTGTAATGAAAAATAGTATTATTTCAAAAATATTATTCAAACATACAACACGTATGTAAATTATTTTAGTTATTTTTCAACCAAATTACGGTTAATCTCGCTTCTCTGAAGAAATCATATCAGAATGACATATCAATATGAAGCAAAATAAGTATGACCAAGGACCTAACATGAAACGCGAAGTACTCCGCTAAAAAATTCATGTTCTCGATATGTAGGTCTTTAGCTCTATGCGACTTGGTCATGCTGTAGATGACTATAGAGATTGTTCCGGTCCAGTTGTTCTTATTGTAGTAAAAAAATGTTATGCATATGTTGGCATTCTTGCTGTTGCATACACAGTTTATTCCATCTTTTACTTCGAAAAAAAAAGTCACAAATCAATTACCGACACGCCCTCAATTATCACTCAGCTACTTGGTCTTGTCGACTGGACTACTCACATCAAGTACATTTCGAGCCTTTAGCGTAATTAATTAGGAGGCATGCCGGCGCATATATTTTATTACTTACTGTACTTACATGTGAGGAGCAGAGATTTGCAACTTTACATTTTAGAGTATTTTGCATGACAATATAACGTTGCCAAACAAAATAATTCTCTATGGAGTAGTAGTCACACGCTTTCTAAAGAGGCATCTATTACAAATGGATGCAGTGTAATTTACTCTAGTGAAAACCAACACATAATCAGATAAGTAATTTTCATGATTAATCTAATAGAACTATCTCCAACCATATTCGGTAAGAGTAATATTTTCTTCTACATAAGACTAATACAGCATCTGCTACGAGTTGATCAAAACATCGTAGAAATGCATTCAAAGATCCGAATAGAGTTGTGTGCATCCTATCTATAAAAAGGCCGGGTGTAAACTCTAGTGGTTTGCATCGCCTTGAATCCTTGATGCGTGTGATTAGTTAGATGCTCGAGGGTGATTCGCATTTTAGATGATATGATTGCACTGCATACTATACGGGGTATCCTGGCATTATACATTCAAGTAAGGTGCATTGCAATTCGTTGATTTCAGCCCAGGGCCTTAACGTGAAGCAGCTACTTCCTCCATACCTCGGCGTGCAGCACACCCCGAGGATCTCCTCACCGGCGTTAGCTTCGCGTCTGGCGCCACCGGCTTCGATCCTCTCACCCCTGTCATCGTGGTAACTAACTACCAAACTATAAGTGTTGTAGCTAAGTCGCTCTTGAGCTAGCTGGTGATCATACTATTACTCTTGGATTCCAGGGCGTGATCTCGTTGGAGCAGCAGCTGGCGTACTTCGACGAGTACCGGAGTAAGCTGGTGGGCATCGCCGGCGAGGAGCACACGAAGAGAATCATCGACGGCGCTCTCTTCGTGGTGTGCGCCGGCACGGACGACATCGCCAACACCTACTACACCACCCCCTTACGAAGCGCCGAGTACGACATCCCTGCCTACGTGGATCTCCTCCTCGTCGGCGTCGAGTCCTTCCTCCGCAACGTGAGCGCGAGTGGCGCCAAGCGGATCGGCTTCGTTGGTCTACCCCCAATCGGTTGCGTGCCATCGCAACGTACCCTCGGCGGCGGCCCTCACCGGAGCTGCGTGCCGGAGCGCAATGCCGCCGCACAGCTCTATAACACCAAGGTCCAGGAGCTTATCCGCGAGCTGAGCAAGGACAAGGTGGCGTTCCCCACCCTGGTGTATCTCGACATCTACACCGTGATCCAGGACATGGTGGACAACGGGGGGAAGTACGGGTTCAGCGAGACGACGCGCGGGTGCTGCAGCACCGGGACCGTGGAGGTGGCGGTGCTGTGCGATGCGAGGTTCGCGCCGGTGTGCGACGACGTGTCGGAGCATGTGTTCTTCGACAGCTACCACCCTACTCAGCGGGCTTACAAGGTCATCGTGGATTACATCTTCGAGCACTACATACAGTTCCTGAATCTTTGAATGGACTCTGAAATAGTTTGCGAGAAACAGGTGTGTGAGCCAAGCGGGCCATTGTTCATTCTTGTTAAATTGATTATTCGAGATTGAGCGGAAGACCAGGGACAAATATTCAGTGCGTAATGATGGAGTAAATTAAATCCATCTTCACGTGTACAAGTCAAGTCGATAAGTTCTGGAAACATGATGAAATATAGTCTACTATTTAAGCATGTATTCAGTATGCTATTGGCACTATACTGTAATTCTACTGAACCTTTCTTAGCATTACACACTGCTCATTTATGCATCTTCCAGGGTATACATGGGTGCTGCTTGTACTGACATGTTGTAGCAGTGAAGTTTGATGTAGCAGTAGTAGTACCGACATGTTGTAGCAGTGAAGTTTGATGTAGTAGTACCGTCCATTTCTTCAGTGCAATTAAACACTGTTCTCTTTCTGAAATCATAACCGGAAATCGGAGATAGCGGTTTTTGCATCTAACCCGATGGAGTAGTAATGTTTGACGTAATCTCTGACGAGGGTCTCCCTGTACAACGGCGGGTTCTCGTCGGACAGAAGCTCCTTAATCGGACCGTACATCCTGGTCGAGGCCGGGTGGAAAAGCGTGCTGAAGAAGCACGCGATCGACACCCTCGGCGCGGCGTTCTTCGCCACCACCCTATGCTCCACGCTCCTGAACCCGTCATTGGAGATCAGCTGAACTTTTTGACAAAACACAATCAGTCTAGAATGGTCGGGCACGGGTTGGGTGATATAAATGTGTGTACATACTTGTAGGAGATCGCCGATGTTCACGATGAACGCTCCGGGCGTCGGCGCGACGTCGACCCACCGGTCATCGTGGAGGATCTGTAGGCCGCCGATTTCATCTTGGAGAAGTATGGTCAGGAACCCGGAGTCCGAATGCCGGCTCGTGCCGATGGCGAGGTCAGGCTGCGGGCAGGGAGGGTAGTAGTGGCAGAGTATAATCTGCCCTTGGTTGCACTCGATGTCTGTCAGGTAGCTCGGGTTGAGCCCAAGAGCTTCAGAGAGCAGCTCGAACAAAGTGTTCCCTAGATTCTTCACCTGTTTCGCGTATTCAAACAACGCAGACCTAGAAATCAACATATTAGCTCAGAAATCACAATAATACTTTCTGGAACAGATGGTTTAAGTAACCTTTTCTGAACATTCACAACGGAAAGGAACAGAAGATTGTGGATCGATCATACAAAGTTGCTAAGAATTTATTCCCATACAATGTCCAAACTAAAATCTGACTGTACTTGAGGAATTACGGTGAGTTGCAGTCGGAGGCGCTCACCGGCAGGCTTCCGGCAGGTCGCCGGGGCCGGGCGGGTCGGGCGCCATGCGGAGGTAGAGGGTGTCACGCCAGTTGGCGACGGGTGACTGGTACAGGTCGAAGTTGCAGTGATACTTGACGGCCCTCGCCGGCTCGCGCGAGTAGAACCTCGCCTTCTCGCTGCCCTCGCCGCCGTCGGACTCGTGGAACCCGCGCACCGACCCCACCGCCGCGGCCATGGTCTCCGGCGGCACGCCGTGGCCCGTCACCTGGAAGAACCCCCACTCCGCGGCGGCGCGCCGTATGGCGGCGACCACGGAGGCGCGGTCGGCGACGCTGATGTCGATCACCGGGACGGCGGTGGCCGGCGCCGTTTCTTGGCCGGCGGGGTTGGTGGGCTGCTGGTCGGGGACTACTGTGCGGAAGATGCGTGGGACCTGAGCGACGCCGGAGGCGACGAGGCCGCGCACGCCGGAGAAGGTGGCGTCCAGCGCGCGGAGCTCGGCCGTGCGGTCGTACGCGCCGGACACGGCCGGTTGACGTCGTTGAGGCCAGAGACGTGTTGCGGTTTGGATGCTCTGCTCTGGCTACTCTGCTTATCTGCTCTGTTTTCCTCTCTAGTGCACTTCGCTATCAAATTTTCACCAAATGCCGGTCAAACTTTGACGAGCACCTGACTATATCACATTGTCACAATATGACAAATTCAGTCAAACTTTGGGTACCACTCATGTACTAGGATATTAGTACGAAATGCTTCAATAGATGGACTTGCTTCACCTCCCCAGGCTCCCAGCCCTAATAGAATAATCCACTCGACACCAAACCCAAAATAGGAAAACCTATGAAATTGGAATGACATGTCTATTTGAATCATATATGAGAAGAAAAATTGTGTTTGGCTGTAGTGAAGGAATTTTTCACATGGTCTAACCTAATTACTTTCCTATGAAATATACACCACAAGATTCCCGTGTGATATGATCCTATGAATCAATCGGCTTGAAGGAAAATTTACATGGGATTTCAATCATACACAAATATTTTGAAAATCTTATAAATCAAAGGAACCCTAAACAGACAGTAAAAGTATATATAGAATTAGTAAAACCAAAGTACTAGTCGAAAATACATAGGAGAACATGGTTACCATATACCCTGATATTTGAAAATAATTTAAAAGTTTAAAAAGTTTCGAATTAGGTCACATCTCTTTATATACCGCCCCGCCGCACGGGATAGGTCGAAATCGCCGTAAATCCCTGGTTTTATAACCTCTCCCGATAAATTGAAAATTTGTTTTGTTACGCCCGTGGTTTTTTACCCTTATCTTTGGAGAATTTTTAGTCTTTTACCACTCGTCGTGTGGGGGCAATAAACGGCCATGTGGAAGCTCCAAGATTCGATCATTATTCGCTGGGTTTTATAAAGAGCAAACAGCTGTGCTCTGTGAGCCAATCCACTAAACTCATCAACAAGCGACAACCATGAATCTGGTGACGGGCGCCATGGGCTCCCTGCTCCCCAAGCTGGCCGAGCTCCTCAAGGAGGAGTACAAGCTGAAGAAGAGCGTCAAGGAAGGCGTCGAGTCTCTCTAGAAGGAGATGAGGAGCCTGCACGCTGCCCTCCGCAAGGTGGCGGAGGTGCCGCGGGATCAGCTCGACGAGCATGTCAGGCTCTGGGCAGGGGAGGTGAGGGAGCTCTCCTTCTACAATTTTTTTAGATAAAGAGTATATATTAATATCGCGGAGATACCAATTACACCCAGCCTCTGCAACAATGCAATAACCTAGGGTATTACAGATGCACCCAACCGAAAAACAATAAGAAGAAGAAACAAAAAAGAAAAGTCCCGCTACAGAGTTACAGTCCTTGCAGTAACAGCACAACCACCACCAAGACAACACCTGAAGTTCAAATTCCCCAAAAGTGACGCCTTCAAGAAGGAAACAGTGCATAAACGCCGTCATCGCCCGATTGAAGATCATGGGTTTTCACCCTGGAGATATTCCCCGCTCTCAAAACAATGTCTTCAACAAGGCCATTGTCAGGCACAACCAATTAAGGCCAGACCTTAGATTTTCACCCTGAGAGGTAAGACTCTGAACTTCACCTGTGATGTCGCCCCCACTTACATACTGCTGCCGCGATTCCTGAAACTCGAAGCCAGTTCCTCATCAACGCAAAGGCTCCGAGCACCACTGCCAATCCTCCAATCTCAGCCTCCATGGCCTTCTCCGTGTCTGACTTCACCATGGATTTGCCCATGATGGCAACAGAAGCAGAGCTTCGCGCCGGTTCCTCGCAGCACGACCGAATCCCACCCGATCCAGCAATCTTTAGGTCTTAACGCCCATGAGAGATCGCCGGCGGAGCCTTCCGGAACCCGTCACTCTGGCTAGATCTAGGAGGTCAGGCGTAAGGCAGCTCTTCGTCTTCGCGCGATTTGGAACCCTAGGACCACCACCTTTATTCGAGCCAAGCTAGTAGCCCCCTCGCCACCCGGCGGCACCCTATTGGATCTGCCACTCCAAACCCCACCGGTAAAGGCCGGCAACGAGGAAGAAGACGGCAGAAACAGGGGCGATCTTCCCTCGGATCCGGCCGAAAAAGCCAGGCAGCAAGGAGGAGATGAGGAGGAGGCCATCACCCAGACGGGATCCAATCCCCTCCCAGCCCCAGATCCTGCCGCCGACAAAGAACGCGCCGCCGAAAGTCGACCTCCGCCTCCACCCCGGCCAGGGACGCCGCCCTGACCGCTGCTCAAAGCCACGACGACTTCACCGCCCCAGCAACTCCGCCGCCGAACTCCAGGCAACCACCCCCAGACCACCTCGTGGCGGCTGGGCCCGCCGCCGCTGCGGCGAGAGCCGGCGGCAACGGCGGCTCGATGGATCAGCGAAGGGGGGGCTAGGGAGGCGCGATTTGGGGAGCCCCCGGCGGCGCCCTGGGGAGCGCCTCTCCTTCTACATAGAGGACGTCATCGACAAAGAAGATGATCGGCTTGTTCAACAAGGGGAAGGCTCGCCATGAGATCATTGACGCGATCAAGGACATCAATAAGCAAGTACAAGAGGTTGCTAATAGGCGTGCAAGGTACACCGTCGACAATATTGTCACTAGCCCAATCGCTAAGCCTGCAGCCCTGGCGCCCATCGATCCTCGACTACGGGCTTTGTACAGGGAAGTGACAGAGCTCGTGGGTATTGTTGGAAAAACGGATCAAGAGCTAAAGAAATTGCTCTCGGAGGGAGACAACGAGTCCAGGAAGAAGTTGAAGATAGTCTCCGTTGTCGGGTTTGGAGGATTGGGCAAGACAACTTTTGTCAAAACGGTTTATGACAAGATCAAAAGAGATTTTGATTTTAGGGCTTTTGTTCCCATCGGTCGGCATGCTGATGCGAAAAAGGTTCTCATGGACATCCTTCTTGATCTTGGCATGTACGAAAGTCAGTTCACCTTGTTGGATGAAAGACAACTCATCAACAAACTCCAGGATAGTCTCGAGAACAAAAGGTAAAAACATGTCACCTGTCACCCATTTATTCATGGTAACCGCTTACATTGATAATTTGTTTTTCATAGTAGTGGCTTAGCAATGTATAAATTGTGAAGTTACAAAACATTGAAGGTTGTGACCCTGTCATGACTTTTACAAAACAATTTTGTAATGTTTTCCTCTTTTAACGTCCGGATAGATTTACCCCATTTTATTACTTGTACCAAACTGAGAAGGCATGATCCACTTGTTAGGACTACATGACAGCTCATTGGCGAGCAGATACTTGGACATGATTCGTTAGGGGCGTACTAAAGTATGTCAAATTTCATCAAATTCAGTCAAACCCTATGAAAACTAAGTTAGTATTGCCGGTGTCACACCATCCTCACAAAAAGATTTATCTTGTCAGTTTTTTAGGAAATAATAACCTGGGTTATATACATCAAAGAATTGACAATAAGTCGTAAAATGTGGTAACCTTTTTAAAACACCGAAAAGTCTAGGGTGTATATTAAAGGCCGGGATGTAGCACGTATTCCCTCTCTCCATGAATACATGGTGAATAAATTTAGTCAAAAGTAAAAACATACTAAGTTTGACCAAATATAGTTGCACCTGCACGTGTTTCATACAATCGAGGAAGTTTATAGCGCAAATAAGAATAAGTACAAGGTAGTATGGAAGTATATACATACTAATTATACATGCATTTGTTTGTTTTAGATACTCCTTTTCATGTACAAATATGAATGTATTTAAAAGCACATGCCAAAAAGTTTATCCCACATGCAAAGTTCTCATTACATAGTTCACATTGTGGTATGATTGGATAAAAAATGGTATATGAACATACTTAGATTGATAAAATATTGTACATACTACCCCGTTGTAGTATATGAGAGAGTGGGGTACCGGGTGTAATTATACCCACATGTGTTTCACACAATTTTTGGAGTATCTATACATATAAATACAAACAAATTGTGGGATGCTTCTATAATGTACAATAATCCGTCGATTCTAGGACTCATTTGATTCAATGAATTTGATTTTTTCCCGAAATGGGAGCCTAGCCCCGGCTTCTGCATCGAAACGATGCACACAACCTCTTTTTATTGCCAAGTTTTAAAAGTATCAGTTTACAACTCATTTATCAAGCAAAGTCTCTCTATGAATCAACCAACGGAATAAGAAATACAAAACGCCTTCATGCATCATGTATTATATTGTAATCTAAGAGGATAACCCTACTCAGTCTGATTGAAGATAGCCCGAACGACCGCCATCATCCGAGAACACCCTCATCCAGAAAGGCCCTCTGATCGGCAGAGAGAAGCTAGGACCACATGTGAATCTAGTAGGTCGCTTTGTAAATTACTTGCAAATATTTTGGAGCAGAAGTTTTATAAAATACCACATTGTTTCGGCAATTCCAAATTTCCCAAACCAAAGCACAAACTCTCATTTGAATTCGTAATTTCAACTTTCTTATCAATCCAATTTAGCCAATTACCAAACATATTAGTAATATTAGCAGGAGGAGAAATAATAAAGGTAAAATGCGCAACTCTCCATACAAACTTCATGAAAAGACAGTGAATAAAAAGATGTTTAATGGATTTTTGCAAGATTATCTTTTGTAAGCAAAACTTTCCTGTTTAAAAACCACATAAAGACCTTTATCTTTAATGGTACTTTTAACTTCCAAAGATATTTCTGTAAGGGACAATTTTGTTTTTGCCACACTTGTTTTTGCCCATTTTGCTTTTGCCACTCTAAATTTTGACATTTTGCTTTTGCCACGCTTAACAGGCAAAACTGCCACCCAAACTGGTTTTTGCCGTTTTTGCTTTTGCCACTCTCTACATGCAAAAGTGTGGCAAAAGCAAAATGTCAAAAATTAGAGTGGCAAAAGCAAAAACGGCAAAAACAAGTGTGGCAAAAACAAAATTTTCCCTTTCTGTAAATAACCTGTATATCCATTCATAGAGTCCTCGTCCATAGACTGAACAGAGAACACACCAAAAGCATTAAGTTCCCCTTAAAAACATCTGGCTAATTTGACAAAGTAACACTCATTACTCCCTTAACCAAATGAAGCCATGCTGACAATTAATCCCCTGTTAAAGTACATCTAAATTCTAAATTCAGAGGTGGTGCATTACCCAACACATTCACAACGTTATTGTTTTTATGCCGAACCAAATTAAACAGGGATGGGTATTGATAGGATAAGGGAGTGGGTCCCAACCATGGGTCCTCCCAAAAACGTGTGCTAGCCCCATTGCCTAAAAGAAAGGAACCTCTCTTGAAAAACTCATCCTTAACGCCCATGGGACCCTTCCAAAAAGGAGAATTAGTAGGCTTCACTTGTACAATGAATTTGATATGATTTTGGGACGACATGATTCCTAAAGCTATTTTACCTATGAATGTCAGTTAATCAATAGAATTAAATATTGCGATTCCTCCCTAAAGATTACTTTGTAAGAGGAAACCTCCCATGCCCGAAGATCTCTTGTCATAATTTATTTTTCATGTGTTATTAAACACTATTTTTATGCAAATCTTGTAGTTTTCCCATCCAATAGGAGAGTACATATCAGTCGTTCATTTTATTTCCTATTTGTGTATTTGTGAATTATGTGATCAAATAAGCCCCTATTGTTTGGTGTAAAAAATTGGAACTTCAATATTTTGTTGAGTAAGTTTGCAATGGTCTGCATTAATGATTAATTGGGAACAATATGCTACTATTGTACATCGGGATCCATGTCTTATCTCTCAAGTTCTTGGATCAGTTTATCACTTGTGCAATACTATAAAATGTGGAATACTTCTTTTTCCATTAATGGTAAGTGCTTTGTGGATTCATATAGATAGGTAGACTAAAAATGTGTGCTTAAATTTATTTATAAAAAAATGATCTTTAGTACTGCAATTTATATGCCTTGTTTTTGCCAATGCATCTTAATTATCCTCAGTTTTTCTTCTAGATTTTTTCTTTGGTTCATACTCCCTCCGTTTTTGTTTACCTTGCGTTCTCGGTTTAGTCAAAGTCAAACTTCATCAAGTTAATTCGACCAAGAATATAGGAAAAAATATCAACATTCATGATACCAAATACATACAAGATGAAAATATGCTTATGGAGATTCTACTACTATAGGTTTTACATTGTAGATGTTTATATTTTCTCAAATATTTGGTCAACCTTTACAAAGTTTGACTTTGACTAAGCCTAGATAGCAAAGTAAATAAAAACTGAGGGAGTAACTCCAGATTATCTTTAACTTCCCCTCTTAGGCTTCCCATGTGTACATACATCTCATTAATGATCTCAAATTTGATACAGATACCTCGTCGTAATTGATGATATATGGGATGAAAAAATGTGGACAATTATCAACTTGGCATTCTCTAGCAGTAACAATTTCGGTAGCCAGCTAATCACAACAACTCGAAACTTCAGTGTATCTAAATTATGCTGCTCGTCTACTAATGATTCAGTTTATCAAATGAAACCGCTTAATGATGATGATTCCAAAAGACTCTTCTATAGAAGGATATTTTCTCAAGAGGGTAGATGTCCCCCTGAATTTGAAGCAGTGTCCGTGGATATATTGAAGAAATGTGGTGGAATGCCATTGGCCATCATTACTATAGCTAGTCTTTTAACTAGAGCTGGACAGGTAAAACATGTGGATGAATGGTGTGTTTTGCTCGAGTCTATTGGTCATGGACTTAAAGAAGACCCCAGTGTGGAGGAGATGTTGAGGATACTATCATTTAGCTATTATGATTTGCCTTCTCATCTGAAGACATGCTTATTGTATCTAAGCATGTTTCCAGAAGATCACATGATTAGCAAAGATAGGTTAATATGGATGTGGATTGCCGAAAGCTTTGTCCAATGTGGAAAAACAAAAACTAGTCTTTTTGAGATCGGAGAAACTTATTTCAGTGAGCTAGTGAATAGAAGCTTGATCTAGCCGACAAACTATACTGAATTGGGGAGAGAAGTACAAGCTTGCCAAGTACACGATATGGTGCTCGGTCTCATATGTTCCTTGTCAAGCGAAGAGAACTTTGTTACTATATCAAATGGTACTGGTGATGGTATGTGTTCTCAGATCAACATCCGCAGATTGTCCCTACAGAATGCTAGAAAAGAAAAACATCAAACCATATCTCTTGAATCTGGGGGTATGTTACTAGTGAGGTCTGTTGTTACATTTAAACCTGCTATTGGTCTAATGCCATCATTCGCGAGCTTCCTTGTTTTATGTGTATTGGATTTGGCTGGATGTTTTCTTGTTGATCATAATCTTCTAAACCTTCGGGGCTTGGGGAGTTTATTGCACTTGAGATACCTAGGTCTGGCTAGAACTGGAATTTCCAAGGTCCCGGAAGAAGTTGGAAAGTTGCAGTTTTTGCAGGTGCTCGATTTGAGTGGAAATAATGAGGTGGAACTGCCATTGGCTGTTAATAAGCTGAGAAGATTGATGTGCCTACTCATTGATAAAAGACACAAGAGGCTTCCAGATGGACTGGGAAACCTGACATCAATGGAAGTGCTTACTAGTATCTGTTGTGAGTCTGTGAGCATCGTGAAAGAGCTGGGCAAAATGGAAAGGTTGCGAAAGCTTGTAATTGAGTTTGATAATTTGGACTTGGAGATGGAGGAAGCTTTTGTGGAGTTACTAGGTAAACTGTCCAACATCCAAAGTGTAGAAATTTTTGTCGCCGGTTATTATTATTGTGACAACAAAATAGGACTTTTGGGGGAATGTTTGGTGCCCCCTCGAAGTCTCCAAGAATTTATAGCAATTGTAAATATGCAATTCTCTACACTGCCAACATGGATAAGGAGGGATCCCTCGCGTCTGTCGCAACTTTGCAAGTTAGAGATCAGAATTGCGGAATTCCGACAGGAGGATCTGGAAGTCCTTGGAAGGTTACCTGCTCTTCATAATCTTACCCTGTATACATTCCAAATGGGCTGGCAGCTACTCGTCGGCGCTGATGGGTTCCGTTGTCTCACATACTTTAAGTTCAGTCATGGCCAAACCGTGTTTCAGCCAGGAGCTATGCCCAAGGCGGAAAATGTAGATCTCGATATAAACTTGTCGGACGTCATAAACGAGGAAGGAGCTTTCGAAGGTTTGGCTTGTTTTGACCCGTGCATAGCGAACTTGTCGGCCCATCGGGACGTCACTATCACTTTGTTCAGCTCGGGGGTGACGGCTAGGAAGGTTAGGCAAGTGGAGGCTGCGCTGAGGAGCGCACTCCGGGCCCATCCTAACCGACTCACCTTCCGAATTTCCTTCAACCCACGCATAGGACGAGGTACGCCATTAATTGAAAACCAAAATGCTACTGTACCGCTTTTATGCATGCATGTCTAATTGAAATTCACTCTTTCCTTCAGCCAAAGACCCTCGTGTCTACCCGTTCGGAAAAAATGACGATGGCAATAACACCGACGAGTGAAGAACCTGCAGGTTACATGCATGTATACAATTTTCAAAATATTCCAGACTATATACAATTGTATTTGTACTGTACATGCATATTTTTGTTTTCCTCTCTGATTCATATAGCCCTGCTTATATTTTGTGACAAATTATGATGTAGGATGCCGTTGTTTATTGGAGACGCACCTCTGCAAACCATGCATATCGCTAGCTGCCACAGCGATCAGAACATGTTACACGCTGTGCTAGTTTCTTGGCTTATGTTATATCCAGTGTTGTGGTTTTTTTATTTTGCATAATTATGTCTCAAAATTGCATGTGCCATTGTAGCAAAAATAAAAGTAAAAAGATTTTAGTTTGCTTTTGTAGCATGTAGTTAGTTTAGTTTTGTCTCAAGAAAAAAACCAAAAGAATATAGTGTAGTTTTATATATTTTGCATGTGTCGGTTTTATTTTGGGCTCGGTCGTTGGGTGGATGTTTTAGGGTTGTGGGAGGTGGGGAACTCCGCCTATGATATTAATGTTAAGTTTACACTTGATATTATGCATAGCCGGTCCCAAGCCCGGAAAAAGGAGGAGGGTCAACCCGATATACCTCTATGTTAACCCCCAACAATGTACTAATTTGGCCTAAAAATGTATTATTTTAGTTGTCTTTCTGCTTTTTTTTCATATTCTTTTGGGGTTGAACTGGGTTCGCTCATCGTGGTGTGGGGCAATGTGGCAGAACTCTACCTTTGCTATTAATTTATCCTTAATATTATTGTGTAGCATGTCCCAAGCGCGGTAAATGGAGGAGGGTCCAACCCTATATTGCTAGATATTTATCCAAACAATCATGTTTTTTTCATTTCTCCTTTGTATGTGGTTGTCACCTGAATGCCACCATCCATCATAGTGGAGGACCAAATTACTTGGTTTTCAATGTGCGTGTCTAGTTTGTCCTGGAGTGAAACCTACAAACCACTACTAGATGGCCAGTAGTTCCGATAGGAGAAATATTACTTCACTTTCTTCGATTGAACCATTTTAAAATGGTAATTACCTCTTAGCGCAGCTGCGCTATTCGGTCCACTCGAGCGCTCACTCGATCCACCGTCCACGCGCTCTGAGATTCGCGTGCAAATGCCAACCTGTCCGGTCGCCGCACATGGTGGGGTCCAGGAGAAAACCTGAGGTGCGGTTCGAATTTTGGAAACCGTGACATTCCCCACTTCCTCTCGCCTGTCCCATTTCTCGCTCGTTCCTCTCGGCGGAGTTCTCGGCGACGAGACGCGCGCGAGGTCAAATCCGTCGAGTGCTCCGGCGGAAGCTCGGGGGAGGAGGCGGGTGAGGAGAGGCGGAAGCTCGGCGGGGAGGTGGTGGGTGAGGCTCTGCCGCGAGGCCCGCAACCAAATCGACTTGCGGGTTTGAAGCTCCTCAAATCTAGTACGGCTACGCCAAGAGCAAGGAGATCGACGTCGCGCTGACGCCGGTGAGTACTTGCCGGACCTCGCGAACCTAGCGGTTACTGTCGATTTGGGGTTTTTTGCTGCCTGAGGTGAGGCTCGGTGGCTGGATTTTGGGATTCGTGGTTTTTGGATCGAGGGATTCGCGGAGGAGCGGCGTGCCTGCGAGTTTTCTGAGCGTTATCGTGTGGAATCTCGCGAGGAAGGGGCGGCGGTGCTCAGTTTTAGGGATGGAGCAGAGTTAGTTCGATGGATTCGTGAGGACTGGGGTGCGCGAGAGTTTATGAGCGGTGCCGGCGACCTCGATTCGTGGTCGCGTGCCTTCAACTAGAGCTTACGAGCGCGTTGTGTGTGATTCGTGGTCGCGTGCCTTCAACGAGAGCTTACGAGCGCGTTGCTGTGTTTTTGTCCCCTTCCATGAAATCCATAAAATCCCTTCTGTATGAAGGGAAATTGCTTCAGAAATAACACTGCCTTGCTCCTCTCTGTAGCAATAGTTTCATCGACATGTATTGAAAGCTTGTTATTCTCAATTTTTTGTGCTCCAGTTTGTGTATGCATGAGAACAATTCGTACTCATTTTCCATAGCAGTAGTTGCATCAATATGTAGTCTGAGTTGCATCAATATGTAGTCTAAGTTGCCTCTCAATTGGTGCTCTAGGTTGTTACCCAGAATCATACTTCAGATGTTGTCAGCCATTTCATAAGTTGATGTAATCCAATGTACAAGCTGCATCAATATGTAGGGAAAGTTGCTTTCTATGTTCATATCACATACATCTCTAGTTTTTTTAAATTATTTTCTGTTGGTAACATTGTTGTTTCAACAAGACAGAGCAGGAATGGCTTATTTTTTTCCCTTTTTTTGTGTCACCAGATGGAGGGTTCTGATCAACCAGCAGTTGGAGGGCCGTCAGAAGTGCCACGGAAAGCAGGACTGTCTAAATCCACAGAGAATGCGGTTGCAGTGCGCAAAGGCAAAACTGCTGCAGGGCGGGGTCCTCATCCTAAGCGCAAACAAACCAATGAGAATGGACGCCAAAATCCAGAGACATCTAAAGATGCGGTGAAGAGGCAGAAGAGGGAAAAGAAGGATGTCACCGATGTAAGCGCTTACAACCTTTGACTTCATGTAGCTTCCATAAGCGCTTACTACCATATATAAGTTTGTTCCATGATGTGCTGCAAGTTGCTTCCATCGAATACTGCAAGTTGCTCCAGTATACATTTTCATTGTTGCCACATGCAACACTTGCCCTACACCATTTTTTATTAGTTTCTGGCACTATCGTTCTCAAAGTTGCCCCCTCTGGTTTTATAAGTGGCTTCATATCCTGGTTTACATTGGCTAATGCTCAGTTCATAAATTTTGATGCTATGTCTGTTTTTTTCTCTTGTGTAGGACATAAGGAATAGGGCTTCACCGTTTAGGCTATGGAGTGTCAATGACGGGCTATCTGGGAAACAGAAAAGCCTTCTTATAAACAAGCACTTTGGTGGCCTTTTGAACATTGCATCCTCAATGCCAGTAAAACTTAGCCAGTGGGTGATGAGGTGTTACGACCCAGTTAAGTCAGAGCTGGTTATACCCGATAGGGGCAGGATACCTATCGATGCAGAAAGCGTTAGCCTCATGTGGGGTTTGCCAAGCTCTGGTTTGAAGGTCTGCTGGGATATGCGCACGGACATTATTAAAGCAGTCAACAAGAAGTTCAATATCGACAGCAGCAACCCCCCAGACCTGACAGCCTGGTGCAAGAAGATAACGGACATGAATGGGGCAGCAGATGATAACTTTGTGCAAGCTTATAGCATGGTTGCGTACAGTTGTTTCTTCGCTCCAACAACTAGCGTCAAAGTCTGCGCACGATGTTACCCGGCTACATCTGATCCTGAACTTATCGACAAGTACAACATATCACAGTTTGTGGTAGACCAAATTAGGGAAGCATTCATGGCACTGGGCACCAAGAAGTCAGTATGCTGTTGTGTGTATCACCTCGTGGTAAGTGCATATAAAACCATTGCATGTAGCCAGATTTTTGTTTCTAATACATTTTTTTACTTTCTGCTGGAAAAATTCATGTGCTAGTTGCCGGAATAACATAGTACGTTTGCTATACTGAGCGTGCATAGTTGCTCCCCATAACATGCTTTAGTTGCTCTTCCATTGGTAACTGCAACTCTTTTTGTTCTACCACTACATGTTGCTTCTTCGAAACAATGTCTAAGTCAGTATTACAAATAAGTTTTGCTCCACCATGCTGACAACTTTTTTTTGGTTTTCCACCGGCTAACTGGATGTTTTCTTACTGTGTTTTAATGCAGCTTAAGTACTTAGATTCACTTGAGGTCGATGAAATGATAAGCAACTGCACACCACGCGCAAATGCGTGGGATGCTGAATTGATAAACACTGTCCTCAATAAAGATATGTTGGGACCTGGGGTGTTTGGGAAATTGCAGGTTAGATCTATCACTAACTCTATAATCCTCTTGGCATCATTTTTTATTTTCCTATGCGCGTCGTATAACCTAACGCACTTTCATTTTTTTTTGTACTGGGTGTAAATGTGCGAAAGCTAAAGGAGAAGTATAGGGATACAGCACAAGGTGGGCTTTTTGGCGGATTGCTCAAAGCCGAACAATTTGTGGCCGCGAACTTGCCTGCAAGCTATGATCACAGTGTGAGAATCTCATATTCATTTCTGTTTTTGTTATATCCATATGTTTTTCCTTTTTAGACAGAAGCTAGGTGTTCAGTCTCATACCAAAGTTGCTGCACCATGTTCAAATTTGGTACTAACACCATGTACAAAGTTGATGCACCCAACTAACTACACAGCATTTTTTTAGTAGTTGCTGCTTCTTTTGTGTGCCACTTACTGCTAGTATATACAACAAGATGCTGCCGTTTTCATTTATTTCTCCTTTACTTGCCTCCACCATACTACACTAAAAAATACATAGTTGCTGCAATTTTCCTAGTACAATTAGTCCATGGACCAGATGTATTAGAGCAACATGCGAACTAAATTTGTTTTTTCGCACCGTATTTTTTTGTTGTCTAATACTGGTCATATCTAAATGATGCACAGAAAAAGCGGAAGATATCTGCAATGTTACATGATTACTGCACAGAGTTTGAAGAATCAATGACGAAATGGGTAAAAGGGATTGCTTGCCTTGATGAAGCCGGTACCAGCGGGACCAACTGCACTGGACGGCCTGCAGCAAATAATAGGGGCAAACCAACTGCCAAACGTCAACGCACAAAGCAACAGCAGAAAGAACAACTGTTACCAGAAGAAAGTGATGACGCTGATTCAGATGCTGAGAACAGCCAAGATTTGGTGTTAGATGACGAGGACAGTGATAAAGATGAAGAAGATCAGAGAAGGAGGGCGATAACAATGATGATGAGGACAGTGATGGTGATAACAATGACGAGGATGATGAGGGCGATGAGGACGGCGATGACGAGGACAGGGATAAAGCCGGTGGAAACGATGGAGGGGACAGCAGCAAGGATGACGACGATGCAGACGGTGGCGGTAACACTGGTGCGGATGCTGGAGCACCAAAGGTACATCCAGACTCCCACGGTGGGAGGTCAGGCACAACCGCCCCTGATACCACCACGCGCCAGTTTGTTTGTCAGAAGAGGAAACCAGGGGTAAAAGTAAAGATGGTGCAGCTGCTGAAGGCGAACCTGAGGTTTGCGTCACAGATCGAATGTCGTTACTCGATATATGCAGGATGGAGATTCCTTCCCGGCTGCCAGACATCCCAATCTTCGAGGTAAACACTGTTTGGGATGAGAGCCCCTCTCTCATGAGCAACTTGAACATTGGTAGCTTATTGAAGCAAATTCCAACATATGAGAGGGAGCAGCCACTCCTGGACGGTCTGTGCACTCCGTCATCATACAATGATTGGTTTGAAGAGTCTCATGGACTACGGCCAGCAAAGACAACCTCACCTGCAATACCACCAGTTGCAGCCACTGTGGCATCAACAACAGGGCCAATATCTGCAACCAGGGCAACTAGTACAAGAAATAAGGCAACTGTGCTTTCACCCAAGGCAACTGTGCTTTCACCTAAGGCAACTGTTAACACAATGCAGTCAACCACAGCAACTACTCGCGCAACAGAGCCTACACCTCAGCCACCTCAGGCATCTAAGCCACCTCAGCCAGCTCAAGCACTACCAGCTACAGCAGCTGTGCCGACACCTCAGGCATCTAAAGCAACCACTCATGGAACAGCAACTACTCGCGCAACAGAGCCACCTCAGGCATCTAAGCTACCTCAGCCAGCTCAAGCACTACCAGCTACAGCAGCTGTGCCGACACCTCAGGCATCTAAAGCAACCACTCATGGAACACACAAATGTGCGCCATCTGAAAACGGTGTCCTGCCTCTTTCCTCGAATACCAGCTCTCCAGGGGACAACTACATCCCGCCCACACCACAGAATTGCCCACCACCTGCACCTGCGCTCAATGAGCAAGTGATTTTTACGCAGGACGAAGTGTATAACTCGATAAGTAAGCTGAACACTCCTACTTCTAAGATACAACAACTGTCGCGGACGAAGTCAGCAGATTCGGGTTTGGAGACAGGGATAGATCACTTCAAACTTCCCATCAGGTGCAACTCAGGTAGCAAAGCCACCGAATATTCCTGCTCTCCCTCTTTCAGTTTGGGACCCGACTTTGAAACGACGCCTGGTCCAAAAGAGTGTCCTGAGCATGTGGGAGGACCCAGTTGCAGCTCTGTTGGTCCCAAGTGGGACATGACGCCGGGTCCAACAGAGTGTCAGGAGCATGCGGTACAACCCAGGTTCAGCTCCGTTGGACCCAGTTGCAGCTCTGTTGGTCCCAAGTGGGACAAGACACCTGGTACAACAGAGCGTCCTGCAGACGGAGAGCAGGGGGTGCAAATTATTGAGGACGAACTAGAGGACGCATGCATTGAAGCAGAAAGAAATTACAGATCAAAGGAACAACTTGCGCCACCAACTGTTGAATCAGTCATATCGCCCAGCAAGTTCCATACTCCTGCAAAGTCAACTGAACAAGTGGAAGGAGATTGCAGCTCTGCTGGTACCAAAAGTTCCTCCGCTCATCAGCTGCACGCGAGGAGGATAATTAAGCCCACCCCTATTCTGCAGTCACCGTATACCACCAAAAAAACATATGCATGCTCAGTCGAAGTCAACAGGCTCTATGCACTAGTCCTCCTGCATGGACGAAGACCATCCAGGGGGCAAACTCAGGAAGACTTGAGGTTAACTTTCCTCTTCTTTTATTTTTTCGAGCAAGCCCATACGGTGTTAAAATGCAACTAGGATGATGTTTTAGGGTTTTTTTTTCTAGGATGCATGTTTTTGTTCATGTACAAACCTTCACGCTAAGGTTGTTCCCATGCCATGTTTTACTGTTCAATAATGCATTTGGTAGTTGCTTATTCTTACCATTACTAGTTGCGGCATACATGCTTAAGTTTGACTGCCACAAACTTTTCAAAAGGAGAAATTGCTTCTGTACAATGTCTAAGCTATTTTTTCCAGAATACAGTTGCAACTTCTGCCGTTCAGTGTTATGTGTTCATCCTAGCCCACAGAAACTAAATTTTATGAATATTTCTTCCAACAGCCCCGATATCATCAATTATGGGAAATATCACATCACTCTGCACGAACTTGCTGAGTCCATGAAACCTTGTGGATGGCTCCATACATCCGTCATGGAAATTGGCATCGATTATCTTACGAAAACAATACCAAGTGCAGCTAATAAAGTGATCATGCCGCTGAGGATAGCAGTAAGTACAGGCTCATGTCTATTGCTTTTTCTTTTGTTCATCGCCTATGTAAATTTGCGGCTTACCTGTTTTTTTGCGTCTCTAACATTCTGAAACCACAATCCTGCACAGACCCACATGCAGAACATGGATTGGAGTAGGGCTGAAATCAAGGATCTGTTTAGCAAAGACAGACGCCTAGACAAAAAAGATATGGTAAGTGCAACTAACCCCAAAAACAGATTTTTTTGCTACGACCACTTGTGAAAATTGCTACAACAAAGATAGGGTACTTGCCTCTGTAACATTCATTAGTTGCCTACATTATTAAAACCCTGAAGCAAGTTTTTTCTTCTACGTTTTCGTTCACAGGTGATGCTACCTGTGATAC
Source organism: Poa pratensis (assembly GCA_947311845.1). Lineage (NCBI taxonomy): Eukaryota > Viridiplantae > Streptophyta > Magnoliopsida > Poales > Poaceae > Poa > Poa pratensis. The sequence continues at coordinate 41,513,205 of CAMZMU010000098.1, forward strand.
AACCACTAAACCCGAAATCCAAAGTGCTCGTTCACCACTACTTCTTGTTCACCATAAACATTAGAGACAGCAAGTTTCAAGTGCTTGATTCATGGAGAACAATGGATGACAAGTTGCTCAAGGAAATTGTGCAAAGGCTAAGAGCAACAGCCCTCATTCTGTGGGACGACCACTACCCAAATTCAAAAGTAAAGTTAGAAACATTCCGTACCGAAGAAATAGACGTCCCAAAACAGACTACAAAGTAAGCACTTTATTGTTCAGTTTTACCTTCTTAGTTGTTTCATTTATATATGGTCCTTCCACTATGTTTACTCCTAGTTGCTACATTACAACAGGCTGTTTGTTGCTAGTTGCCTACTTGCTGTTTTTTTACAGTTACATAGTTGCTTCAGCTATCAATCACCTGTTGCTCCATATAGCATATTTTTTATGATTGTTGCCCTTTGAGCTTAGAAGTAGTTATTTTCTTATCCCTAGTTGCTTCATAGTACATACATACGTACAGGAGTTTACTATAGTTGCTTTCCTACAAACCAACATCTTTTTATGCTGCAACTAGGCAAACATGATTTTTTTTAATGAATACACGTGCATTTTCCCACACATAGTTTCTGATTTGAGCTTGTTACTAATTTACCTTTTTTCTATTTTTTGCATGTACAAATAGCGATGACTGCGGTGTATGCACACTAATGAATGCAGAGCTCTGGGAAGGGAGAATCAGCCCAAGCTACAATCCTAAAGATTTGCCCAACATCAGAAAGCTGTTGACAAACAATTGGGTAACAGCGCTCCAGAACCTTATCGATTGGAAGGCTACACTCAAGCAGCTCCAGCAGCAAAAAAAACTGTAAGATGACATTTTTTTGTACTTGCAGCAATTTAACCAAGTTGCATCAAATTATGTTACGGAAATAATAAATGAAGTTCAATCCACATGCACCATCGGAAGTTGCATCATTCATAGTACAACGAGATCCATGGTTCAGAGTCTTTAGTTGCTGTAATTCGAACCAATGCCGTTACAGAAAGTAATAGACATGCTACATTGTTTTCCTAACTCAAAACTTGCACATAACCAACCCTAACTCAAAACTTGCACGTAATTAAAACACTGCATCTAGGCATTCACTTCAGCCTCTCCTCGCATGTAGCTGCGTTGTGCTTCTCAGAGCCACAAATGCTGCATCTGATCTTCCTCTTAGGGCGCAACTCAAGCGCTGATTGTATCCGGTGTTCTTTCGTTCTTCCTTTTGTATTCGATTTGGGTGGGTCTCTGGGCATCTCTGCATCTGCTGGTGCACTAGGACATGGGCCAGCATCTTGCTTTGCTTTTCTCCTGCGAGACTTGTTCAGCTGCCCAATCTCAGTTAATGCAACCCGTAGGTGTCTGTTCAGGATAGCAGTAGCTTCATCCGACCGGCAAGCAACTTTTGAAACTTTTGCGCAAGATATGTTCAGGTTTGACTGCCGAATCTGGCATTGCGCCTCGGGGGGCATCGCAGCTGTCGGCAACTCAACTGCTGGTGGCATAGCACTGGGCACTGCACTTGGGGTCCACCGTTTCAGTATATAGCGTTCTGGTATCACATCCACCCCTAGGTGTGTGAACATCTTCAAAATGTGACAACAGAGCAAACCATCACGATCCATCTTGGTGCACTCACACGAGTAGGAGCCCTCAGCAGGATTTGCTGCAACCAAGTAGGTTCTGGAACCATATTTCCCACAGAACCTATTTGGCTCCAGCCTGTAATAGTTGCCTCCAGAAGGCCGTACATTGTACCTCCCTATCAGCTCAAACTCGTGTCGAAACTTCAGATATATATCCCTTGTGTACACTGCCAGAGCTTGCTCCTCAATGCGGAAATCAGACCATGGACGAAGTTCCAGGAAATCAGTCCTGTAGTCGTTCCCACCCTCCTTCACGAGTACATGCACCTGAATTCTCTCGTACTGATGAACAAAATCTAGTACTGACTTGTAGGGGTTGACATATTGCTTCAGAACAGCATTGAAACCTTCACTCCTTTGTGTAGACTGGAGGAAAGGGAAAAACCGGTGCCTGAAGTAACATGGAACCCATGAAGCCCTGTTATCGTACAGCGTAGCAAAGTGTTTGTGCGCAGCAGCAGCAGGCCATTTACCCAGAAACTGCGCCCATTTTGCTTCAAACTCATCTGGAGAGAAGCTGAAATCAATACAGTCATTGAAATCTGCAGACAACCCAGGGTTCCTACCACAAACTGTCCCACATTCCCGTTGCGCCTTCTGCATTATGTGCCAGCGGCAGTTCCTGTGAACAGACAGTGGGAAGATCCTCTCGATGGAAGCTTTCATTGCTATGTCCTGATCCGTAATAATGTTGTCAGGCTGACGTCCACCCATAGCCTCCAGAAAACATCCAAACAACCAATCGAAGCTACTGGCCAACTCTTGCCTGATAAAGCCACACCCCAACATGATAGACTGACCATGCTTGTTGATGCCAATAAATGGTGCGAAAGGCATGTTATATTTATTAGTCAAGTAGGTTGTGTCAAACGACACAATGTCATGATAAGCCTCAGCATATGCCCTCCGTGCTGCGCCGTCAACCCAAAAAATGTTTTCAGCCCTACCCTCATCATCCTTTTTTACCCGGTAGAAGAAATCTGAATCTTTTTCTTGCTGTTCCTTGAAATAGCTGATTACTTGCTCCAAATCTCCTTCATCATCATTTACCAATGTTGCACAAAAGTTTGTTATCGTCTTCGCCGTATACGGGACAAGCAACTCTGAACCATAGTACTCTGACATGATTTTCATAATTCTTCCTGCATTTACAGAAAAAGATAAAAGGTTTATACAAATATGAGAGGGGAGGGGGGAAAGCAGTAACTGACAACATGAAACTCAAGTACCAACTAAGGGCATGGAAACATGCATTGCACAAATGCAACAAACCATGTTTTTCAGCAACTAATGCATTAGCCTACATCAGCTAGCAAAGTACATCAGCCAGCAACTAGCAAAGTACACCATATGGAAAAAAGACCAGCAACCAGCAAACTGCATTTTAGTACACTATTTTTGTCACAATAGCACTGACCCACGTTGCACGTTTTTCCATAGCCTCTGTAACATATAGCAACTAACACAACCAGCAACTTCCACAGTACTACAGTAGCAACTACGACATTACATAAATGCAACAAACCATGTTTTCCATAGCAACTAGTGCTTCAGCCTACAGCAATAAACGACGCTGATAACTAAGCAGGTTCCGTCTAAAAAAAACATACCTGCACCCAAATTTGTCTTGTGCAGATTCGTCACGAACTCTTTTTCATCCGGTGGTATGCCATGGTGTGACCTCAAGTATTTAGTAAGTGAGGGTCTCCATGTGAGAGGATGGTTATGTTCTTCTTCGAATCTAATCACCTCCCATCTGCCATCCTTCAACTTGACAACCATTTTCGCCTTGCAGTGTGTCTTTTTTATTGTTTCCCTCATCCTCTTCTTTGGTGGTTTCTTCTTGTCACCTTGGGCAGTGATGTCTGCAACTACAGAAGCAATCTCTGCAGCTTCTATGTCTATTTCATCTGGAGTTGGTGCATCTGGTATAGGGCCCACAGCAACTTGTTTTTCAATCCCACCATTGTCATCTTCTGGCCTCCTGAATTTGTTGCACGCAAACTGCTGCTTCTCCAACTCGCCAGTGTAGGCAGACCTCCTTGACGTGTTCTGTTTGATAGAGAACCCCTTGATCGCAGCATAGGCGTTGTAGTGCGCCTTTGCCTCAGGCAACGTGTCAAAACGCAATCCAACATAGGGAGCGTTAGGCTGTGAAGAAACCTCATCATCACCCATTCCATCAGCACCTGAAACTGTGTTCGTCGCACCATAGCTAGTTCGGGACCCGTTGTCGTTGTTGCTGGACCCCCACCAGCATCATCCATACGAGTGTTGATATCAGGCTGTGGTGACTCTCCAATAGCCTCACCAAGAAGGTTCGAAAAATAATTCGGTGGCATGCCACCAATGCCATCGTCCATATCAAATGCAGCTTCATATTGATCAGTGTTTCCATAACCCACCTGTAAAAAAGTACATGCGTGAAAAAGCAGACACATGAACGTGACAGTTGCAACAAGTATGGAGGCAACTTGTATTCTAAAAACCAGCAACTACATTGTGCTAAAAACGCAACTACAATGAATATGCATGCAACTATCCCATTCTAGATTGGTTCCTATTTGTGCTACCAGCACCTAACTAACATTTTTACTCCTATCAACCTGCAGGTACAGCAAATGACAAGAAACCATCAGGAGCAAGTATGCTTCCTAGGAGCCGCAGATTTTTCCGGGTCAGTTCTACACAAGTTTAGGGGATCGGAGTCGCAAAAACCTGCTGTGCTACACTTAACCATGTTCATCATGAGTTTTCATTTCTGTATGCTGCAACTACTTTGCTACGGTTGTCGGAAACCTTCGATCTTTTGGAACCATGTGTCATCATGTTAGCAACTAGCTTGCTACTTTCTGTGTATATGGTTGCTGGATATATCTGAACTTGGAAACATGTTCAACATGGTTTTTTTCATGCTTTCTGTATGCTGCAAGTTCTGTGTACTACTTTTTTTTGCTATATGGTTGCTCTATTCAGCATGCATAGTTGCTGCTTACATCATTTTAGTTGCTCCTCACCAAGTACACAGTTGCTACTCGTACCATTATACAGTTGCTGCTCAACACACCCACATAGCTGATACTAACTCCATGCGTGTTTGCTGTTTCTTAAGACCTAGTAAGATTCTGACACACCTGCAAGTGTGTAGCAACTAGACTACCTAGTTGCATGCCCCCATCTAGTACGATTATGGCACGGTTGCTGCAATTTTCCTAGTACAATTAGTCCATGGACCAGATGTATTAGAGCAACATGGAGCTGCATGTGTACATATCAATTCTCCTTTACTTGCCTCCACCATACTACACCTGCAAGTTGTTTGCACCTAGACTGTGTACTGCATGCCATGCAACTAGTTCCTGATTCAGTGGACAAACCTGATTCAGTGGAGGATCTTGAGCTCCTGATGTGGCCCCGTTTCTAGATGTTGTTGCACCGGGATAGCTACCCATTGCTGCCATCAGGAGTTGAGCAGCAGATCTTGGGGAGGCATCCATGGCTGCTGGGGAAGAGGACCAGAGAAAGAGGATGTGAGGTGGAGGCGAAGGAAGAGAGGTGCCGGCGGTTGGGTTTGGAGGAAGAGAGAAAGAGGACGAGAGGATGCTTCCTAGGTCAGGGACAGGATCCCTTTATATGGGGCCCAAAGGGAACTGGACAGATGTCCAACAAATCTGCACCTGGGCGGGTGGATCGGGCAACTCGCGCCTTTTTTTTCCATCTCCCGCGCGCTCTCCCGCGCTGCCCTTTTCGCAAGAAAAGGGTGCACTTTTTGGTTGTTTGGAACGCCAGCACATGGAGTTGTCGCTGTGCGAGGACCACGTATAATCTGGACGGTGCGCTATTTGGATGGATGGAACGCCCAAAAGCCCTGGGGACATGTCGCTGTCGTTGTCCTACGTGGACAACATTAATAGTGAGCGCTCCATCCTACCTCCGGGCGCCCGGGCGCCCGCTAGACCGGTCCGTTAGGACAGGTCTAGCTAGCGCCCATGCGCTCGTTGGCTGTTTCGAACGCTCAGGCGAAATAGCAAACTTTTTGTCCCCACGTGGTCCGTGCTTGCCCGCTGATGCACAACACGTGCACGGTGCACCTCGCGAGGGCCTGCAAAGGCCTTGCGCCAATCAAGGCCTACGAAGGCAACGGATCCATTAACCAAGCATGCAAAATGCCTAGCAGCTACCTGCAAGCTCCCATGCATCCGCTAGGCAACATGCAGGCACACATGAACCACTAGCGTAACTCGCGTGTGCACATCGCCGGTTCCACCAGTCCGACCGCACGCCGTCATAACAACTCCTCGGGCATCGCGACGCGACGACATGCTGACAATTTTGGTGGTAAAGAAACTACATAACAGTGGTAAGCAACTACAGAACAATTAAAAATAATTTTGGTACGGGGCGAAATAATTTTGGTCTGCATGAGTCAACTTCACAACAAAAATAAGCAACTTTGGGTGCGATGAAGCAACTTCACAACGAGCAGAGCAATTTCCCAACAGCCAAAATAAATTTTGTTAGGCATGAAACAACTTTGGCAGGACTTGAAGCAATTTTGGCGTCCGATGGTCGACTTCTCAATATCGGTAAGCAACTTTTGGCGTGCGATGAGTCGACTTCTCAACATCGGTAAACAAGTTTGGTGTGTGATGAGGAAACTCCAGCAATAAGCAATTTTGGAAAGACGTGAAGCAACTTTGGTGTGATGAGACAACTTCTCAACAACGGTAAGCAACTTTGGTGTGCCGTGAGTAAACTCCTCAATAGCGTTAAGCAAGTTTGGTGTGCGATGAGGCAACTGCGCAACCGCGATAAGCAACTTTGGAACAAGTGAAGCAATTGGTGTGCTATGAGACAACTTTTCAACAACGGTAAGCAAGTTTGGTGTGCGATGAGGCAACTTCTCAACAACGGTGGGCAACTTTCATGTGTGATGAGACAACTTTTCTATCAACGGTAAGCAAGTTTGGTGTACGATGAGGCAACTCCGCAACAACGATAAGCAACTTTGGAGCGACACGAAGCAACTTTGGTGCGATGAGGCAACTTCTCATCGGCGGGAAACAACTTTGGTGTGCGATGAGGCAACTACGCAATCGTGAATTTGGAACAAGTGAAGCAATTGGTGTGCGATGAGACAACTTTTCAACAACGGTAAGCAAGTTTGGTGTGTGATGAGGCAACTTCTCAACAACGGTGGGCAACTTTCATGTGCGATGAGACAACTTCCCAACAACGGTAATCAAGTTTGGTGTACAATGAGGCAACATCGATAAGCAACTTTGGAGCGACAGGAAGCAAATTTGGCGCGATGAGGCAACTTCTCAACACAGCGGGAAACAACTTTGGTGTGCGATGAGGCAACTATGCAACCGTGATAAGCAACTTTGGAACAAGTGAAGCAATTGGTGTGCGATGAGACATCTTTTCAACAATGGTAAGCAAGTTTGGTGTGCGACGAGGCAACTTCTTAACAACGGTGGGCAACGTTGGTGTGCGATGAGACAACTTCTCAACAGCGATAAGCAAGTTTGGTCTGTAATGAGGCAACTCCGCAACAACGATAAGCAACTTTGGAGCGACGCGAAGCAACTTTAGTGTGATGAGGCAACTGCTAAACAGCGGGAAGCAACTTTAGTACGAGGCGAATCAGCTTTGGTGCGTTGAGAAAACTTCACAAAAATTATAAGCAACTTTGGTGTGCACAGGAGCTAAGCATATGAGTCGTGACATCCAACCATGTACGCCCACAGGAGCAAAGCAACCAGCCAAGCAAGAGGATGGATAAACAGTACATTGATGGATGAACAGTGCATGGGCTAGCTATAGCTGCCTGCCAGAGCCGGCTCCTCCTATACACGAGCGTGAATTGGCCGTAGGCGGCGAGCGCATGCCCGACCGAGATGAGCGTCGACTGCTCCCTCCCGTGGTCATGCCAGCCACAGCCCAAGGAGAGGGAAGGCAAGCGGGGCTGGATGGAGAGGAGCACACCCGACCTGGTACGAGGTGTGCCTGGTGGCGTGCAACGAAATGAAGCTGGAAGATCTCCAGGTCGCTGGCAGAGTGGAGCATCTCCAGCTCGGCGGCAGCCGCGGGGCACAAGGACAGCGGTGAGGAGGAACGGAGCAAGCAAGCGGAGAAATTAGCTGCGACCTCGGCGGCGCGCTGGTGCTGCGGGTGAGTCGCAGGGACGATGTGGTAGCTGGGGGCGTGCTGCGTGCGTTGGGGACGGGAGGAAGGGGATGAGCGCTCAGGGCTTCCAAATAGCGCAGCTGCGCTTTCAAGCAATTACCAATAAGTTAATAACCCGACAGTGACACGTGGGGCCCAGTCTCTGCGGGCTCAAATACGGCCCGGCCCACTCATTCACCTACCCGGAACGAGCCCGTCTCCCATGTCCCTTTCTTGCGGTACAAGAAGAAACGCCCTCTCCCAGAGCCAATGATACGCGGGGCCCACCCGCAGCTCTCCGCCCTCCGCACGCCTCCGCCCCTTATAAGGCCCGGCCCGGCCCATCGGGTCTCTCTTCTCTTCAACGCCGCCGTCTCCGTCTCCTCCCGCACCAAGTCAAGCCCTCCGCCGCCTCTTCCCGGATCCCGCCGCCGCCGCCGCCGACATGGGTCCCTACTCCGGCGTCAGCACCCTCGCCCTCGTAAGCTTCTGCTCATCCGACTGGTTCAATCTCTCGGCTCATCCGCGGCCGACCTCAGCAGATCGGATCTGACCGGCTCGTTTTTCTCTGATTGCAGGTGGCTAGGGCGTCGGCTCTCAGCATCGGCGTTGTCTACGGCTCCGTCAAGCTCGGCATCCTCAAGGTAACGCACCCAACCCCGTTAGTTGTGCCGGCGATGATACCGTGTGAATTGTGGTAGCGTCAGTGTGCCATGTTCTTAGGGTTCGTAGGCGTCTGGTGAAATCAATCATAGGGTCTGATTGGCTGGAACCGAGGAACTGTGGTAGCCTCAAGGATTAGGAGGCTTTGGACTCGATTGGCTGGGACGGTGCCTTGGTCTTTTGCGAATCTGAAATTAGCCAGCCAGAGGGTTCTGTTACGAGGCTTGATCGAGGATGTGGGTGGTTTGTTTACTGTTAGCAGTCTCGATGAGATGGTTCTCCCTGTTTGAGCGACATGGAGCCCTTTGGTTGGTTGATTGTTGAGCATGATCGACCTAGTAGTTCTCTCAACCTTTTGCTGTGTCATGTCTGTTGCTAGATTGGCATGCCTAGTTTTGGTTCTTTCTGGATGTATATGATTGTTAAGCATGACTTGGTAGTTCTCAACCTGTGTGATTGTCATCTCACGCTTTTATGTGCAAGGTGGGATTCAGTGCAGCGCTGCCAAATTTGTTAGCGATGCATGTTAATCCTCTGTGATTTCTGTCTGTCTATTGGCGTGTTTGCAAGACCTTGTTGGTGTCTAGTATTTGACTAGGACGTGTTGTATTTGTGCCGACTAGTTGTATTAGTATCCCTCGGATTGTTCTTGTTATTGGTCGGCTATGCATTGCTAGGACTAGATCAAATGTGTTCTGTTTCTAGGCTCCGGTCCAGGACATGTGAAGATTGAGTGAATTTCTATGCTCTAGTAAAAAATATGTGAACATTGATTGAAAACACTTGGTAGACACCAGTTTATTCTGTACGTTGCTTCGAGTTATGTCTAGTTTGTATCGAGGAAACTGAACTAATCCGTTTTTTAATCAGTCTGAGATGATCTGTTATTAATGTAAGTATATTGTGCTCCACATTGCTGAGTCTTAAGGTTCTAGTTTTCAGTGATCTTTGATACTAGACCAGTATTACATTACCTAGACCATGATTGCTAACAGACATGAAATGATTTGATCACTCTGCAATGTTACTGAATTGGTTTTCGTTCTTATAGTATTTCATGATAGCATGGCCGTGATTATAGTAAAACATCATACTTCTGATTTGAGCATCTAATTACTTTTCATGCCTGGTTGATTATTCTACAAAAACATGTGATTATTCCTACAAACAACAACTAAGTCGTTTGTCCCTAAGCTATTCGTACCTGTTATTTAAATTTAATTACCTTGTTCCTACTTTCTGCTGTAATCAATCCAGTTTCTCACATCCGTTTCACATTTGATTGCTCTCCAGGCGACCAAACCCAAGGAGGTGGCAGCTGCTCACCACTGAGGAGCTGGGTGGCCCGTAGCTCCAACAGGAAGGACGCTGTAGATTTCTCAATGTAGCTGCTCCTACATACGCGCATGCATGCAGTTTATGATTTGTGGACCTCTTGTCTGAAACCCAAACCGATTCGGGGGTTAAATGTTCTCTTAGTTTTGCTGCTTTGTGGAAATAATGATATCCTCGGCTGAATGACTTGAAATCAGGAAGAGAAGTTTGAATCGTTTTCTTGAGGTGTTGGAATCCTGTTGTGGTAATTGTGCGATGATTTTTTTCCTGTGGGTTAACTTTTTGTCTGCCATAGATTTTAACTGAATAATTATATCTGCTGGTGTGGATGACGGCTGGTGTGGATGATGAACATGGGGTGGTGCCAATGGCTACTTGGCGATCAGCTGCAAGAGAGCACCGATGTTCACGAGGACAGGGAGGGTAGTAGTGGCAGAGTATGATTTTTTTCTCTCGACGAAATGCAGTTAGCACTGCTTACATTCCTCGAAGTTGATATAGCAATGCCTAGGAGCTTGATGGGTCATTAATCTAAAATTCTGTTGTTGCGCTCTAGCCAGACATGCCACCAGACCAACATTACCATAGACGAGAAGTGCTGCTGCCTTGGTCCATCAAGCTTCTCGATCGAGCCACACCACCAACATTCGCCCAGGCTACCAGGTGTTCCCACAGCCACAGGTCTGAGTTCTAGGGGGAAACTGAATTTGATCATGCAGAAACTCCAAATTCCATGCATGAAAGGGCAAGCAGCGAGAAGATGCGGTGCAGATTCAACTCCCAGGTGACATAGGTTGCAGTCAGTGCTGTTGCGGCCATCCCCTTGGTTGCACTCGATTCGGAGAGTAGATAAATAACAGTAAATCTGATTAAACTACTCTGGTTCGGGATGAAGTAATTTCATGTCTAATTACAGTTGGCCACCGCCGACTGGTACAGGTCCAAGTTGCAGTGGTACTACACCGCTCTCGTCGGCTCACGCGAGTAGAGCCACGCCTTGTCGCTGCCCGCGCCGCCGGCGGACTCGTCGAAGCCACGCTGTCCACCACCGCGGTCGTCGCCGCCTCCGCCGTGCCCCGTCACCTGGAAAAAGCCCCACTCTGCTGCAGCGCCACGGACCGATGTCGAGCATGGGGACGGACGTCGACGACGACGTTTCTTGGCTTGGCTGGCAGGGTGGATGGGCTCGTGCGGTGGCCGAAGACGCGGGCGACGTGCGGTGCAGCCGGCATGAGGCCAGAGACGGCTTGGAACTGTCTCGTCTCTGCTCTGCTTTCTCTGCCTCTTTCTCTCACCAAGGTTTCAAACTTAGCTAACTCTATCATATTTTAAAAGGATATTGGATTTCGCTTTCCTTGTCTAAAAAAAAACATGACTCGCGTTCACTGGAACAAGGCATCCCATCGAACATACGCTGTGGCACATGGTATCAGAGCAACCGATATTAAAAAATAGCAATATAGAAAATGTTCAGAAAAATCAAAACTGGTATTCGGGCAAACATTATCAAGTATTGCCTCGTACAAAAAGTTTGCCAAAATAACTTTTATGGCACCATGTTAATTTTTTTGGCTAAAGTAGCACTATATATACACGATATATTCGTCAAGAATTTCTCTTTTCTAACCCAGAAGTTAATGAAAATCAATTCTAGCCAAAGGTTTTACACAAGTAGAATATTTGATCTTTTTTTACCCTATAAAATTTCGGAATTTTTCAACCACTTCTTGATCTCCATGTGTCATTAGAATATACCTTTTTTTTTCATTCAAATATGCATATTAGCTTTGTTATGAAAACAAAACCCAACATATTTGGGACCGCCGCAACGACACATACGGCTCTCACTCGACTTTAGGAAAGAATCGAGAGCGCGTATGTATCATAAGCCGGTTCGTCAACCGGTGTCAGCATTCATCCAAAGTGAAAAAAATGTCACCAATTTCCTATGTAGTACAAAACAATTAATTCACCATAGCAACTGACAGGACCAATTCAAATGGCTACACATACAGTGCCCATTTTTCCGAACAGAAAAACAACCTTCTCTCGATAAAAAAATGGACACATTCTCTGATTCTCAGAGATTATTAACAAAACAATGTATGCACACAGTCACTGCCTCCTACTTTCACCACTGCATATATACCAATGTTTAGAAACATGTACCTCGTAGAAAACTCGTACTGTTTCACAAATACAACAGGCTGACACTGAGCACAGATTCAGACCCATGGGCATCATCATTACTTTACATGGTTAATCAATATACACACACTGGTCAGTCACACCAAGCTCATCATGGGTTCGCACGGCGCCCGCCCGCGAAAATATGTTACAAAAGGCTCCTTCCAAAGTAAAGGGCAGGAATAAGTTACAAACACAGCCGCCGCTTCGAGGGGAGCGGGAGCACACGCAGGACAAGATAAGCTTAACCTGATTCGCTAAGTTCACCACCTAAATCCCATCGTCGGGAGTGTCTAACAGCAGCTGCACACACATATGTCAGTCAGGGTACCGTCAGATCAGGGCTACAAGGGACGAGGGAGAGGAGCTGGGTCTTCAGCTTTGGGACCTTGAAACTGGAGTGGAAGAGTACCTGCTGAGGGCCAGGTGACGCTGCGGGTTTCAGGTGCATCCTCGAGGAGCAGCGCCGGAGAGCCAGAGCCTGCATGCATACAGCAACGACATTAGGTTTCAGAGCACGTTGCTTCCATATATACAAACTTAAAGCCCAAGAAGATCTTAGCGATTAGAGAAAAGAAGAATGATGCTGCTACTGCTCTGGTATGAATATGATCCTTGCAATTCAGGGTTAACCAGGTTTCATCTCACAGAGCAGCTGATATGAATTAAGAAGTGATTCCTGACAGCAATAAGGTGCCAATGAGAGACACTGGCAGTCGATGCAATTTCACGTCACTACCACGCACACACAACGGATATGTTCAAGTTAACCATAAAACAGCAACACAAGATGTGGAAATCGAGAAGGAGGCATCAATTACACCTAAATATCAATTTAAAACAGCTAGCCATGAAACCACTTAAGAAAGTACTCAATCAAGCAAGAGGGCTGAGGACACCTCCAAAAATACTTCAAACCCAAGGAAATCAAAGGATCAAAGGGTTGTTCAAATATCACCAGAAAGAAGAGCCTGTAGACATAAACAAACTAATAGGGGTTTTGCACTAGCATTATGTTAGATTGGTAATACATCATCAAGATGGTGTGCCTCAGTACTTCAAGTATTCCTGTGCCATACCACAATCCCAGCTCAAAAACATTTAACAGCAGGCTGCGACTTCAGACACGATGACAAATATTACACAAACCTCCAACAAAAAGTCTTGAGTTATTATTTGTGTAGTGTTGGCTCAGGTTCATAATATAGAAAAACAAACGTTTCAGCACCCAAAACCAAGCACATTAGGTGTAATTGACCTCAACCTACAATACCACAATGGACTATATATGAAACAATTGCTCTTGACCATGATATAGTTAAAGATTCGATTGTGATTGCCTAGATGTCCAGAAACCAAAGGTTTATCGATAGTCTCAAGAAAACTATCTGACAAGCGAGCATTCAAAACTTAAAGAACACTCGCCTAGTTTCCAACTTTCCATAAATTTACTATTGGTCCATATTTACAGCAAGATGCAACTGATGCAGCCCACCAAGAATTAGGACATCATAATATGCGAGGGATGAAATGCTGGTAATGAAAACGACATGTTGTCATCCTACTCCTGGCATCCCAAGTGTATTTGCAATGGTCCTTTATGAGCATCTACCACTCACATCATGCTCATCTAAATTCCATCAACCTTATTTTGTGTCCATATTTACAGCAGGACGCAACTCATGCGGCCTGCCAAGAATTAGGACATAGATGAGCAAAAAAGTGTCACAGTGACATGTCCTACTATCAGTCTCCCAAGTCTATCTGCGATGATCCTTTATGAGCATATACAACTCACATGATGCTCACCTAAATTCCATCAACCTTATTATTTGTCCATATTTACAGCAGGACACAACTCATGCGGCCCACCAAGAATTAGGACACGGACGAGCAATAAGTGTTAAAAATGATTTTTCCTACTATTGGTCTCCCAAGTGTATCTGTGATGGTCCTTTGTGAGCATCTACGACTCACATGATGCTCACCTAAAATTCCATCGACCTTATTATTTGTCCATATTTACAGCAGGACGCAACTCATGCGGCCCACCAAGAATTAGGACACAGACAAGCAATAAGTGTTAAAAATGATTTTTTCCTACTATTAAGTCTCCAAGTGTATCTGTGATGGTCCTTTATGAGCATCTACGACTCACATGATGCTCACTTCCATCAACCAAATTCTTTGTCCATATTTACAGCAGGAAGCAACTCATACGGCCTACCAAGAATTAGGACACAGATGAGCAAAATTTTATTGCCATAAAAAGAGTTATGATTTTCTGTTCTACTCTTTGCAGGGTAGGTGTGGTTTTTGCATATAGATGAACAAAACAGCAGTACAATGTTATAGATGATCTCCCGCTTCATGACACTGCTGCTCGCATAATGCTCACCCACAATCTATTAATTTTACTCGTTGTCCATATTTATAGCAAAATAGAACTCATGCGGTTTGAATTAGACAGTAGAATTATTGATCAAAAGTTGTTACAAAAAGTACAAGGTTTACTATATATAGGAATAAAGCTGATCCCAACTCAAACAACATATGACTTATAGGACACTGTATCTAATGAGTGTTGGAGCTAAATCACTTAGCTCCCTTCTAATACGGTTGTGCTTCACACACACCCACCTCACTCTCTTACAGTCACACCAGGAACATATGAAGTTCTATATATCTTCTCAATATATCACACAAGCTTCCTGAACTTTTTACACTTATTTACATGGGAGGGGTACTACATGACCCTTAAGGTTGTTGCCATGTGACACAATCCAAAGCCTACACCATACTTCTAGAGTACTCTACAACTCTAGATATTTTATACTATTACTAAATATCTTACTCTAGAACATTCCTAATTCTAGAGTTCTCCTACATACCATGAATACTTCATGATTAAGCTAGAAACTTCATGCATATAGATATGACAAGATTACTTCTAACAATGAGGAAAGTTAAGAAATTATAATATCTCTCTTTTCAGGTTAGTATTGTTTATGCATACAGATGAACAAACTAGCATTACAAGATTACCCCATTCGCTCGAAAGTGATAACCTGGTAGGTCAGGAAACATGTTCGGTTCTGACTTGTCTATAATAGTGTATGTGCAATGGTCCTTTATGAGCCCCTACAACTCAAATAATACTCACTTAAATCACATAAACGTTACCCTTTGTCCAAATTTACAGCAAAATAGAACTTATGTGGCTTGCCACCAACAAGGCATTACGGTCAAATGTTACTACTTCTATAATAGAAACTTGCAGTCTAGGTTATCAGTAGAGTATGCCACTACAGGAATGATATACTTGGACATGGACTACTTACATTTGATAAAGAAGAGGCGCACTGACGCTTCTGACTGGTCTCAGGTTGATCTTCTACCATTTGCTTCCGATGATTATTTTTAGATTTCCCACGTAGAGACCCACCTTCAGACCTAGATCTTCTATGTGTCCCATTGATATCCTTCTTTCGCTTTTGACTTGCCTGCAGGTGCCCACCCTTGACTTTTTGGGTCTCGTCATCTTCCTCGCTAGCCTGAAAGTGCAGTTTTTGTAGCTTACTCTCAAGAAGTAGTATCTTCTTGTTGGCACTATTAGCTTCTGCTTGTAATCTGCCAATATCATCATCCTTCTTTTGGGCCGCTGCTTGTAATCTGCCAATATCATCATCCTTCTTCTGGCCGCTGCTTGCAGCTCCTCCACCTTCTGCTGAAGCCTTTGCGCTGCTTCAGTAGCCTGTGCTGCCTCTATTTTCTTCTTCTTCAGGAGCGAGTCGTAGTCCTTCTCCATTGTCTTGAGCTGGTGCCAGACGAAATCCTTTTGTGCAACTAATGCAGAAACTTCCTTATCCTTCTCTGAGCTCAGTTTCTTATATGCTGTCTTTAATTCCCTTATCTCAGCTCTCCAATTTCTTCCACTATGCCCATGATCCCTAGTGTTCTCACTAAGCTCGGCACAAGTTTCAACTTCCTTCTGTTTCATCTAAAATTCAGAAGAAGAAAAGAGCAGACACAGAACAATAGTTAATGAGATGGATAAGCTGTACTTCATGCTTGTGAGTACCAAGTAATCCAACTGATGCCGGGTACATACCTTCAGTTCATCAATTTCTGCGGCCAAAGCTTCTGCACAAGTTTTGAAATCTTCCATGTCCTCATCTTGGTTTTCTACATTGGACACAAAAGGCAATGATATTAGTGGACAATAACAGCATAAATTCCTAGAAACCGGGTGCTCCTCTCTGATGTTATTGCCATTCTGCAATAAAAATGTTATTCTAAATGGAAAGCAAAACACTAGTTAACGTTTTAGGCTGGCTTAATGTCCAACCGTGGACACAACAGAAGATATCATTGTTGGAATACTGGCTTAATGTCGCAGCGATTAGCAACAACTTTTGAAGCCTAGACATTTACATTACACATGGGTTTAGTTAGCATACAAGTTGCCAAATTTTTGTTGAAGGCATAACACAGGCGTGGACGGAGACGTATTTTTTTTCAGGTTACAGTAGCTTTGGACAATATAAAGTAGTCAAATCCTATCAATGAACACAGAACAGTGACAGATTCCACATCAGGCATTTCACGGACTCGCGGAAAGATGGAGTCTTTTCCACCGGACAGCGAGCAACCAATCCAAGCATTTCACAACGAACACTACTAAAGATGTTTTCTTTTGCAGAAGAAGCAGCGAAAGGTTCGCCCTGATAACAAAAGAAAATCAACCAACAAAGCCGGCTGGCAATCAGCAGCGCAAGAACCTCCCCTGAGCCCTAAGAAGGCCGATAAAGTCGCCAACTTTGGCACCGAAATCCCACGCAAGAACTCACGGCCGTCGCGAAATCGACGGAAGATCCCCAAAAGAAAGTATAGGGAAGGATTCGCGGGAGAAGAGAAACGAGGGGTGGGGAGGAGGAATCTTTGCTTACTGGCGTAGATCTGGTACCGGCGCACGTCCCGGTCCTTGACCCCGAGGAGCAGGTCGAGCTTGGCCTCATCGCACCTCCTCACGCAGGCCTCCGTGCTCAGCGCCTACAGGCCAAACCCTAGACAGCGTCAGCCGCCGGCCGAGGAGGGAGAAATAACCGTAGTAGGGAGAAGGCTAACCCATCACCTCATCGAGGCGTTCCCGGAGCAGGGCGTCGCGGGCGAGCCAGAAGTCGTGGTGGATCTTGAGGAGCGCCTCGAGGCGCGCGCGGTCGGCGAGCAGCGCCCCGATGTGCCGGTGGTTCTTGCGCAGGATGGCCGCCATCCGGTCGTATATGCGCAGCCACTCGGCGCGGCCGCTTGCCTCCCGCGCCGGCGAGGAGGCGCCGGCGGTGGCGGCGGACATGGTGGGGGAGGAGGAGCCTGGGAGAAAGGTGGCCGTTTGGGTGTTTCCGTCTTTTCGATTTCGTGTGCGCGAACGAACGGCGCCCCAATTAATTTGGTCCGACCAGGAGAAAACGACCGTTGGATTATCTAGAGTGAAAGGCACCGGAGGTCACGAAGTTGCACAGAAAGGAAGTATTGGTCACCAAGTTGCGAAACGTCAATTCTTGATCACAAAGTTGTGGATTTGTCAAACTTTGGTCATTCCGTCACGGCGGGCGTTAAGTCGATGACGTGGCAGTCTGTTTTTTTACAAAAGACCCCTTAAACTTTTGTTTCTTCTAATTGCTAGGTCCTTTTAGATATTTACCTTTTTCGTTTTTTGGTTCCCAAATAATTAAATCAGCCTCAGGAACTCAAATCAGCATCGGGATCGGATTCTCCGGTCACCGGAGCCTCCGCATTCTCAAAATACTCCTCGCTGTGATCTGAACCAGCCAGCTCCTGCTGCTCTACCTCCACTAATCAGTTATCCCAGTAACACAAAATATAGTGGGATTTAAAGGGTAGTCCCACGAGTCGCAAACAGCGAGTGCGAGACCGGACGCGGCTTCAATGGCCGTGCGTCCGTCCACGGCTTGACCGCCGCACCGCCGGCGACGCAGGTGGCCGGCCGCCCCAGTCGTTCCCGACGCTCCCGGCCACAAAAGCCAGCGCCTCCTAGGCCGTGCACCGCGTCCGCCCGTCGGCTCTCTTGAAGAACATCATCGCCGCGAGCACGCCGCCCACGCCGGCGCCCATGGCCACGTCGCAGAAGTCAACGACGAACGCGTCGGGGTCGCCGTCGCGCTGGCGCAGCACAGCTTCGAGTCGGAGCGCGACCGCGCCGAGCTGCGCGTCACCGGCGCCCGCCCCACAGCGTCGATGGACACCACATCGCCCTGGAGCGCAACATCCGGCGCCAGATGACGTAGGGCAGCGGCGACGGCGGAGGCCTCCACTTGGGTCTCCGATTCCGCTGCAAATCCGCCCAACCACATGCCCAAAGTGGCCACAGATGGCTCAAGTACCTGCTGCAACCGCTCCAAATCCGTCGCCGGCGGCACCGGATCGAAGGGGTCTCTCTCCAGATATTTGAACACAGCTGCAACCTTCAGTCGATTCCGGCACCTCGTCTCCTCCATGGCCGGCCAGAGCCCCTCCCTCCTCCCCTGTGCGACGCCGGCCCAGATCCCGCCGCCCTCCGCGCCGTGCCGTCGCGGTTGGTCCTCACCGTGGATGCAGCTAGCAGGAAGGAGGAGGACGCAGGGACGCGGTCGGCCGGAGGGAGCTGGGGGCGCGGCGGCCGCGCTGCGTCAGCCGTCGATGTAGATTGGGTTAGGCAGCTCGGTCGCCTCCGGTGATGGCGTCCAGTCCACCTGCCTCGTCGTCGGCGGTGAAGGAAAAAAGTAAATATTGTAAAGGACCTAACAATCAGAAAAAACAAAAGTTTAAGGGGTCTTTTGTAAAAAAAGACTGCCACGTCATCGACTTAACGCCCGCCGTGACGGAATGACCAAAGTTTGACAAATCCACAACTTTGTGATCAAGAATTGACGTTTCGCAACTTGGTGACCAATACTTCCTTTCTGCGCAACTTCGTGACCTCCGGTGCCTTTCACTCGATTATCTATACTTATTATATATAATAATAAAAGCATTAAGTCTTCTTCTCGTACGTCGTTGAAACTATCCCTCAAATTGACAATAATTACACTCCGTGCCTAAAATACCGGTTCCTTCTTGGCAAGCGAACAGATCTTTCCCTCTCCTTCCAACGACCCGTCCCAGCACACAGCTCGATTCCGACCGCGCGTAGCAGATGCAGGCCGCCGCCACCCGTCATCCCCTCCTCCTCTCTTCCCTGATCGACAGCGAAGGGAGACGTCGCCCAGCACCCGATCCCCTCCCGCACCTGCGAGGCCGTCTCGGTGAGGATCGATCCCCGGAACCAAAGATCTCATGGCCCTCTACGCGTGTTCCGTGCTCCCGATGGCTGCGCCTGTGCATCGCGTGATGATGGCCGTCACAGACGTGGGCAGCCGCTGGCTGGACGCCTTGCTACTCTCGTAGCGCCATGACCCAGGCTGGAGGCAGTCCACCTCTCACTGCGTAGTGCGTAGGCATCGGTGGCAGGGGCCGCAGCTCTCAACCTTCACAAATTAGCGACGGTGCACGCTACCCCGCTTTCGTCAAATCTTTCCTCCAACTGCAGGGGCAAGTAAAATGAATTTATTACAGGAGTAGGCTCGCTGGTAGAGAAGAGCAAGAGAATTTCTCAACCCCACGCAGAAAAGGTCAAGGATACCTCTCTTCTCTCTATCTCGGTCGGCGGCGCGATGCTCTGTTTCAGACTTTCAGTGTCGGCATGAGGCAGGAGATCAGCGAGATGGGCCGGCGGCGCGGAACGGCGCAGGCAGGCTCGTCGTCTCTCCTGTCTCGCGTCCCTTTCCTGCACCTGTCCCTCCTCACTCCGATTCCCTCAAGCTCTTGCATCTCTGCTGATCCTTGGCGGATCGAACGCAGACGAGCGCGCTGGGCGCTGGCCTGAGGTGCCTCTGATGTTGCAGCGGCTCACACTAGGAAAATTAGAATTGATTTGGGAAAGCCAGCTTTGCCAGCACACACCTGAGAGAAGTAGCTAGAATCGATTTTGCAAACCAGCTAGCTAGGAAATTAGTGCCGCATGTACTGATTTTTTTTCTTGTTTGCACAGTTGCAGCGGGTGATAAAGCAGAGCAGTGTACCATGAGTTGAAGGCAACAGATTAGGATGTCATAGCGATGGTGTGTTTGTACATAGCAACATGTATATGTGTTGTTCTCCCTCAATAAAATTTATGTTCGAAAGCTACAATATATTTCTGTTGCTCAAATGTGAAGTACAGAGGGTAATCTCACCAAAGAGAGTCATCACAACTACATAGCCACTGTCATCCCTCCAAACCAAACAAAAAATTGGTTGCCTCTAACCTCTTCTCATCCTTGTAACCAAACAAAGAAAATTGCTATCCCTAACTAGGTGGTTGGGGATGCCCTTATCCCCTGAACCAAACACATTCTAAGAGAGTCGACGGCTATCTCTATGGCCTCTGGAGATTAATTTCGGTCGTTCTTTTAGACCAACCCATGATTCATGTAATATTCATGAATATTAGATTATTTATATGTTCCCCGTTGCAACGGGCATTTGATCTGTTTTATGTTCCCCTGCTCCATGGAGCCGCAACATTCAGAGGTGTTGATTCAGACGACGACCTCTAGGGGCAGTGGCCTCCACATGTCGTTCTGGGGTTTAATACTCTTATGAGCTCCCCAAAGGTTCTCTGCCACCGCCCGTTGTCACTCCAGAATTCAGTATTTTGCATCTTCAAATGTTATAAAAATATATGTGTTCTAGATCCGTCACGAATCGCCTTTTTAATTCTGAATTTTGGCCGCATAAATGGTTGTTCATGTTGTGTCTTTTGATTTTTTTTTGTTTTTTTTTTCTGAAATATGGTTGCAAAATGTTGTGAAACCAAGGATTGGTTTAAGAAGTGGCGCTTAATTTTTGTTACTGGTTCTCGCGAGATTCATGTATTATTCATGAATATTAGATTGTTTGTATGTTCCCCGTTGCAACGCACGGGTATTTGTGCTATCTATACCTAATAATAAAGGCACTAAGCCTTCCGCAATTTTGTTTGGTTTGGTAGGTCATCTGATTTGCCCCTAAAGTTGCAATTAATTACCCACCTATGCCACCGGTAAGTCAAAAAAAGATTCAGGTCTTTCTTAGATCGCGCTCGATCAATTGCGTTTCGTAAGTCGCGTGAGGAACCGGATCGGAGACGTTTCTTTCGCTCTCCACGCAGGCGTCAAACACGTCCTGGCCCAGCAAATCTTTGTGGCCCGCAAGCGAGTAAAACTCCATACGTACGTAAACATAAAGACCGTTCGTTTATAACAACTGGATTCGTACAAGGTTGATATAAAAAGGTGTCCAGTACATCCGTTTATAAATAGACAACGCCGGCATGCCGGCTGCCCTGAGTCGGCGTTTCAGTCTATGTCGGAAAGAATCGGGCGGCGTGGCACGGCTGCTAGGATCGATCTTGGGAAGGGATGCCGGCGTCCTACGTGGGAGACGGCCGAACCCGACGGCGGCAGCCAACGGACGGCGGGATAAGCTGGCAGCGGCCCATGGCTATGCTCTCATCGAGTATCGCACGACTACAAATCGTATTGGCGTTACAGCGTCTGAGCAGCGCACGGACCGGGTGCAGCGACGCATGGCTACGCACTCATTGGGCCGCCAAGGGGCTGCCGGCGGCCAGTGGCGGAGCTGCTGTAGAGAGGGCAGCATAGTAAGAAACGGCTGTCGGCTGGAGACCAAAGACTCATCATAAAGGACATGCACGAGGGTTCATATCAACTATTTTGATACACATGTCTACGTAACACTGCTGGAAAGCAGCAGATCCCTCTCGGTTTGTTTTTCGGATGTTTTCATCTGTGTTCCGGCACGCCACGAAGCGACTGGATGACGCAGGCAACGGACGGCCAGAAGATTTCGCCCGGCAAAGGAGACACAATATGAGCTATCATGAACTGAATTGTCTTTCTGTAGATTTTTTATTCATTTGGATAAAAACACAATTGAATTTATGTAAACATGTGTGAAGCTGCTTACCCTACATTGAAAATAGAAGTTCTATCCAGATTTAGTACAATTTAAGGGCAAAATGCGGGTTTTGATATTTTCACCAAAAAATTAAATTTTAATCTCCCGTTGCAACGCACGGGCATATTTCCTAGTAAAGAAAAATTCTGCTCTCTTCTCTTGTGGGTGCACTTTGGACCTCCTCTAGTGTTCTAGGTTTGTTTTCTCTCCTATCTAAAAGAAAAGTTTGGTTCCACTTTCTGCCTTCCTTCGTCCAACTCTCCGTACCTTGTTTTTCCCGCACGGTATTCCCCCTGTTATTATTAAAGCGGTTTTATTTACGATTAAAGTATGGCCATCATTTCACAATCAGCAGTACATAACGGTAATTACGCTACACCAGCGACCAACCAGCAGCGATATGCCTTAATTACTCGATTCAATCAGACGTGATCAACCCTAAAATAATGACACAATTTTTACAGCGATCCCGCCTGATTCAATCGGCGGTCAGGAGCGATAACCGCTCAATTAATTACCGGCCACCGCCCGCATCGGCATCGTCAGCGAGGACGACTCCGACATTGGCGACGGACGTGCAGATGGGCGGCAACGCTGAGACGGAGACGCTGATTGTTTGAGAACAATGATACCATGTAGCAATGTTGGACGTTTGAAAAATCGTAATAATTGGTACAAAGCCAATTGTGAAGCATTGTAGTTATATATCGGCCAAAGAACATGGACATTGCTGCATAGGTCTTCCCAACAACTTAAGGTGAAGTGCTTAATGCACCCCATCCATCACAGAAACATGAACAACGGCAAAGTCTATTGGAGTTGGAGAAGATATTGTGATGGTTGAGATTATTGTTAGAGGAAAGAGACCTATGTTCTGTGGGTGTTAGTATTTTACAATAGGATAGGCATTGGCAAGCACACATCTAAAAGTATCTTGATAATAGGTCATATTATTATTTTGCAACCACGCGCCAGCAGTTAGTTATGCATATTTAGACAATATTTAGACAACTGACATGTAATCAATTTGTTCCCGTTGCAACGCACGGGCATTTTGCTAGTCATGGTCAAAATAGAATCAGATCCGATCGAGAGCTCTCCTGGAACCTAGCCGCGCCGCCGCCACCACCTCCGCCTCCACCATAGATCGGTTCTCCCTCCTCCGGCCGGCCTCACCGGTGTCGCGAGGTGCGGGGAACCCGATCTATGGTTGGAGTTCTTAATAAAAGTAGTATTTTCAATAGATTTGATTAGATTTTTGGTGTCGTCTTCTTCATCAATGGAGTTTTCATCATCTACAATAAGCAATCTTTGGTTCTTCCTTCGACGACGAGATCTTCTTCCCGACGTCAATGGTGGTGCTGTAAGACTAAATTTGTCTAGGTTTGGTCCTTCAGATTTTGCTTCGCCGGATCGATTTTTGGATCTTTTCTTATGGTTGCCGCGAGGATTGTCCTCGCAATATTTGTCTCGGCTACTACGTCCTCGACAATGGTGATTCGTACTCTCGGCTCCCAGCGACGTCGACCAAGCTGTCCGGTTGTTATTCCCTGAAATATTGGTGTTGGTACTCTTGCCGATGTTGGTTGATTAACTTAATGGATGCGTGCGTGCACGTAACCTTGACATTGCGGCTCAAAATTATGGGGGAACCCTCGTTGGTATTCGCGGGTCTGTGGATTGGTATCTTTATCATTCTACGGTTGCCTTCAGAAAAGTTCAAGATTGTGTCATGGAAGAAGACAGAGTTTGAAGATTTGCTCTTTTCTTTTAGACTTTATTTTATAGTCGTTGTAGTCAGCTCATGTATCTCTACCATGTACTATTCGCTACCATAATATATGGTATTAATTGTCAAAAAAAAAGGTTTGTTTTCATGGTTGATGTGGGATCAGATTTTGTCTTCTCGCGAAAGAACGTAAAGATTACGCATTTTATATCGCGAGGAAAAACCAATCAGAAAATACTTTCAGATTATGTTGTATATCATATGCCTCTGGCCAAAGAATGTAAGTGAACACATCAAAATTTCCCGACATGTTGACAATGAATCTCCTGAGATATATAGTTAACTTTGCCGAGAAACTTCTACCTATCCTTCTTGCAAGTAGGAGTTGAATTTTCCAAATGGCCTATTGTAGGGTTACGTGCAGGAATTTAAAAATCTTGTATTACGTAACTGTCAAGATCTATCTATGACGATGCAATCCACACAATGGGTACGATCTAGTACTTGCAATCACCGTTGCGGAAGTTGGCATTTTGTCGATAATGATGTCGGTGAAACCTGATGGAGATTCTCACGACCAATCGTGGTGGTCAGAATGTCGCCGATTCCCAAGCTCAAGGATCACACGTGTAATCCCTTTTCTAGTATCCACGCATTCACTAGCGCCAACCCGTCAGCGTTCTGCCGTTCAGGACTCGACGCCAACGAAGAGAGACAGCCTTTCATGGGACCCACGTATCGCGGTTCACTCCCCTATTTTTCCCTCTTGCAATCTCCTCTCCTGTCCCGCGAGTTCTAACCCTTCCTCTTCTCCACTGTCTCGTCCCAACAATTTTGCCGCCACATAGATTCCTCCCCTACCCGTCTCGGTCCTTTATCCACCCAACCAGCAAGCGGCTTAAATTTCATTGTCTTATTACCACCCGCGATAAAAAAAACCAGTTGTTCCTCTTGTCACAACTTGTTTTCCAAAGAGAGCTATCCTCTCAACAACTCCTTTAGGCATAGACATTATCATACATAAATAATATTACTAAGGCATGATCGAACCAAGATTAGCTTAAAACCATAATATTAATGACCTTGTAAGGTACCATAAATTTTGTATACTTCATTTTCAATACCTTTATAACTAGACGCGGAGCTTGACCAAAATCGCTGAGGGGCATAAGACAAAATATGGGGGGGGGGGGGGGGGGGGGGGGGGGGGGGGGGGGGGGGGGGGTGGTGGTGGGGGAGGCTAATATTTTTAACAAACTAGTCCAAAGTTGGGAGCGATGCCCCCCCCCCCCCCCCCCCCCCCAACCCCACTCCTCCCCCCTCTCTCTAACTTGCAGTAACCTCTGCCACTATTTCCATCCATGGATGTTGTAAAGATATGTAATGTAAGAAGTCATCCCAAGATAAGTAATATTTCATGATTTCATGACTGTAGGAGGAGAATATGGCAATGAGCGAAACCAAAGGGGCGCACATTTTATCACACACGACGACATCTCAAAGATGAAGTACCGGTGGTGGAGGAGACGATCTGGATGGCCAACATCGCATCGATGACGCACCGTGTGGCGAAGAGGGACGTGGAGTACAACGGGTACCCCATACCGAAGGGGTGGCAGGTGCTGGTGATGGTGAGGTCGCTCCACAACGACCCGAACTACTACCAAGATCCACTTACCTTCAACCCCGACAATGGAGTGTAAGTAAAATAAATATATATGTTGTTTCTTGGTACTCTTTTTCTATCTAATTATTGAAGTTTGACATGAATTAGCTCATGAAGATTGACGAAGAATTCTTAACGAATCGATGGAGGAACCGGCCAAGCCGGGGACGTACCAGGTGTTCGGGGGCGGCACAGGATCTGCCCCGGCAATATGCTCTAGGCTGCAGCTCACGATCATGCTATATCACCTCTCCATCGGCTACGAGTGAGTACTAGCTAGATATTACAAATTCAGATACCAAGTTATAAGAGCTGGCCCAATCACCAATACGATTTGAATATAGATGTGTAGTATATAATTTTTTCTTTTGCTCGATAGCATTGTTTTGCTGCAATTATAAAATTCGGCCTTTCCTTGATTATGAGTTCCAGATGGAGTTGCTGCACCCTAACGCGGAGATCGATTACCTTCCGCACCCAAAGCCAGTGGACGCACAGCAATGACCTTCCGCAAGCTTGCAACAAAATGAGAAGAAAGACTTCAAGTGCTACCAAGATATATGTAAATTTGGCAGTAATGCACGAATCATACATTAGATCAAAGCTATTTAGCCTGTCATTTTGACTTGCTCATGCTCTGCAGTTCAGGTCTTGATGGTTTTTACACACATGGTCAAATTTGAGTCCATTTTACTCCTGACGTGGATCAACAGTTTGGGCTCACTCGTGTAAATTTCAGTTCACCGACAAAATGGGACCACATGCTATGTGCAACGCCTAAACAATACAAATAAAGTGGAGCCTCAGACTGAACCATCAGTTGCCCAGCTAACTGCTCTCTTGGTTACTTCATGTCCTGTCTATCCTGTGAGCCCCACTTCCTTGGGTCCTCCTGCAGCAGTGCCAAGCCACCAACACTTCAAAAGCAGACTGAACTTCTGTCAATGCAGTAGAAAACAGGCATGGTATCAGTAGATAATCTACATTTAATTCTTCGACTCCTAGAAACGAATTCACACGACAAGAGCAACAGAACAGAAAATCGATGAACAAGAAGGTGGCAGCAAATCATTTGCTCAAAGGACTAGAAAACCAGGGTCAATGGCTAAAGATCTTCAAACCGGAATTAGTGGCTAAAGCTAATTAGCGTGATTAGTTCCTGTCTATGAATCCATACGAGCTATGGTTGGAGGCCAATAGCATTGGATCAGATATTTGGTGTATTAAAAGAACAGTTAACTGTCATCTGTTACGGTTTTACCCTTGCAATCAAGGTACTAACACTTGGTGTCGGTACTCCCTAGTACTTGTGTGGAGTACAAGTAAAACAATTCTTGAACCCACGATGAGTTCGGGGTGCCCGTCGAGCAGGACCTTCACAGCGCTGATAAAGGCGTCAACACCCATCCTGCAACAAAGCAAACAATAGGATCAGGCTGAAGATTTTCACTATTTAAAAGCTCAGAACATGTAAGAATTTGCGTAGATGCAGTCGCTAGTGCATCACTGACTTCCTGCTAACGAATCTCTCTGGACGCCAGGAATCTTTGTGCTTCTCGGGATTGTCACTGAAACTGTCCGTCACGGCGCGGAGGTACAGGAGGGAGTTGTAGAGCGCCAGCCTTGCAGCCTTCAGGGCAAAGGGATCAAACGGAACATATCAGAATACAGGACTAGGCTAAAACAACAATTGCAGCAAAAATGTACCAGCTTGTCATAACGACATTGATCAGAATAGTGATGCTGCTTCAGGAAGTACAAGTTGTACGAGAAAACCAGAGCAAAAAAAGCCCGAAAGAACAAGTTACATTGCATGGTAACGAACATTCTGACGTGCTTCTTGTATTCAAACATTCAATCACTATACTATCGGCTTGCCTAATTTCTGCCACAAGACAAGAGTTTCCCGTCTCTACAAAGTATCGATACGATCCATCAGGAAACGCTTATGCACTACTTTCTGCAAAAGCATCAGAATATATGTTCACACTCATGTCCTACATTAAGTTATCATTATCTTCTCTACCATCAGAATATAGGCTGCTAAATGCATTTTGATTGACATATCGTGCTGCTCACGGTATAAGTGGGTCTGATTCTCCCCTGATCTTTGTGAGTTTCATTTTATTAGGTAGGGATGACAGCAATCAAGTGCATCCCTTAGGTAGTGCTACTTTCTTGGACTACTTGAATTTTCATGCAAACTAACCGTTGTACATATTTGTCCACGGGTATTATCATTAATAAAATTCACTCATTCACACCAAAGGACTAATGGTTTGTTACACTTTTCTAAATCTCGTACTTATGTGAATTAAGGAGGAATAATGGCGGGCAGAGAAGCACTTAGATGTCAGGGCACCTGCTTGTTTATCTGCCCATGCTCATCATCTAAGACAATAACACAGTTAAAAGAGTTTAATGCATATCGTAAAGGGCAAAATGTTTCCAAGAGCTAAGTTTTTCATGCAGCATGTAATTAAGAGTGTGTGCACTTAGATGTCAGGCAGTGCTGCATGTAATTCAATACCATATTTCACGTGGTGTTTAGCACAGACAATTGCTACAATGATACAACTCCAACTACAGTGAAAGATAAAGTCTACAAACCAGTCCAAAATATACTTATGCAAATGTGTGAGTATTTACCGACTGCCTTCATCTTGGCCTTCACCGTTGACAAGTTCGGTCTTATTGTTCCTTGCTCCACCACCTTTTTTCCTAGTGCCCTCTTCTTCGTAAGAGGCTCTAGAACTTGCTTACATGTTTCCTCATCATTTCTATTCTTCCCATCATTCTATTAGCAAAATAGCATTTAGTAAATTGACAGACCCACTGAAACCAAAAACCTTACTAGACCAATAAAATGTCAACCCAAAACAAAGAGAATGAGGCAGAAATAGATAAATGGTAAATCACAATCAGCACTAATTTCAATGTGTAAATCTGCAGATATATACTTTAAGCGCCTCATTATATCGTTCCACACTCTTGACTTCTTGAGTCTTGACCAATCTACTGTTAAAAAAATATACACTAGTCCATTGAGCACTGCCCCCACAAGCACATTTCTGATGGTCCTACGTATATCAAATATCATAAGCAAACCTAATTCCTTCGTTCTAAGTACGTTTTCCACTTTCCAGCAACACATCTCATGCATGCAATCTACCATAAATTCGGATGCTTATATATATCATGAGCAGAAACCACAGTGGCATACAGAAAAACATGATTCTTGGCGACCGAGTAACTTGTAAGCAGTGCCTTTGGATAAAAAACATTTGATCAATTCTACAATTGATCCAGCAGGTTTACTTAACAAACATAACATTGTCCATTGGCTATATGTATGTCAAACAAGGTCAGTAAACAAATAACACGTGATGAAAACAAGTTCTTGGTCTACAGGTAAAACTAGAATGTTTGTCTTCGCAACAACAAGGCAAAAAAGATCACGATCACATGGCATGAGATGGTCAAGTAATTAACATGCAAGCTATGACTTCCAATAACAGTGCATGGTCAAGCAGGTTTATTTAATAGCACAACATTGTCGATGGTTGTACATGTACGGCAAGAACACAATGGAAACAAGTTTAATGTGAGCATTCATATACTTCGATGAAATACTTACATCCGATGAGAGAGTGACACACTTGCGCTTTTGGTTAGTCTCAGGTTGCCCAGCAGCTAGCATTTGCTTAGAAGGACATTTTTTGTTTCCCCCCTTAAAACAGACCTTCAGAACAATATTTTTTCTGCGTCTCGCTCTATCCTTCTTGGCAATTGATTTGTCTCAGACTGCTTACCTTTGTGTTTTCAGTTTCCATCTATCTTCTGGCATACAGCGCACTTCCAGTACCTTACTCTCACGGACTAATTTCCTTTGGTCTCAGCTGCTTTTGCTTTTGCTTGTGCTCGCAACCTGTGAATCTCATCATCCTTCTTTCTGGACGCCACTTGCAGCTGTTCTACTTTCTGTTGAAGCTCTTGCGCTGCTTCAGTAGCTCGTGTTGCCTCTGAGCAAACAGCTTCATAAGCCTGTTTCAGTTTCAGTAGCTCTGCTTTTAGATTCCTTGTAATGCTCTCATGGTCCAGCGTTTTGACTATGGTCCATACCACCTTCAACTTCCTTCACTTTTATCTAACATTATAAGATGCAAAGCAAGGCCACAAAACCATGATTAATAAAATTAACAAGACGCAGAAGCTCTGCTGCATGATTTTAAGCCATGCAATTATGTTTTAGTAAGTACCTGAAATTCTGTGTTTTCTGCAGCCAAAACATCTACAAAAGTTGTTAAGTCCTCAAAGTCACTCTCTTGGAGTTCTGCATTTAAAGGAGCAAACAATAATATCAGTACCAACAAAATTTCATAAAGACTGGGTGACCTGTTCGAAACACTATCTTTAACAAGAGCAAAATGGGGAACATATCCAGTTAATATAACTAGTTGTTGGTTGCCTAACTAGTTAGGCTGCCTGCACCACCTAGCTTAGGGCTCCACAGAATCTTGTGGAAGCCACTGGATAGCAAAGAATAAGATAACAGAATTACGAAAGGATCATTTAAGTAACTAGAGTAGAGCAAAGTGTTAAGTAACATGCAACTCAGCCCAATTCATTAGGTTCTTAATCAGACAAAACTGCTATATGAGGACATAAACCTCCACACATTCCTCCACTAAAATAGACATCTCGGATGATAAGAAACGGAAGTACAGAGCGTATCAGATTGTGCCCCAAATCCCCTGCCCATAACCATGGAAAAAAAAGCGCGCTATATCGCCGCTAATAGCACGCTATAACGTTTTGAGAATTGTCTCGCTAAATAAATCATGTACAATGTCTCGCTAATAGCACGCTATTGCGCGATATAGCATGCTAATAGCGTATTTTAAGGCGACGCTATTTTGTTGTAGCACGCTATTGTTTTCCTTGCCCATAACCGCTGACAAAAAAGATTTACTTGGATCCTAAATATGCAGATATATTTCACACCAAGCATCGAGCTTCGCAGCATAAGGATACAACCCCTTTTGCACCGTAGCAATAAAAGCTAACATCAGAAGATTATTCCCCATTTGTAATTGCAATTATGCATACACTTTCAGAGCATTTCTCATTTTCGTATTAACTGCACCTATTAAAAGAAACAGACTACTAGATGAATTTTTGTGATCCGTCAGTCAATTTTTTTCTCCAAACACTGCCCACCAGCCACCAGGAACCGAAAACCTGAATACATCAACAGTGACAGCGCCTAGCAGAGCAGAGCAGCAGCTGAGAAATTGATCATCTTCATGGTTCGGAAAAAAAGACCATCTTACCGGCGAACTTCCGATCATCCCCGGAGGGCTGCAGGTCGATGTAGGCCGCCTCCCACCGCCTCCTGCTCTCCTCCGCCTGAACTCCACACTAGCACCGATGAGGAACCCGGAGAGAGCGAAACCCTAGGACAATGAGGACGGGAGCGGAGGGATAGATGACCTGGAGGAGGCGGTGCTGGAGGATGGCGTCGCGGGCCTCCCAGAACTCGTGCTGGAGCGCGTTGACGGCCTCCAGCCGCGCGCGGCCGGCGGCGAGCGCCTCGACACGCGGCAGCGTGGCCACGACCCGGGCGTACGCGCGCTGCCACTCGCCATCTCCGCGGGCCATCGCCGCGCCAGCGCCGCCGCCGCCGACGGCCGTGGAATGGCGCTGGAGAGTGGAGATGTCCGGAGATGGCATAGGTCGACCGGCCGGCGCCGCCGCTGCGAGAGGGTGTGGCGAGAACGGCCGAGCGGTCCAAGTCCAGTCACACTACACACTACAGTTGATGCAGCCCAACCTAGAACCATCACCATGTCAAGCATTTCAACACATCACAAGTCACCATGGATATAAAAGGTGAACTCATTCCTCTTACACTGCGTTTGGACGTAGAAATTGGGGGGAGAATCTGGAATTAGACAACAATTTCCACCGTTTGGACTGGCCACGGAATTTGGGCTGGGAAACGCAGACCAATTCCCAGCGCACCCCTCCGCACACGTCCGCTCGGCCCAAATCTTTTCAAGCTGGGAGGCTCGGAAACGAGCGAGCTCGCTCCTTCGCGAAACGTTCCCCTCCTCGCGAAACAGAATCGAGCGACCTCGACCGTGTCCCATCCCTCGCGAGCGGCGCCGGCGGCCAGGTACCGAGCTCCTCCCTCCCTCTCCTCTGAGTGCCGTCGTTCTCTTTCCCTCGTCCCAATTCCTCCGTTCTTGGGCAGGGCCGCGCCCTCCTCTCTCCATCTGAGCCGCGCCGCCGCCGTAAACCCTAGATGGGACGACGGTTAGATGCGGCCGGCGGCGGGATGGGCACGGTGGCGGGAAGCTGGGCGCCCCCTCGTCTTTCCCTCCGTCGGGGCTGCGCCATCCTCCCGTTCTTCTCTGTTCTTCTTCCCGTAGCCGGCCTGCTCTTCTCTGTTCTTCTTCCTGTTCTTTTTTTTAACTGTAATTTTCCCTTTTTTAATTGATCCCAGGAACCGAAACAAAGGGAATAGAGTTTGGCTAAAGATTGAGAAGATCTTAAACGAAGCTGGACTAACTTGAGCGAGGCCTTTCTGGAATATTGAACTTCAAAGGTGTCTGTGGATCGGATGGTGCCAAGGCAGCAACACCTGCTTGATTTATGGTGGATCCATTATACATCAAGTAGAAAAGTCTGGATGTCTGATTATGTGTTGTGGATTCAACTGAATACGGTGTGAATTTTCTCCTTAACACTCTGTTGTAATCCATTGTGATTTGAGAGAGATTGATATATCATTGTGAAAGATTGCATTGCAGTATGTCTATTGAATTTTTTAGTGTTATATTATAATGTGTGCAAAATAATATATCAATATTCAAATATACACATACGATTTTTCTATATGTAAGAAGTTTTATATTGTCCAAACTCAACAAAACTTTCAATTCCAAGATTTATACATCCAAACAGGAATTGGAATCGTATGCTACACTTTGATTCCAGCCATAAATTCCCTTCACAACCAAACAGCGGAATTTGAATTGGAGCCCATTTCCTTTCCATCTTGGAAATGGAATTGGTAGACCAATTCAATTCCCAGCAAACTTTTCTACATCCAAACACAGTGTTAGAGAACTCAATTCCCACCCTTTTGGATGGTATACTACGTCATCCTCCGTCACTTGTTGATGCTAGGCTTGCCACGACGACTACGGGTACACGAGCAGATGACCATGGAGCAAGAGGAATGAAGCCCGACAAGACGGTGGCTTGAAAGAGGAGAAGGAAGAAGAAACTGCACGAGCCGGTACTACCGCATCCTGCCGCCACATGCCGGCGCGGTACTACTGGCCCACTACCGCGTCTACTACCGGATCTCCCAGGAGCTACTGGAATCGCCCAAGTTGTGACCCGGTACTGACCCGATACTACCGCACGCCCGGTACTACCGGACCCCAGTCGGTACTACCGACGTGGGCCGACTGACTGCGTGCAGATTAGGGGCTGCAGCCCTTGTATCCCTTTCCCACCTACCCCCCTTGTGGTCAACTCTATATATAGGACCCCCTTTTCTCAGATCTAGGTGAGAGTCTATGATGAGAGAGAGTTGAGCATAGGCTCCTTACCCACCCCTTTGTGGTGTTGCCTCGCCTTGTGGAGAAGATCCCTCTTGTGGATTCAAGATCTCTACTTATAGTTTGACTACTTACCAATCTTTCATCTTCGGATGACTCTATTGGATCGGTTAGATTGACCGTTAAGAGAAACAATCCCTCAAGATCTCTCCTTGTAGCTTCTACTTGTCAATCTCTCCCTTTGGGATTCTATTGGACCGGCTTGGACCTACCGGTGAGGAAAACGTGTCCTTGTATCGTGTTTGTGTTCTCGTGTTCTTGCGTTCTTCGTGTTCCTCCTCGTATTCTTGCGTGAGTTCGTCCACTCGTTCATCAATCCGTGAAGATTGGGCACCCCTAGAGGCTTGGCCTTCACCAACAGTACTACACACTGCAGAGTGCTTCGGACTCTCACTCCTGGCGCCGGGTATTTTCTTGTTTCTTCATGGCATTGAATTGTCTACCGTACAACAAGAGCTCAATCATTTCATTTCATTTGTCCAAATTGAAATTCCAAACTAAAAAATCATGTTTGGCTTGGATTTATGAAATCTTCATACATGGGAGCCAAACGATCCTTAAATTTTATTATACTACCTCCTTTCCGGTTTAATTATATGTTGCTCTAAATCGTTAGTTTGACCAACATAATAGATGTATATACGGATTACGGAGTATTAAATGAATATCAATAATTAGAAACTTCACATGTCATATTTTCTAATGTTACTCCATGTTTTATGGTATGCAATTCATATTACATTGGTAAAATTAAGGACCTAAAGATACGTGCAGGACAAACCAAAAGGAGTGAGTACGACAAGTCATTTACATTAGTGTAAGCATAGGGATGCTTGATGACGAACCCGCGAACTGTGACCACGGTCCAAATATTGACCGAGACCACGGTCAAAATTCCAATCTAGACTGTAGCACTAGTGAGAGAGAAAGAAGAGAACAAAGGGACCACCGCTGCCACCCTCTAGATTAGCTCCGCTCCCCCAGCCACCGCCGCCCTCGGCCTTCCCTTGAAAGAGACACTACAAGGAAACGGCTTATAGCAGGAAGCTAATTACCGGCGGGTCAGTATTCTGAGAGCAGATTTCATAGCGTATCACCGGCGTGGGAATCCCCCACCAGTGATAACTTCGTACCGCTAGCGTGTGTCGCGTTGCGTGGTATGCCGATGATAAGTGGGACCCAATGGCATGAAACGATGAAACATACTACTGCGTGGGCTACAGGGCGGAGCCAGGATTCGGACATGGGGGGGGGGGGCGAAAACTCAACGCCCATCAAAGAGAATAAAAATCATAATATATCAAGTCATAAAATATATTACAGAAAATCCATATAAATATTCGAATACATATGTTTGATGTTTAGAAAGAAAATTACATGTCTATTAGCTTAAACTCCGCTTTACGACCACCGGTGTCGAATAACTCTATAATCTTATCAGAACTAATCTTTGCAGCAATTTCCTTACCAATGTAAACAATCATATAATGCCGAAGATAATCATCTCCCATTCTATTTCGAAGACGTGTCTTGATGAGTTTCATGGCCGAGAAAGCTCGCTCGGCGGTTGCAGTTGACACCGGAAGAGTAATGACCAACCGCAATAATCTATCAACCATTGAGTATGTGGCAGCTTTACCTGTTTTATATAGTCCAACCGTCAGATCAGCAAGTGAAGACAAGCATTTTAGCTCTGGATTATTGCAAACATCCAACTGAAAATGCGGAAGCTGCGACTCAAGCTGAGCCCTTTCTTGACTAGAAAAATCCTCAGGATAAAACTTCTCAACCAGCGTACATATTTTGAGATGTCAAAAGAATCATGCCTGGGATCCAAAGATGCACAAAGTGTCAAGAGTTCTGTACTTTGAATACCAAAGCGATCATTTATCTCAACCAATTGCTGATCTATAGCAACATTGAACACATCTGCTTTGTAATGATGTAGTGTTGTTGTGTTATCATGCTTGTTGCGAGATCTTGTCACATCAACATACCTACAAGTTGCAATATATATTTATACTAGAGTTAAGCAAGTATGACAATATATATTCTAACTTTTAGAGATACAAGGAGAGGGGCAATACTTGCGATTCAAATCTGGAACCTCAATATCATGCTTCGAACAGAAAGTCTGAACCTCCTCTAGAAGAGATTCCCAACCATTTTCTCTTAACTTACCAAGCAGCACCTTTGTGTTCGAAACTAAATCCAACGCATTCAAAATATCGATGGACTTCTTTTGGAGGGTTTGACATAATACATCCGTGATCTTCATGATTTTCTCCATTAGATGCAGAATGAACACAAAGTCAAATGACATAATTATTTTCAGAGCACCTACAACATCTCCTCTGGAATATTTTGAGACCGAGCGGTCAGTTGCTACGCTTTGTAGGACAGCAACCGTAGCACCAAACATCTTAAGTAAACTCTGAATAGACTTGAAGTGGGAACTCCATCTAGTGTCTCCAGGTCTCTGTAAAGATCCTATTTGATTTGCTCCTCTTCCTGTATCAAGCTCACCCAACTCAATTTCACGTTCAATTTCTTCAGCTTGCTTTGCTAGTAACTCATCATTGCGTTTAGGCGACGCACTAACAACATTTATGATGAGAACAGCGTGTTGGAAAAAGTTGTGCACCTCATGTACGTCTCTTGATGCAGCAACAAGAGCCAATTGCAACTGATGAGCCATGCAGTGTACATAATAAGCATAAGGGCACTCGTTTAAAATCAGAGCTTTTAACCATTCCATTCACCTCGCATGTTACTTGCCCCATCATATCCTTGTCCTCTTATATCTCGGATGCTCAAATTGTTGTCCTCAAGAATAGCACAAATTGCTTGTTTGAGAGTCAAAGCAGTAGTGTCACTGACATGAATGATATCAAGGAAACGCTCCTTTATGTACCCTTCCTTGTTCACAAAGCGGACGACCAATGCCATCTGTTCTTTCTTTGATTCATCTCGAGCTTCATCCACCATTATACAAAACTTGGCAGTACCAATTTCTTCTCTAATTTGCCTCTGAACCTCCCGAGCAAATAATTGAAGAATCTCTTGTTGAATAGGATGGGAGGTGTACTTCGCATTGCGTGGAGCATTATTCAGGACAACCGCATCCACCTCCTTGTTATAAAAGGCCAACAACTTTACCAATTCAAGGAAATTACCCTGGTTTATGGATTTTTGAGATTCATCATGGCCTCTAAAAGCACAAGCTTGAAATGTTAACCACCTGGTGAAACCAACAAGAAACAATTGTTACTAACACGCTTAGTACAATAAATAATATGCTACTGTCTAGTATAGAAAACGTTTCTTACCTAATGGAATCAATTGTAATTTTAAGCCTCAGCCTTGCATCCAAAACCTTTTTTTCGGTTGCTTGTACAATTGCCTTGTCGATGTGGGACATACTATTTTTCAGATTATCAAAACAGCGAACTGAATAATTATGAGCTGAGTTGGAATCTTTGCCAATGTGGGTTAAAAAGGCACAATCTTTTCCATCATTCACCTTCTTCCAATTTATAAACCCCTTAACTGTGAATGTATCTGAACCACACCTTCCACTTGGTTTTTTTGTAAACACGAAACAAGGCAGACAATATGCACGATGTGTAGAAAGTGAATACTCTAGCCAAGGAAAATTTGTGAAATAGCTATACTGGAATCGACGAGGATTTTTTAGTCCATTAAGTGGATACTGTGTCATGTGAGGCCGATAAGGGCCCTCTGTAATATAGAATCTCCGTGCTTCTTCTTGCTTATCAAGAGGAAGTTCCCAAATCTGTTTACGCTTACCAGGATCTCTTTCATATGATGTGCTTCCAAGTCTAACTTGTTCTGAAGTTTCTGTTGGTTCCACAATATTTTGATCAGCAGTTTGCATATCAGCCGGATTGGAATTGTCATCTACAAGAGGTTGCTGCTCCTCAGATGGTTTTGCATTTTCAGCAATAGATTCAGCAGTGATATTAGCGCTTGAAGTTGAACCAATCCGCTTGAAAAAGAACTCTACTCCCCTCTGGTCCCTTTCCTTTCTCTTCATCTTTGAGCACAACAAAATTATAAAAGACACAAATTAGCAAACTAATCTACTGGTCTGGTTTACATACTTTCCGATCACCAAACGCACACAGTATGTAGATTGATAGATATATACCTTCACGGCAGAACGGAAGCCGGAAACGGCCGAACGCAGACGGCACGGCAGAACGGCGGCGGAGGCCGGCAGCGGCCGGCGGCGAGCTGGCACTAGCAGCGGCGAGATGCTCAGATGCGAGTCGCCGTGATGAGGATTGAGGAGACGAAGAGGCAAGGAAAGAGCCGTAACTTCTGTCTTCTGATCGATTGATCATTGATCGATCAGGCTTGACGCTTGGTCTGCCTACTCCACGATGGGCCTAGCCTGGTAGGTGGGCTGTTGTCTCTTGGGCCTGTATGGCATGGACATGGACTAACGATTTTTTTCCCCATTGGATTAGCTAATTAAGTGACCCCTGAGTACATATGCCTAGTATTACCTACTGAAAATTGTTGGGGGGGGGGGGGGGGGGGGCGAACGGTTGGGGGGGTCGGACCCCTGCTAGCCCCCCCCTGGCTCCGCCCCTGGTGGGCTATAAACGACACACCAGTAATATCCACGCTTTTAGTGGCGTGGGGTATAGAGGACGCCGGTAGTAAGTGGGTCCCAACGGATGACACGTACTAGTGGCGTGTGCCCTACCGCACGCGCGCCGGTTAGTCTCGACCATGCGCTGCCTCGAGA
Organism: Poa pratensis; assembly: GCA_947311845.1. NCBI lineage: Eukaryota > Viridiplantae > Streptophyta > Magnoliopsida > Poales > Poaceae > Poa > Poa pratensis. Next base: position 41,551,079 of record CAMZMU010000098.1, read on the forward strand.
TTTTTCCTTTCCCCAGCCGAGCCGCTCACAAGCTCAGCGTCTCCAGCCGCCGAACTCACTGGCACCAGCGTCGTAGCATTTTTTAAATGCACAAATGCTTAGCAGTGATGTGCACGCGGACGTTCGGTTGCACGTCCCTGGTACATCCGTACATGCACGATACTAGTGGCGCGTGAGGATGCCACTACTTATATTACGGGTGACACGTGGACGACACGCCACCAGTAACTTTATTGGCGCATAACCAGTGGCATGTGCAATGCATGCCACTAAACACCAAACCGCACGTCACTACTAGGCTATTTTCTACTAGTGAAGAGATACAAATAAATGGAAAATCAGAATCAACACTAATCAAAATCCGCGAGCGTCGGTTGTGATTTGGCGCGTAAGCTTTCTCCCTGCTACCATGAACTATTGTTGAACTACTAGGGATAGTTAGCGCGTCAATGCCGCGCGTCCGTCTGATGATTTTCAAATATATTTTTTGCAAAAAAAATGTTGAAATTTGAATATTATTTGAATTGGAAAAATTTGCGCTTGAAGGAATGTTGAGTTTTGGGAAATTGGTTGCATTGGAATGTATTGAAATTTGTATTATTTTAATGTTAACAAAATGATCAAATCTGGAAGACATTCAAAATTTTGAAATATGTAAATGTGAAATGTGAGTTGAAATGATTAAATAGGTTTTTAAAATTGTACAGTTTGGAGTTTTTTCAAGTTTTAAAATTGTACAATGTGGAATTTATTCAAATTTTAATTCTTTTAGTGTTTACCAAATGTTCAGGGGTGGAAGTCATATTAAAATTTGGAATATTCAAATTTGAAATTTGAGTTGGGATGCTTAAATATGATTATTGTGTAGATTTTGGAAATTGTTTAAGTTGGGGTGTTTTCCAGATTCGAGTTATTTGCATGTTTGTAAAATGAGTAGATTCCGAAGGTATTTAAGATTTTGAAATATGTAAATTTGAATTCTGATTATATGGCATGAATAATTACCATTTATTTTTGTGAGGGTATTTATAGAAATATTTTCATGCTGCAGAAATTATTGTAAGGAGGAAGTGCATTAGGAATTTCTTGAAATATTCACTGTTTGAAGATATTCAAATATACTTGGTTGTTTGGACATAAATAATTAGAATTTTTTTTGGAGCATTTGTGTTTTTTTTTTTTGTTGAGAGCATTTTTACATTTGTTTTCTTTTATTTTTTGACAGGGTTGGCGACAATTTTGTTGAGCCTAAAAAGAATTATTGAAATTTGAGAAATACAATTGGGAAAATATGGCTGGAAATTAGGGGAAAATAGTTAAAATAATACTGTTGTATACATGAAGGATGTCGGGATATTGATATCGTAATTAACGTGCGACATATTTACTTTAGAGGAATACAGTTGCAAAAATGAGGCGGAGAAATACAGTTGCAAAAATGAGGTGGGAATGGTAAGGTTTCCTATTAAAGAGTTTTATCATCAACGATTTTTATGCCAACAGCTTTGTGGTAACAAATATGTTGATGGGATTTCTCGATATAATTGCAGATAGAACGAAGTCATTTTGCTGGATAACTTATGTTATCTTCAGTTGTATGTAATGCTCGATTGCAAAATGATATGATCTTTCTGAGCGGCTGTATTTTGTGAAATTTGGCAGCATTTTGTTGCAATTTTTGTAGATGATGGATAGAAGCCAGCACTGTATAACTGCTGCAGTGTAAAACTTGAAAGCTAGTTGAAGTCTTGTGATAACTTCAACAGCAATGGTTATCTGATCTCTACTTATTTATTGGCTCATACATGTGCTTCTTATTAGTTCAGCGTGATAGTATGAACAGAACTGCATTATATAATAGCAGAACATGACCTTGAAAGATACACCCGTGTGATTATTAGTTGGTAAAACGCAATAAAAATATGGAAGCAACTAAAATAAAATTTAGGTGAATGTTTTGTAAATGTTTGAATATTTCGAACCTTACAGTAATTGCAAAAGCAAACCAACTATTTTGTTGATTAAACTCAAATTATAATGTATTTACAACTTTATTGCAACAATCTGAAATCGTAAAAGGGAAAGTACAATTGGTACATAAACTAAAATGCTTTGTTTTTTGTCCTTTTTCTTAATTGGTATTCCAATTTTATTTTGCTGCAAAGCAAAGGAAAAGCAAAAAAAAGAAGAAAACAAATGTGAAGATGGAATCAGAGGAAATATATTATATTAGTACTGTTAAATTTAATTTAAATTTTATTTTTTAATTAGAGGATATTAATATAAATTGCATAACTGGAGAGAATTTAGTTATATTATTGCTGAGTTTTAACTTATTGTAGTTGATATAATATGTCTGTGTTGTCTGTGTTGTGTCTCAAGTATTTAATTTTACTTAATAATTGGAGGAAACATATTATATTAATACTGTTCAATTCAATTTAAATTCAATCCTTAATTAGAGGATATGGAATTTTGTTTCATTAAATATTAATCTAAGTAAGTATTTTTTAAATTGAATTACACAGTTAGAGAGAATTAAGTTAATTAGACTTTAAATAGGATAGCTATATTGAAATGGTTAAATATAGTTTTATTTTGGCTATAATTTTCTTATTTCCCAGTATAATCAAACGAAATTTTATTGTTGTTAGTACTAAATTATTTTTTAAAAAATATAGTTGAATTATTTATTGTATGTATATACAGTACAATTGTTTTGCAATTTTTTTTGAATTGTAGAATGTTTTTTGTGTGGAAAGTTGGTAGTTTGCAAAATTTGGAAAATTTTGACATATTGTTTATATTTTTTTTAATTATAGTTTTATAGATATGTTTTTTTGAATTGTTATTTATAATTGTTATTTTGAATTGTAGTTTTCAATATATAGTTTTCAACATTTTTTTTAGTTGTTCATATATTGTTTGTTTTATTTCGGAGTGTACTTTGGAAGATATGTTTTTTTGAATTGGAACACTTTGATTTTTTTGAACTGTAGTATTTATTTATAATTGTTATTTTGAATTGTAGTTTTAAATATATAGTTTTAAACATCTTTTTTTTAGTTGTTTATGTATTGTTTGTATTATTTCGAAGTGTAGTTTAAAAGATATGTTTTTTTTGAATTTTTACACTTTTATAATTGTTATGTTGAATTGTAATTTGGATGGTATGATTTTTTATTCCATTGTATAATTTTTTTTAAAATTTCAGTTCATAATTAGGGGAAATTAATTTGTATTTTCTCCAAATATGTATGTAATAAAGTATTTTAAAATTTAGCTACATAGTTGGAGAAAGTTAAGTTTTGTTATTTTTTGATATGTTAAATAAATTGAGTTGATGAAATATAGTTCCATGGTGTCATAATTTTTTTATTGTAATCTATTGGTTAGGCCTTATGAACTATTTGAAATTTGTAAGATTAGGATATTTTTTGGAAAGGTCGCAAAGTTTCGGGAATGTTGATTTAAATTTGTCTAAAATTTGTAGAATTTAGTTTGAAATGGTTTGGAAAAGAAAATAGAAAACGAAAAAGGAAGGGAAAAAAAGTCAACTGGCCCAGCCCAGGAGCGGCCCACTTAACCAGCAGGCCCAGGATGACGTCATTGCGACGCAACCACTGGCGGAGCTCTGCCGCGGCGGCGCGCAGGACGCCGGCGACGCGCCGCTGCGATTCAGGACGTGCGAGCGAGCGTCTGGGGCGCGCCTGGGTGGGATCTGCCTGCAGGTGGCGGCGCCGCCCCTGTTTGGCCACCGGAGCCTCGCCGGCGTGCAGAAAACGTGGCGGCGGGCAGCGACTGCGGCGGCGCCGATTCCGTCGTCTGTCGGGCGTCCCCGGACGCGTTCTTTGGCGAGGCAGTGGAGGAGAAGACGGCGGAGCACGCCGCATACTCCGATTTGTCTGGGGAGGCTCGGCGGAGCGGCGCGGCGCGTCGGCGCCGCCGGCGACCGCGGCGTCGCGAGAGAGGAAAAGGGAGCTGGGGATTCTGCGTGGTAGTTTTACAAAAAAGTCCGTGAGCTTTTCCCTAATTGCGAATAGGTCCCGCGCAACGTTAAAAATTGGACCGCGGGTTTGTTTGCGGAATTTCTGGGTTCTTTTTCGTAAATTGGATGCGCCAAAAACCGTGCGGGGCGGCGTGTCCGCTTCTGATTGGAAGAAATTGCCTAGCTACAGTACGCACGAATCTTAAAGCGCGATCGAACGGCCGTCGGTTTGCGGGCGACGTGGATGGCAGAACTGGGAGTGATTCTGATGAACTTTTATATATAGTATATATAGTAGGATATTGTTGGCTCGGCAAGCTACCGAGCAAGCCAGGGCCCGGTCACATAGTAAAAGTGGCTTCTCATAGTGCATGAGTGCATCTAGTACATGAAGATCGTACACATGACGTCACGCCCGAAGATGATTCGTCCGGCATTCGTGCACGGCGCTCATGGAGATGAAGAAACTTCACTCCGGCTCTTCTCTATCCCACAACTACAAACACTTGAGCGCGAACAAGCTACAACCACAACTCGTCGGTCTGCTCCGGCCTTTAGACCTGTATGGATGCTTTTGTAATTTCGGTATATGATGGTAATGACATTTGATCCCGTGGGGATCGGGTGGAAAAAAGTCAGACCCCCCCCCCCCCCCCCCCACCCCCACCAAAAACTTCCATCCAGCGATGTGTCGTGCCACCCTCCGCCCTCCTCATGCAACGCCCACATGCCCCGTAGTATTTTGGACATCCTGCAACATGTACAACATGTAGCCGCGAGTACAGCATCTGGTACTCACCCATTCCCTAATTGTGTGAAAATATTTTTACTCATCCCAATATCTACCTCCCGACTATTTTGTTACCCCATCCATAATTAAGTAGCAAGTACAAAAATAGGCTTGAATTGGTCAGTTTTATTGCGTGTACAACACTGTGGACATGGTCAAGCAAGTATAGACTCTCATAAAACAATCAACATTATGATACTAAGAGTACAATAAGACGTGAATACAAAATAATATCGTCACCAAATCAATCTGCTTGGTAACATAACTTTTATCAAAAACGTTGGTACGAAAAAAGCTCGTCTAGAAATTGTTACGACTTCAATGGTCTTCGGAGGTGCAAATTCCGTTCGGGGAGAGGATAAGCATGTGCGAGCATCCTCTCCTGGCGTGGAGCACTCATTTTGCTTCACGGCGTTGAGGTTTGAAGTTGAACTCCTTCCGTCGGGATCGGGTGGAAAAAAGTCAGACCCCCCCCCCCCACCCCCCACCACAAGCTTCCATCCAGCGATGTGTGTCGTGCCACCCTCCGCCCTCCTCATGCAACGCCCACATGCCCCGTAGTATTTTGGACATCCTGCAACATGTACAACATGTAGCCGCGAGTACAGCATCTGGTACTCACCCATTCGCCCTAATTGTGCGAAAATATTTTTAGTCATCCCAATATCTACCTCCCGACTATTTTGTTACCCCATCCATAATTAAGTAGCAAGTACAAAAATAAGCTTGAATTGGTCAGTTTTATTGCGTGTACAACACTGTGGACATGGTCAAGCAAGTATAGACTCTCATAAAACAATCAACATTATGATACTAAGAGTACAATAAGACGTGAATACAAAATAATATCGTCACCAAATCAATCTGCTTGGTAACATAACTTTTATCAAAAACGTTGGTACAAAAAAAAGCTCGTCTAGAAATTTTTACGACTTCAATGGTCTTCGGAGGTGCAAATTCCGTTCGGGGAGAGGATAAGCATGTGCGAGCATCCTCTCCTGGCGTGGAGCACTCATTTTGCTTCACGGCGTTGAGGTTTGAAGTTGAACTCCTTCCGTCGGGATCGGGTGGAAAAAAGTCAGACCCCCCCCCCCCCCACCACAAGCTTCCATCCAGCGATGTGTGTCGTGCCACCCTCCGCCCTCCTCATGCAACGCCCACATGCCCCGTAGTATTTTGGACATCCTGCAACATGTACAACATGTAGCCGCGAGTACAGCATCTGGTACTCACCCATTCGCCCTAATTGTGCGAAAATATTTTTAGTCATCCCAATATCTACCTCCCGACTATTTTGTTACCCCATCCATAATTAAGTAGCAAGTACAAAAATAAGCTTGAATTGGTCAGTTTTATTGCGTGTACAACACTGTGGACATGGTCAAGCAAGTATAGACTCTCATAAAACAATCAACATTATGATACTAAGAGTACAATAAGACGTGAATACAAAATAATATCGTCACCAAATCAATCTGCTTGGTAACATAACTTTTATCAAAAACGTTGGTACAAAAAAAGCTCGTCTAGAAATTGTTACGACTTCAATGGTCTTCGGAGGTGCAAATTCCGTTCGGGGAGAGGATAAGCATGTGCGAGCATCCTCTCCTGGCGTGGAGCACTCATTTTGCTTCACGGCGTTGAGGTTTGAAGTTGAACTCCTTCCGTCGGGATCGGGTGGAAAAAAGTCAGACCCCCCCCCCCCCCCACCACAAGCTTCCATCCAGCGATGTGTGTCGTGCCACCCTCCGCCCTCCTCATGCAACGCCCACATGCCCCGTAGTATTTTGGACATCCTGCAACATGTACAACATGTAGCCGCGAGTACAGCATCTGGTACTCACCCATTCGCCCTAATTGTGCGAAAATATTTTTAGTCATCCCAATATCTACCTCCCGACTATTTTGTTACCCCATCCATAATTAAGTAGCAAGTACAAAAATAAGCTTGAATTGGTCAGTTTTATTGCGTGTACAACACTGTGGACATGGTCAAGCAAGTATAGACTCTCATAAAACAATCAACATTATGACACTAAGAGTACAATAATAAGTGAATACAAAATAATATCGTCACCAAATCAATCTGCTTGGTAACATAACTTTTAGCAAAAACGTTGGTACAAAAAAAGCTCGTCTAGAAATTGTTACGACTTCAATGGTCTTCGGAGGTGCAAATTCCGTTCGGGGAGAGGATAAGCATGCGCGAGCATCCTCTCCTGGCGTGGAGCACTCATTTTGCTTCATGGCGTTGAGGTTTGAAGTTGAACTCCTTCCGTCGACAGGTGAACCATGTTCATCTTGTTTTGTGTTACATTTTTTACCCTACCTTTTGATTTGGCCTTTCGAAGTTCGTATCTCCAGTTCGTGTTATTGGTAGATTAATCACTGGTCTGGTCCCACATCTGATTTCGGTGGTTCATTTTATGTTACAATTTGTTGGTTTGTATGTTTCTATCTGTTCATGGTATGTGTTGATTCATGGTTTTTCACCACGTTTCTGGTATAGATTCATGAGCGGAAATTATAGTATTTACTCATATTTTATTTCTTCAAATTTCTTCCCCTCTCAAAAACAGTTTCTATTTCTTCAGATTTTATTTTCCTTTAGTGTTAAGTATGTTGCGCTAGAGAGTTAATGTAAATATAATTATACTAAACTTTTCTATTTTCTTAGATTTTTTATCTTATTGTGGTTTAGATATATATGTTGTATACTACTTAGTTATATCATTGTTGACTAGATAATAATTTTTCTCAATTGTTTCGCAGCGTATAACATTGAAATTATATTTTAGTTGTGCAACAACGTTTATCCTTTGTGACATATTTTTTTAATAAGATACGAGGACACCTTAAATATGAACAAAAAAAGGAAAACACGCCTCCTTACTTTTCACAATTGACGAACTATAAAGCGCACATATTATCATGTGAATGTTATACCATGTTTTTAATAGTATTAAATATATTGATAGAAATACTGAAGCATATAACCTAACAAATATTTTGACGGAGGTGTGTAGTGTATGTAAGGAGATGTATAGAAACTTCTAGAGTATAAATTAAAGGGTTGAAATGGTTATTTTTCCATGGTCAAATGTGTGTTCCAAGTTACCGTGGATTTGGATGAACATTAAATATTATGATTTCTACTAATTTTATACACGCACAAAAGTCATTATTATCTAGGACGGTGCTACCTAGCGACCGTGCCCTATCAATACCGATCCATACGGCGGCAATTAATCGAATCCCACGGACTCCGTCGCGCGCACGCACCAGCTGTGAAGGTCATCCACTTAATTAACCCACCTACACTATTGGGTCGTTTTGTTGTTTTTGGCCCAGAACGTATCGAACCCAGATCGAACTGTCACAGAAACCTCGTCTTTGTGACAGTTCGATCTGGGTCGAGGCCAAAACCTCGTCTTCCCCTAAAAAAACAAACACCTCGTCTATCGAAAGGCACCTTATGCGTTAAGATATGGAAGGATCAAAGCTCTTTTCGCCCTGGTCCGTGTCTCCGGACCAGTCTTAAGTTTGTGTAATTCTCGCCGGTGGTGGCGGCGTGCCGGTTGACGGCCGTGGAGAGGCAGGGAAGAATGATCCCAGCGGAGACGGGGAAGGTGGCGGCACCGCGGCGGGAGAACCTTAGTGCGTAGAGGATGGTCGCGTTGATAAAGGTCCGCTGCTGGCCGATTGGATTCTGGTCCATGGTTTCAGACTACAAACTGAGACTGTTTGAGGCTGATTGGTTTGTGCTCAAAACAATTTAGACCATTCAACTAACACGCTAGAGCCCAGACTAAACCAAATTGCATCGGGAAAAATCAGACCATTCAAACCAATCCAATAGAAAAACCAAATTGAAACTGTAGTTCCAGCTCAAACTATTCCCGGGCCTAAAATTGGTGATATGTCACACATATTTGATTTGAATTTTTGTCTATCAATGATCAGTTGCTCTACAGATTTGTCTCATTTTATTCATCGGGAAATCAAGTTCATGCCCCGACCATCAAAATCAGATTGGATGCAGGACAAAACACAACACAACCCAGCACATGCATAACCAGTGAGGCATTTTATAGAACAAACTGAAGGCGTCCCGCGGAAGCTGTCAATCCTGATGGCGACGAAGCATCCTAGGACTAGCACCTCAAAGACAGCAAGCAACATGGCGCAATAGATCTCCGCCGTGCCTATTCCCACTAGCGCAACTGCCGAGGTAGACATCCACGAGGATGCCTCCGCGCCCACGTGCTAGCATGGCCGCCGAGGATTCACGCGTGTCCTGTCGTTGAGGTCGCCACCACGCCTACTCGCCAACGTCGCTGCAGCTGTCTCCCGCGTCTGGTCCTCTCACCAGCGCTCCGCCGCCGAGGGCGATGTCGTCGAGCTCTCCGCCTTGCCTATCCGCCGAGGTCTCGCGCGCGTCGTCCTCTCGCCAGCGCGCCGCTGCCTAGGGCGACGTCGTCAAGGTCTCCGCATCGACAAGCCGCCGAGGTCTCCCGCGTGTTGTCCTCTCGTCAGCGCGCCGCTGCCGAGTACGACGTCGTCGAGGTCGTCGCCTCACCTAGCCGCCGAGGTCTCTATAGCTGCTGCTCGGCCGCCGCGTCCTGATCCCCTCGACCAGCTCCGCTGCTCGCGCCGATACTGCGTCCTGCGGGCTTGCTCCCCATCGCACGCCACCGTCTGCCTCTACTTCCCCATCTCTCTCATCCATGGTTTTGGTTACCGGTCAGTAAATCTGGTTACCGGCCGGTAACCGAGTATCCCGAGCATCCACGGGAAAGGTTCTTACCGGTCAAAAAATCTCGAGATTTTTTGAAATATTTGAATTTAAATGCCTAAAAGTAGATAAATAGGTTGTGTTCTCAATAAAATGCCAAGTCGAAGAGGTAGCGCAGTGGCAGCGACGCGCTGTTCACTCTTGGAGGTCCCTTGTTCGAGTTCCTGGTCACTTAATTTTTAGCGTATTATTCTGTCAGTTAGAATAAATCATACATAATTATGGTAAAAATCATACATAATTATGGTAATAAGGGTTCAATATGTTTCGAACCTCATCATGCTAAGCGAGTACGAGTCCTGCTGGGGCATGCCGCTGTGCTACACTCCAAGATGTGTTTAGATAGAGTCTAAACATCTAATAACCGTTCCGAATAATATTTGAATTCAAAATTTGATTTTTAAATTTATCCGGTAACCATCCGGGATTTCTCGGTTACCGCGGTAACCAGGAATCCCGAGGCCCCTCGGGAAAAAATATTTTTCGGGAACCAAAACTTTGCTCTCATCTGGGGCGGAGCGGTGCTTATCCACTCGACGGTGTGAGCTTGGATATGATTCATCACTCTAGTCAGCGCCCCGGTTAGAAAAACCGAACACAAGGGGAAGGCACGATGGAGGGAGCGGGAATCTTAGCGCGTCGGACGCAACGACCAATTGGGGCACGTTCCCTTATTAATTAACTGTATTATCTATGCTCACTGCGATGTGTCTATGAATCACATGGTGTATACAACAGATCATGTTATTTTCTCAAATAAGAAGTTAGTCAAGAAAATAAACGCTGAAAGTAATTTTTGTAAAACTTTTATATAGCGTCCCTAAGGCATCCTTAGGGAAGACCGCCAAATTAAACTTGTAGCATCGATATAATTGGATTATTTTTATGTTACCTTTACTATTAAAGCTGAGTTCGTGAATGCCTGGTGTCACACTTCTTATTATTTACCTATCAAATGCCATTGCACGCGTATACATCTTATCTTTACTATTAAAGACGGCTTGGTGAATGTCTGGTGTCACACACCACAATATTTACCTACCAAATGCCACCGCAGCTAACAAACCATGTATCTACACCAGCACATGCACGTAAAAGATAAACAACTAACTAACCGTGATTTTTTCTCTCTATCTTTATCCACTCCTCACGTACAACAACTAACTAACAAGATACATCAGCCACCGTATTTTCTCTCTATCTCTCCTCTTCTCACGTTACGTACAACAGCTAGCAAGAAATCCCACTTTTTCTCCCTATCTCTCTACCGCACGGAAGGCAGGCGCTAATGATTTTTCTTCCGCCTGTATATTACTGTAGCAAAATCCTCCAATACTCCCTTCCGCACGGAAGGAGGCAGGCGCTAATGATCTTTTTTTCCGCCTGGATAGCTCCTATCGTTGCCTCTGATAGCGTTGGGCAGGAAAAACAAAAGGTCGAAGCTTCGGACGGCTGTTTTTGCGGCAACCCACGAAAAATAGCTTTTTTTTTTTGAGAACCACGCACGAAAAATAGCTAAACAAACCTTTTAGTCACGTTGAAGGATCATTCTAACAAAAAGAGTACATGAAATGATTTATTCAGCACCCGCCCGAAAATATTTTGTGTCTTTACCACTTTATTTGAGAACTTTTTGAGACATGACTTCGTTGTTATAAATTACCGTCGTGTCATTGTGAGAAATAGTTGTTTTGATTAAGTTTTAAATCGAAATTATATTTTACGGGTTCAATGTAAAATATATTTGGGGACGATTCGAATAATGTATTCGGAAAAAGCTGATAGAATATATGTGTACTGAATTAGAATTTTTTTGTTTTGAGTATCCGCGAATAGTCAGCAGTTTGAAATGTTTTTTTTCCATAAGCTCCACAATTTATAAAAAAAGTCATAAGCTCCATAACTTATATAGAAAGTTATATTAGTTGTTGTAATTTTTTTTTTAAACCTACAACAATATTTTATGGGGGGGGGGGGGGGTATCTGTTGTTAGAAAATCCAACAAATCTTGTTTGGAATCTATTTTGGAAGCAATTGAAATTTACGAATATTTTTTTATTGGGGAGGAAGAAGTATTTGGGGATTTTTTTTTTGTGTATTTTTGTATGTACGGTCTGCAGTATTTTAATTAGTAAATTATAAGGTTTTAGTTGTTGTGAAAATTTGAAATCTATGCTGGAACTTAGAAAGAAATTGCATATTTTGAAGAGAATGTTTTTTTTTTGGGAAATATATTTTTTGTGTTTTTTTTATACGTGCTTTGCATTGCTGAAATTCATAAAATTGAAGATTTTAACTCTCTGAATTGTTGAATTATATTTTCAAACTTACAAAAAAATTGTTCCTTTTTTTGTGTGTTCATTTTGTATGTATGTTTTTTGCATTATCGTAATTAATAAGTTTTTAATCTTTCTGTTTTTTTTTCCAATCTATTAATGAGGCCTTATGTACTTTTTGAAATTTTTAAGATTTGAAATATTTTTGGAAAGGTCCCAAAGTTTCTGAAATGTAGATTTTTATTTGTGGAAAATTTGTAGGGATTGGTTTGAACTGATTTAAATTTGTATTTGAAAATTTACAAAAGTTTTCGAAAATAGAAAAAGAAAACAGAAAGAAAAAAATAGAGAAGGCCGAGCCAGGCGCAAAGCAAGCGGCCCAGCCCAGCAGGCAGCCCAACTGCCCAGCCCAGGCCCGCTGCGACGTCGCGCTGACGTCACCAGCGGCCGGATCCGCCGCCGCGGCGTCGAGCTCGCCGGCGGCGCGCGACGGCGATCTGGGACGCGCGGGTGTCCGCGCCGGAGGCGCCTCGACGCGGGCTATCCGCAGGCGGCGGCGCCGCCGCTTCTGGGTCGCCAGAGCGGCGGCGGCGGCGTGCGGACGCGGCGGAGGGACAGCGGCACGGCGGCGGCGATCCCGGCGCGGCTCGGCCGTCCCGGCAGCCGATTTGCGGCGAGGAGGTGGTGGCGGCGACGACGGAGCGGCCCGTGGGCTCCGATGCGTGGGAGGAGGAGCGGGGGGGGGGGCGGCGGGGCGCGGCGACGTCGCGGCGACCTCCGCGTCGCGCGCGAGAGAGAAAGGAGAAGGGGGAATTTTGAGGATGTTTTTGCAGAAAAGTCCGTGCATTTTCGTGGATTCGCGAACAGGTCCCTCGCACGGTAAAACGTGGATTGCGGGTTTGTTTCCGGAATTTGGGAGGTCGTTTTTGTAAAAGTGGCTGCGCCAAAAATCGTGCGCTGGCTCTGATTGGTAGAAAGTCCGCTGCGCCAGTGTCGCTACAGTGTCGCACGATTCTTAAAGTCATCTGGGCCGTTGATTGACGTGATCGGACGACCAGCATTTTTTGGGTGACGTGGAGGGCGAATCTGGGGGTGAATCCCACCAACTTTCATATATCTCTACTATAAATATGGCTTCAGGTGATGGTACGTTTTTCAAATTTCCAATTTTACCCTTACATTGCTAGGACAAGTTAGAAAATATTACACATTTGCCACCGCCAAGTTAACTTACCGGTTCGTTATTCTATCCCCTCGACTCGACTGCCGCACCTCCCCTCCCCACGCCAATCCCCCTCGTCCTCCCCTCCCTGATCTTTGATCTGGCTGTGAGGCAGCCTCCTCCTCTTGATCTTGGCCCAGCCAAGGCGGAACTGGCGTCGACGGACGGGCGTTCCCATACACCCGCCCCATGCTGCCGAGCACCCTACAACTCATGGGCTGCAAGGCTAGCCACGCATTGAAGGTCCACCCCTCTTTCTCCCCTCTCTTGATGTCTGTCTATGATCTTGATCCCAAAGTCGAGTCTGCTCGCGTTTGGGGATGCCGCGAGGTTGGAGAACTGGCCATGGCCTTCAGCGAGAAAGATCGGGCCGCGGTTACGATGGACGCCACCAGCTCGAATGTTTGTGTCTAAGTTAGACTTACCGGTTTACTGGACGTTAGGGAGGCAGAGGAACTGGGATGCAGGGTGTCGGGAGGGCACCGCAGAAGCGATTGAAGTCGAGATGGGAAGACGGCGAGGTCGAAGAGGAGCCCCAGCTCCTAGGGCAGCATGCCGGCGAGGTGGTGTGTTTTACCACGTTCCGCTAATTGCTAAGGTCAGACGGAGTGAAATTTCTTTTCAATAAACGGAATAACTAATCACTTTCCAAGGTTTTTTCAGTGGCAAGAAGTTCAACTACACTGATGGTATATCATAATATTTGTTACGCTTTACCCGTAGCAACGCACGGGTATTTGCCCGTGCGTTGCTACGGAGAAACATCCAAAATATTATATATGACAATTCATTCATACCGCGTGTGCCACTCTCTCTTCCCCTCGCCAAATCCGCAAGCAACACACCATACAGACAGATTTTTGAAACTTTGGCACCCCTCTCTGAGCACCTAGCAACTTTTTTGTTCCGGTGATGCATAGGTTATGCATCTTAACAACTGCCATAAGTATTCCACCCGACCATAGCATTATCTGCCATCGGTTTTCCTTGGAAAACTAAATACCAATGTCCAATAAAACTTCAAGTTATATATAGTATAGTACTGCCCTGAATGGGCACGTAACAAAAACATGTGAGGAATAGCGAAGCATGGGAGTCGGGACTGGGCACCAGGCACAAAAGGCAACATTGTTTTGTTGACTCGAAAACTTACCAGTGCTTCACTGTCAGTATCGGCATTCCAAAATTTCGTTGCAACATTGTTCAATTGCACACCATCTCCATCGGTAGTACCTTATATATATTTGTAGCTTGTTAGTTCATATAACAAAGCATGTTCAGAAATCCATTCAGGTAAGCTAGTACTGTATTATGCAAATACCAACAATTTTATCTTCACAGCAGCATTACCCAGATCGATGAATCCGCTGAACCTGTAGATAGAAAACATAATATAAATTTGCTTCCCTTTGAGCGAAATACCGTTGATTGCTACACACTCTGTTGCAATCTGAATTTCTGAAGTTTGCACACAACATAGAACAATAATATGTGGCTCGCTGTCCTCATCTGCCTTGGGTAGCATGGCACTGAACCAGAAGGATTTCATACCCATTAGTCTTCTGATGGACATGAGAATTTACTCCGAACCTGCTTTAGTTCTGCCATCTGAGCATTTCTTCTATGCAAAGAAAGATTGTATATTTTCAGTAAGACAATATTACAGCAAGTCCTAATTTTTACATGGAAAACTCTGCCCGTGCGTTGCAACGGGTTCAAATTTAGACATCAAATGTACCCTTGAAATATATTGGCTGCACCAATGGTTTTTTGTCCTCTTACATGTTTCACTGTATGTCTAATTGTCTATATAACAACCTCTATGGAAAGGAAAAGAAAAATTAACATCTTTTTTCAATCTTATGTGTTTAAATATCATGGATATCCAGAAGTAATGAAATTATCGGTCATAGTGTTATAAGTCGATAACAAAATCACTATGAATAATTTGTTAAATTATTTGGATGATCACTAACATAAAAAAAATATAGTCAAATTGCCAAAGAATTTTTTGCTGACATGAAAGATCTAGTGATTCCAACTAAAGAAGCAAAACATTGAGGAACACGTGCATTACAATTGTATCGTAAAAATAGTCTTCCAAGAAGCGGAATAAAAATTGAAGGATATCTAATACACACATCTACTCCAATGTGCCCATAATTCTTGTATGACAACATCAGGTCAGATCCACACCTTTGTTTTGCCTACAAGTATTGTTTGAACTCCGGTCATCAGGTAAGACCACAGATGGGGAGGCGTTTGATACCACATGATCTTGCTAAAAGCTCACCCAAAAAGTATCACATGGTTCAGCAAATCCCCCAAAAAAGAAATTTTAAATTGTTGATTAAGTTCAGAATTACTCCTGTATACTCCATCTCAATTTGTATGTGCAAATTATTTCTATAACAACCTATGTGCAGCCAAAATAAGAAATGCTTCACAAGGTCAAAAGGTACAGTACATATGCATCCAAAATAATGAGGACAGTACAAATATAGCTTCACAAAGTCAAAATGTACAGTACTCCAAAATAACTTGTGTCCAATTTTTCAATTATTTGTGTGTTTCAAGCATTTGCAAGCAATACAGAAATGCTTGCAATGCATACACAAGGACAGTTTTAATCAGGACAACAACAACTCGAACAATAAATACTCGTCCAGCACAAAATAATCAAGACCTTGATTACAAGCTGCAAGATTTTGATCCTTTGCTCACATACCAATAATTAACAGGACGCAATCAAGGTAAAAATGTACAGAACCTGTAGGGAATCAAAGGAAATCTCAGCATGAACAATCACGAGCCGAACCAAAAATTGGATCACACACAGGAGGGACAGATTAGGGGCCGCACCTTGTGGAGGCAGAGGTGGTCGAGGACCATGACGGCCGTGAGGGCGGCCATCTGGTGGCGTCATGAGAGCCACAGATCGGGGAATCCGTGGAGGAGGAGGAGCACCGGCCCGGCGGCGCATCCCTGATCCGCGAGGTGGAGGGAGACGCCGTTTTTCTCCGCGCTCCAGGCACCTCCCTTCCTGCATCTACGCTCCAGCGCGTGTAGTTCGATGACGAGCTTCTCGTCGCCATCGGAGAGAAGAGCTGCTCGCAGATCAAACCACCATCTTGGCGCCGGCGGTCTGGCAAAACTCCTACCTTGAGAGGAGGGGTGCGAGGAGAGGAACGAGGCCGCGGAAGCGCGGCGTTGGGGAAGAAAGGCGCCGGCAGCGTGGGTCGGGGGGGTGAGGGGAAGCAAGGCAGCGTTGGAGAGCGAGGGCGGTGAGCGTGGACGGAGGCGTCGGAGAGCGAGCGAGGCAGGAGATGGGAGGGACTGCGGGATTTTCCGGCGCTCGAAGATGCGCTGCGCGGCATGGAGCTGTCGTTTGCTTGGGCGAGCTCGCATCCCCTATTCCCCTCCCCTGATGGCGACTCTCCTCTTCCTCCATGGGCACGGCCATGGCGAGCAGGGCGTCCGGATCCACGAAATCGATGACCTCTCTCCCCTTATTCCCTAGCAGGAGTCCGGCTATTGCGCTCGGCGCTCGGCGCCGTCGCCCACCGAACATGGGGGCGAAGTGGCGGCGCCGCGGCGGTGGAGCAGGGACGATGCGGCTGTTTATGTAAATTTGCAATTAAGCCCCTGTCTGTGGACTGCGGGTTGATTCCTGTATTTTGCAGGGGGTTTTCTCTAAAACGTCCACGACGTACGACGACCACGGTTTCACTTCGGTTTTTCGCGAACGCCTGCGCCCGACGTACGGCAGCTTCTTTAGTACCACATCGCCCAGTTCGTTTCCATGGCAGCGTACGGACTAAACTTTGAGGACGACGTACCAACAAACGGGCGAAATTTTGGAAGAAGAAACCTTACTCGTATTATAGTAGAGATTGGCCGAGGAATCGGCCTTCCACTTTTTATGCTGGTGATCGATTGTCCTAGCTTGTGCAAAGTTTGATGTGGTTTGCTTGCAACAGATCCGTAGCTAAGTTTCTGCTCAAAGTTCTGTCAATCTGAATATTTGAACTGGAACTTGAATATAATTTGCACTGATTCACAAATGATAGCTTGTTGTGTAGAGGATTGTACTCGGTGGCTTTTTGGATGCCTTGAAGTATAGCTGGAGGACGTATGATCAGCGGACTCACTTGGGATAGATCATCCCCACGCCAGCCCTCCGGTCCAAGCTAGAGCTCGAGCGAGGGCCATCAAACTAGAGTATCCAGTGCTCTTTCTTGACGATGATGGAAGTTATACCTCTGTCCACTTGGTCACGAAGTTAGCGGGTGCCTAGGACTGAGAGAAATTGTGGCCATAAGTCTATAGCTCCATCGTCCATCCAGCAATCATGCTGGTAGTCTTGCGGTTGCTGATGATCTAACAGGTGGCCATGGTGGTCGGATGGAAGTAGTGGACCGGCTTGCGGGATGTCAATAAGATATTGTAATGATCCTGCAGAGTTGTATAACGTGCACCGCACCTTCTGGATGTGTCCCGGCTAGCGAAGTACAACGGGCACTGCACCTTCTGGATGTGGCCATAGTGTTGACCACCCGATTTCTTCATTGACTTGTACAATGGTATTGCCCTCTCGCCGAGTTGGGAGATAAAGCAACTAAGTGCCACGAAGCACCCAATGGCACAAAATATGTCCTTGAGCTACCCGGAGCCTCATGTTGACGATGGTGCCGATCTTTTGGAGGTTGGCCTCAATTCTCATTCTAAAGGGATTCACTACGGGAAACCCACGATACGCCGACGGCCAGAAGCCGTCGGGGTAGGCACGTTTGCCGTCGGCGTAGGCCTAGGCCGACGGCGGCCGTCGGCGTATCTCCGTCGGCGTAGCAGCCCGTCGGCGTATACAAATAACCGTCGGCGTATACGTAACCGTCGGCGTAGCCGCTGTGGGACCCACAAAAACGGAAGCCGTCCGTCTCCGTCTGCTCCACCCATACGCCGACGGCAGTGCCGTCGGCCTAGCGTGCCACGTGGAGCGAGCTGGTGCGTCTGGGACGTGGCATACGCCGACGGTAAAGCCGTCGGCGTATTCGTGACCATTTGGTCCATTTTAGATGACGTGGCAGCACCCTGTGCGCCTGGGAAGTTCTCTACGCCGACGGCAATGCCGTCGGCGTATCCTTGACCATAATTTCCAATTTTAGCTGCTTGTTGCTGCTGGTTTCTGGCGCATTTTAAATACAATTAAAATTGCACAAATTATAAAACACGACAGAAACATCACATAAAACATCACATATATATCCAAAATGACACAAACATGATTCGAATTCATACAAGCATTCATACAAACTCAAAATGACAGAAACATAGTTCGAATTGACACCCGGAACACCCGAACTAATCCTACATCTCGTGAGAGGTCGAGCCACCTATCTCTGACCGCGTGAAAATAGGCGACCGACCGCGTGGGCCAGTCGAACCACACAGGGAATCCGGAGAGCCACGGGACTGTGTGGTCTCACGCGACGAACCCGGCGAGGCACCACCAGTGCCATGCACCACGAGCGCGCGCGTCGAAGTCGGCGAGGCAAAAGCAGGATCAATGGGTGCATTCCTCGAGCAACTCGATCCCTACATGTTTGAGTCCAAGTTAGCAACTTGGAAAGCACAGCATGGCGGTAACAATTTGTTTGGCAAATAACTTACCGGTGTCGCTTGCTTGTATGTGCGAGCGACCGACTCCCTCGTTGGGCCGACGGGCGGGATCCCCGGCCTAGGTGGACGCGTAGGCAGCGCCTCCCGCTCTCCAGTGGCAAAAAACTTCTCGGTAGCCTACAAGATAGTTTAGATGTCAGGAGTTGTAGAAAAAGAAGGTTCAAACTAGAGGAAATGGGACTTGTCATATTTTGCAAATACAAAAGTTGAAACTTACAGCATCCTTCAACTCATTCCACTCCTCATACTCCTGGCTCTTCTGTACCCACAACTGATACTGTCTCTCATAGTCCGCGTAAGCGGCATCGAAGGCCGCCTCGAAATCAGCCTACAGTTTTAAAAGGGAACGCATCTCGTCAACTTAGCCACTTAGCTAGGAACGAATGTCGGAAAGAGAATGAAATTGAGAAAAACTTACATCGGGGCGAGCTCGGGAAGGCCGACGAGGCAGGACGGGAGGGTCGTCGGCGGTGAGGGTAGCCTTGACACGCGAGAGGCCCAACTCAGGAGTACGCGTGAGTACCGCACTAAGCATGAGAGGACGGCCATGCTCCCAACCGTTCCCGGCAAGGACCACCGCTCTCTCATCGGTGTCATGCCGAAGAGGGTTGTCCACAAACGGATTTATACCCTGGAACGTCTCGACGTATGCCTTTATCCCCTCCTTGGCAGTGCCGAAGTAATCGGGCTGCGAGGGCTGAGGCTCAGAAAAATTGGGCTTCTTCATCTTCATCCTCTCCCATGTTTGCATGTCCGTAAGAGGCTCCCCGAGATCGGCCTCCTGCAATGCCAAAGAAGTGTCATGCGTATCAAGTAGGAACATGAGGGGAAATAAATGAAGATTGTTTCATGTATATATATACCAGCTTTGCCTTGAAGCGATCATGGTTGCGGGCACCCGCACGATGTGTCCCCCCGCTCCCGCGGTTTAACCTGTTTCGCTCGCTCAAGGCCTTGAACTCGGGGTCCTCCCCAGCCCACCTAGACACCAACGCCCTCCACGCGTCATCCTTGCCATAGGCCCATGAGGGCTTAAACTGAAAAAACAATACTCATGTGAAGAACGGATAATGCAATTGCAACCTAGCAGCAACATGTAATCTCATTAACAATCTACTTACCGCCATGTAGTCATCTACGGTCACCTCAAGTGGGTTCTCCACAATCTCATGCTTCACCGCCTTCTTGTGTAACGTCTCAGTACTGAAATGATTGATGATGGTATGCTTTGCATTGTAGAACTGCTGTCGTGTCAACTTCCTACAAGCCCCCTCCAAAGTCCTGTCCGCATCGGCCCGCTGCTCAGGAAGTACCCTATAGAACCTCTTTAATCATGCACAAAAAACAAATTGTGAGAGCATGGTGGGGACATCAAGTATGAACGAAATTCGAAAAGTTCAACTTACCCAAAACTTGTTGATCACGGCGTCAGAACATTTCCCGCCGCTCGCGTAATTGGCGGCCTGATAGTCTACCCAATGGGTGGCTAGCTTCGTCGCGCCGTTGGGGACGGTACTGTACAAGCCCGGCCAAAACTTCCTAATCAAAGCTCCAATCAGGGTGTTAGGCACACGGGCTCCCGCAGGATGTATCCAGTTGCTGCACAATAATGAAACATTAGTACATGTCAAATTGTCCTGACCACAATGAAGTTACCATGTTCAAAATTAGTATATATAGTCACTTACTCTTTCCCATTAGGCGTAATGAGGATCTTCGCCTCCTCGGTAGCAGGTTCCTTGTCCTCATCAGGGACCTGGGATTCCCCTCGAATCCTTGGCTTCTTCGGCGGCGCGGAGGACCCCGCCTCCAAGTCCGTGGAGGGGCCCGGCCCCACGTCCGTGGAGGGGCCCGTCTCCTCCGAGTCCGTGGAGGGGCCCGTCCCCACGTCCGTGGAGGGGCCCGCAGAGGGTATGTCCGAAGACACGTCGCCCCCACCTCGCCCTCGTCCTCCCTCACCTCGCCCTCGTCCTCCACCTCGCCCTCGTCCTCGTCCTGCACCTCGTCCCCTCGGAGGAACTGGAGCATCGGCACCTCCCCCTCCTCCAGCATCTCCACCCTCACCTGCATTGAGAAAGGGTGAACAATTAAGCATAAAGACATGAACAAATTAAGAATTGCATCATCACCTCTACTCTCACCACTGTCAGACAGGTAACGCGGGTTCGGAATATGTTCTCTTCCACTTTTACTAACTTTCTTCTGGCGCATCTTCTTCACCAAGGAGGCCGATGATTCCTTGCCTTGGCTCATCTTGGTCAATCACCTGCAGGAATAGATCTAAGCATTCAGTTCAATCCTCAAATGCATAGCAGTTATTCACCTAGGCAGTCAGACAACAAATGATACATGCACCTTATTCATAGTATATATGTCTAATGCTCTGTAAATTAAATCTCTGTTTTTCTTATATGAGGCATTTCCTCCTATTGGCAATAAAATAGCAGCTCCGGCTACTTTCGAGAAAAATGGACTTGCACATACATGCAAATCAGAATGGATAGAGCATAATTAAATATGACACCAATGACATTAAAGTGCTAACGGAAGGCTGTTTAAAGTGATACATATGGTTCCGAAATTCCTTGCCAAATTTGCACCATATGGTCTAAAGTAAGTGTGCAGTACGTTTTTTCCACTGTCTAAAGAACGCAGCAACAATTCAAAATTCAGTTGTAATCTTCAGGAAGCACTGCTTGCAGCCATTGACAACAATTTCCTAGAGCTTTTCCTGCATTTGTTCTAATCTAATAAATCTTAGCATTTCAACCACACATCAGAACGAAATCCTAGCCTAAGGACTAACTGTTTTTGCAGCTGGACCGAAGCTAAATTGCAACAGCAAGAAGCTAACCCTAACTCTAAAGCACACCAGAAGAAGAAGTAGTGGTGGTGGTACCTTGTGGTCGGGCTGAGTTGAAGATACGGCTCCGGCGAAGGCCAGCACCGGGCGCCGCGTCGTCCTGACGCCGGTCCAGCAAGGGGGGGCAGCGGAGGCGAGGCAGCACGGGCGCAGGCGGGCGGCGGAGAAGAGGCGGGTGATGGGCTGCCACGGGCAGTGCGGGTTGGGGCGGCGCGAGACCGCGCTCGGGGAGGGGGCACGCTCCGAGGCGAGGCGCTCCTGCTGTGGTGGCTGGGAGAGCTTGAGGTGAGGCGCTCCTGCTGTGGTGGCGTTGGGGGCGGCCGGAGGAGGTGGTGGCGTTGGGGGCGGCCGGAGGAGGTGGACTGGAGGTGGTGGCGTCGGGGGCCGGAGGAGGTGGACTGGAGGTGAACGGAGGTGGTGGCGCACGAGGTGGGGAGGGCGCGAGGTAGGGCGGCGGCGGCGGCGAACGGGGTGCGGTGGTGGTTTGGCTTGGCACGCGCGGGGTGGGGGAATTGGGGATTTGGAACGCGCGGGGTGGGGTAAGAAAATTCCACCAAGCCTACGCCGACGGCTTGGCCGTCGGCGTATGGTTTTTGCTTTTTTTTTTTTCTTAAAAGAAATCAAATATTATGGTTTTAGGGATTTAGGGATTTAGAAATTTGGAAAACCAGTACTGGACCTATTTTAGAAATGCAATATCTCGAGATTTATAGCTCCAAATAAATCAAATAAATATGTTCTGGAAAGCTTATGAAATTTTTTAACCAACCCAAGTGGTTTCATTTCATTTAGATAAATAATAAAAATGTATTATTCAAAATACCACAGAAGGTTTAAATTATAAACTTGTTTGTTTCTGATACTCTGGTAGTCCAAATATTTCCAAACCAATTTTGTTAGCTTGGTACTGTGATGTACTAGCTTCCCTAATTTTGGGAGAATTAATTATGCAGTGGTAATTGTTTAGTATAAACTATAAGTTAGAACACCCTTCTGCACTAAAACAATTAAATCTGTTGATTGGTTAACCCAAATTAATTAGGACCAATTTTGTTAGATCACATTTAGTCATGGTTAGTTACCCCTAAAAGTGTTTAATTTTAGGATTAACAGAACTCAATTGGTAGCTAAATCTTGATTGTTGAGTTACTGGATTAAAACAATTGTGTAGGGAGTTTGGTAACTCCAATTAATCCAAATCAAATTGTGTTGTCTTCTACACATCAGTAGCTTTCTGTAGAATTTTAGTTTGTATTTTTGTGACCAACAGAACTCAAGTTGTGCAATTAAACATGTTTGACTAGCTTCTGCCCTATTGTGTGGCTTGATGTGTGCAACCAAAAAATATGAATATGTCTCACATACAAATAGAAATACGGATTTGTAGATAGAAGCACACGGATCGTGTGTTTCCTTCGTGCGCTTGTGAGCCGTTGGATCAGCGGTGTGTTTCTTTCGAGCGCTGGTGAGCCGTTGGATCCGGGAGAAGCACACGGATCGTGTGTTTCCTTCGTGCGCTTCTGAGCCGTTGGATCAGCGGTGTGTTTCTTTCGAGCGCTCGTGAGCCCTTGGATCCGGGAGAAGCACACGGATCGTGTGTTTCCTTCGTGCGCTTCTGAGCCGTTGGATCAGCGGTGTGTTTCTTTCGAGCGCTGGTGAGCCGTTGGATCCAGGAGCGCCACCGGTAGTTCTATATAACCCAGTCGAAGGTAGGCATGGTACTCACTTGAGCGCAAACATGGTGTGTATTGGTCCTTGCGAGAAGTGTGTGTCCGGGTTTCACATTTCCGCATCCGAGCATCTCGCTAGGCTTTCGAGCAATTTGAAGGTAGATGGTAGGGTAGTTCCAATTGAAGAAATTTTGCACACTGAGAGTCATCTCGCTTCACTCGGGGCGAAGCTATGCCGCGATGGTTTCCGTATAGGACCCCGCTCCAAATTCGTGCAGAAATGCTCAGGCTTGCAGATAGGTTTGACAGGAAAGTTACGAATAGTCCGTTCTACCGAACTGAAGCTGACCGTGTTTCGTACGGTCGTTCCTGTCTCTGGGTAGTTGACAGCGATGATGACGACGATTTCATGCCGTCGTCAAAGGAAAGGAGGGTTGAAGCACAGAGCAAGAAGGCTGAAGCTTCGTCCGAGGGCAAAGGCAAGAAGGCAGAATCTTCGTCAAAGGGCAAGGGTGGCAGCACACGCACGGCATAGGGTGGAGAAATTTATTAGTTGTTCGTGATTGTTGTAATTTGTTCTACATGCATGTTTACTTGTTTGTTAGTCAATTATGTATCGGCGGTTCAAGAATGTTCTCTGTGTAATTTATGTTGTCACTGTAATTTACATGGTTTGTTTAATATCAATGCGAAAAGTAGTTCAAAGGGTGTAGAAAAGTAGTCGAAAGGCCGGTCACTCTTTTGACACCGAGGAGTCGCTCTTTGGGTCAATAAGAAGACCAAGATGAGAGGATTTCACAACAAAATCTGAAATTTGTTGCTTTAGATTATTGTCAACCTGCGGGTGGGATACCGGAAAACTCAAACCGTTATTTTATGCGGGTGGGATACCGAAACTGAGAGAACAGAAAAGACGTCCTGCCGCTGGTTGCCCAAAGATGCCCAAAACACAAGATAAAATACATTGCGACTAAACGCATAAATGAACAAATCATACGGTTTCACCCAGCTACAATCCCACCGTGGCTGCGATATCACATGCAGGGTGGGACGTAGCTGGGTAAATCCGGATAATTTGTGTGGAATGTCTAAATATAGCTGAAACAAGACACACGGTTTGAGCGCCACTTCGATCCAAACAGCGGTAAGACGTCTCTGATGATCTACAACCGTCCGGCAAGACGTCTATGATGATCTGCAACCGTTTGGTACGGTCGCAGGTCATCACAGACGTCTTGCCGCTGGTTGCCCAAAGATGTCTCTCCGAGTGAGCTGGAATGTTTTGTGTGAGTGAGTAACCTGTCTGAGGAGTGGCCTATTTATAGGCGTCGTGTGTTTCCTTCCAGTGCTTGTGAGCCGTTGGATCAGCGGTGTGTTTCTTTCGAGCGCTTGTAACCACATATTGTCATGCACCGCTTGCGTATCCAACCTAACCAGGTAGCGACGGGCGTGCTCGTCCTCCTCTCTGATACGGCGACGCACCTCCACCTCGGGGGCCGGCGGCCTCTGCACCGAGGCTGGCCCACGCGACGGCCACCAAACAGGATCCGGGTCGACGACGTCACCCGGATTCCTCACCAAACTACGCATCCCGGAAGACACCTCCCAGTGCCAGCCCGGCGGAGCCCAGTCTCGGACACTGCCCGTGTCCAACAAATGGCCGGTGGTCATCATCGATTCCCGCCGAGATCTGAAAAAATGAGTGGGGAATTTGATCAAACAACTAAGGTGCGTGCAACCTAGGTACGTAGGGGAGGGAGAGGGCAGCACCTTGGCATGGCGGACGGCACACGCGGTGGTGACGCCACGGGAGAGTGATGAGGGATCAGATATCAGTTTAGATGTGCTATGCCAATGGAGGCCATGACTACATATATATAGTGAGAAATGGGCTTCTGAGCTGTAGTATGCCCAATCAGGAAGAAGCACACGGATCGTGTGTTTCCTTCGTGTGCTTCTGAGCCGTTGGATCAGCGGTGTGTTTCTTTCGAGCGCTGGTGAGCCGTTGGATCAGGAAGAAGCACACGGATCGTGTGTTTCCTTCGCGTGTTTCTTTCGAGCGCCTGTTTCCCGCCAATTCTCCCCTTTCGGGCGAACCGGATGGAATCGTGTGTCGATTTGGGGTAGACTTTGGTTTCTCATGTTTCTATGGCCTAACATAACACAACCAAGCAAAAAAGTCCACTGGGCTACCCCCTTTCGACGCACGTCTATGGGGGTAGACGGAAACGTTAGGGTTTTTCCAGCGGATTCAGGGTTTCACCGAAGCGGGGCCCCGGAGCGTCGGAACCACACCCAAACCTAGCTTGTGACATACCATATGTATAAAAGTGTGTTGTGTGTTGTAAATGTGCAAGAATCTACTCCTAGGTGTGACCGACATCACCGGCTTCACTTTCTCTCTAGTGAGTTTCTGCACTTAGAGGTGAAAACTCCCCTTTCGGGCGAACCGGATGGAATCGTGTGTCGATTTGGGGTAGACTTTGGTTTCTCATGTTCCTATGGCCTAACATAACACAACCAAGCAAAAAAGTCCACTGAGCTACCCCCTTTCGACGCACGTCTATGGGGGTAGACGGAAACGTTAGGGTTTTTCCAGCGGATTCAGGGTTTCACCGAAGCGGGGCCCCGGAGCGTCGGAACCCTACCCAAACCTAGGTTGTGACATACCATATGTATAAAAGTGTGTTGTGTGTTGTAAATGTGCAAGAATCTACTCCTAGGTGTGACCGACATCACCGGCATCACTTTCTCTCTAGATAGCCAGGAAAAGTTTTTATTTGTTTTACATGTATATGTTGTAGGGTTGGGTTCCGGAAAACTCAAACCGTTATTTTACGGGGGTGGGATACTGAAATTGGGAGGGCAATTATAGGTCCAATATATATATAAATTACAACTACATTAAATATTATATAGAGAAATAAAGACATGAATATTATATACGAAAATAAATAAATAAAAACTACTAAACGCCGACGGCAGCCGTCGGTGTTTTTATCGCGTGTACCGTCGGCGTATCAACGACGCTGGACGGTTCGCGTTATGCCGCCCTTTGTACGCCGACGGGATTTAGAACGCCGACGGCAGCCGTCGGGGACGTAATTCTACGCCGACGGCGCTTCGTACGCCGACGGCCTGTTCGTCGTCTGCCCAAGCCCGTGCTGTACGCCGACGGCCTCGACATTTGGCCGTCGGCGTACAGGACGGCCGTCGGCGTTTTGACGGTTTCCCGTAGTGATTGAACCGGGTAGCTTTCCTGAATGCACCCGAAGGCACATTTTTTCGGGTCGAGTGTCATCCGAAAACAAAGCAATTTAGTGAAGGTCTACCGCCAGGTAGGCCAGGCACCCCCAAAAGGGCACAATTCGGGTGTCGGACACATATTTGGCTGCCCCCAGTGGGATGCTCTTATAGCTTGCTTATTGTTTGATTTGAGAGGTTAGAGCATATCTTCCCCACCTCATAGCCTCATCTTCTTCCCCACCTCCCCTCCTACCCACAATGCAAAAACCTTCGACAATCAATGGTTTTCCGTGGTGTAATCGCCGTCCGGGCTGTGCTAGCATCCTCTCCCAGCACTACT
The DNA here is from genome assembly GCA_947311845.1 of Poa pratensis. Classification (NCBI taxonomy): domain Eukaryota; kingdom Viridiplantae; phylum Streptophyta; class Magnoliopsida; order Poales; family Poaceae; genus Poa; species Poa pratensis. The sequence continues at coordinate 41,577,948 of CAMZMU010000098.1, forward strand.
TTTGCTCCAAGTTGGTGATGGTTTGAAGTTGTAGTCCTTCCGACCGGCAGGTGAACCTTGTTCATGTTGTTTCGTCTCCCCTTTTGTGTTAGTGCTACATATTGATATGTTTTTTGTGTTCTGCTCCAATAGGTGTTTGCATCTTAGTTATTTGTCCATGTCGGCGGTTCCACAAATGGCTACAATTTGGTTGTTTATATGTGTCGATATGTTCATCATATGGATTGATTCGTGGTACTTCACCATTTTTCTGGTAGAGATTCATCGTTTTGCTCCACTGTTGCCTGCATCTTGGCTCTAGATATTCATCCGCGAGATCTACTCTTCCTACTACTTCAGGTTTTTTCTCCGTTGGTTGTAGTATGTTGGTAATGTTCTATTCTCAAACGCCGGAGATATGCATCTTATGCGATTTTATTTCTTCTCGGCTGAGGTTTGCATAATATGCGATGTTATTTTGTCTCAGCTGGAAGCCGTGCTGGTGAGGTTTTGCATCTTGCGTGATGTTATTTCTACCTGGCGTGAAGTTGTATTGGTGAGTTTTGCATTTTGTGTAATGTTGCATTTTGTGCAATGCATTTCAATAAAATTTCCTCACTGTTCCTCAACCCAAACACTGATCGAGTCAACCATGGTCTCAATCACCCTTTTTATAGTGAACTTTTTTTACTTAGTACAACTTATCATTAAAATTACTTAGTACTACATTTTCATTTAGTTTCAAATGTTACAAAAACATTTTGTTACAAAGGATTTTACCATAGATCAAAGCAAACGAATATTATCACATAATGCCATAGGTTAATTTAGGATATTTTGTAAGTACTGCAATTTATAATACGTGTGTACTTTTCCAGAGTAACCTCAACTATCTAAATAACCATGTAGATTGTTTTAGTGTTTTAATATGGTAAATAACATGGAAATGTTATTGGGTTCAATATACCATCAAGTTTATATGTAACTAGATAATTATATCGTGTGGGGTTCAAAACTTCTCGTTTAGTTCCTGGGAGATATTTAGGCCATTAGAACAAGTTTCTATGTACATTATTCAACAAGATTCAGATAAAGTATATGGATAATGAGTGTTCGTTTGACTTCATCGGCATAAATATGGGCTGCCCAATTGATGTAGTTGACAACAAGAGTGCTGGGTCCGCATTGACTTCATCGGTGTTGGCGTAGGCCCGATCTTCCGACGTATTTGCCGAGTACTTTCCGGCGATTACGTATCTAGCAAAGCTTCTCGGATCAACTTCCGGCAACGTGCGCACGCGTAGCTAGCCGATGCTTTTGGCTGCAACAGGCACGTACCAATCTGGAGACACACGTAGCTATAGCTAGAGTGCTTTCCTAGCAGCAGCTTACGTACGATCGTAGCAACCAAATCGCTGGAATCGATTGTAGGAATTTAATGGTGTGGCTTGCAACATTTATACGTACTACGTTATTTAATCTCCTGGAATATTATTACCTCAATATGGAATTTACCATTGCGTTGAATATTGCTTGATATATACTTGAATGGAATTGTGTGTTCAAGGAAGCCGGTACATATATGTTGGAATACAGTGTTTATTTACGCTGGAATAATATTATACATTTTGTATATTTGCCCGGGCACGACATATTATGGAAAGCCAGGTTGTTCGAGGGATTGGCGCCTTGAATTGTTTAAAGCCTGTGAATTTGATTTTGTAATCAAATTCAGCGTGCGACTCACACGCACGTGCATGGGACTAAAATTGCAGCTTGAGTGTCCATATAGGCTACTAGTGATCGTGGTTGATTAGCTTAGCCTGGACTCTCGTTTAAACAGAGTTTATCTGGAATTACTGCAATTTGCACAGTTTGACTCAAACTGGAATTAGCACACTATATATTGGTCCCTAACCCCTAGCCTCAAAGATGATTGTGAGCGGAACCACGGAAAAGGATCGAGGAATAGGGGTTAGACCGAATCGCTCGTATTTCTTACATTGGTATCAGAGCTTAATCGAGAGATAATCGGCGTTCGATTGGTGTTAATCATCGATCTGATCGTCATCGTCTCTTAATCGATCCCGTCCAGCTGAGTCCGCCTCGAATTCCGAAGCCAGCCCAACTCGCAAGGGGAATAAGGAGAGATCGATCTTCGCCTCTGCTTGTCGCCCAGCTTCGCGCAGCGCCGCTCGATCCTTGCCGCTCGCCGCCTCGCTTCCGCACAAGAAATCGCCGCCTTGCTCGACGCCCACCGCTGCGCGCCGTCGACTACATCAGCTCGGAAAACGATCTCGTCCGAGCACCTTCGTCAACTCGCCGAGATCGGAAACCAGACGAGCGGAAGAACAACTCGCCGAGATCGAACTCGTCGAGGAATAAGCGCACATCCCTACTGTAAGCACCTCGTTCCCAAATCCCAATGGCTCCAATGCTGTGTTTGCTGAGTTGATGCGTGCGTACAAGCTGGATGGAAACAATTTCACAGTTTGGAAGAGAAAGTTGTTGTATTTGCTTACTTCAGAAAACATAGATTATGTTGTTGAGACTCCTGCACCAAATCAGCCATCGGAGGAAGCAGCAGATGATGAGAAGCAAGCATACATAGATGAGTTGAAGCAGTGGACCAAGGATAACAAGACTGCAAGGGTTTTCATGCTCGGTTCTATGTCAGATTCACTAGCTGCAGAGTATGAGTCTGATGACACAGCTTGCGGCATTATGCACAGGCTGGAACAGGATTTTGGAGAGGTTTCTCTCATGAAAGTATTGAGCCTTGTGAATAGATTCCTTAATTCAAAGATGGGTGACAAATCTGTTAATGAACACTTGAACAAGCTTGTTGTCTTGGCCGAGGAACTGAAAACTGCTGGGTATCCCTTCCAGGAGGAAGTCCAAGTTATGGTTGTCCTGAACTCCTTGCCACCATCATGGGAACAGTTTAAAATCTCATTTTGCCATTCAGAACGTACACTCAACATGAGGAACCTGAGGCAACACTTGTTGATGGAGGAAGATAGGAAGCTCAGTGCAGGGAAGGAAAAAGGCTCGCACCATACTGAGCTTCATCTTGGTGAAAATAGAAGCAATGGCAACAAAAGGAACTGGCAGAAAAGGAAGTTTGGACATGATCTCAGGGATAAGATTAATTGTAAAAGGGATAGAGACCAGAGGCCTTCTGGGCAGCGCAATAATTATAACAACAAGTCTTTTGATGCCAGAAGGGATAAGGGACATCACAGCAATCATAACAGCAACTCTTCTCAGAATTTTGACAAGAGGGACTTCAGATGCCATGGCTGCGGTGATTATGGACACTTCAGGACAGATTGCCCTAAAAGAAGGAAGACCAACGACAACCAGAAAAGTACTACAAGGGAAGACAGCCGCAAGGGGAATGAATCCCCTGGAGGTATTACCGATGTTTATGTTTGCACTGAGTCTTTATTCACTACTACTTTTCATAACAGTTGGGTTGTTGACTCGGGGTCTACTGCACACATTGCTAGAGATAATAGTTCGTTTTTATCTTTGAAAACAATTCCAAGGGGAAACAGATTTGTCTATTTAGGAACCAGTGCTAAAGCAGACATCCTTGGAATTGGAAATTATGAACTTAAACTCCCTAATGGAGGAAAACTAGTCTTGGAAAATACCCTGTTTTCACCCAACATGAGAAGGAACATAATTTCAGTTTCGAAATTGGAAGTCGTTGGCTACAAAGTATTGTTTGGAGATGCACAAGCTAAGATTCTTCTAGATGGTAGACTAGTGCATGCAGGCGATAGACATGAAGGTCTTTATTTTCTTAATGATATATCTGACAACAATTGCCTTTTGGGTGAAGAGAACTCATTAGTGAGGAATATTGCTGGCAACAATAACTGTTCCGAGTCCTATCTTTGGCACTTACGTCTTGGTCATATATCTAAAAACAGAATTAAAAGGCTGATTAGTTCTGGAATTCTGAATTTTAAGTGGGTAGATTATGGCATATGTGAGGCGTGTATCATGGGGAAAATGACCAGGTCACCCTTTCCAAAGGCTAGCAGATCCAGTGAACAACTTGCTATCGTCCATTCTGATATTTGTGGTGAATTTTCCACACCCACTTTGGGAGGGCAGAAAATCTATTTCATTACATTCATAGATGATTATTCAAGGTACGGTTATGTGTATCTTTTGAAACACAAATCGGAAGGTTTTGAAGCCTTTAAAGTTTTCAAAGCGGAAGTGGAAAATCAGTTAAACAAGAAGATTAAAATTCTTAGAACTGACCGTGGAGGTGAATACACGTCAGGAATATTGGACGATTTTTGCAAGGAAAACGGTATTGTTCATCATTATACTTTGCCATATACGCCACAACAGAACGGAGTGGCGGAAAGAAGGAATAGAACTTTAATGGACATGGTTAGGTCTATGATGGCTTATTCTGATCTGCCTTTGTCGTTTTGGGGAGAAGCCTTACATACTGCTGTCTATTTGCTTAATCACTCTCCTTCCAAGTCGGTTAAAGTAACACCTTATGAGTTGTGGAAAGGGAGGAAACCTTCGCTACGCCATTTGGCGGTTTGGGGCTGTAATGCTCAGATTAGAGTCCCCAGTCAGTTGCGCACTAAGTTGCAGCCTAAAAGCACCCCAGGAATTTTTATTGGCTATGCATCAGGTTCTAATGGCTATAGGTTTTATGACCCTGAGAAAAAGAAATTAATTGAAAGTGGTGATGCTGTTTTCCTAGATCAGGACACACCTCGACGTGCAAAACGTGCAAGGGTGGAATTGTTGGTACAGCCTGAGAATAATAATTTGCCAAACACTGAACCTATGGTTCAGGAAAGTACTGATGCTAGTCCAAATAATAATCACACTCCTTCAACTAGCATGCCTAGGAGAAGTGGGAGGAACACTCAAGCGCCATCCTATTTAGATGAGTATTTTGTATTTTTGGGGGAAGTACACTCTAAAGTTCAAACTTTGGAGGAAGAACCAAGAACTTTTAAGGCTGCATTAGCAAGTCCAGAGTCTAAACTTTGGATGGAAGCTATGCAAGAGGAACTAAACTCTATGAAGAAAAATAATGTTTGGGAACTTGTTGACTTACCAAACAACCGGAGAGCTATAGGTTCTAAGTGGATTTTTAAAAGGAAACTGAATGCATCTGGCCACATAGATAAATATAAAGCAAGGCTTGTCGCTAAGGGATTTACACAAAAGGAAGGAATTGATTTTGTGGAAACCTTCTCACCTGTAGCAAAATTTACCTCCATACGGATCATTAGTGCGTTAACTGCTTATTATGATCTGGAATTACATCAAATGGATGTAAAGACCGCTTTTTTAAATGGACTATTAGAGGAAGAAATATACATGAACCAACCTGATGGGTTTGTGGAAACAGGGAATGAAGGGAAGGTCTGTAAATTGAACAGATCAATATATGGTCTTAAACAAGCCTCACGTCAGTGGTATATTCTTTTTGATAATGCTATCACGTCATATGGTTTTTCAATGACGGAAGGTGATCATTGCATTTATTTCAAAATAGTGGGAGATAAATTCGTATTGTTATCTCTTTATGTTGATGATATTCTCATTGCTTCTAATGATAAATCTACACTGATGGAAGTTAAAATGTGGTTGTCATCTAAATTTGACATGAAAGATATGGGTGAAGCTTCCTATGTTTTGGGAGTGGAAATACGTAGAGATCGAAGGAAGAGAGTCTTGGGTTTGTCTCAAAAGGCATATCTCAATACTATACTTAAGAGATTCTCTATGGAAATTTGCAAGCCTGTTAAAGTACCTATTCTTAGGGGAACAAAACTCAGTGAGGAAATGTGTGCTAAAACTCCTGAGGAAAAGGAAAAAATGAGCAATATTCCTTATTCATCTGCTTTGGGTTCTCTGATGTATGCTATGTTATTCACTAGACCTGATTTGTGCCATGCCGTGGGGTTGTTAAGTAGATATCAAATGAATCCTGGAGCTGAACATTGGAAACAGATTAAGAACACTTTGCGCTATGTCAAAAGAACCGTGGACTATTATCTGTGTTTTAATGGTCACAATCTTCAGCTGCAGGGCTTTACTGATGCTGATTGGCAAGGTGATCTTGATGACCGAAGATCTACGTCTGGATATATTTTTAAGCTGGCAGGAGGTGCAATTTCGTGGAGAAGCAAGAAGCAAGATCCGGTGGCACTTTCTTCAATGGAGGCAGAGTATGTTGCTGCATCCGAAGCTTTCAAGGAAGGTGTGTGGTTGAAAGAATTTCTGGCATCTCTCAAGGTGATAGACGGCACTTCAAATCCAGTGACTATATACTGTGATAACCAGGCGGCAATCAAGGTCTCAAAGGATCCTAAATTTCATAGCAAAAGCAAACATATTGAGGGAAGGTATCATTACATTCGTGATGTTATTAATAGGTTAAAGACAATTCGTTTAGAGTATTTGCCTGGTGTGGACATGACTGCTGATCCACTGACTAAGCCCCTTAGTCAGGAAGTATTTTGTAAGCATGTTTGCAACATGGGTCTTCGTCCATGGAACTAAATGTTTTAGCCAAGTGGGAGATGTAGGAATTTAATGGTGTGGCTTGCAACATTTATACGTACTACGTTATTTAATCTCCTGGAATATTATTACCTCAATATGGAATTTACCATTGCGTTGAATATTGCTTGATATATACTTGAATGGAATTGTGTGTTCAAGGAAGCCGGTACATATATGTTGGAATACAGTGTTTATTTACGCTGGAATAATATTATACATTTTGTATATTTGCCCGGGCACGACATATTATGGAAAGCCAGGTTGTTCGAGGGATTGGCGCCTTGAATTGTTTAAAGCCTGTGAATTTGATTTTGTAATCAAATTCAGCGTGCGACTCACACGCACGTGCATGGGACTAAAATTGCAGCTTGAGTGTCCATATAGGCTACTAGTGATCGTGGTTGATTAGCTTAGCCTGGACTCTCGTTTAAACAGAGTTTATCTGGAATTACTGCAATTTGCACAGTTTGACTCAAACTGGAATTAGCACACTATATATTGGTCCCTAACCCCTAGCCTCAAAGATGATTGTGAGCGGAACCACGGAAAAGGATCGAGGAATAGGGGTTAGACCGAATCGCTCGTATTTCTTACATCGATGATGGCCAGAGGCTCGTATCGAGCCTTTCTATTTCTCTTTCTTTTTCTGACAAAGATTACATGGGGTCTTCTACATGTATATATAGCAGCGTTGGACTAGCTAACCTAGTAGGAGTAGGAAACTAATCCCTATACTACTCGGAGACATGTACGTATACAACTCGTACACGGATCAACACGACCCACGCGTGCTTATTTCCAACATTCACCCCCCTAAGCACGACGTGTGCTTCATTTCTACCCGGGTCCCAAATACGTCAATTGCTTCGCGTAGGTGTAGCCCTCAGCATTCCTTTCGCCGCTTCAGCCTTCTTCATCGACATTGCTTTCGTCGCTTCTCGTGGCATCAATGACATCAACTTTGCTTTTGTCGACTCATTTTCACTCTGACGGCAACAATCCTTCTTGTCGACGTCGACGTCTTCAAACATCATCTTTGCTTCGATGCTTTTGAAGCAATCTTCTGTGTACTTTATCGGCTTCACCTCCGGAATGATTATCTTGAACAAAAAATCAGATCTCAATGACTGGTGATTCTGAAGCACATGATGCCTACCAACCCCAACCTAATGCCGTCGAAAAATCAGAATCTCCCTCAGACAATACAAGTGGTAGCTCAGCAACAGCAAATATAGAGACCATGGTTGACACAGAGCGTAAGAAAATCCAAAAGACAGCGAAAGAAACCAAATAAGTTCTCTCCGTTGATGTTAGAGAAAAAACATTCAAGATGCGCCAAAAAAGACATTCCAAAGGAATCCCAGCGCCAAAAAGGTCGGTCATGGACAGGGAATTCTCGCTCTTGCCATTCTTTGGTGTTTTTACTAACTATTTTGAGAAGATGCTAGCCTAACGTATCATTCCTGTGCATATTATCTGTTCAATACTGATGCATGTAAAATGCATACATGAACTTTGCATTATTTTACTTCTATTCCAATCATATTTGCATCATATAAGGGTTATATCAATGTTTTATAATGATTTTGGGAATATTTCATAGTTTTCCCATTTATTTGGAATTAACCCTGTTTTCCAGAAAACGTCTTTTTTAGTATTTCAGACTTTCCGGGAGTTTCGGGACTCCAAAAAGGGCAAGGCCAAAGAGCACGATTCAGAATTTTCGAGACGAACGCAATGGGCTTAAATTGAAGCCCAGAAGCCCAACAGGCTGGAAATTAGAGGGTCCCACGCGGCCTACTGTACCTGGCCACGCGGGCCCACCTCTTTTCCCCCTCGGAGCTCCGTGGCCGTCGATCTTTGCTCCACCGACATAGTCTTGACCTAAAAACGCCTATAAAAATAGCCACCCGACGTTCTCTGGAGGGAGCGCCGCCGAAACATAGAAACCACGAAACAGAGACCTGGAGCTGCAGATTGGAGGGGGAAAACTCCGGCGGGGCGCTGCCGGGGTGGTCTCCATCCTCTCCAACGACTTCTCCACCGTCTCCATGATGAAGGGGGAGTAGTCCACCCCCTGGAATTGGGTTTATGGTGGTAACTTATGTATCTCTCCTCTCTTTGAGCTTCACTAATTAGTACCGTATGAGCTGCTGAATATGATTACAGTCATCTATGTAATTCCTATGATGGATATTGTGGTATGAGATGATTTGTTATGCATTTACTGTTGTGTTGGAACTTTTATGATTTGTCATACTTTGTAGATATTCTATGATGCATGTGATGGTTTGATTTATGCATAATGCCTTATTTATTCTTGTCATGAGGTGATTGACACCACCAAGTGTGGATAGATGAGTGAGAGGTGGTCATGCACACGAATTATGAATCATTGCACTAGTGTTTAGAATATTGTCCATTATGAAGTATGATGTATGTAGGTATGGGATGGCCGACGTGACACGGTATATGTATTGAGTGACATGTGAAATACAGCCCAACGTCCTTTATCTGGGGGTAAAAAGGAAAAGTATGATGTGGGAGTGACAGCAACCACGCTAGCCTTACGAGGGTGACATAGTAACACAAATGAGTACTTCTTTCAACTATGTGTTTTACGACATATAGCCGTTATAAAAGCTACCATTAAAACATGACAATTGTGTGTACTTTATCCATAACATGATAATCATCATAGACGAGAGAGAGAGAATTAAGTGAACCCATGAACCCATGTCCATTGTTCCTATAAGAGAAAACCTTTGTCTTGTCCTCTTGCATTGAAGAGGATTGGGACACTTTTACATTCTTGTTTTGTTGCATTAAACTTCCATCCATTAAATCAACCATCTTGTCCCTTAAACTTGTTTAGTGCATAATCAACTAAAACTTGGGACACTTTAGTTGTAGGGAATAGATAACTTTTCCTTCTTGCTCCTGCGGATCGATACCTTACTTCCACATTGAGAGTTGCTACAGTGATCCCCTACTCTTGGGGGTTATCAAGTACTCCAAGTTTCATAACTTCTGCACACATAGAAGCAGCTGTGCAGTATATCGTCTCAATGCCAAAACTGAAGGGGGTCGTATGCAGAAAACAAAATTTTCCTAACAACGATAAGCTAAATAGCCAGAATCTATTACTATGCAGATATAAATTAACGGAGGGAACGGTGTACATACCCTTGTAGACCGTAAGCGTCAACGATCAAAAGATCTGTTTCGATGACGACGCGTGATGAAGACGGGCGGCGAAGACGATAGCGGCGCCGACCTCAAGGTCGTGTAGACGAACATCTCCAAGTGCCGCACCTCGTAGCTCTACACACGTACGGTGTAGACGACGACCTCCGGCTCCGATCCAGTAAAGCAGCGGAAGCAGAAGACTTGGACCGAAAAAACCAGCAGCACGGCGGTGTGCATATGGTGCAGAAAACCTCAACCTACGCGCAACTTCAATTGCGGAGTCACGTCTGAAAGTGAGAGAGATATTTCTGGATGGGAAAAAGGCAAAGGGGTGCACCTCTATATAAAGGTGGAGGAGGGGTGCCACCCTTGGTGGCTTAGCCATGTGGGACTATTCCCACATGGCCAGCCGCACCAAGTGCGCCTGCCTACGTGGGCCCCATTGGCACACCTAGGGCTGGCCCCACCCAATCCGCACCAAGGGGGGACTTCCCCCCACCCCCCTATGGGCCTTCCTCCTTTGGTTAAGGCCCATTTAGTTGGGCTGCCCTTTAAAATTAGAATTTAATTAAAATAATATATTTAATCATTAATTACATTAATTAATATTAAATAGATGTTATCTAATTTATTCGACCTCCGAAACTTATTTCGTTGCCCTCCGAACTTGTTCGGATATGTCCCGGAACGTTTTCGGTGCTCTCTGCTATTTTCTGATCTGCGTCCAACCTAATATAAACGTCGCCCACCCTTAAGTGTGCGACCCTACGGTTCGGGATCACTCCAGACATGATCGAGACCCGTTCTCCGATCAATGACTAACACCGGGGTCGTGGATACCCATGTAACACTAGTAGGGAAAGGCCTTTTAGTGGCGCACCAAAAAGCTTTTCTGTGGCGCATGGTGGGTGCGCCACTAAATCCTCGCCACAAAAATATTATTTCTGTGGCGCACGGTCCATGCGCCATAGAAAAGTGTAAGATTCTGTGGTGCACCCCCAAGTGCATGCGCCACAGAAATATTTCTGTGGCGCACCCCACTACTATGCGCCACAAAAGTTTATTTGAATTTCAAAAAAAAAGGCGGCCAGATCTAGATCTGGCCGCCGGAATTTCGCCGGAATTTCGAAATTTCGCCGGAATTTGGCCGGAGCTCGTCGGAGGCCGTGGTGCCCGTGGCCAGGGCCGTAGGGTGCGTGGAGGATGGGGGTCGCCGGAGATGGTGGAGGAGACGAAGGAGGTCGCCGGAGGTGGATGTGGAGGAGGTCGCCGGAATGGTGGAGGATGTCGCCGGAGGTGGAGGAGGTTGCCGGAATGGTGGAGGATGTCGCCGGAGGTGGAGGAGGTCGCCGGGATGGTGGAGGATGTCACCGGAGGTGGAGGTGGAGGAGGTCGCCGGAATGGTGGAGGATGTCGCCGGAGGTGGAGGAGCTCGCCGGAGGTGGAGGTGGAGGAGGAGGAGGAGGAGGAGGAGGAGAGAAGAGGAGAAGTGGAGGAGGAGGAGAAGAGGAGAAGTGGAAGAGGAGAGGAGAAGAGGAGAAGTGGAGGAGAAGAGAAGTGGAGGAGAAGTGGAGGAGAGGAGAAGTGGAGGAGAAGTGTGGAGAGGGAAGGAGAAAAGAGAGGGATAAGAAAGGCTTGGGCGGGATTCGAAATTTGAATCCCGCCCAACAATTCTGTGGCGCACCCAACACCGTGCGCCACCGAATTTTTTTTCCAATTTTTTTGATTTTTTCGATTTTGTAGAAAAAAATCTTCTATTTGAAATAACTTTTTACTCTTTTGGAATTTGCCGAATCTGAGAAAAGTTCACCGGGTAAATCCGGGTGAAATCGAGCTCCTTTTTTTCTCACGATTTTTTGATATATTAAACGCATTTTTTCGACATCGTATGCAAAAGTTATGCCCCTGCAAAGTTTTTTTTTCCTGTTTTTTGCAAAAAAAGGTCAAAATTCATATTTCAAAATTTATATACCAACTAGACACTAAAACGAAACTACAAGTCAACGGATTTTATTTTTTGAAATTTTTATCATTTCCTTTTCTTGTTTGCAGAACTGAAAAGGCGATCTACGGGGGGGGGGGGGGGGGGGGGGGGGCATGCGTGAGACAGCAAAAAAATTCTGTGGCGCACCCACGTCCATGCGCCACGGAAATGTCACTTTCTGTGGCGCACCAGGCTACATGCGCCACAGAAATGTCACTTTCTATGGCGCACCAGGCATGTGCGCCACAGAAAGTCACATCATGTGGCGCACATGGCAAGGTGCGCCATAGAAAGTGACATTTCTGTGGCGCATATGGCCTGGTGCGCCACAGATTTTTTTTTGTGGCGCATGGCTACTTCGTGCGCCAAAAAAAGTGATTCACAGAAAGGCACTTCCCTACTTGTGTAAGTCCCTGTGCGTCCACGAATATCTTTGTCGTTTGAACCTTAGACGTCAAGTCTCAAACCTTTTGCCTAGCGATACTTAGTTTGTCCGAGACTCGATCTCAGGCATCGCGATACCTAGCTCGATCTTGTTACCAACAATACTATTCTTTACTCGTCTGTGATATTACATCCTCGTGACCTAGTCACATGCTTGCAAGCTCATTGATGCAATCTCGCCGAGTAGGCCAAGAGTATCTATTCTGCTATACGGCTTGGCAAATCCGCTCTTAATCATACGCCTCAACATATTTCCTTCGGATACCCGAGAGGGACATCTTTATTGTCACCCTATGTAAGGAGTGACATTTGATGCAATCAAAGTACCTTCTAGAAATAACAATTAAATATGATCTCACGGTCAAAGGCGTGAGTACTACGTCCTATATTATTGGGTGAGTCCATCACATCATTCACCTAATGATATGACTCCATTATCAATTGACGTCCAAGTCCATGATCCGGAAACCTTGATCATCCGTTGATCTCAACGGACTAGTAAAGAGGCTACTAGGGACCTGATTGTTTACATACCACACGTGTATTAATATTTTCGCTTAATACAGTTATAGCATGGTATGAAACGTATTATGAACAATCAAGATATGACAAATAAAATCTTTATTAATTGCCTCTAGGGCATATCTCCTTCAAAAACATGTTGCGTTAACACCGTGGTTTTTCAGAGTGCAACAAATAGTTTAACGGGACAAGTTCTAAAAAGCTTCACTCCTAGAGACACTTACATTTATGCACGAAACGGTAATCATGATTACAACCTATATCCATGATATACGATGTATATTTCTTCCACTACATGCTAAAACCAGGCCTTTTCACTTAAGAATCATGTATTCGTGCAGGTCATCAATGCATATGGTGAGCTCGTGTCTACTCCCATAAGTCATGACCAGCCAACTCGCGTCGGTCCTAATACGCTTGTCTACGACACAACAAGAACCGAATGGTTGACGATACATCTGCAGCCTTGTCCCAACCCAACTCCGGCAGTGATGAAAAATAAGAAGGCCGCTATGAAAGAATATCTTTTGATTATGAACGGGTAAACATATATTCAAAGTAAATTGGTATTATGCAACAACCCATATATTCAAAAGTAAATACATACTCTTCTAACATGACCCATTTTATAATGAACTTGTTTACTTAGTACAACTTATCATTGAATTTACTTAGTAATACATTTTTATTTAGTTTCAAGTATTTTAAAAACATTTTTTTATACCATGGATCAAAGCAAACCAATATTATCACATTATGGCACAACTTAATTTAGGATATTTTGTAAGTACTGCAATTTATAATACTTGTGTACTTTTCCAGCGTATCCTCAACTATCTACAGAACTATGTAGATTGTTTTAGTGTCTGAATCTGGTAGATAACTTGGAAATGTTATTGGGGGTCAAAACTATCAAGTTCATATGTAACTAGATAATTCTATCGTTTGTGTTCAAGACTTCTCTTCTGGTTCCTGTGAGATATTTAGGCCATTAGAACAAGTTTCTATGTACACTATTCAACAGTATTCAGAGAAAGCATATGTACACTAAACTGGCAAAAGAAATGATATCTTAGAAAAATTGTATGTTAAGGTGAAAAAAACTTGCCAACCAATTAATAAGCAAGCTCCAAATTTAAACCAATTATGCATTTAACACTTGATCATTGGATATATGCCTCCGCTCCCTTGAATCAGTTATGGCCCATGCCTACTGCCGATGAATCGAAAATTGATATCGGTCTGCGACCACCAAGCTACTATTAATCATCATGCTACTAGTATGTGTTATATCAGTTCCTAGCTAGTCTCTACTATATCAGTTCTAGCCTGTGTTATATCAGAACTCTGTGTTATTATCAGTACTCTGTGTTATTAGTGCTCTATGATGTTGAACCGTACGTACTATGTGATGTCGATTGTCTTATCTTTCTTGTTGAAGATATGTGTTTTTCTTTGACAATATTTAATAGGCCTTGGATTCTCCCTTCGACCTTACAAACTTAGGTGCATCGCCGTTGTGCAGTCGCAAGATCTCGGAGTGGAGGCAGGTTGTTCCTCAATTCGTTGTTCCCGAATTGGTTGTTCCGCCACTCCGAGTGAGGCGAGTCAGAGTGGCGCGGGGGGCCGCCAGACGCTGCGGAAGCACGGACGTTCGATGTTCGACAGTTCATGGCTCAGAGTAAGCGCGCCTGGCCATTTTTTTTATTTGCTTTGATAGCCATGGAATATATTTTTTTTTTTCGAGAATGCCGGGGGGGGAAGAGGGTTCCCCACCGGTTGTTGCATAACTCGAAGCACCCAAAAGGGCCAACCAACAATGTCAAGTGTTACATGATACGTCTCAAACGTATCTATAATTTTTTATGTTCCATGCATGTTTTATATCAATTGTCACATGTTTTATATGCACTTTATATCATATTATGACATTTATTGGACTAACCTACTAATAGTTGCCAAAGTGCACAATGTTCTTGTTTTACACTTTGATGTGTAGAAATTATCAAAATTGGGCAAAAAACCTTGTTGGAGTCAAATTGGGACTTTCCAGAAATCTGTCTGAAAACTATTTTCAAAGATCGTCACGTTCGGGCCTGAAGACGACGTCAAATGGAAAAAGTCTAGTCGCGAAAGTTCGGAATTTTCCGCCGCACGTTTTATACAAAAGGTTCATCTCCATCGAGTTCGTATGCGGCCTGTGCAGGCCCGACAAGTCGGCTCGGCCAGGAAAACCCTGACCCGCGCCGAGGCCACGTGTGGCTGCCTCGGGAACCTTCTGAAGCTGCCCTTTGGACCATAAATAGCCCCCGCGGAGTAAACCCTAACACAATTGACGAAACTCCCGAATACATCTCCGTGCTCCGCCGCCACGAAACTCCGTTTCGGGGGACAGAAGTCTCTGTTCCGGCACCTTGCCGGGACGGGGAATTGCCCCCGGAGCCATCTCCATCGACGCCACCGCCTCCATCATCGCCGTTGCTGCCTCCCATGATGAGGAGGGAGTAGTTCTCCCCGAGGCTGAGGGCTCTACCGGTAGCTATGTGGTTTATCTCTCTCCCATGGTGTGATCTTTATGTGATCATGAGCTTTGTAATCTAGTTGAATCCATAGATGTACTCTTCATTATCTTATATGCTACTCAAGTGGTTTTATTAATGTAATCTCCGGAGTCACCTTTGTCCCACGGTGCGAAGTTGACAGTGTGCGCCCCGTGTGTGGCTCTTAGGCTAAAGATAACAGGAATACTTATCATGAGTTATTATTTGCGTTGGATGTCTCTATGAAATTGCGGTGTTTGTCTAGTACCTTCTAGGGCGCTCAAGTTGACAGTGTGGGGTTAACTAGACATGGGAATGCGACTTTAAGGTGTGCTTTTATAGCCCTACGCGGTGGATTGGTGTTCGTTATCCAACGAGAGAATAACTCAGAGTAGCATAGTGAAGAGGAAATATCTATGTATTCAATTATATTATTATTGTTGAGAGTGTCCACTAGTGAAAGTATGATCCCTAGGCCTTGTTTCTAAGCATTGAAACACCGTTTACAACCAGTTCTGCTACATGTTTGCTTGCTGCCATTTTTATTTCAGATTGCAATTACCACTTATAATCATCCATATTACTTGTATTTTATATCTCTTCGCCGAACTAGTGCACCTATACACCTGACAAGTGTATTGGGTGTGTTGGGGACACAAGAGACTTCTTGTATCTTAATTGCAGGGTTGCTTGAGAGGGATATCTTTGACCTCTACCTCCCTGAGTTCGATAAACCTTGGGTGATTCACTTGAGGGAAACTTGCTGCTGTTCTACAAACCTCTGCACTTGGAGGCCCAACACTGTCTACAAGAATAGAAGCGTGCGTAGACATCAAGCTATTTTCTGGCGCCGTTGCCGGGGAGGTAAGGTAAAAGGTACTCACATCCTCCAGCTACTTAGCTATTTTCTAGCACTGTTGCTGACGTGTGAGTGCTCGAAGGTATTTCCTTTAGATTCTGCAATTATATCTTTTTGTTTCTTGTTTTTATTTCACTAGTTAGGCTTAATGGAAAACAACAAAAAATTAGAGAGCTCTATGAAATTTATCTTGATTAGGACATGATGCTTTTGAAGAGAAAATTAAAAAACCTATGGAAAATTATTTGCATGATGGTAGCAATGTTATTACTATAAATTCTTTGAACACCATTATTGCTAATGCTATGGAAGAATTTAAGCTTGGGGAGGTCGGTTTTGATGAAAATGATTTTTAGTTCCCCGGTTTTGGAGGAGAAAATTTGCTTTGATGATACTTTGCCTCCAATATATGATGTTTATAATGATTGTGATATTTTCACTCCACCTACTATTGAGGATATAGTTTATGTTGATTATGATATGCCTCCTATATATGATGTTTACAATGATGAATATGATATTTTCAGTCCATCTACTATTGAGGATAAAATTCATTATGATTATTCTATGCCTCCAATTTATGATGATTACAATGATGGATGTGATACTTTTACTCCCACTATTACTAATGAAACTGTTTATGCTTATGTGGAGAGTAATGATACTTTTATGCATGTGGATCATGATAAGAATGCTTTATGTGATAGCTATATTGTTGAGTTTATTCATGATGCCACTGAAAATTATTTTGAGAGAGGAAAGTATGGTTATAGAAATCTTCATGTTACTAAATTTCTTCTCTTTATGATGAAGGTTTTGAGCTTTCTCTTGATTTGCTTTTATTTGCTGGGTACTTTAAGACCTACTGGTCCTTATGAGAGAGGGAGACATGGTTTCATATATCACAATAATATTAAGTCTCTCTCTTTATGTTGAAATTTTGAAGTTGCACTTGTTTTGCCTTCCTATGCTAGTCACTTTGTGCTTTATTGATTTATTTTCTTACAAGATTCCTTTGCATAGGAAGTGGGTTAGACTTAAATGTGTTTGATATTTGCTTCTTGATGCTCTTTCATATTCACCTCTTATACATATGAGAGCATCATCAAAATTATCATGCCTAGCTAAAAGGCTTTAAAGAAAAGCGCTTGTGGGAGACAACCCATTTTTTTATTTCTGCAATTTTTCTTTTTTGAGTCAAGGTGCTGTTTACTTCTGTAGCAACTCCTTTGTATCTTTATTTTCTCGCATTGTTGTGCCAAGAGTAGCCTCTAATGTTAAGATGATGCTTAATTTTGATTGCTGCGCAGAAACAGATTTTTGCTGTTCACTGTACGAAATTCCTAAAATCACCAGATTGTTAATTAAATCTGAAATTTTTGTGCGTAATCTTTATGAATGTCTGAAACTTTCATTAGTCTAGAGTTTTTCGATCTGAGCGTCGTAAGTGCCTTGAAAAAATTCGTCTTTGCGGACTGTTCTGTTTTAGACAGATTATGCCTTTTTATTTTGCATTCTCTCTTTTACTAGTGTTGAGTGAAATTCTTTTTTGGGTGGAAGAGCTTCACATAACATCAGTGGCAGTAGCTAATGTTTAAAGTAACAAGTCATATTGCGTCTTTATAGAACATGTGAGTTTTTGATTATGCACTAACCCTCTAATGAGATTACTTTGAGTTTGGTGTGACGGAAGTTTTCAAGGGTCAAGAGAGAAGGATGATATAATAGGATCAAGAAGAGTGAAGAGCTTAAGCTTGGGGAGGCTCCCATGGATCTCCCCAGCATATTTCAAGAAGACTCAAGCGTCTAAGCTTGGGGATGCCCAAGGCATCCCCTTCTTCATCGGCAAAATTATCAGGTCATCTCTAGTGAAACTATATTTTAATTCTTTCACATCATATGTGCTTTTCTTGGAGCGTCTGTGTGCTTTTATTTTCAGTATTGTACTTTTATTTTTGCAATAAGCTTGATCACAACATTCTTGATTGGGAGAGAGACACGCTCCGCTTTTTCTTGGAATACTCTTGTTCTTCACTTATATCTGTTGAGTATTCAATTTTCGCGCTGTTTAGCTTCTAGCTCTTGGTTTTCATGTACCTCTTGTCAGAGCTATTAGTTCTTTTGTAGAAAGTACTCTCTTGCTTCACTTATATTTGTTTGGAGAGTTGCTTGGTTAATATGTTGGTTCAGAAAATGTTGCGTGTGGTAGTGGTATAATGAAAACTTGCATAATCTTGTAGATCATTGAACTTTGATAACCTGATTCCTTGCAAACGTTTTGAGGTATTAAGTAATAGATGGTAAAGCTTGCTGGTTAATTAAGTTAAAATCATTAGTGGATTATTGTCTTTAAGCTTGCACCGTACTACAAACACTAAAATTGTTGAAGGTGTAGTTGGACTTGATAGCTTTCCATGTCTGAAAAGTGGTTCGTAATAACTAGGTTGTGTGTGAAGGTCGAGGGATCTAACGGGGTACTTGTGCCGCCGTGAACGGCCCTCCTTGGGGTAAATGTTAACCATGCGCTTAATGTTGAACCTGCTAGTTGTTTGCAATAAACTTGTGAGTTCTTTTTGACTAATGTTAAGCTACGGTTTTGGCACTTCCACCATCCAAATTTGCTAGCCTCTTCGGTGCTGTGCATTGCCCTTTTCTCACATTGAGAGTTGTGCATACTTCGCCAGTACATCCAAAACCCGTGGGAGGACTTCCTCTTGTTCTCCTACACATAAACCCATACATCTTCCTCAAAACAGCCACCATACCTACCTACCACAGCATTTCCATAGCTGTTCCGAGATATATTGCCATGCAACTTCCATTTTACATTACATGACTTGTTGTCATTTATCATTTATATATTGCTTTGCATGATTCTATACAGCTGATGTGTGGTTTACCCATGTTACGCTAGATCATTGCACATCCTGCTACACTGGCAGAGGCATACAGTTTTATACATCATGTTTTGTTCATTATGAGTTATTTGTACCAAAAAGTTTGTAATCATATTAGAGTGTTGCCCCTGCTAGAAAAGAGCCATGGAGGCCATCGAAAAGTGAAACAGAAAAAGAAAAAAAAAGAAAAAAAAAAGAAAAAAAAGAATAAAGAAAAGGGGGGCAACACTACTATCCTTTATCAAAGTTGTGCTCATGTTTAGCACTTGCAGTATTCATAGTCATCATTTGTGCTCATGTTTAGCACCTATGCTCCATTTGAGAGAGTTTTCATGCTTTACTAGTATAACTATGTGGGGAATATTACGTTATAGAACTTGGGTTGTATATTCCAATGATGAGCTTCCTCAAAAGTGCTCTAGGTCTTCGTGAGCAACCGAGTTGGATGCACCCCCACTAGTTCCATTGGAGAGCTTTCATACACATATAGCTCTATGTGCATCCGTTGCATGGCAATCACTACTCCTTGCATAGCTTCGATTATAAGACTTCCTCTTGTCTAATGATCACTTATAGCTTTGTGAGACTTTCTTCCATTGGCCTTCCAAACCCCCATTAACGTTCTCTTTGCCATAACATCCTGGTGCCGATACTAAATGCTTACGCTCACCGGTTGAGTAGACCTCGAAACAGTGGATTCATGACGTTCATGTTTACTTTTACTTGACTGGATCCGTTCTCTATGTTATGAAAAATTGCTTGATGCTTGGAATTGAAGGATAGAACTCCTACACTGGATACTTAAAACATCTATAATGAACCTTGTACGGTTTCATGTCTTAAAGGCCGTCATTCATGAAAACTTTTAGCTTGTTTAACTATCTTGCTTTATTATCTCTTATTTAATATCAATTATAGACATTTGCTTTGAATGATTTGATCTCAGCTCACTTACCATTGCATCATTATTAGATCAAGATTATGTTGGTAGCATGTTGATAATCCCCAAGAGCAAGGAATCACTGTAGCACAATTCGATAAGTATTGAGTGTCGAACCCACGAGGAGCTGAAGGTAACTATCTATTCTCTAAAGCTCTATAACCCTCTTATATGGCCTTTTATGCAAAGCAATAAATATGAAAGGATCTAACTAATGGAAGCAAGTGACGTGGAATGGATTTATCTAGTAGCAAGTTTCTCAAGCAAGTTTCAGACACAGGTTTCTTAGAGCAAGTTTCTCTCAGCAGTTTTCTCAAGCAAGTTTCTCAAGCAGCAAGTATCAAATATCTCAAGTAGCAAATATCTCAAGGGAGCAATTGTTATTTCATTCGCGTGGTTGTCACAATTAGTGAAGCACATGTTTCAGTCTTAGTTGTTTCTTTTAGGTGGGAGCCATAAATAGGTGTAGCCAAGTAAATGAGCAATAACACAACTCTTATGATGGATCTCATGGCCAAATAAATGTGCAGCACAAGAATTATTAAGACATAATTGTCCCACCATAGCCTTAAGTTCTAGGGTCCCCCATATATATCCCCCATAAAGTAACTTCAAGTCTCAGACACCGGTTTCTCTCTACTCCGACATGTCCTACTCAATCCATTACGCTACGGTGATCACCTTACATGCATTCCCCAACATATGCGTGCACTCATATATTGTACATAAAGACAATCATAAAAGATAACAACACTTGTATGCAACCAATTAACGAACTATTTCACAAGTGCCATGAACAAATCACTTCTCAAACACAGATGAGAGACACAATAGATCAAGGGAATAGTATATTGCACCACACATCATGTTTGCCAAGAGTTTACAGTGGGGAGATGGAGATGATCTTGCTGTAGATGTCGATGATGAACACGCCGGAGGGGGGTGGAGCCCTCCGGAGGTGATCCCGGCGGCGTTTCCCCCCTCCGATCTTCTCCGGCGGCAGCCTTCTGACTCTCTGTTTCGTGGTTTTCTGTTTCTCCGCCGCCTCCTTTCGCGAAACGCCAGGAGACCTTTTTTATAGGCGTTTTTAGGTCAAGACGAAGTCGGTGGACGAAAGATCGACGGCCACGGAGCTCCGAGGTGGAAACAAGATAGGCCCACGCGGCCATGTACTTTAGGCCGCGTGGGACCCTCCCATTTCCAGCCTGTTGGGCTTCTGGTCTTCAATTTAATCCCATTGCGTTCGTCTCGAAAATTCTGAACCGTGCTCTTTGACCTTGCCCTTTTTGGAGTCCCGAAGCTCCCGGAAAGTCTGAAACACTAAAAAAGACGTTTTCTGGAAAAACAGGGTTAATTCCAAATAAATGGGAAAACTATGAAGTATTCCCAAAATCATTATAAAACATTGATATAACCCTTATATGATGCAAATATGATTGGAATATAAGCAATTAAAGTGCAAAGTTCATGTATGCATTTTACATGCATCAACATCCCCAAGCTTAATCCATGCTCGTCCTCGAGTATGAAGATGATAAAACTAACATGGACTTTGCAATTTAATACTTAACAATGAATATCAAAGATGATTACAATTGCTACATATAGTCAAATGATTCATTCTTCAAAGGAGTAGCAATATGCAAAACAGTTTATGAAGTGATATCAAGTATTCAATGTAAGGATGTTCAATGATAGTTCACAAAGTGTAACATAACAGATAGTAGTATGGACCACATGTATGCATAATGATAAGTATGGACATCCTACATTGGTCATAGAGTGATGATGAAAATCTGAATATGTTTGGTCGACACTTTGGAAAGATGAATAAGTGAGTAGAGGTAAAGCATGCATAAGTTTCATCTAACCTCCAAACTCTCCTACTTAATTTAATGATTGCAATGTGGTAATACTTGGTGTCAAGCTCTCATTCCCCTATCATAGCATCTTGAATGATTATAGTTTAATGTGAGAGCAAATATGAGTAGTGTGCTTGACAAAGCAAAGGTTGGATGTCTCATGCCCCTTGAATACAAGTACCTACACCATGATTACTCAACTTAGGAAACAAAGCAAGTTCAAGTTATATATCATTGTAAGTAATAATAGTATCATCAAGAGCGTCAACTGGGGTACCTCTTGTCCCAGGATATGGAACAAGCCCATATCAAAATGACAAGACAAACAAACAAGATGAAAAACCTCAACACCCTTTTTATTTACCATTGGAATAGCTTTTTATTGTAGGAAAAATATCCGCTACACGCATGGGTAGCTACACACCATGCCATTATACGCCGATGTAAGCCGTATATACCTCTTTTGGATTGATATTGTAGTAAAGTAGGGATTTTTGGGGTACAAAACTGGTTTCGGAATTTCAAAAAAAAAAAAATTGGTTGACTTTTTAGTCAATGAAAAAAGTCAACGAGAAAAGTCAACAAAAAAGTCAACTCTAAAAAAAAGTCAACCAAATTTTTTTTTTGAAATTCCGAAACCAGTTTTGCACACCAAAAATCTCTACTCTACTACAATATCAATCCAAAACAGGTATATACGGCTTACATCGGCGTATAATGGCATGGTGTGTAGCTACCCATGCGTGTAGCAAATTGCCTCTCTTTTATTGTAAGTGTGTCATAGATAATTCACCATAGCATGTAAGTAAATTTCCACCATGAATAATGCATGGCTTAGATTAGCGGCCCAGGCGTCTCTCTAACCATTTATACAAACTCATTTAAACTTCTTCATTTCCACCTCATTTCACCATGATAGGCATCCATAAACAAAAGTACATGATATCAACTAAATGAGATGAAGGAGCATGTTGAAAGCTTTGCATGTGACAGCACATATGGGCTAACTCCCAACCTCGAACATTTATCAAGCCACTAGCATCATAATCTTAATCACAATGGGTCATGTTTTATTTATTGCAATGATAGTAAAATGTGCATCAAGTTCGTGAGAGCTATATAACCAACTTTTCCCATGGCAATCAATAACATAATCATTTTCATTCAGAGGTATAGATAACACAAATATCATGATGAACATACTCGGAATAGCATATAGCTAGTAGGTAGATATGGTGGACTCACTGGAATAACTTTGGTTGAAGGTGTTGGAAACAAGTTTTTGCTTGTTGGAGTTTTTGGGCTAGCAAAAGGGAGAAAGTTGACCATCTAGATGCATGCATGAGTGTCCATAGAACTAACTAATCCATGTTAAACAAGTAAATAACAATCAGCATCAAAACATGAATAAGTGATAGCTCTTCAAAAGATTTAAACTATTACTCATAAACAAGCTCATGAATCATGCAACTATATGTATCATTAAAAATCAACTCAAACATCCCTTTTCCCATCTTATAAAAGCATCCAACATATTTCAACCCATATTTCCAGTAGCTCTCTCATATATAATTGATAGTGTGGTGGTCTCTCAAGACTCAAACAAAAAAACAAAAACGACGCTCCAAGTTTATGCGATAAAGTGTTTTGATCGAAAAACAGAAGTTGGACGTGTGCAAACCGAGAGTGTGTAGGTCCAGCGGGGTTGTCTTCACATCCCCAAGCTTATGGTCTTCACCATCCTTGGATAGCTCTTGGTGCATCTCCTCCAATCCCTGTGAAAAAACTTCAAAACACCGTTTCTCCCATCTCTTTTCTGTGGGGTGCATTAATAGTGATAAACAAATAGGTTTCTTGCTGCATATAATCCTTGAACAAAAATTCATATGAGATGTCCAGAAAGTGTATAATGTTGTATGCCTACTCATAAACTCAATTGGATCAAAAAGATTCAACTTAAAAGCTCAAAGCATGCATCAAACAAAATGGGACAGAATCTGTCCAGAAAAACAGCAGCAGCAAAACGTATTTTTCTACCCTACCAAACTTTCTCGAAAAATTCCGAAAAATTCATGCATACAGAGGATGAAAAGTTGCAACTACAGTTCAAATATGAGCTCATTCGGAGTTACAGAATAAGAATTAAAAATCATACCGTGCACAGATTCGTGCAGGAATAAAATCTCCGAACTCAAATAGCAACTTTTCAAGACCAACATGGGTAAAACTTGGCACTTTATTAAAAACTCCAGAAACTAAACTAGACACAAAATCTCTTGTTACAGCAAGAGGACACAAAGAAAAATCACACACAAAAATAACCGGGTTGCCTCCCGCAAAGCGCTTTCTTTATAGCCATATAGCTAGGCTTACTTACTTGGTATCAAGATGGTTGAAGTGAGGTGGCTTGGCATCCCCAAGCTTAAATTCTTGTATGTAGGGTGAGCCTAGGGGTACATCCCCAAGCTTGAGTTTTTGTCCCTCTTGATCTTGTTCATCACCCTCAATTCTTCCACCTTAAAATTCTCTTTACACAACACTCGTCACAAACTTGATTAGAGGGGTTAGTGCCTTCATAAATTAAATCCACATAGGCACAGCAAAGACATATCATGAATTGATTTTAAACATTAGCTACTGTTACTATGGTTATGTAATGCTCCTTGATCAAAAGAACCGCACAAAACACAAGTAATGAGAGTAATGCAGAATAAAGACAGGATATGTCAAAAACTGGACAGCGAATTACTATTATCACTCTTTTTATTTGGTTTTAGCTTTGGGAAAAGTTTAAATGATAGAGATTTGCAATGGTTCCATTGGCATGAACAACACATGTTCAAGGTCGACCCCAACTTCTCCATTACTCATCCTTCTCATTAACTTTCCCAAATTTTATAAAAAATGAAAATCCTAAACTAATTGTCACAAATCAGTAGGTAAAGATATTTTACATGTTGTGAGGATATAAAGGTGTGCTCAAACCGAATAGGAAGTTAAAGCATAAAGAACACACCACAGAATATCAAACCATCAACTTTTAAGTCTAACTCTTTTCCTATGCATTGGCATTTTATATATGAATAAATAGCAGCAATTTTGTGATAACCAATGCATGTAGTGATCAGTAGCTTGCATTTTAAATAACATAGAAACATAAAGAGGATTCTTATCTCTTCCTCTCTCATAATAGTTGCAAGCATTAAAGTTAAACATACCCACATAGTTTTGAATAGAATCACCACATAAAGACTTATCATCTAATGAGCATAATGGATCATCAAACTCAATTAAATCACTTTCATCCTCAACGGCTTCCCCAAGCTTAAACTTTTCCAGAGCATTAGCAATAAAGGTGTTCAAAGAGTTAGTACCACAAACATGAGTGTTATGCAAATAAAATTTAATTTTCTCCTCAAACACTTCATGTCCTAACTCAAGATAGATATTATACAACTCTAATTTTTTTGGTTCTTTTCCATTTTCTAATTTTTTGTGTTTTAGATTTATATGTTAGTATGCAATGCAAACAAGAATAAAAGTTTAGCACAACGCTCCCCGGCAACGGCGCCAGAAAAGTACTTGATAATCCCCAAGAGCAAGGAATCACTGTAGCACAATTCGATAAGTATTGAGTGTCGAACCCACGAGGAGCTGAAGGTAAACTATCTATTCTCTAAAGCCCTATAACCCTCTTATATGGCCTTTTATGCAAAGCAATAAATATGAAAGGATCTAACTAATGGAAGCAAGTGACGTGGAATGGATTTATCTAGTAGCAAGTTTCTCAAGCAAGTTTCAGACACAGGTTTCTTAGAGCAAGTTTCTCTCAGCAGTTTTCTCAAGCAAGTTTCTCAAGCAGCAAGTATCAAATATCTCAAGTAGCAAATATCTCAAGGGAGCAATTGTTATTTCATTCGCGTGGTTGTCACAATTAGTGAAGCACATGTTTCAGTCTTAGTTGTTTCTTTTAGGTGGGAGCCATAAATAGGTGTAGCCAAGTAAATGAGCAATAACACAACTCTTATGATGGATCTCATGGCCAAATAAATGTGCAGCACAAGAATTATTAAGACATAATTGTCCCACCATAGCCTTAAGTTCTAGGGTCCCCCATATATATCCCCCATAAAGTAACTTCAAGTCTCAGACACCGGTTTCTCTCTACTCCGACATGTCCTACTCAATCCATTACGCTACGGTGATCACCTTACATGCATTCCCCAACATATGCGTGCACTCATATATTGTACATAAAGACAATCATAAAAGATAACAACACTTGTATGCAACCAATCAACGAACTATTTCACAAGTGCCATGAACAAATCACTTCTCAAACACAGATGGGAGACACAATAGATCAAGGGAATAGTATATTGCACCACACATCATGTTTGCCAAGAGTTTACAGTGGGGAGATGGAGATGATCTTGCTGTAGATGTCGATGATGAACACGCCGGGGGGGGTGGAGCCCTCCGGAGGTGATTCCGGCGGCGTTTCCCCCCTCCGATCTTCTCCGGCGGCAGCCTTCTGACTCTCTGTTTCGTGGTTTTCTGTTTCTCCGCCGCCTCCTTTCGCGAAACGCCAGGAGACCTTTTTTATAGGCGTTTTTAGGTCAAGACGAAGTCGGTGGACGAAAGATCGACGGCCACGGAGCTCCGAGGTGGAAACGAGATAGGCCCACGCGGCCATGTACTTTAGGCCGCGTGGGACCCTCCCATTTCCAGCCTGTTGGGCTTCTGGTCTTCAATTTAAGCCCATTGCGTTCGTCTCGAAAATTCTGAACCGTGCTCTTTGACCTTGCCCTTTTTGGAGTCCCGAAGCTCCCGGAAAGTCTGAAACACTAAAAAAGACGTTTTCTGGAAAAACAGGGTTAATTCCAAATAAATGGGAAAACTATGAAGTATTCCCAAAATCATTATAAAACATTGATATAACCCTTATATGATGCAAATATGATTGGAATATAAGCAATTAAAGTGCAAAGTTCATGTATGCATTTTACATGCATCACATGTCACTTCAAAAATTATTGTTTTATCGTTTACCTACTCGAGGACGAGTAGGAACTAATCTTGGGGATGCTGATACGTCTCAAACGTATCTATAATTTTTGATGTTCCATGCATGTTTTATATCAATTGTCACATGTTTTATATGCACTTTATATCATATTATGACATTTATTGGACTAACCTACTAATAGTTGCCAAAGTGCACAATGTTCTTGTTTTACACTTTGATGTGTAGAAATTATCAAAATTGGGCAAAGCAAACCTTGTTGGAGTCAAATTGGGACTTTCCAGAAATCTGTCTGAAAACTATTTTCAAATATCGTCACGTTCGAGCCTGAAGACGACGTCAAATGGAAAAAGTCTAGTCACGAAAGTTGCCGGGAATTTTCCGCCGCACGTTTTATAAAAAAGGTTCATCACCATCGGAGTTCGTATGCGGCCTGTGCAGGCCCGACAAGTCGGCTCGGCCAGGAAAACCCTGACCCGCGCCGAGGCCACGTGTGGCTGCCTCGGGAACCTTCTGAAGCTGCCCTTTGGACCATAAATAGCCCCCGCGGAGTAAACCCTAACACAATTGACGAAACTCCCGAATACATCTCCGTGCTCCGCCGCCACGAAACTTCGTTTCGGGGGACAGAAGTCTCTGTTTCGGCACCTTGCCGGGACGGGGAATTGCCCCCGGAGCCATCTCCATCGACGCCACCGCCTCCATCATCGTCGTTGCTGCCTCCCATGATGAGGAGGGAGTAGTTCTCCCCCGAGCCTGAGGGCTCTACCGGTAGCTATGTGGTTTATCTCTCTCTCCCATGGTGTGATCTTTATGTGATCATGAGCTTTGTAATCTAGTTGAATCCATAGATGTTACTCTTCATTATCCTATATGCTACTCAAGTGGTTTTATTAATATAATCTCCGGAGTCACCTTTGTCCCACGGTGCGAAGTTGACAGTGTGCGCCCCGTGTGTGGCTCTTAGGCTAAAGATAACAGGAATACTTATCATGAGTTATTATTTGCGTTGGATGTCTCTATGAAATTGCGGTGTTTGTCTAGTACCTTCTAGGGCGCTCAAGTTGACAGTGTGGGGTTAACTAGACATGGGAATGCGACTTTAAGGTGTACTTTTATAGCCCTACGCGGTGGATTGGTGTTCGTTATCCAACGAGAGAATAACTCAGAGTAGCATAGTGAAGAGGAAATATCTATGTATTCAATTATATTATTATTGTTGAGAGTGACCACTAGTGAAAGTATGATCCCTAGGCCTTGTTTCTAAGCATTGAAACATCGTTTACAACCAGTTCTGCTACATGTTTGCTTGCTGCCATTTTTATTTCAGATTGCAATTACCACTTATAATCATCCATATTACTTGTATTTCACTATCTCTTCGCCGAACTAATGCACCTATACACCTGACAAGTGTATTGGGTGTGTTGGGGACACAAGAGACTTCTTGTATCTTAATTGCAGGGTTGCTTGAGAAGGATATCTTTGACCTCTACCTCCCTGAGTTCGATAAACCTTGGGTGATTCACTTAAGGGAAACTTGCCGCTGTTCTACAAACCTCTGCACTTGGAGGCCCAACACTGTCTACAAGAATAGAAGCGTGCGTAGACATCATTACACGAGAAAATTACATGGGGCAGGGAGGAGAGAAACAAGCTGATCGGCACGCAGGCCGTGTAAGAGGGTACCGAACTACAAGTGGGAAATCATCTAGCACAAGTTCTAACAAAAGCACTAAGACTGTTGATGAAGGGGTGCTCGTCAGCCGGGAAGCGGCATCTCCAAAGCTCGATGTCATCCGCGCTGCGTGCAAGGATCTGAGGAGGGGAGAGGACCACCGCGTTGAACGTTGCATCGTTCCGAGCCTTCCAAAGACTCCAAAGAACCGCAGCGATCCCGAGGCGCCAAACTGTCGTCGGCAAGGAGAGTGGCGGAGGAGGGGGGATGTCCCAAACGGATGTGGGAACATGCGGAGGGACACCCAGGCGGAGCCAAGTGTCGGAAGAAACCCTGCAGAGAAAGAAAATGTGGCTGCAGGTCTCAATGTAACTACAGCGCTCACAAGAATCGGAAGGCGCACATCCCTTGGAGTGGAGATTGGCGCGAGAACTGAGACGGTTCGCGTCGGCGAGGTGGCAAAAGATTTTAATTTTAGTGGGAAGACGAGACTCCCAAGCAATGATGGCGGAGGCGTCAAGCTGTCCGCCGGTGGCGAGAGCTCTGTAGGCAGCCCTGGAGCTGAAAGAAGTCTCGGTGCCCCAGGCCATGGAACGGACGTCCTCCAGAGAGTCGAGCGAGACACTGGCAATAATAGACTGGGCGTCGAGAAGCTCGCGATCAGTAGCAGAGGAAAGGCGGGGCCGGAGAGGGATGCAGAACAAACATCGGCCACTGAGATATTAGGCCTAGTACAATGGGAGAAGAGGGCGGGGAAACGGAAGCGGAGGGTGTCATCGGAGAGCCATCTATCAAACCAGAAGGAGACCCGCTGCCCGTTGTGGACAGTGCAGCGAGTGAGTGAGCGGTAGAGGGGGAGGCAATGGGAAACAATGTTGTCGATGAAGGATGGGTTGGTGGAGCTGTCGCCTAGGTCACGGCCGGAGTGGCTGTGGAACCAGTCCTTCCATGGGAGGTCTTCCTGCTGGTGGAGCTTATGCACGAAGTTCATGAGAAGCGCGGTGTTTTGTTGGTGGAGATCCCGCATCCCGAAGCCACCTGCCTGCACAGAAAAACAAACCTTGTCCCAAGCGATCAAACAGCGGGCACCGGAGCAATGGTCCTTACCCGTCCAGAAAAAGGCACGTCTCCTCTTGTCAATCGATTCGATCACACCTTTAGGCAAAATGAAAGAGCACATAAAATAGGTAGCAAGGTTGTTTAGGACGGCGTTACAGAGAACACGACGACCAGCCGAGGAGAGGAGCATAGCGCTCCAACCAGACAGTCATCTGTCGAAGGAGGAAAGAAGCGAAGTGTAGGCCGAGAGAGGGAGCTTAGTGGGGGAAAGGGGGAGACCGAGGTAGGGCTGGGGAAAGGAGGAAATGGGGCAGCCAAGGACAGTAGCAATGGCGGTGCCAAGGAGGTGTCGGTGTGCATGGGGATGTAGCAGGATTTGTGGAAGTTGATCGCAAGGCCGGTAGCGGCAGCGA
The DNA here is from genome assembly GCA_947311845.1 of Poa pratensis. Taxonomy (NCBI): domain Eukaryota; kingdom Viridiplantae; phylum Streptophyta; class Magnoliopsida; order Poales; family Poaceae; genus Poa; species Poa pratensis. The sequence goes on from CAMZMU010000098.1 coordinate 41,607,904, forward strand.
AGTCGTCGAGAATCGATTTAAGACATCTAGCGTTACGGAGGTCACCACGGCAAAGAATGAGAGTGTCGTCGGCATATTGAAGAACGGGGGCTGTGCGGTCGGCGTCGATGGGATGGGACAGGTCGCCGGAGAGAGAGGCGGCGCGAATCATTTTCTGGAGAACGTCGGCGACGATGATGAAGAGGTAGGGGGACAAGGCATCACCCTGTCGGAGGCCGTTCCTGCAACGGATCCAGTTGCCGGGCACCCCGTTAAGGATGACAGCAGTGTGCCCAGTGTCGAGGAGGTCGCACATCCAGCGGCACCACCTGGCATCAAAACCCCTGGCTTGGAGGATGGCGATTAAGCTGTCCCAGTTGACCGAGTCGAAAGCCTTTCTAAAGTCAATCTTGAAGAAGATAGTAGGGACACGACGGGTGTGGCAACATCTGACAAGGTCGGCGGCGTAGATTATATTCTCGGAAATTCTGCGTCCGGAAAGGAAGCCAGTTTGATCAGGGTCAACGAGAGCGTGGATCGAAGTCTGAAGCCTGGAAGTGAGCACCTTGGTAATGATCTTATCAATGCAGTTTTGAAGAGATATGGGACGGAAGTGGGAGGGGTTCCGGGCAGCCTCCAACTTCGGGAGGAGGACGAGAAAAGCTCTGTTAATGCGCGTCAGGTCGATGAAGTGATCGTAAAAATCGTTAAGGACAGCGACGACGTCGGGCGAGATCAAGGTCCAGAACTTAGTGTAAAAGTTGGGGCCAAAACCATCGGGACCAGGGCTAGAGTTTTTGTTCATAGCGAACAGGGCAGTCGTAATCTCGGTAAGGGAGAAGGGAGAGGAGAGGGTGGGAGGAAGCGGATTGGCATTAGGATAGATGTCAGAGAGCTGGAAATTCCAGCGACAGGTGTGGGAGGCGCCAAGAAGGTCACGATAAAAATTAGTAAGGATTTTTTCCTTATCGGCGTGGGCCGTGAAAGAAGAGCCGTTAAGATCAAGGACAGGGATGGAGTTTCGACGACGGCGGCAGGAGGCGAGGCCATGAAAGTACTTAGTGTTTTTGTCACCTTCAAGAGCATAGTGAGATTTAGCCCTGGTATGCTAGTAAAGCCATCTTTCACGGATGGAGATGTGGAGGGCGTCAACCGTAAGGGAGCGAAGTCTCCTTTCCAAGACAGAAAGGTTCCTGTGCTCCTCAAGGAAGTCAAGGAAGTTAATGAGGATACGGGCGTCGGTTTCACGTTGCGCGAAGTGATTTCTGTTTTTGGTCCACCTCTTGCAAGCGATGCAGCAAACCTTCAGGCGACAGACAATCCTGGCAGTGGCATCGATTCTGAAGGCAGAGACCCAAGAGGACCGAATAGCACAGCAGAAATTGGGGTGGAGCGCCCAAGATTTGTCGTACCGAAAGATGTTGGACTTGGGGATGTTGGTAGAAATTGTTACGATGAGGGGCACGTGATCGCTGACGTCACGAGAAGCGGAGCTAAGGGCAGAGGACGGGAAGAGGAAATTCCAGGCGTTATTAACGAAGAAACGATCAAGGCGGATTAACGTGGGCTCGGAACGACCGTTTTTCTAGGTGTAGAGCCGATCCCTGAGAGGGAGCTCAATAAGGCAGAGGGAGTGGATACAGTCGTTAAACATGTCGGATTCCCGCTGATTGAGGTTGTCATTATTTCTATCGGAAGCATCGCGGCAGAAATTAAAGTCATCGCATAAAATCCAGGGGATGTCGTCACCGGGGTCATGGGAGGCTAGGCTAGAGAGGAAATCCTCCTTCTGAGCTGCACGGCAGGGAGCGTAGACGTTAGTAGCACGAAAATGGACGTTGTCGGCGTTTGAGACTAAGTCAGTGGAGAGAGCATGATCCGTAGCCAGGGAGTTAAGCAAGGAGAGCTTGTTTGAATCCAAGCCGAGATGATGCCGCCAGCTGAGCCAACGGAGTCGATGCAGGAGAAGGAACGCAGATTAGGGGGAAGGAAAGAAGCTGCTTTTGAGCTCGAGAGCACAGACATCTTCGATTCTTGAATAGCCACAAAGTCGAGGTTAAGGTTGGAGAGATCAGCAGACACAACCTTGCATTTGTCAGCGTCTCCCAACACGCGAAGGTTCCAGGACCCGAAAGTGAACTCAAGAACTAACATGGGAAACAAAAGGAACACCGGAGAAGTACCAAAAGGGGACTGCAGCTTTCATTAGGGAATTCAAAGGCATAAGGCCATTACAGATGGATCGGACCATCAACAGGAAATAAAATAAGAGACAAATCAGCCTAATCCTAGCATCGCTACTAGTATCAGCTGAGAGCTTGCAGTCCAGGGGGCCGGCGCCGCGGCACAGGAGGGCTCCGAGTCTCGCCGCTAAGGAGGGAGACACACGGACAGGAGCCCAGCAAGGAGGTGGAATCATGGCGCCCCGCGGGGCACCCCGGCAGCGTTGAGCGCTCCGGCTGAGCAAACAATGCGCGAGGGCTCCGGCGATTGCGAGGCGACCGCGCGCTACCTCGGCGCGACCTGCCGCCCCTCCCGCCGGCTCCCCCCGCCCTCCGCCTTGGCTCCGTCCCCTCCTCCTCCTTCCTCCCTGCCGGGCCGCTCCTGCTCCCATGGGCGCCCTCCTGCGGTGGTGAGCTCTCTCGGCTCACTGACGACAAGGTTCGACTGACGCGCGGTGCCGAAACGGAGGAGACGCTCGCTCCCGCTGCTTCCTCGCCTGCTTCAGTTCTTCAAGCCCCCGTCCCCAGCGTTGCGACCAACGGCCCGGCGCCGCTCCGCCGTGCCCGCGCACGGCTGCCCGACAAGCTCCGAAAAACCCCAGGTTCGGCATTTCTTCTCTCCGTCTTTCGTTCGTTTCACACCATGGTTGCCTTCTCTCCGATCCACCCCCGCCCCCGCCCTGCTAGCCGTTTCTGGATCACCCCCACCTCCCTCTCAGCCCCATGCAACGGCTTTCGCGTCAAGAACGCGCTCAACTTCCGCTTCACCGACCTCGGCGACTCCTTCACCGTGTTTCATGTCGGCGTCTTCACCTTCACCACCATGGCGGGCTCGGAGGCGATCGCGAAGATGCTCGTGGCCACGAAAAGCTTCAACTTCGGCGCCTCCTCCTTCCTCCTCCACCCTTCTCGTGCGAGCGCCATGGAGGCCGAAGCTTTGCTTCTCTCCGAAGCGGGCTTGGACAGAGATCCTGGTTCTCGCGAAAGTCAAATCCTGGTCGCCTCCGACGTGGCAGAGGCTGGCCCACCTGACAGCAGTCTTGTGACGCTTGACTCAGTTGTCCACCGCCTAGACGACGTGGCCCAATTCCCTCCGCTCGTTCCCGACCGACCCGTCCCTGACCCTGACCTGCGGGACCTGACTGTGGAGAACTCTGCTGCCTTATCTCTTCCTACTGCTCCCGTCTCTTCCATCTCTTCCCCCACGCGCAGCTCCCCTTTTCCCGTCGATGGCCCTGACAACGCCGCTGCTCCGGGTGACGCTACTCTCTGCATTCTTCGAGGCGCCGCACCCCCATCCCCTACCTCCCTCTCTTCCCGTACGCCTACTCCTCCGCCCAGTCCCATCGCCGCGCGGGCAGACGGAAGTCTCAACGGTGCGCAGGAGACTGGGGAGGCGTGCGCCGCGCCGCTCAGCCCTGTCACACCGCCGCGCCGTCCGCGCCATGATGTCTCGGCCCCCTCGAGCCCCTATTTAGAGGCCCTCCTCACCCCTTCTTCTCCTCAAGCTCCTCGGCGCCACACCACCATCTTCCGGCCTGTCCCAAATCGTCGCCTCTGCTTTCGCTGCCTCTGTACCGAGCACCCTGTGCGCGAGTGCAGGGACCTGGTGCGTTGCAAGTGTGGGCGCTACGGTCACCGTCGTCGTTCGTGTAAGCTTCCTCCCCTCCGCCTCACCCTCTTCACCAATACGCTCTCACTGCCATCTTCTCACCCTGCTCCCTCTTCCCCTGCTAGGATGCCGTCCTTCATCGACCTTGGCAGCTCGAGCTCTGCCTCGCCGACCGGCCGCGGCTCCCCACCTTCCCCACAGGGGGCATGGCTCGCTCGCTACTTCCAGGACCTCGAGAAGGAGACGAGCGGTCCACCACTTTTCCGCCCCCGCCTCCCGACGCCTTTCCCGCGTGGCCGCCTGCTGCACCTCGGCTCAACCTCTGCGGGTGGGTCTGATAGCTCGCCTCTGTTGGCCGCGACGGCGCCCACGGCCTCTGCCCCAGCACCTGCTGTCCCTCTGTGGACCGGTCACGCGGCGCCGCCGGCTACTGCGGGTCATGCTTCCCCGCCCTTGCTTCCGTCTGCTCCCACTCCTCCTCCGGGTCCCCGCCACCCGGAGTACGCGGAATGCTTCATGCCGCTCGTCGGCGACTACTCCGGCGCTCGTCGCTTCGCCTTCGCCATCGTCTCTCCCCCGAGCCCGAGCCCGGGTTCGTCATCAGGCGTGCTCTGGAGGAGGTTGGTGGCAACCCCACTGTCGGGCTGGCTGCTCCTACTACGGCGCCATGATGGTGCGCTTCTCCTCTGAGGAGGAACGTGAGAGCACCATCGGCTTGATGCCGATCGTCTTCCTCGGTCACACCATCACGCTGGAGCGTTCGGAAAACGCCGACACGCGCTTCGGCTGGCGGTACGCGTGCTTCGCTCAAATCAGCGCCACCGGCTTCCCGCTCGAGCATTGGAACGAGGGGGGAATCCGCACGGCTTTCCGCCCCATCGGGAGCGTGTGCTGCATCGACCCCCTCTGCCTCAATGAGCTCGACTACTCCGCCGTTCGCCTTGTTCTCCACCTCGAGCACGAGACCGACATCCCGCGCGCGCTGCTCCTCCGCGACTTCGAGGGAGAAACTTCCTCCGAGGTTCGGCTGCATGTCATCCGCGTCTGGCCGTCCGTGCGCGGTAGCTTCTCTCACGAGGGACACTTCGCCGGAGGCGGGGGCGACACTCCGAGGCACGGAGCGCGGCGCTCAGCCGACGGCGACTCCAGCTCTCTCGGCGACAGGCGTGGAGGCTTGGACGACATCGACGAGGGGTCCCTTGGGCCCATTGCTGGTGGCGCGGGCTCCTCTGCTGGGCCTCAGGTGGGATCTGGCCTGCCAGGGTCCGGGTCTGGGGTGTTGGACCTTTGGTCTCGCATCCTAGCCCGCAGGGCCCAGGAGCAGACCATTTCCCCTGCGGCTCCCGTTGAACAGTGGGACAGAATGCTGGGCCGTAGGATGGCGGCCCAGTTTCCTGAAGTTGGGCTCGATGCGGATCAGGTGCCCCTTCCCCCAACTCCTTCCCCTTCCGTTTTTCTAACCCTCTCGCCTCTGCTCCTGTTTCTTCCGGTTCAACCTCTTCTCAAAATCTCACGCTCCTCCTCTCCTTCTCCAGTGGTATGACACGCTGGCCACGCCTCCGACTCCTCTGGTGCCCGACGACAACGCTGTGGCCCCTGTCTCCGTCGTCTCTGCCTTGGTCAACGACGGTGGGCGCGACACGGACGCGTCGGCGCTTGTGGGCGCCATGACCGCCATCTCCTTCTCCGCCATCGGTGACGAGCATGAGGCCGACGCGCGCAGGCGCCGCGCTAGGCGCAAACGCGCCACCGACTCGGCCTTCAAGGCTCGCCGGAGCTCTCGCCTTGCCGCCAAGGAGGCGCCTCTCTTCACCGATATGCTGACCAAGGCCAAGAACGCGAAAGCGTCCCGCTTCGACTACTCCAAGGGATCCCCTCGCCTCCGTGCTGCCTTCGCCGACGTCAACCTGACTGGACCCGTCCCCGGCCCGATCCCGCTCCCGCTCCGCAAGCTTAAGGCTCTTGGTGCGCCGTGCGGCGTGGACACGGCAGCCATGGAATATTTTTGATGCTCTGTACACCCAATTTGTAAATCTTAGCCCCGCCCATGCACGACAGCAGCCGTAGCTGAAAAGTACTATTGATAAAACAGTCTAGTACAAACAAATGATAGCACTTGATCACAGTTCGCTTTCAGAAAAGAAGAACACTTGATTACAGTTCCCAAAGCAGCATACGTGGAATCGATGCACAAACAGGCGATCTGATAAACTAGTTGATTTCAATGGTCTGCTTGTCCATGCCGTCATCGGGGTAGAGTTCAGGGATCTCGAGGTAGGCGTATCCCTGTCATTGTACTGCCGGAGGACGTCGACGTGGATGTCGTGGACCTTCTGCGCGTTCTGGGACGCTCGGAGCAAGGTGTCGACCTCCGCGTCGTCGAGTCCCACCCTGCGCATGAGCTCGGCGCTGTATGTGCGCATCAACGGCGGGCGAAGCGGGCGCGACCGGAAGTAGCGGATGGTCTCCTCGTCCACCAGCCTCATCCGCCTCCCGGCCTCGCTCACCACGATCCTCGGGAGGGCGGCGGCGGCACTCGCTCCGGCCACCGGCATCTTCGTCGCGACGAGGTGTTATTGGCTGCTTTGCGGTGCTGATGGTCGACAATCGAGTTTTGTTGCTGGTGGTGGAGATTCCGGGCGTATTTGTAGCAGCCTCTAGTCCTAGTGCGGGTCGGAGTCGGACACGGATCATCGGCTGCGGATCGAACTGTATGTCTCCGACTCGGGCTCTGCCATTGCCAATCCTTCCATGTCTACGGATGATCGGATGGGGTACCGTCGCTTCATCGACTTGATCTCGGGGCTGATTCGGAAGGAAGCATTTGACTCTGTTGCAGCAATCAACGCCATGGAAAAATCAAATCAAGGTTCCGCACGACGCACGGACCCGTACAGCGAAGCGTGAGGCAGCAAAAAAAAAATTCCGCTAGATCAGAAGGCCATGGCCCAAGAAAGGGTGACGCGTACGCTGGCCAATTCAAAGGCCAGCAAAGTCGCTTGCTGTGATGCATGGGCCAAGCGTGCGTCGACCGACAAGATATGTTGTGAAATAAAAAAAATAGGTGCTCTCCTGAGAAAGCAAATAAAAGAACAAGAAGAAAATAATGGTGCATGTTCTGTGCAACAATGGCACCAAATCTTGGTGTTATGTGCAAAAATGGGCCAAGCGTGCAGGACAGTAGAAGAATGTGTGGTCACCCTTTTTATAATGAACCTTTTTACTTAGTACAACTTATCATTAAAATTACTTAGTACTACATTTTTATTTAGTTTCAAATGTTATAAAACATTTTGTTACAAAGGATTGTACCATAGGTCAAAGCAAACCAATATTATCACATTATGGCACTAGTTAATTTAGGATATTTTGTAAGTACTTCAATTTATAATACTTGCGGACTTTTCCAGAGTATCCTCAACTATCTAAAGAACTATGTAGATTGGTTTAGTGTTTGAATATAGTATATAACTTGGAAATGTTATTGGGGTCAATACTATCAAGTTAATATGTGACTAGATAATTTTATCGTTTGGTGTTCAAAACTTATCTTCTGGTTCCTGGAAGATATTTAGGCCATTAGAACAAGTTTCTATGTACACTATTCAACAAGATGCAGAGAAAGCATATATGCACACTAAACTGGACAAAACAAATGATAGCTTAGAAATTGTATGTTAAGGTGAAAAAGTAGCCAACCAATGAATAAACAAGCTCCAAATTTAAACCAATCATGCATGCATTTAACACCTGATCATTGGATGTATGCCTCCACTCCCTTGAATCCGTGATGGCCCATGCCTACTGCCAATTAATCGAAAAATGCTATTGGTCCGCGACCACCAAGCTACTATTAATCATTATGCTACTCCCTCCGTTCCTTGAAGTATGGTGTATAGTTTTTTGCACGAATATTGACACACCGACTCGGAGGGCAAATTTAGCTGCTTTTGGACGTTAATACCCTAGAGTAAAGACGTGAAACTAGAGAGAAATAAGGAAATCTGCGCATCCTCTCTCTCCCGATCGGACTAGGTCCTAAATTAGCGTAACAAATCCAGTGATTTTCTCCCTGATTGACTCTCCTCCAATCGGAAATATTGGCATCCTCGCTCTATCGGTACAGATTGGCCATGCATGCACGATATAGGATCTATTATGAAAGAAAAATATTGATTCCTGAATCAAAGGGATCGGTAGGGCATGTTGTACACGGCTGGGAGGATTCCTAATTAATCATATCCATTTTTATTGGGATTTTGTTCCATACTTCAAGCATGGGAGCAGATCGGTGGAGGGGTATAATTGACAAAAAATGAAATACACCTTACATTTCGGATTTTTCTCTCAAAAAACTATGCACCTTACTTCAAGGAACTGAGGCTAATTTGAATTATATCAGTTTCTATAGTCTCTGCTATATCAGTTATAGTCTGTGTTATATCAGTACTATGTGTTATTAGCAATGTTGGGGATGTCGCTTATCGGAAACTTAGCGGTCGACCAAGAGATAAGGGGTAAATCGGCCGGTTTATTGGCATATATCGGCCGATTTATCTTATCGGTCAGACACCAGTAAGCGATAAATCGGCCGGTTTATCGGAATATCGGTCAATATTTTAAACAGTGGTTATTAGTGCTCTGTGATGTTGAGCCGTACGTACTCTATGGTGTCGATCGGTCTTCTCTTTCTTGTTAAAGATATGTGCTTTTCTTTGACAAGCATTAATAGGCTTATGATTATGCCTTCGACCTTACATCGTGCATTAATTCAACTTGGGTTGAAATGTCCTTGTCGAAATTTTTGGTGTGGTTTCCAACATATGATAGCTTGTTTCTGCTTAAGGTTTTCTACATATGATTATTTCAATTTGCACTCACATGATATGACTACATATATATATGGCAACCTAGATAGTAAGTACATAGTTCAAGCCGGTCGGACATAGATTGGCTAACAATTACAGGCTAAATCAGAAACTGTGTTGGGTTTAACAATCTACCCCTTCAATTAGTTTTCCTAGCCCTGCAATTAGTTTTCATATCCTAGTATTAGTTTTCATCTGGCTACACCGTGAAACTATTAACACTTGATATTGCATGGGCAGCCTGAGCATTTTCTTTAACTTTCTATGCGCACTGTTTGTGCCGCCTTGCATGATCTTGTACTCTTGTTGTTCTGTTTGTTGTCCGGTGATTTTTTTGGAAAAAAATCCTAATCCCGCGTTGCTATGACCTCAGGAAAAAATAAATGTATACAAATTCATCCTTTTGGTTGCTTTTTATTTGCTTTGGGATCCGCCTTCAGACTTTACGTTGATCTGAATTTAAAAAATTCAGTTACAAATACATATAGGGCGACTTCTTTTGGAGATTCTGAACGGATTCGAGGTCCTCAGCAGCTGAAACCCAAAAGAACACTCCGGCTGCTAACCAGCTTCCCCGCACCGCGAAACTGTTTTTCTGTCTATTGGGAGAAACTGGGGCGACCAGTTTCTCGCAGCTTCCCGCAAATGAGACGAAGCGCTATGATCGATTGCCCCTGCCGTTGCTTCTATTTACGGTCGGAGTGCCACCGCTAGGAAAACGCTTGGGAGAAAAAGAGAAAGAAAACAGCGAGCATCTCTCTCCTCGCGCGAGCATATCTCCAGGTTCGTGCAACCTCTAGGGTTCCTATCGACCGCCGCCGCCGCCAGTCTCGGCCCCGACCGCCGCCACCCACGTCTCCATCCCGGCCCCTGCCTCTCCTCGCCACGGGTCCCCTCCTCTCCATCCCCGACCTGCCTCTCCTCGCCGCGGCCACCGCATCCGCATCCTCGTCAAGCTCGTCCGGCCGCCGGCGACAAGCTCGTCGGAGCTCCCCACCATGTAGACCTCTGAACCGCAGGTAACACTCGATTCCATCAAAATCCCATCAAGCTATGCATTGTTCCTTGTCGCATGTTGTCCTAAAATGAGGCTATGCATTGTTCCTAAAATATGGTTGCTCTGGTTGGTCTAGATAATCCCACGATGTAGTATTTTTGTACTGATTGTGCTCTGGTTGCTCTAGATAATTTTATTATGCGTGAAATCAAATTTAGGGGCATTATAGACATCTCACAACCCAACACAGCGAAGAAGCTAAAACTGCACAAGCCCAAAAGAAATGTCCCAACCAGTTTTTAACAGTTTCTCCCCACAACGGTTTCTCCCCAGCGGAATCCAGAAACCGGTTTCTGCATAAGCAGAAACCCAAAAGAAGTGGCCCATAGTACACATCTTGCGGCTTCCTACCCTATCGTGCAGTAATTGATAGATTTGTCGCGTTGCAACGGTAGAGGATGTTTTTCGTCTCTAGCTTTCATCAGGTATATATATCTCGCGGTAATGTATGGAGGTTAAAGGAAGCTTAAAAAGGATCAGTCCGGTTTTGAGCCGCGACTTGTTTAACAGGGAGGAGGAGACGAGCCTCCTCGTGCTGCTGGGCAAGGAAGTCTCTACCTGCAGCCTGCTGGCTCTACTTCGTTCAACAAAAAAGGCTACCATTTTCTCCTGGAATCTTGCAAGTCGTGGGTGTCTCTTCCAGCCTTATGTCCCGTCTAATCAGTGTAAGCTGAGACTCTGCATTTTCAGGAAATCCAGAAATGCAAAGATATGGTTTCTCTCTCAACAACTTTTTACAGATCTTAAGAACCTTCTTTTTTTTTAGACCTATTAAGAACCTTCTTTTGGCTGTTGGACGGACATGATAACTCTTGTACCCATATGTGCATGTACAAATGTATTTCCGTTTCCTCAAAAAAAAAATGTATTTCCGATTTTAATAGCGCTAAAAAGAAAACAAACTGTGCTTTTTTTGTTGGGCCGGCCCATGAAGCGGTGGGCGCTACATAGGGCATTTCCTATTCATCGACCAGGTCGATGATAGGAAAGCGTCGCACACCCCCAAATGGTCCGGCCCAACATGCGGAGCGCACCTGCTCGCCCTTCTGTTGCTTATGGGCAAGCCCAGTAGTGCACCTGTTTCATTTTTTTTTCGTTTCTTTGGACTGTTTTTTTTTATTTCTTATTTTTCCTGTTTCTTTTTTTTTTTTTTTGGCTGTTTCTTTTTCCTTTCTGTTTTACTTTTAGATATTATTTAAAATTTAAAATTTTGAATTTTTTAAAATATAAAAAATGTTAAGATTTAAAAATTGTTCATATTTAAAAAATGTTTATATTTGAAAATTGTTCATCTCTAAAATTTGTTCACTTTTTAAAAGCGTTCAAAATAGTTTTCTTTCAAATAGTTATTTTTTGTTCACTTTTTGAAAATTGTTCAAAAATAATTTCCGTTCACATACTTTTTCTGTTCGCCTTTTAAAATCGTTCAAAAATAATTTTCGTTCAAAAAACCTATTTTTGTTCACTTTTTTAAAATCGTTCAAAAATAATTTCCGTTCACAAACTTTTTTCTGTTCGGCTTTTAAAATCGTTCAAAAATAGTTTCCGTTCAAATACCTATTTTTTGTTCACTTTTTGAAAATCCTTCAAAAACAATTTCCGTTCACAGACTTTTTTCTGTTCGCCTTTCAAAATCGTTCAAAAATAATTTTCGTTCAAATACCTATTTTGTTCACTTTTTTGAAAATCGTTCAAAAATAATTTCCGTTCACAGATTTTTTCTGTTCGCCTTTTAAAATCGTTCAAAAATAGTTTCCGTTCAAATACCTATTTTTTGTTCACTTTTTGAAAATCGTTCAAAAATAATTTCCGTTCATAGAATTTTTCTGTTCGACTTTAAAAATCGTTCAAAAATAATTTCCGTTCAAATACCTATTTTGTTCACTTTTTTGAAAATCGTTCAAAAATAATTTCCGTTCACAGACTTTTTCTGTTCGCCTTTTAAAATCGTTCAAAAATTGTTTCCATTCAAATACCTATTTTTTTGTTCACTTTTTAAAAATCGTTCAAAAATAATTTCCGTTCACAGAATTTTTCTGTTCGCCTTTTAAAATCATTCAAAAATAGTTTCCGTTCAAATACCTATTTTTTGTTCACTTTTTGAAAATCGTTCAAAAATAATTTCCATTCACAGTCTTTTTTTGTTCGCCTTTTAAAATCGTTCTAAAATAATTTCCGTTCAAATACCTATTTTGTTCACTTTTTTTTAAAATCGTTCAAAAATAATTTCCGTTCACATATATTTTTATTGAAGGGGATGTGTTTTTCAAACGAATTAGAAGAACCAGATATTTGTTCTCGTGTTTGTATTACATATGAATTCCTTTACTTTCAATCATACACAGTGCAAAAAAAAACACAAAGTGCGTCCAGTACTGGCAGCCACCAGTAGTAATACATGTGCTATACTTCAGTGTGTATGTAGTACAACGACATTATATGAAAGAAATTAGTACAGAAGTAATACAAGTGCTAAAAAATACGCAGTATATTAGTACAGGTATGTTTTTTAAGTAAATGGAACATGCACAACACATAATCTACTACGGAAACCCTTGCAAAAGAAAACGTGCACGTAACACTTTTCTCTGCGCGACTAGCAGTGAAACAAGAAAAGTCGAACAAGCATTCCTGCGCGAAGTAGACAACAGCCATAAATGGGCCGAGCCCACTAACGTTCGTAACACTAGGGAACCTGTGCGAAGCGTTGTTTCCATCGCACGGGTCGACAGGTAGGCGCTCCAGCTACATAGGTGCTCGCCCACGACATCCACGTAGACGTCCTCCAGCAGTACAACGCCAGGGGATATGCCTACCTCGAGATCCCTGAACACTACCCCGATGAGATGGACGAGCAGACAATGGAACTCAACTAGTTGATCAGATCACATGTTTGTGCATCGATTCCACGTATGCGGCTGTTGTGGGAACTTTAATCACCAGTGTTAAAATTAATATTAGGCTGTTTTATCAATAATAATGTTCAGCTACGGCTGTTATACCCTGTGTTACAAAAAATCTTTTTCGATAAAGGTGTTACAAAAAATCTGTCTCAGATCATTTAGTTATGTAATGGTAATCACGAAGTTAGTAAAATATACAAGTAACCAACACATTGGTTTGAAAGAATGTGAAGATTTTTACTTGCAAGATGGAAATGTAAATATACAATCATGCATGTTGGAACTCTAATTATTCCACCCCAGCCTCGTCACCGATCAACCCCTCCCTGTTTCTTCTAGTATAGTAGACTGAAAACCTTTTAGAACAGACAAGCCAAATTCGGTTGTAATCCATGGTATGGAATTATGAACTTTTCTAGAATTATTCAAATATCTAGTGTGACATTCGCATAGAAGATATGATGTAAAAAATTGAGCTACACATCCCAAACTGGTGAACAAGAGGTTATAGGCATAGGCTGCAGACATAAAACCTACTCCCTCTGTCCCTAAATATAAGAAGTTCAATTTAAACTCCTAGACCATCTTATATTTAAAGATAGAGGGAGTATTACACGATCCAAATTTTCACATGAAGTGTATTCGCACTAAATCACTTACAAAAATTATATGAGGTTGAAGTTGTAGTGATGAGGGGAGAAAAAAAAAATCAAGTAATACAACTGGAGATAACTAATTAGAACATCAAAAAGTTTAGCACTGAAGAAGTACCGAAAGTGGTATCAAAATAGAGAATTTCTTATTTGAAAAACATATTTTAAAATGTCAAAAAAATCTGAAATAAAATTTCGCAGATACATCTTCATATTCTATATGTTCACAAAGTCATTTCACCAAGAACCAAAAAAATTTGTGCCTTGCGTGAAAAAGAAGAAAAAAAAGTGTCCTAAAAAGCCTTATTTTAGCACCAAATGTTTTCTTTTTTATACAAGCCACAAAAAATGTCAGTTTTTCGTGAAACGACTTTGTGAACACATAACATGTTAAGATCTATGCGCGAACATTTTTTCCAATTTTTTTGACATTTCAAATATGTGCAAAATGCATTTCAATTAAAGGGTGCATATGCACCAGGAGCCAAAAATTATAATATTAACCATGCAGGCTAGAAGTAGATCACCAAGCTTTGTTGGAACAATTATACTTTAGGCCTCCACACCGCTGCAAAATTATATCGTATCAAATAAAATCCTTATCGTGTATTGATTTACAAAGCATTTTCACCTCTATCTCCTTGGTCGAACTAATCCTGAATCAAGAATAGCAAAATAGATCTCCAAAATTACAAGTAAAAGCTCCAACTTAAAAATACAATAAAAGGTGCCACAAGAATTCATTTTCTTTATAATAGATAGGGGGAAAATCGTGCACCCCGAGCATTTTAGCATTCAGTAGTCAGAATAAGCAACACATAAGCTAGTAGATATTGAATAAAATTATAGCTTCAATCTGGAAAAAACATGAGCTAATATGGGCCACAGCCAGTCAGACATGCCCACGGTCTCGAGCTCCTTGGTGCGGGAGCTGTCCTTGCTCGCGGAGGCAGCCATCTCATGCGGCTGCTTCCTGCTTGCGGCGGCTGACCGTGCGTGCGGTTGGGAGCAACCAGTGCATGCTGAAGCTGCTGGCCAGAAGCCGTGTGAGGGTTGGTAGATGTTTCGGCACTCTGCGGTGACAGGTGCGTGGGGAGGAGGATGCAAAGCCGGCGTTGGGCGGCATCTATGCGAAGTGGAGGCCGGTTGAAGATGAATGGCGCCACCGTGGCTTGGCGGGTGTTGCATCCTCCCAGGGTAGTGGTAGGCCGATGTTGTTGTTGTTGTGTGTGTCTGAGTGAGGTGGTGGTGGTTGGAGGGAGACAGATGGCATCGTGTTTGGGCGGGTGTTGCATTGCATCCTCCCGTCCAGTGCGGGGATGTGGAAGAAGGATGGACAACACATCGGGCTGACCTTGGTGATACTTGAGGTGGTCATTGCATCCCTCGCCAATGACTAGTGCTGGCCTCTCGTTGGCAGTGTGTCTGTTGGCTTCGGCCGGTCTGTTATGTGGATGATGGGGTCAATGTTAGGGCTGGGAGGAATCGCGTGCGCTTGCGGACGAAGGCGTCGTCACCTTCTAGAAGGTGTCTTCTAGGCTCTGTTATCATGGCCCTTCGTGTGCAACGAGGGAAACCCCAGATTCAGCTTGCTGGTTCAGATAGTGGTGGCTCTTAGGCGTCGTTCCCTCCTTGGAGGCAGGGTTGCTCGAGGAGTCCCATGACGACAGATGGAGTTGGGGTTGGCCACTACTCGGAGTGTGGGCCCTAGGGCGGAATGTACACTGATGCAGCATGATCTCTTTGATGATGCTCTCCTCAGGTTCGATAGGGTCATGTCGTTCAATTGCCACTACTTTTATAGGCGTATGAGTGGGTTGTACGTTGACGTGTGCCTTCCGGGAGTTTTGGATTATGCTCTCGAGTTGTCGGGCTTTGGTTGTGAAGCGGTCTAGTGGCACTGTGTCCGAACCCTTTACCATTACTAGGCAAGGCATGCCCTTGTTATGTGTTTGAGATGTGTGTTGTAAACCGAAATGTGTCATCTGTTATGGTTAATGAATTAGCAACTCTTCTTCTAACATTAAAAAAAATTGAATCCTACTTTTTCTATCTGTAAATCCAACTATTTCCCAACATTTTGGTTGGCGAGTCCACTATATTTTGGCTCTCCATTTCAGAATTTTTGCAGATATGAAAGGCCAGGGGCTGCTTTTCAATTAAAATAAACACGAAAACTTCATCTCAGTAAATTGCCATTCCCAAAAGGGGTTTACTGCGAAAAACCCAGCCTGCACAAAACCCTCTCCGCAACCTGTACCATGTGCAGGCTGTAGCTCCACTCTCCTCGCGCCGCCGCCGCCACACCGCAGCTACCATGGCCGCCACCGCACCGGCCGACGACCGGCCGGACCCTTGCCCCGCCGCCGCGAAAGATTCCTCTCCGGCGCAGCCTACCCCGGAGGAGCTGGTGTCCCGCGCCGTCGCCCCCGTCAAGGCCGCCTTCCTCCGCCCGCCTCCCGTCCGCGACACCCCCACCTACGAGGAGAGCAGGGCCAGCGGCGCCGTCCCCTTGGAGAAGAAGTCCAAGCGCCAGTTCAGGCGCGAGCGCAAGCAGGTAACCCCCTAGTCTGCTTGCTGTAATGCCCCCAGTGCTATGGAGCTGTGCGTGCGCGCGTGCCAGGTGCTTGTGGTAATGCTTGCCTGCCTGTAGTTGCTCACTTGCTCTCGACTTGGACGGTTTTTCGGCCCGCCTGTATCTGTTTCATGAAAAAAAATGATTTGTTTTGCAGAGTAATAACTAGACAAAATCACGATGACAATTTGACAAAACATGTTGATGATTACTAGTGGGTCTGAAAGTTGTAAGAACTATATGTACTGAATATAGATTTGTGAGGACTAATAATTTTTACTGTCTTGTATGGGTTCATGTTCCCTTTTATTATTATTTGGGCAAGAACAAGCTTGTGGGCATTTGATTTCTGTCTAATGCAAGTACCAGCTTGTAGCTAGATAGAAAATACTTGAATAATTTCAGATTTCTGATTTCTATGTTTGCATGATGTCTTGTTACTATGATCTTGACCACTCTGAGGAATTTTGCTCTCCACCCCTCTCCCTTTTTTGGTGGGTGATTCAGTCAGCTGTTTTATGTGATATGTTGGAAGCTGACTTTATACCAAATATGTTCCATCTAATGTTTGGCTGTAGGCCTGTAGTAAAGATGTAAAATGGTATGTTTTGATTTGCAATGCATTCTGCGGCCACCTTACTATTAAGATCTGTTAGTCCAGTTTTTTCCAATTTTGTTGCATACCTGCATTTCGTATCACCTTTTTCCCTCCTATGGGTTTGTGCTCTGGTCATAAATATTTGCATTCTTTGGTAATGCACACGTGATGCCCACGAACATGTCAGACGTTCTGTGCATGTATGTCTATTCGTTATCTAGGCAACACATGCTACAAATTGTTGGTTGTTAACTTGATGTGGGTGCTTATGTTATGTATGATTTATGTAGGAACAGGAGTCTGTGTCACGTCTTTGTGTAGCAGTAGGGAAAACTGGAAATGCGGAGTCTTGCAAATATGGTGCTTCTTGCCGTTTCAGCCATGACGTAGATGCTTATTTGGCTCAGGTATTTTTTTATGGCCCTTGCTGATTTGCTGCTCTTCATGTACCTATAACTCATGACTAATCTCTGTGTTACTTTCCTTGCATAGAAACCAGCTGACCTTGAAGGAACGTGCCCATTTACTGTTTTGGAGAAGTCGTGCCCGTATGGACTAACTTGTCGATTTTTTGGTACACATAAGGAAAACCATGCACCTTCTGAAAACCATGAGATAAATCCTTTGAGTAAAGATATTCAAAAGCTTTTATGGAAGACCAAATATAAATTTCCCAGGGCCAGTGCCCAGATCAAACATCTTGGTCTTAAGGTACATAATTAGATTTTGCTGAATTCTATTGTCTATCTGGTGTATCTTTTACCCTTTTTCTTGCGCCGTTCTTATGCCTGTTGATGTACTACAATGTTCTTACTCTCGTTTGTGCAGCACATTGCATTTTGTATGGGTTTAAATTTGTATATTGAATGACTAGTAGTTATCACTTCTTAAGCGGTAATGACTACTAGCAGTAGTAACCCATGTTGTAATTTGGAAGTTATATGGCCTAATTTTTTTTTGCTGCATCTCGAATATTATTGTGTCCCTGACTAGGTAGAATTTGATGTATGAACTGGCATTGCATCAATACGTACTATCCGCTGGTAATTTGTTTTATGGTGTCAGAGTCAGTTACTGCCAAAAGTTTCTTGTAGGTAGTAGGTACATGAGCATATCAATCAAATGAATAGTATGTGTCGCATTTCTACTGGTATACAGCAAATGGCTGGAAATGACTGTTACCCTACTTTCCTTATTAGTTGATGTGCAAGATATGTTGCGCTCGCCTGCTTATGCCTGTGTGATGGCTCTGATTCCAACTGGTATTGCCCAACATATAGGGACAAGTCTTCTAGTATGTAGCTGCTAGCTTATGTATCTACGAAAAAATTAGTTTACTGGCTTTGTATAGATTATTTACTGTGGCGAGTGGTGGAAAATTAATTGAAATATGGTTTGCTAGAAATATGCTTTGCGTGTAGCAAACAAGTATGTTTGTATCAGGAAGCCAGAAACGATACTTTCATATAGTGGCCCTCTCATGCTCTTCAATTAAATTTAAACAGATATATGTTAGTTCTGTGGTAGTTATGGGACTAATACATGTATAAGATCCAGGAAATGTCCGTAATCAAATGCGTAATGAAAGCTGTTAGGTTTTGTAACACCTTTATGTTTAGATGGTAAGTTATAGTTATGAAGTTTCTGTGATGAATGTGGTGTCCACTATTTTGTGATTTTAGTCTTAGAGATCTATTTTCTGATTTCTGCCACGTGATAATATGTTAATCTATTCTCTCTGGATGGGTATGTTTCATGTTGCAGGAAGTCCTCAAGATTAAAGCAAATGCTGCAACAGATGATCAGAGGGCTGATCCTGATAATCCAGATGTATCATGTGAACTGAATGGTAATGACAAAACGGAATCTCTTTGCAGTCCTCCTGTGACCGTGGGGCATGATTCCAGTTTGTGTGAAGAAATGGATAAATTGGGGGGAGAACCTTTGGCTGATAACTCTGTTCCATGTCTCGAACCAAGGGCATCAAAGAAGTCAAAGGTTGAAAGTGACGAAATTCACAAAAATGGAGCTGGTAATCTTTTTCCAAGAGTCAATGTTATAAGTTCTCTTATTGATTATAGTGTGGTTTCATTTGCTTACCTTTTTATTAACATTATGGGGCAGGTACTCATGACACAGAGATGTATCCTGAAGATCCTAATGTTGTTAATGGATTGGAAGTGCCCTCAAATAGCACAAGCTCTTGCAGAGTTGACCTGGTGGCAACACCTCATTTACGTGAAAAAAAGATCATAGATTTTCGGGAGAAATTGTACCTTGCTCCCTTGACCACTGTTGGGAATCTTCCTTTTCGGAGGCTATGCAAAACATTGGGAGCTGATATTACTTGTGGAGAAATGGCTATGTGCACTAACCTTATGCAGGTTAGAAAACTCACCTCTCTCATCTGTTCCATCATATGCGGCACATGTTCTTTCTCTGTCTTTGAGTGGAGTTTGTTTCTCACATCCATTACAAAATGTTGCCAGAGGCAAAGTTAATGAATTATCATCTGTTGGATATTCTTCACGAGGTCCCTTCATATGAATATATTTCATGTAGGGGCAAGCATCAGAGTGGGCTTTGCTGCGACGACATTCATCAGAAGATATATTTGGGGTACAAATCTGTGGAGCTTTTCCAGATACAGTAGCACGGACAGTTGAACTTGTGGATAATGAGTGTTCGTTTGACTTCATCGACATAAATATGGGCTGCCCAATTGATGTAGTTGTCAACAAGAGTGCTGGGTCCGCATTGCTCAACAAGCCTATGAGGATTAAGAGTATTGTTCAAGCATCATCTGCTGTTACTAAAAGACCTTTAACTGTTAAGGTAATTCCACGGCATAATTATCTTGGGATTTTTCAAAGCTAGCTAATGTTTGGGTATCTAGGTGTTTCCTTCATCTGTTGCGGAGGTAGCATGCTCAATGATCCTCACGCGTAGAGTTCATAAGATTAAACTAGAAATTGCTATAAAAACAAGTTACTTCAGTCAAGTCCTTCATTATTGTGCTGCATACATAACATTTATTGAATGGAATAGCTGAATTGTTTTGCTCACTGTGTCTTAGCTGCTTGATTCCAGGTAAGAACAGCTTTCTTTGAAGGAAGGAACCGTGCTGATTCTTTAGTTTCAGACATTTATGACTGGGGTGCTTCAGCCATAACAATACATGGCCGGTCACGGCAACAACGCTACAACAAACTTGCCGATTGGGACTATATTGACCTGTGTGCACAGAAGGCCCCCAACGACTTGCATGTCATTGGAAATGGTGATATATTCTCCTTTACTGACTGGAACAGGCATGTTTCAGGCTCCTCCAAAATTTCCACTTGCATGATTGCTCGTGGTGCACTTATCAAGGTTAGTACATGCAACAGTCTATAACATCTACGTCTATATACCTTTTTAAAGCAAAAAAAGATGCCTTCTCCTGTATACTTTGGCAAAGTGTGGTTGTGAACAACAGTTCAGTTCTGGATCAGTGGATTATACTCAGATGTTTTTAGTCTTGGAAAGTTCTACATCCTGATCCAACTGTCAATGATGACGTGCCGCGAGAATAAGTTCTATGCTCTGCATATGCCGTTCTGTATTTTGTGTGGATAATTGTGTTTAAATACTTCTGCTCATTCTAGAATTGAAATAGCTATTAAATATGTCTTCTGCAGTGGCTCAACCAGAGCATATTAACTGTTTTCCACAACTTGTTCCTCTTCTTCCATGAATGTTTCACACTGGTCCCTCTCTTTTGATCTAAAAATTCAGAAGCCAATTATTTTAAAAGTCTGATAGATTTGGTCCCTCTTCGTAGCAACCAAATGGCTGATGGCTGTGCATTCATATTTCTTACGTAGTTAGTGAAAGGTGTTTATACTTACATAGTTCCAATGCATACTTCACAGTTCACATTGAATTGACACCCATGTCCACAATAATTTGTAACATGTAATCCTGTTTTTTCATGAGGATACATGCAAACTTGTTATTTCTTGAATGCTAGTAGGTCCTTAATTGTGTGATGCTTTTACTATAGCTTAATTAATGCATCTATGTACTACACTACTACTACATGAGATGTTCCATTGATTAGTTCCATTGCGCCTGGTCACCACTGAAAATCATGCAACATAGTCATAGGCATACATATCACACGGTCGTCGGCATTGGTGCAGGTGAACTCATCCTCCAAATTTGTCTTGCTCCCATTTGAGGCCTAGTAACACTCCGTTTGTATGGGTAGGATCCATGGGGATTCTTGGCATGGGCATGATTCAGAATGCATTGCCTTACATGGATTCCTGCTCCCGCTAATAATATATCATAAAATACATTAAAATCTTAAGTTTGTCGCTAATGTACCCATAGATTTTTATGTTGCTTATACTATGCTCCGTACTTGTTCACTGTTATGTTTATGAATATCGATGTGTTGTTCCCCCAGGAATGCTGCCCATGTCTATATGGGCATTCCATTATTGTAATCGTATTTACTGATTTGGTGCTAATGCGTGACATCTGATGCTTGACAGCCTTGGATATTTACCGAGATAAAAGAACAAAGGGACTGGGATATCACATCTGGTGAGAGATTGGATATTCTCAAAGATTATGTGCGTTTTGGTCTCGAACATTGGGGCGCCGATACCAAAGGTGAGTTCTATTCTCCGCAAATACTGAGTATGCAGAAAGCAAGGCGTTTTCTGGGCTACCTTTTTTTTACCAGGAGTGGAACCTAAACAGCATAGGTCCACCGTGCAGTTTTTCGTAGTTGCACTGAAACTTGCATCGTGTAGTCAAATTTTCCAAAGAACAACCCACGGAGAAAAAATAAGTTGCAAATAAAGAATTAACTTGATTCTCAAACAGAGCTGGTGTGATCTCATCATGTGTTTCTCAGGTGTGGAGACGACCCGGCATTTCCTGCTGGAATGGCTGAGCTACATGTGCCGGTACATCCCGGTGGGGTTGCTGGATGTGGTCCCGCAGCGGCTGAACTGGAGGCCCCCGAGCTACTGCGGCCGCGACGACCTTGAGACCATGATGGCCTCGGACTCCGCAGCCGACTGGGTAAGCTCTCATCATCTTTATCACTCTAGCGGTCTAGCCGACCACATGCATGAAGCTGGAAGGCTGACGTTAGTTATCTTGTGTGGAACAACGCTCAGGTGAGGATCTCGGAGCTCCTGCTGGGCAAGGTCCCGGAAGGGTTCACCTTCGCGCCCAAGCACAAGTCCAACGCCTACGACCGCGCCGAGAATGGCTAACGAGTCAGGCGGGCCCATGTCCCAACATAAATTAACATGAGGAACCAGGGCGTTATCAGTCAGTGTAATGAAAATTCAGCAAGAGCTCGATGCTTTCTCATCAATCACAATTGTTAGTTAGTGGTGCCGGAGAACAATATGGTGTCAAATCTTCTTTTTTTCCTTTTCTTTTCTGAATGATAGATGGATATGCATCTTTATGTGAAGAATACAATTGCAGCTAGCTGTAGGCTGTTACAGCGGTGATGTTCCCAAAAGCTTCATAAATAGACTTTCCTGTCTCAGTTTCACCTTGTCTCATTACTCGGAATTGTTGGGTTCATAAACGGGCTCATTGCCGCCATGTTCTCCTACTCGTCGTCCGTCGTCGGTGTGGAGTGGCGCACTGGATCTTCCTTGTAGATCTTCAGGTCAAGGCTGGTAGCCTCTGGGCAACACAGAACGGAGCCAAGATCTCCACAATCACAAGGCTCGAATGGTGACAGTGTATGAATTTAAGGACAAGTGCTGGGCAGTTCAAACCCAACCCAACTCAACGGGAGCCTGGAATTTAAAATATCACACACTGTCTACTCTATCCCAATCTAGGAACATATTGCAGGCTGACTCACTGGTTACCAGCCACATTCATTTAAATTTTGAAACGATTTATGAGGGCACGAAACGTGCAACAAATTAAAATAAAACGTATAATCTCCTGATCAACACGACAACATCAAAGGATCAGACGCTGACCAGTGCGCAACGAGCTCAAATGGGTTACAATAAGCGTATAGCAAACGTGCCAGACGATACATGACAATTCTCTGTTCGAGTTTCAGGCTGCCTGAAACAACAAGAGGCGCATGCCCTGGAACAGGACAAAAGGGCACTGCATCCAGGTGATGATTTGAGGTGGCGGCCTTCTTAGGCGGTTCGGAGGATGATGTGGACCCCGCTCTCGGTGTCGATGATGTCGCTGATCTCCCCCACCTTGAGCGCGTACGTGGCGTCCTCAAAAGGCTTCTGCATTTGCCTCCTCCCAAAGGTGCCTACCAAAGATTATGAGATTAGAAAGAACCAATCATGAATGTGTTTCTGGTGCGGCCAAGAATTTCGTGAAAGGAAATCAGAATGCAGAGATCGGATCATAAATTGAGCAGTTAATAAAATATATAAAGCAATAGCATGATGGTTGCACCATTATGGTAGTGACTCTAGATCCAAATCACCCAGACTGCAAACTTTTCAGTGAACCTCAAACCACCAACACAAGAGATGCACACATGTATCATTCTACCTCCTCAACACAAGAAGGAAAACTTAATCTAACTAATCTCAAACTTGCAAATTCAGGAAAACTTAATCTAACTAATCTCAAACTTGCAAATTCAGGAAAACTTGATCTAACTAATCTCAAACTTGCAAATTCAGGAAAACATTCAGTCAACGCATGTTCAAAGTAGTTAGATAGCACAGCAATTTTGGCTTCAGGTTTCTTCAAACTGCTGGGTTGTGACACCTTTATCAGCCTTTACTGTATTTATAAAATGGGTTTGATTACTCACAAGAGCTTACTGATCTCCATTAATCCAAACTCCCTTCTTGAAGGACAATAACACACTTAATGCTTTTTTCCTATGGGATATGATCCTATGAATCAAACAACTTCCATAGGAAAATTCCCTATAGGATCCTATCCTCTAAAAATCCTATGATTTCCTTTTAATCGGCCCCTGAAGTCATTTAGAGTGGCAACGAAGAAGAGTGGCATAGATTCATAGCATGTAATATAATAAAAACATTTTCTTTAATTACATAGCAGGAATATATTCAAATGCTAGAGGTCACATAAATCGGAAATATCTGACACATTAACATCAAAGATCTAACAAAAGGCAGGCGCTGAGACACCCAATCCAGTATAAGCATCCTAGGCTTAAAAAATGTTCATTAAATGAACTCTATCCACTATCATCTGTCTTTAGTTCAAATCTAGCTCATAATCCTTCCTTGAGCTGTTACATTACTGCCTGCACATTATCCCCTATAATGCACTGTTTGTATCAAACTAGCACACCCTCCCTACACAACACGACATATGTTTGGTGCACATGATGTATAGGATACACTCTACAAACAGCATCTCACTGACAAGTCAAAATTGAGGTCGCCAAAAAATTAGACAGTGGGAGAACGCGCGTTCTTCAATGCTAGTCAGGCCAGCAAGGAATGGCATACGAACATGCTAAGTTGCTAACTGGTCCTCTTTCTCCTTTACGAGAAACATAGGCAAGGCCCTGACATTACCTAACTCTTTCATATAACAGGGTCTTAATCGGAAATTTGGCCTTCTCCTGCCTAAAGTTAACCCCTTGCCCATGTCAGGAAAATACGGCGTATTGCACAGTATAACTAGCTTAACACTAATAGTCCTTGATCTGCAGAAATGCATACCTAGTTTAATACTAACACCGTCGAGTAAACTATTTTCTCTGCAATGACTAAAAACGATGCTGCAACAACCAGTCATCCACTGATGACATACAACACCAATTTATATACCCTAGAGAGGCTAGATCATATAGTACTGTATTTCACATCAAAGGATCTGTAGCTTCACTTTTTTTACCCACAGAAATCGTACAATAAATGGAACGGGCGCATCGAGAAGAATCAAGACCCGACCGGATCAACCGCGCCGTGCAACCCTAGAAAATCCTATCAGCGCGGCGGCACGTCCAAATCTAGCTCCATGTCTCACAAGGGACGAGGCGCATGGGTTGGGCGTACCTAGGTCGCCGCCGCGGCGGGCGGAGGAGCAGTCGGAGTGCTGCGCGGCGACGTCAGCGAAGGTGGCGCGGCCGGCGAGGATCTGGTCGCGGAGCTCGCCGAGGCGCGAGGCGGCGTCGGCGCGCGTGGTGGCGGAGATGACCCGGCCCTCGGGGTCCTTCCAGGAGGCCTTGCGGCGGGACCCCTCGTGCTTGATCAGGATGTGCGACGCCCGCACCGTGTCCTCCCCCGCCGCCGACGCCATCTCCGCTGCCGCTCGCCGGTCGCCGCTCCGGTCGGGTTCGGTTGAAGAGGGAACAAAGCGGGGATCTTTTTTGGCGAAAGATTCGTGTGGGCGAAACCTAGCTGGTACTGCGGCCACCAGCCCACCACCTTCTTTGGTGAAAGCGCAAGGCGAAATCTGCTGAATACGCTTTCGAGAGTCGAAAGCGGAAGGCGTACTGACATGTTTCACCTTTTGGAGAACATGATTAATTGCGGGAGTAACATGTTTTACCTTTTGGAGGAAAAAACATGTTTGTTGCAACAATGCGTGAAAAATATCCCATCCGAGCAATCTTACATTTTATCCAAGCGATTGGGTAGAGCAAAAAATCCTAGAAATAAAATGTAAATCTTTGTGAAATATTCATGTGTAATATAGTGACGAATAAAACAACAATTTGGCAAGTGAAAAGGGCAAATCAAAGGGAAACATAAATGAACGGTGTATATACTTTTTAGAAAAGGAAGATGAGGAAGAGATAACCGAAAGAAAAAAATAAGGGATCGAAGAAGGCACTCCGTCCAACTAGAATATAAGGTGCACCTCATTTTAAAATACCGTGGTAATATGGTGAACTACTCCATATATATACTTCATTAGTATTTAAAAAATCATAATCACGAGAAAAATACTCTTTTTCGAACACAAATATAATGGCAACAATCGCATGTCACATAAAGCTATGTATTGTTAGATGAGCTATCAATCACTTGCATATAATTAGTGGGATGTAAAGAGAAAAAATGAGAATTTTTTTCGAGGAAGACGGGGGGGGGGGGGGGGGGGGGGGGGGGGGGGGGGGGGTGATTACTCCCCACCGGTAGAAAGAGAAAATATGGTCTAAGGTAGGCCGCATTCTACGTGGCAGGTTGTTCGTACATGTCCGGACACGCTCATTTCCATCGCAAATATGACCTGAAAGTGGGGTCGTCGCATAGTGTGAACATATAGGGATAATGTGTGTTCGGTAGGGTTTTTTGGTTCTCTATTCTGTCCGAAATATGCGCACAGACAAATAGGGACAAAGTGAGGGATCCGTAAAACTGACACTGACATGGAGAGTTGATGAAAGTAAAAGTAAATAAAAAATGTAAGAGAAACATAAAAAAGATAGAAAACATAATAAGGAAGAAACGGAGGAGTGACTCATCAGAGAAGAAAGAAAACCAATCGAGCCCACATATATCCACCTCAGAATAATCAAAGCAACATATAATCATCTGCAATCAAAATCGCTTGACGCTTCGATCACCGCGTAGTGGTGGAGAGACTTCCCATCAAGGAGGCGGCAGTCGAAAGGTGAAGCAGCGCTGATCGATACAGCTTTCCCGATCATCAAATCACGCCCCGTCCCCTCTATAATAAGCTGCACGAGAGGGCCGCTTCGCCGGAACACAGCACCACACCATGTCTGCGACGCAGCGCATCAAGGAGGAGGAGGATGACGACGGGCTCGTCCGGATCAAAGTGCAGGACAATGGCAGGTTCCGGACCATGAACTACACCATGCGGAAGACCGACAAGCTACATGCCTCTTCGACTTCTACTACGACCGCGTGCCCGCCGTGGCTCGCGGGACGGGCCGGTTCTTCTTCGACGGCAAATACATGAGGGGGTGGCAGACGCCACCCACTTCAACATGGAGGACGGCGACGAGGTCGACGTCGTCGTCGCCGATACCATGTCGCCGCCGGCGATGTGATGTCTACGCACTCTTCTATTCTTGTAGACAGTGTTGGGCCTCCAAGTGCAGAGGTTTGTCGAACAGCAGTAAGTTTCCCTTAAGTGAATCACCCAAGGTTTATCGAACTCAGGAAGGTAGAGGTCAAAGATATCCCTCTCAAGCAATCCTGCAATTAAGATACAAGAAGTCTCTTGTGTCCCCAACACACCTAATACACTTGTCAGATGTATAGGTGCACTAGTTCGGCGAAGAGATAGTGAAATACAAGTAATATGGATGATTGTAAGTAGTAATTGCAATCTGAAATAAAAATGGCAGCAAGCAAACATGTAGCAGAACTTGTTGTAAACGGTGTTTCAATGTTTAGAAACAAGGCCTAGGGATCATACTTTCACTAGTGGTATCTCTCAACATTTTAGCACAACTGAACGCAAGTAAGTGCTACTCGGGATTATTCTCCTTCTTGGTGAAACAAGAGTACTATGCGTAGGGCTACAAAAGCACACCTCAAAGTCTGAGTAAACAAACACCACAATTTCACAAAGAATAAGCCATGATAATATCTAAATTATTTATAGAGTCACACACAAGTACCCACACTGTCACCTTGATACCGTGTTGTCACAATGACTCCGGAAACTAGATAAAATCACTTGAGTAGCATAAACATTACATATGAATTCAGCGATACTAGTAATGCTCATGATCACATAAAGATCACACCATGGGAGAGAGAGGTAAACCACATAGCTACCGGTAGAGCCCTCAGCCTCGGGGGAGAACTACTCCCTCCTCATCATGGGAGGCAGCAACGGCGATGAAGATGGCGGTGGAGTTGATGGAGATGGCTCCGGGGGCAATTCCCCGTCCGGCAGGGTGCCGAAACAAAGACTTCTGTCCCCGAATTAGGGTTTTTGGTGGCGGCGGAGCTACGGAACTCTTCTGGAGAAATCGTCGATTCTTCTAGGGTTTTCGGGGCAGGAGCAATATATAGGCCAAAGGGCAACGCGAGGGCGTGCACGAGGTGGCCTCACCACGTGGCGGCGCCACCCCCTCCAGGCCGCGCGACGGCATGGTGAGGAGGCCGTGGGCCTTCGCTGGACTTTCCCTTCTGGCTCCGTGGGTCTTCTGGCGAAATAGAATTTCTGTAATTTTTCTAGATTTTTCTGAGCACTTTGGTTTTCGGGCCTTTTCCGCAATACACAGACATAATAAACAGAAACTGGCACTGTGCCATCTTGTTAATAGGTTAGTCCAATAAATGTCATAATATGATATAAAGTGTATATAAACATGTGACAATTGGTATAATATTAGTATGGATCATAAGAAATTATAGATACGTTGGAGACGTATCACGACGCAGCCCGTCGAGGAGGCAGGGGACGACGTGTTCATAACGATCAAGGTGCAGGACACAGACACGGTTATGAGTTTGTGCAACTCATATGGCGCGCAACCCGTATCTGGGCCGTCCGTTTCGGCGATCCGACGGCCCAGATTCGCGTGGACCGCGGTCAACGGCGAATCTGGGCCGCGCGGTCTGATAACCCACAAGTATAGGGGATCGCGTGTAGCCTTTTCGATAAGTAAGAGTGTCGAACCCAACGAGGAGCTAAAGGTAGGATAAGTATTCTCTCAAGTTCTATCAACCACTGATACAACTCTACGCACACTAAACGTTTGCATTATCTAGAAATAAAACTACAGTAGCAATACGGGTATGAGAGTAGTTTTGCAAGATAATAAATACAAGAAAGTAAAGTTAGTGCTGCAGCAATAAATACACTAAGTAACCATATACTAACAGTACCATGAGTGTGGAAAAGTGGTGGTAATTGTGGTGGCTTTGTCCAAGATTAATTAGTGAAGGTACTTGGTTCATTGTCTTCGATGCAGTTTTCTATGTGGGAGAGGCTAAATATACATGCACTCCACTACTTGGGATTACAAGTACTATATGATTGGATTGTTAGCAAGCATCCGCAAATACTAACAATGCATTAAGGTTTCCCCAACCATAGCCTTAAGTTCAAGGTCCTCTTACTCCCATACGTGCAACTAATCGGTTCGCGTTCTCAGGTTTCTGTCACTCCGGCAGAACTTCCCCCGCTTCGTTACAAATACTACCAACCCTAGGGTGTTTGATCCATGCGCGCACAAATATAATGGACACCAAAGGACAGCACCATATAGACATACAACTCTAATGAACCTCATGCATTCAATTAAGCAATCAAAAGACAAATAAACTACGGAAACATGATGTAAATCATAGGATAAATATTATAGCATCAAACACCATGTTTACATAGGACGGTACAGAGGTTTGTGGGAGGATGAACCACTGAATACAAGGAGGAGATGGTGATGGAGATGGCGGTGAAGACGGCGGAGAGGGGCAGCGCGGCGGCGGCGCCGGCGGTGCGGGGAACTCCTTTCCCCGCCGCCGGCAAGCTTGGGGAGCGCCGCCCCTTAGCCTCCCTCCTTCATGGCTTCTTGGGAGCCCTCCCCCATGGAGATGGGATCCATGGGGGAGGCAAAAACGTGGCTTTTGGTGGCTGAAATTCGTGGGTGGAGGAGTCCTCCACGAATTAGGTTTCCTCCCTTTATATATCTTCTCGGATTTCCGTCACCCCTTTTAGGGTTCCACCAAAACGGGCCTACAGGCCGCGTCCGAACTCCGATTGGGCTGATCTCGGGCTTAAAATCTTCGTATGGAAAATTGTGACAACTTTCGTAACAGCCAGGTCTCCATTTGACGTCATCTTCGAGGGTCAAACTGGCAATCTTCGTAAAAAGTTCTCAGACAGATTTCAGGAAAGTCCCAATTCGACTCCAACAAGGTTTCCTCTTGTATTCTTGATAATTTCTACACATCAAAGAGTAAAACAAGAACATTGTGCACTTTTGCAACTATTAGTAGGTTAGTCCAAATAAATAATAAACTTAATATAAAACAAGTGCTAAAAGCATAAAAATGGCATGAAACAATCAAAAATTATAGATACGTTTTGGACGTATCAACATCCCCAAGCTTAATTCCTGCTCGTCCTCGAGTAGGTAAATGATAACAAAATAATTTTTGATTGTAAATGCTATGATCAGGTCTTTAACAATTGCATGATGTATGGATAATAAAACTTAGCAATCATGTTTCCTAATGAAAAGTATCAACGAACTAAGAGCTTATAACATGAAATTTATAAACATCAACAAGATTGTAATGAATAAAGCATGATAGAGTGGTATCTCGCTTGCCCTTAATTGTGGAGCAAAACATAAATGCCAAGGCACCTCTGAAGTTCAAGTGAAGACTAGATATAGAGATATCAAAGATAAAAGCATCATGGTTATACCTCAATTAATCGTATTCTGGGACAAGCACATTACACTAAGAACGACAGCTATGCTCTCGAAGAAGTGCTCAAAGAAAGGATGGTGACTCAACATAAAAATAAAAGATTGGCCCTTCGCAGAGGGAAGCAGGGATTAACACGTGCTAGAGCTTTTTGTTTTAAAAACAGAGGTAAAAATGTTTTGAGAGGTGTTTGTTAATTGTCAACGAATGGTAGCGGGTGAGAACAGTATTCTACCTGTCAAACGGACTTTTAAGAGCGGCTCCCATGAAGGACGTTATTTCTACCAGCAAGGCAGATCATCCCTCTTTCTCTTTGGTTTACACACATTCAGGTATTTCACTGTTTGTCATTGCTTACTGATGAATCAGGGCAAAAGTGTGAAGAGAATTAATTGGTTAAAGTTGTAATTAATTGGGACTGGGCACCCCGTTGCCAGCTCTTTTTGCAAGTTATTGGATAAGCGGATGTATATGCCACTAGTCCAGGTGTAAAAGTCCATTTGACAAATAGAATAAAGAATAACCACACTAATTCCTCATGAGCTAGTAAACATTGACAAAAAAGAGAAATATTTTGAAGGTTTTAAAGGTAGCACATGCAAATTTACTTGGAATGGCTTGAAATACCATGCATAGGAATTTTTTGGTGGACTCTTTGGGATAACTTGGTTTTAAGGATTTGGATGCACGAGCAGCATTCCCGCTCAGTACAAGTGAAGGCTAGCAATAGACTGGGAAGCGACAACCACGAGAGCGATAACGGTCATAATCATGCTTGCGACAAAATAAAATTAACGGAGGCATAAAAACGATACTAAAACTCTGAGGCAAAATAGATCATCAAGGCTTAATTGACTTTTATTTTTCAGTCATAACATGTGTGAGCATGTGCCAAGTCGATTCAAGTGAATTATTCAGAGGAGGATACCACAATACCATACCATTTATGAACAGGACAATGCATGTTGATATCAAAATAACATAATATGCACTATTAGCTAGTTGAGACTAACCATAAGAAAACATAAACTACTAAACAGTATTATTCACACATCATTTTTAAGTTTCAACAAGTAATCCATTAACCAAGTAAACATTGAAAACAGAGGATAAATAAAATATGTGACGATCCACTTATTAATGTAACTGGTGTTTGATGCTAAGATAAATAGATAATAAAATACAGCCGCTTCAAGTTTAGTTAAGTTCCTATGTTGCTCAAAAAACAAAGTTTAAAGGTTTGCAAACCGTGGGGTTATTGATGAAGAGGGATGCGGGGACATCCCCAAGCTTATGACTTTGGTAATTCTTCAATATTCCATAGTTTGGTGTTCCTTCATTCTCTGTGAAAAAACTTCAACACAAAAACTTTCCCATTCTTTTCTGCGGTTAGACATTAGTACAATAGATAATATTTCCCAAGTGCTACTATTAAACCAAATAAAATTTTGTTTTTAAGTTACAGAAAGGTTGCTTAAATGGCCAACTTATAAATGAAAGGTAAGAACCATTAAAAATCAAATGAAAACGAAAAGAGGCCACTCTTGCAACAAAAGTCAGAATCTGTCCAGAAAAACAGCAGCTGGAAAACGCAATTTTTAGGTGCACTTAAACATGCCCGAAATTTTAGCCAATTTTTGTACATGCAGAGGATTAGGTGCTACAACATCAGTAATTTTTCGTGATTTTTAGAGCTTCCAGTAAAATATGAAAAATCGCGCAATAAGCAGTAGATACCGAAAACAGAAAATCACTTTTTACATATGTATCAACTAAGCTAAATGGATAAAACTTGGTACTTTATTTTTGATAAACTAAGAAACCAGAGGCTAAGCAAGACCTAAACATGCTAGCTACAGCAAGGAAAACTCTAAAAAAAATCAAAAGTAAAACCCAAATAAAATTAAAATAAAGAACCAAACAAAGAAGCAAAACAAAAGAAAATATTTTTGTTATTTTGAATTTATAAGTGAAAGTAAAGAAGCAATCGAAACCAAATAAGGAGCCTAATAAAACTAAAGAAGGTAAAACCAAGACATATAAAAGCAATTATAATACAAGTTAAGACAATACATATCATGTGGACGGGTAATATAGAGTATGAACGAGACAACCTCATGTTAGTTGATGAATAGGGGGATGACTCGGGCATCCCCAAGCTTAGATGATTGTATCTTCTTGAATATGTTCTTGGGATGCACCTACACATCCCCAAGCTTGAGCTCTTGCGTCTTCTTATTCATCTCATATCACCATATTGATTAGATCTTATAAGCTACATCCACATAAAACTTCACAAAACTCATTAGTAGGGTTAGTACTCATTAAATAAAATCCACTCATGTTCAAGCATTGACAAGTTTTATAATTTTACTCAACATTAGCCACTGTATATACTAAGGTGTTCATGATTTCCGTTGTCCGTCGAAAAACTAATGAAACTAACAACACCAAGTACAATATTGAATAAACAAAGAAATCTGTCAAAACTGAACAGTCCGTAAAGATGGCATTCAACGAGATAGTTAAGTAGCTCAAATCGAAAAACTTTAGTCTAATGAAAGAAAGATAATAATCTCAGGTTTATGCACAAAAATTTTCAAGTCAAAATACTATTCTGAGATTTATCACGATTTTATTTACAGAGAAGCACAAAATCTGTCTAAACAGAACAGTCAGTAAAGATCGAATTTTTCGACCTATCTACGTACCTTAAATCAAAAAAGTTAGTCTAATGAAAGAAAGCTAATAAGCATCACTTTGCACTCAAGAAATTTCAGATCAAGATCACGTTCTGGTGATTTTAAACATTTAATACGGTGGAGCACAGAAAATCTGTTTCTGGACAGCAAAGTAAAACTATCAACTTTCAATTAACTAGACTATATTATTTTATTTTTATGTACAGAGGTATATACACAATATTTACATGTTTTTAATGAAAAGCTTCCATGGAAAGATTTGTTTTGGTTTCATAGGCATGAACACAAGTGTTCAAGGTCGACCCCCATTTAACCATTACTCATCTTTCCAATCACTTTTCTTTTTGAAAACGTTTTTAGATAACAACTACACCTAATTTTTTTTGTAATTCGCATTCCCTATCCATAGTAAGATAAAGAACAACTTAATACTGAAAATAAAAACTACTTAGAGATAAAGCAAACAAGTGCACACAAGAACATTAACCTACGCTATGGCTCCCCGGCAACGGCGCCAGAAAAGGTCTTGATAACCCACAAGTATAGGGGATCGCGTGTAGCCTTTTCGATAAGTAAGAGTGTCGAACCCAACGAGGAGCTAAAGGTAGGATAAGTATTCTCTCAAGTTCTATCAACCACTGATACAACTCTACGCACACTAAACGTTTGCATTATCTAGAAATAAAACTACGGTAGCAATACGGGTATGAGAGTAGTTTTGCAAGATAATAAATACAAGAAAGTAAATGTTAGTGCTGCAGCAATAAATACACTAAGTAACCATATACTAACAGTACCATGAGTGTGGAAAAGTGGTGGTAATTGTGGTGGCTTTGTCCAAGATTAATTAGTGAAGGTACTTGGTTCATTGTCTTCGATGCAGTTTTCTATGTGGGAGAGGCTAAATATACATGCACTCCACTACTTGGGATTACAAGTACTATATGATTGGATTGTTAGAAGCATCCGCAAATACTAACAATGCATTAAGGTTTCCCCAACCATAGCCTTAAGTTCAAGGTCCTCTTACTCCCATACGTGCAACTAATCGGTTCGCGTTCTCAGGTTTCTGTCACTCCGGCAGAACTTCCCCCGCTTCGTTACAAATACTACCAACCCTAGGGTGTTTGATCCATGCGCGCACAAATATAATGGACACCAAAGGACAGCACCATATAGACATACAACTCTAATGAACCTCATGCATTCAATTAAGCAATCAAAAGACAAATAAACTACGGAAACATGATGTAAATCATAGGATAAATATTATAGCATCAAACACCATGTTTACATAGGACGGTACAGAGGTTTGTGGGAGGATGAACCACTGAATACAAGGAGGAGATGGTGATGGAGATGGCGGTGAAGACGGCGGAGAGGGGCAGCGCGGCGGCGGCGCCGGCGGTGCGGGGAACTCCTTTCCCCGCCGCCGGCAAGCTTGGGGAGCGCCGCCCCTTAGCCTCCCTCCTTCATGGCTTCTTGGGAGCCCTCCCCCATGGAGATGGGATCCATGGGGGAGGCAAAAACGTGGCTTTTGGTGGCTGAAATTCGTGGGTGGAGGAGTCCTCCACGAATTAGGTTTCCTCCCTTTATATATCTTCTCGGATTTCCGTCACCCCTTTTAGGGTTCCAAAACGGGCCTACAGGCCGCGTCCGAACTCCGATTGGGCTGATCTCGGGCTTAAAATCTTCGTATGGAAAATTGTGACAACTTTCGTAACAGCCAGGTCTCCATTTGACGTCATCTTCGAGGGTCAAACTGGCAATCTTCGTAAAAAGTTCTCAGACAGATTTCAGGAAAGTCCCAATTCGACTCCAACAAGGTTTCCTCTTGTATTCTTGATAATTTCTACACATCAAAGAGTAAAACAAGAACATTGTGCACTTTTGCAACTATTAGTAGGTTAGTCCAAATAAATAATAAACTTAATATAAAACAAGTGCTAAAAGCATAAAAATGGCATGAAACAATCAAAAATTATAGATACGTTTTAGACGTATCACGGTCCACGGCGAATCTGGGCCGTCGGATCGCCGAAACGGACGGCCCAGATACGGGTTGCGCGCCATATCACACAGACAGGTTCCGGGTCACCTACACCATGCGGAAGACCGGCAAGCTGCAGGCCCTCTTCAACTTCTACTACGACCACATGCCAGCCGTTGTGTAATGTTGTTGATCTATCGCAAATCATTTTTATAAACGGTGCAATCACGCCGCCTGTGTGTAATGTTGTTGATCTATCGCACAGCATTATCATAAACTTATCGTGTGCGATATATCGTACTATCGCACACGATTAGTTTAATGTAGTCGTTTGTATAATATTTCCTTTTCTCGCTTCTTTCAGAAATCTTGCTAAGTTCCCGCCTTTTTGTTTTTTCCTGCTTGAGTATAAATTGGTTTGACGGACTTGGGCATTTGCTTACTTAGGATTTGTACAATGCCACACAACACGGAAGCCATGGGGAATTGGGCATGGGGTATGTTCGTGGACCTCGCGCCACCGGATTTGGAAACAACGTTCATAGCTAGGGGTAGCTCAATCGACCTCGCCCCGTCGATTTCGAAGGAGATGTTGTCCACAGAGGCCTCAATCGACCTCACGCCAACTGAGGCACAGGAGTTGTCCCCAGGGTACGGAGGTGGGGGTTACTTCGTTGACAACTATTCGGGTTGGTCGTCAGACGAGTTGCTCGATCTCCCTCTTCGTCCTCCACATTGGTGTTTAACCTGTAATCTCATTGGTGGCTTTGTTTTCCTTTATGTGTGTGCAGTGCTTTGTTGTAAGCTGGCATCAGCACCATGTATCTATTTCTCAGTTCGTTGCATTATTAATTTAACGCTGGGCCTCTCGGTATGTTATCCAAAAAACTATTTAACTTTAGTTGTGTAGAATGAATTATGCATATATATATATATTTCTTCAGATGTTATGCTTTGAGGGAGGCATGCGACCAGGTGGAGCGTTGGGTGGGGGAAAAGGAGGCGTGAGGTGAAAATTGAATGCATTTGAGAAAAAAAAAATATCACGATCGATCTACATTTATACATGCGAGCCATTCTGGTAGAAGTAGAAAATCCAACATTATCGTCTAGTGATTACTGTACATGGCACAATGCAGGCATTCCATTGGAGTTTTTATTAATAAGTATAAGATGTAAATCCGAGTGAAGATATTCCATGAAATTGTAACCGCGGAATTAACAACTTTCAGGAGATTTGATCCAACATGCATTGATCATAATTAAGCAACATGCATGTACCAACTTTGACCATATATTTCACCAACCAAAAATCTGATATTTGTCACAAAAATTGTACCGTCAAAAACTTTGTTTCAATATGAATCCGATGGTACAATTTACTTAGCAAATATCACACGTTTTATTGACGAAATTTATGGTTAAATTTGATGCACGCAAAACTAAGACGTCACGGAAATAGGGAAAGATGGAGTACTACCTATACTCTCATACTCCCCCGATCCATATTAATGGTCTCAACATACTAGATGCATCCGTATCTAGACAATGTTGAGACCATTAATATGGATCGGAGGTTGTACTTTATTGAGTCGCTGATGTTAACAGAGGAAGCTATAACTGTGATGCTAA
Source organism: Poa pratensis (assembly GCA_947311845.1). Lineage (NCBI taxonomy): Eukaryota > Viridiplantae > Streptophyta > Magnoliopsida > Poales > Poaceae > Poa > Poa pratensis. The sequence goes on from CAMZMU010000098.1 coordinate 41,644,053, forward strand.
CTTGCCAATCAATTTTCCTTGAGGCAGCTTGCGGCGTGTAGCACGATGGTCTCGATTGTGATCCCGGGTCCGAATGCCATCACGACGCCCCACTCGGCCGAAGCCTCCCCTTCTTTGGCGCTACGGCGTCGGAGCTCGTCGAGGACGAAGATGACCGTCGCGCCGCTCATGTTACCGAACTCACTGAGCACCTGTCGGCTGGCCGCCAGCTTGTCCGCGTCCAGCCCAAGCAACTCCTCGATGTGGTCCAAGATGGCACGGCCGCCGGGGTGGATCGCCCAGAAGAGATGGTTCCACTTCCACGCGGCTGCAGGATTGACACCGAGGGAGTCGAAGGCGTCGATGAGAACACGTTCGATGTTCTTCCCCAGCAGCTTGGGCACCTGGCTGGAGATGTGGTAGTCGAGACCACCTTTCCTGAGCTGCATGGTGATCGCGTCCTCGGTTCCCGGTATCGTCGTCTGCGTGGCAAAGGCCATCTCGAAGAGCGGCCGTTCGGTGGACCCGGAGCCGACGAGGGGGTCGGCACCGACAATGGCGGCGCCGGCCCCGTCGCCGAACAGCCCCTGGCCGATGATGGTGTCGAGACAGCCGTCCTGGGCCCCGTAGAAGGCGACGAGGGTGAGCTCGGAGCAGGCCACGAGGACGCGGGCGCCGCGGTTGTTCTCGGCGAGCTCCTAGGCGATCTGCAGCGCCCTGCCGCCGCCGGAGCAGCCGTTGAGGTTGAGTATGGTGCGGGCGACGGTGTGGCGGAGGCCCAGGAGCGTGGCCAGCCGGAGGTCCGCGCGGAGCCTTGGCGCCGGAGTAGGTGCTGAAGATGAGGTGGGTGATGTCCGTGGGCGGCCGCCCCCACTCGGCGATGGCCTTGCGCGCGGCGGACGCGGCGAGCTCCGGGACAGCGGCGGAGGCCATGTCTATGCGGGCATCGAGGGTTGGCAAAGCGCGGTCGATCAAGTCCGGGTGTGCGTCCAGGAGTTCCTCGTTCACGTGCATGAAGCGCTTCTCGATGCCTGATTTGTCACCTGCAAATTAAGTAAACAATAGAGTAAATTACTCCATTAATTAATTCGAACAACATGCATATATAAATAAATTAACCATGAGTCGATTGAGTTAAACTATAGTCTTAATGCGCATGCACGTATGAATATGATAATACTAGCTAGTGTGAGCTTAATTTTGAGATCTTACAAATTCTCTTGAGCTTATCCTTGAGGTCGGTGAGGTGCTCGCTCTTAGTAACGCGGAAGTAGTAGTCGGCGTACTCATCCTGGATCATGGTGGTCGCCGGGTTCGACGTGCCGATGGCAAGCACGGCAGCGGGGCCGTCCGCGCGCTGAGCTTGACGGATTTCATGGACGATTTCCATGTATTTTAAAAACCTTCAAAACGATTTGTAAGTTTCAAACAATATCCCTATATATATGTACTCTACATATCTTGAAAGTTATGTTGAAGAATACTTTATGGTTTCGTTTATGTAAAAAAAGAAAAATCACGACTATAAAAAGCAATACAAAAACGGAGGCAGTGTTTTGGCTTATAGGGTAGATACTCCCATTATTGGAAAATATATTTTAAAATATTTAAACATTCTGAAAAAATATTCGGGTCACGAAAAAAACATTTTGTATGGCTTGTGTAAAAATGAAAAATTAGGGTACTACAAAACAACTTTTTGTGGGACATTTTTTGTCTTATTAGCATAAGTCACAAAAATGTCTTTTTCTCGTGAAATTTGTGGGCTGCCATAGAGTGTCGAGATGTACACCCGAAAAAACATTTTCTTTTTGACATTTTCAAATGCGTTTTAAAACAATGAGTGCATATGCTCGTATGACCCAAACTGGATTTCCAACAAAAACTCATTAAATTCTGCTCCGTACATTAGTGTTTTTGTTGTCTAGGTCACATCCAAAAAGATATGTCGATGAGACTTAGTACGTACATACTTAGGAAACTATTTGTACTCATGTATTTTTCGATTTTTTTAGTTCTCATAGTAAAGGTTTCAAAATTTTCAAACAAAGGGCTCCATGGCACCCAGGTTCCAAAAGAACTTTCCACTGACTATTATCCTTGTTCTCACTTCATCATTGATCAAACTATAGGTTTAGTTAAAGTCATGTGTCTCTTATTTAAGCCGACTATTAAGCTTTCAGTGTTATAATTATTGACATTTGACGTGACCACTACTCTTTAAAAACAATGTCCTAGCTATAATTATTAATCACTCCATTCCTAATTATAAAATGTTTTGGATATTTCAATATGGACTACATAAGTACCGAATTGATTGAAAAATAGACGAACTGAAACGCCGCTATAGACATGCGATTTAGAAAAATGTAGAACACCTTATAATTCAGAACGGATGGAGTATTTTATAATACTAACTGTTATTTTCTCAATTTCAAATTAGTTGAAGTTCTAACTTTGTTAACAAAGTGTTTAAAGTTTGACTAAGCCTATGAAAAAATATTATAATAGCCACAACATCACATATACGCAGTATAGAACTATTAGCTCTTTTACGATGCTTGTAGAACTACCGCAGGTAGTTTCAGGTAGTTTCCATTCTAAAAAGATCAGCCGTTTGATTTCAATCTTCCCCTCCTAAATTATTGCAGCCATCCAATCAATTAGCAGAAAATTAAGTATTATCACTAGGGGTATGATGGTAATTTGAGCGCGGACAGAAAATTCTGCTCCTCCTTTCACCCTCGATCCTCTGAGTGCGGGCACACCGCACGCGACACTCGCGCCGCCGCAAGCCCCTTCCGCTCTCCGTGTTTAGCGCGCCGTCGCCGCCCGCACTCGACGAACCCTCGCGTCGCGGGGCTCCGCATCCAGTCGTAGTTGACGAACCCTCGATCTCGGATTCGGTTCGAGCCGCCGGCCGGCACCGGGTGCGCGGCGTTCGCGCCGCCGCCCGCCCGCACTCGACGAACCCTCGCGCCGCGGGGCTCCGCAGCCAGCCGCAGTTGAGGAACCCTCGATCTGGGATTCGGATCGAGCCGCCGTCCGGCACCGGGTGCGCGGCGTGCGACGAGGGCAGGAGCAGGCTGGTGGAGACGCTGCCCGCGCTCGACCTGTACTACGCCGTCGCCGTCAAGGGAGGCGGTGGCGCGGAGGGGTGCGGCAGCCCGTGCACCTGCGGCGCCTCGTCGGAGGCCTCCGAGCCGTCGCCGATCGGGAGTCCCCTGTGCATACTCTTCCCGGGTACAGATACAGAAAGCCATTGTCAATCTGTCATCGTACCACTAGTTTCAATCTGTAGTTTAGATGTAATTTGTGCCTGTCTTTCATATTGAACAGTTTCCCTTCAGCTAAATTAGTAGAGCCAGGATACAGAGATAGGTACTAATCTGAGAAGTTCAGATAAGAGGAAGAATCAAAACTCATTGATCATGTTCAGAGAGATTTGCTGAGTATCGCTATGTAGTACTATACATTTTCTGAAATGGCACTAGCTCTTAAACGAATCAAGCAGTACCATATACTATCAGTCCTCATGTTTTTTTGGCATGTAGAATATGACTGAACATCACAGGCTAGAAAACGAGGTGTGCAAAGTAATGTTTTATTATGAACAACAATGTCATGAATGTGTTGGTTTCTTAGTGTAGATAATTGATGGCACCTGTTGGGTATTTGAAGGAGTTGCTGTTTAGTTCGTCCTGTTGGCTGTTAGAAGAAGGATATATGAAATACAAATGGTTAATCAACCTATACTGTTTTGTTCATTTTGGCCATGCATAGCTGTGTTTCATTTCGATACTGGTTGTTTCATGCAATCAAGGATGATGATGCTCTAAGAGGTGTTGTTCTGTCAATTTAGTACAGAAAACGGAAAGCTTTGATTCGATTCATTTTGTTTACTTGCATGTTTGACTGGATTTATCATGGGCTATTTAAACAATTGTTTCTGCTTGTGTACTGCCATAGTTTGAAACAGAGGCCTCACATCCGGCTTTTCCTTTTCATCTCGCCAGGGGTTCGATACTGGTCTGCTTGCTCGCATGGCTACAGAATTTGCTGATATAAAGTACATCATAAATGTTTCTTTCTGGACTGTCTTTTTAGCTGAATGAGCACACTGAAATAGTAAGGCATAAGTATCAATACAAATCAGATGCAACGCATTCGTGATACCTAAAGAAACAAACTACTACCCATGCTATATGTCGTGTACCAGCATGCTGTACAAAGCTGTAAAGTGTAAACCTGTAAACTAGAGTAGCAAGGTAACCGGTAAATGAATAATCGATCTGTGTGTGGTAAAACTGAATCTATACTGTCCCAATTCTCTGATCTCAATAGGAGCCAGTACACCGCGGTCATGTCTAGCTCGAAGAGACCGAAGTGCTGCTCCATGCCCTCGAGCTTCTGGCTCTCGTTGAACATGGCGAACAGGTACGTCTTCACGGCCTTCCTCGGCTGCCGCGACGTGCCGGTTACCGCGGCCACGTACCACAGCACGATGTTGCTGTACGCTGCCGCGTTCTCCATGGCGGCGGCGCCGCCTGACGGCCACCCGGTCTCCGACACCACCAGCTCCAGACCCTGCGGCCCGGCCGCGTGCGCCACGTCCAGCAGTCCGCCGTCCGTCACCGACACACCTTGGAGTTGGACGTTGCGCTTGACCCGGCCAGCAGCGCATACCCAAGCTGCACCGTCTCCGGCTACGACGCGTATGCGAAGTACGGGTACATGTTCACCAGCAGCGGCGCATTCTTCGACAGCAGGTGTGAAACGAGCGGCGCCATCACCGCCGCCGAGGCCTATGAGAACGCGCCCTGCGACGGCGGGTGAGAGGCACCAAGCACAGACTTGGCCACGGCCGTGGTGACCGGCACGCCGGTTATACCAACCGCCCTAATCGCGGCCTCAAGGTTCCGAATGGCCGGGAGAACGTGCACGCCAAGGTCGCCGGGGTGACCTCGCTGCCGGCGGTGATGTACCTGAAGGCGGTGGATCAGAAAAGTATGGGAGAGATTGAGATAGAAAGAGGAAAGGATCTGACACGTAGGGATATTGAGACGAAATTACCTAAATATCCTTTAATATCAGATAAAAAATAATACAATTTTGATAGTTTCAGGTAGTTTTCTTCTGGTACTTTTTGGTAGCTCCTATTTTACCACCGTCAGATTTAAGCGGATGGACGGTTATTAAAATTACCAATTACTCTAAAACTTGTATAGAACTATACTTTACAATGAATTTAGTTAATACTTTAGTGTTGCACCGGTTGATATTTTTAATTTGTCCACAAGATCAAGCTTAAAGAAGTTTCACTTAGGACAAAGATAGAACTTTAGTTAATATGAAAAGGACGGGAGCATGCGAATACTCTCTGTAGTTTAATTATGCGAATGCTCAAATTTACTTGTACCAGTCTCCTTTTCTTTTTTGCAGAGATCCTTCATGTTAATTGCTCGTGAAAAAAGAATAGTACTAATTTGCTCCTAGTGCATTTTAATTATGCGGGCGCTTGTTACTGGTGGCTGCACCCCGCTAAGCGCGTCATGATGTTTGTTTAGTCCTTTTACAACCTAGGGATTTTCCCTGGTAGCATGGTAAAAAAAAGTTTGTTTAGTCCAACTTAAGTGGCTCGTTGCTTGTTCCGTATAGACTAATTAAAGATTTCTCTTCACCGAAAAGTTATCGACTCGATCAAAACTTGGACACTTGGACAAGAGTCAAGATTCGTGTTGACTAAAGTCTTGGATCGGGCCGAGGTGTATTGTTGACTAAAGACTTGAATTGCAGCCGAGCTAGGTCGAGCTGAGGCCCATTGAGTGTACTGTAATGCTGGATGTATCGACACGGCAAAAGTTACTACCTACTATTACGGTCAAGTTCAGTTAAGGTAATTATAGACAAAACTAGCCGACTGTCGTGTGGAAAAAATATATCCATGTATCCTGACGTGCCGTATAAATCACACGTTGTTCTAACTCTTGACTATTCTGTGCCAAAATTAAATCATAACAGGCCGACTTATTTACGGGGAGAAGTTGGACGTGCTACTGTCGGTCAAAAAATCAGACTAGTGAAACAATGACAGGTGATATAGCTCAGTTCCCCCTGTGTCGAAACAAAATTCTCCAGCCTTTTCAATTGAAAACTCGACAAACTTCATTAATAAAACGAAACGAGTTCACTTTTTTTTTTGAGTTCGATATTGTCTACATATAGAACTTTTTAATATAATTTTCGAAACTTTGAAAAATGAGATTTTGAGTTTTTCAAAAAATCGGGTTTCATGGTTCCCGAGCTCCTATTGGACTTTTTTGCATGCATGTCTTCCTATTTTCCATTTCTTACGCTGCAACTACTGTTATTATGTGTGCAAGAGATGGATGACATAGGTGGTTCACTTGATAATTGGGCAGTCATTGAAAAATTAAAAAAAATGTATGAGCCAAAAGCACTACGAAGTGCCACAATCCGACGCGTTGTTCGCTCTGGGTCCTTGATCATTAGCTCATCTCTCGCATCATTGCGGGATAGAGAGAGTTGGTACAAGCCATCATATACATCCCCAGCTCCCCATCATCCCACGAACTGAACTAGTCCAGTAACCAGCCCTGGAGCGCAGAATGTGATCGAGTTCAAACGGAGGAGCACCGAGCACATAGAGGTAATCAGGTAAACCTGTGTATTGTCAAAGAAGATCCCAAGTTCGAGTGAATGCGGACACGCCCAAACCTGTGGAGGATTGTCTCCTCTCTGTTGCATGCCACACACCACACTCCCTCCTTGATGTGTCTTTTCCTAAAGCTCCTCTCCGACAGCCGGACCATTATTGGCTAGTAGCCAACGGTTTACTTTGACCTTGTTCGGTACATCAGCCGTGCACAGCGCGCGAGAGCCAACGTTGGTGTTCATCATAGGATGAGGAGGATCCTGCCTTGCCAGCTTCACATCTTTTGAGCTGTTGCTTGAGATGGTACACTGATCGGACACTAAAACACCCGTCTTTGGTATAATTCCATACTAGAGATAGTCATCAGTTCCAGCCCTACCAACAGGTATCTTCAAAATGTCCGCGACATCCGCCTCAAACAGTGTATCATTTCATTTTTCAACATTGCAGCCGCGGCCATCCAATAGTAACAACTCAGAAACTTTCACTACCTCCATATCTGGTTTATGACCCAAAGGGCATTTAAGTGAAGCTCTAGGTATCCAATTCTGCTCCCACACTTCCACCTTCGTTCAATCACCAATTCTCCACACCACACCTCCTTCAGAAGGTCCTTATGCAAGATGCTTTTAAACATGTACGACGCCCTCTTCCGACAGCCTGCCGTTCATAAAATCACCATCTTTAAAGTATTTTGCACGTAAAACCCTAGCATATAGGGACTCCGGAACAGTAGCTAGTCGCCAAGCTTGCTTGGCAAGAGAAAAGCTTGATTATAATCATCACAATCCCAAAACCCCATTCATCCACTTTTCTTAGCTGAACAATCCGGTCCCAGCTAATCTAATGAACCTTCCTCTTCCGGTCAACTGCTCCCCACCAAAATTGGGCAGAAATTCGGTATTAGTTGGCTGCACTGCCCCTTTGGTAGCTGAAAGCATCCCATGGGGAAGGCGGGTACTGCCCGCAGCACTGATTTTATCAGTACCTCCTTGCCTGCCTTCGAAAGTCCCATACCCTTCCACCCCTTCACTTTCCCTCTCGATCGCTCACATAGATGTTTAAATGCCCTTCTTTTGATCCGGCCACCACCGTTGGTAGACCCAAGTAGCGCTCGGAGAGAGCCTCACACTGTATCCCAATCACATTCTTAAGAGTAGACCGAGCTGTCTCAGTGCACCTTTTACCAAAATAAATAAAAGATTTCTGAAAATTGACATGTTGTCCAGAGCACTCCTCATACTTACGCAAAACCTTAATAAGATTAATAAAGGCCGTATGCATCAATCGATGCAGAGGCTGGGACTTCCCCTTTTTGAAAAAAATACTTACGCAAAACCTCATGAATGTTTATCTAACCATATAACGAGAAGAGCAACATTTTGTACCACATGATCGTGATTCCCAAGTCATGCTGGTCTTTTGGGCGGCACGAGACACTCTATTTAGGAGGGCGATATTTTCTTTCTCTCACTATCATTTTGCCAGAAAAATCTAAACCTGAATTAAACCTTTCGAAACCTCGAAAAAAAACATCATGTAGAGAACCATGTGTTCAGCACAAAGTTGATAAGGACAAGTCGTCCTCCTAGGACAAAAGCTTTCTTTTCCATCTACCGAATCTCATTTTGATTTAGTCTCTCCTCCATGTAGCTCTCGGAAAGGAAAGTCGGTAACTCACCGCGGCAAAGAAAGGAACTGCAGTTTGACACAAAGGCTTCAAAGAAAGGAACTGTACTGATCCATTCAAGAAAGAACTTAAGTCAAAGTCTTTTGGTCAATCGACAAACGTGTGCCATAACTCCAGTTCAAGTCTTGACTCCAGTTCACAAGTCTAGTCGCCACTGCACTAACGTACGCTTGACTCCCATCCAAGGCTCTAGTCGACACATGCATGTACACCTTAATGCAGTGGTGGAGCTAGGGGGTGTGCCGGGTGTGCCAGGGCACACCCAGACCTGTGCGTAAAAATTAACATCCATTAATTAACTGCTATCCCGTTACAGTTAAAAAAAGAAAATCCAGCTAAAAGAAAAACAAAAGAGAAGCGAGAAGGACAGAAGACCAGGCCCATTAGCAAGTTTACAACCCATAGAGCGAAAATTGCTCCCGATTGGGGGCATCTTTCTGTTTGCCTTCCCGTAGATGCTCACCTGCTCCAGATTCGATCAATTGCTTGATTGAAATCTCTAGATCCCCACTCTCCACTCTTCAACACAGCGGCCGGCAGCGGGACACCATGGGGGCGGGGCAATCAAGCGAGCCCGCGTGGCGGCGCTGAGACTTCGGCCGGTTGCGGCGTCGAGCACGGGCAGGGCAAGGAGAAGCAGTGTCGGGCGAAAGCACGCGGGCAGGCAGGCAACAATTTGGCAGCAGCAGCACGCCGGGCTGCCGCCAGCCGGCCAACGGCCAAACCTAGCTGGGCATCACGGTAGTTCCCCACATTTGGCTACTTTCCCTGTTTCATACCGGCATGAACTGCATACTGCAGTAGCTTCTTTTTCGATTTTAACATGTTAGCTATTTTTCCTGTCAAGCCAACACATCCAGTACGGTATTAGGCTCTGTTTTTTCTGTCAATACACTAGTTTTGATCTAGTTTGTTGTTATGTTTGTTGTAGATTTGTCAAACATGAAGAGAGGAAGTGGCCATATTGTATGGCTACTTTTGTTACCTTCAAACATATTTGGTGAGCTATAATATTGTGAGAGTTCAACTTATTTACATAGTTCTTTCCGTACAATTGTGCATTACATGTGTTGCAAAAAAAAATCGCCGGTGGCACACCCTTTGATAATTCCCTAGCTCCGCCACTGCCTTAATGCATGTCCAGGTCATTAAGTCAATCAATGCAGTAGCACACAACTAGATTAAGGCTCGTGCTTCCATAGGCCCCAAGAGCGAAGTGGTATCATGAGCAGAAGCGCAAGGACGGCTGAGATTTAATCTCAGGTCAAGCCAATTCAGTTCGGCTCGAGCCAAGCCTGAAAGGCTAGAAAATATTTAGCTGAGCCGGATCATGAGCCGAGCCCGGAAGTCTAGAGAATATCTAGCCGAAACAGATCGTGGGAAAATAATACAGAAATGTGTGGCCGCCAAGATTCGAACCTGGGTCTCCCAGGAGAAACACATGGAGCACAGCCACTAAGCTACGTCTCAGTTTTTGATTGAAATAGAATCAAACCCTATATAAACAAAACTTTCGCGAGCGAAAAATAAGAAACAAAACTTTCCGTGGTTGTAGGCGGCAATAATCGAACCTGCGACCACACTCTGCAGCGCGGCTGGGTTAACCACCTGGTGCTAGACTTGTTTCTGTCACACTAATACACGTAGGAATTAAATACATTGAATTTTCTCACAGACTATTAATATTTCTGCACTATGCTATTTTTAAAAATCCGCCAAGTGAACCGGCGGTTTAAAGGATGAACCAAAATACGGACGGTACGCGATAGTGACAATGGATTTCAACCTTTTTTTACTCTGAAATTTAGGATCAGATTATTCAAAACTAATTTTTAAAAAAATACCAACATGAAATTGAAATATAGATGAACCCATTTCCATGAAAAACTTGATGGTTTTTTAACCTACTTGAAATGACCAATTATTATTTTAAACTATATTATGACCAAATTAGGCATACTTGACAACTACTTTTATTTTGTGACAAGTCTAAATAGTTCGTAGTCTAGGGCTGGTGCATGTGGGTATAAATGTTAGTAGTTGTTATCGGTATGCATCTATCACCTTTGCGATATGTGGACCCACATGCAACCCTTAGCCATATTAACCTAGCATATTTATGACATGTGGACCCACATGCAACACTGATGACCATCTATTTATATATCTACCATCTTTAGTACATGTGGACCTACATGCTCAACAAATGTTTCGAAAAAAGTGCATTTTAGGTCAAGAATCTATGAAAAAATGACCAATTATTTTAGCGAATCTAGCGAGAAGTGAGGCTCCATTTTAGGTAGTCACGTGCTTCTATGGCCTACCCTTACATAGTCAATGAGAAAACCTAATTGGTCCACCCATTTCGACGTTGTTCCAAGGGGTAGACAACGCGCGATAGAAAGATCATCACGGTTCGTCTATTATGCATCGAGACCACTTGAAAAGTTGGATTTGATCCTAATATTCACATGTAGGTGTGGAGTGAATTTGAGAAGACAATATCCAACCTCAAAATTCATAGAGCTACCCATAACACCTTTGTGTTAAATGTAGACCCAATGCAACTCTCCTTAGCAGCTTGGTATTTATAGTACCATCTTTAGACATGTGGACCCACATGTAACTCTCCTAGCCCACAACACTCATAGTCGTAACACTCCTAGCCATCTAGTTATATATCTATCACCTTTTGGGTGTGTGGACCCACATAAAAACACTCCTGTCACGCCAGCTTGGTCTGCCCTTAGCACCCTTGGAACATGTAGATCCACACGTGATCTACCCTACCACCTTTGGGATATATGGATCCACATTCAACACTCTTATCTGGCCCACTAGGTCTACCCTTACCACTTTCGGGACATTTTTGAACACTCATAGTTGCAACACTCCTAACCATCTAGGTATATATCTATCACCTTTTAGGCATGTGGACCCACATGAAAACACTCCTATCACGTCAGCTTGGTCTACCCTTAGCACCCTTGGGACACGTGGACCCACACACGTCTACTCCTACCACCTTTGGGATATGTGGACCCACATGCAACTCTCCTATATGACACGTTAGGTCTACCCTTACCTCCTTCGGGACATGTGTGGACCCACATGCAACTCTCCTTGTGAGATAGGTCTGCCCCTACAACCTATGAAATATATGTCGTCCCACCGCAACACTCCTAGCCATCTAGGTATACATCTATCACCTTTTGGGCATGTGCAGCCACATGAAAACACTCCTATCACGGTAGATCGGTCTACCCTTAGCACCCTTGGGACATGTGGACCCACACACGTCTACCCCTACCACCTTTGAGACCTCTAGACCCAAATGCAACACTCCTATCTGGCACGCTAGGTCTACCCTTAGCACCTTCGGGACATATGTGGATCCACATGCAACTCTCCTTGCGAGATATATAGATCTGCCCCTACAACCTTTGGGTTATATGTCATCCTACCGCAACACTCGTAGCCATCTAGGTATACATCTATCACCTTTTGGGTATATGTACCCACATGAAAACACTCCTATCACGCCCGCTTGGTCTACCCTTAGCACCCTTGGGACATGTGGACCCACACATGTCTACTCCTACCACCTTGGGATATGTGGACCCACATGCAACACTCCTATCTGACCCGTTAGGTCTACCCTTACCACCTTCGGGACATCTGTGGACCCACATGCAACACTCCTTGCGATATAAATAGGTCTGCCCCTTTGGGATATATGTCATCCCACCACAACACTCCTAGCCATCTAGGTATACATCTATCACCTTTTGGCCATGTGGACCCACATGAAAACACTCCTATCACGCTCGCTTGGTCTACCATTAGCACCATTGGGACATGTGGAGCGACACATGTTTATCCCTACCACCTTTGGGACATGTGGACCCACATGCAACACTCCTATCTGACCCGCTAGGTCTACTCTTACCACCTTCGGGACATGTGTGGACCCACATGCAACTCTCCTTGCGAGATAGGTCTGCCCCTACAACCTTTGGAACATATGTCGTCCCACCGCAACACTCCTAGCCATCTAGGTATACATCTATCACCTTTTAGCATGTAGATCCACATGAATACACTCCTATCACGCCAGTTTGGTCTACGCTTAGCACCCTTGGGACATGTGGACCCACACACGTCTACCCCTACCACCTCTGAGACATGTGGACCCACAAACAACACTCCTATCTGACCCGCTAGGTCTACCCTTACCATATTTAGGAAATGTGTGGACCCACATACAACTCACCTTGCGAGATATATAGGTCTGCCCATACAACCTTTGGGATATATGTCATCCCACCGCAACACACCTAGCCATCTAGGTATACATCTATCACTTTTTGGGCATGTGGATCCACATGAAAACACTCCTACCACACCCGCTTGGTCTACCCATAGCACCCTTAATTTGGACATGTGGACCCACACACGTCTACCCCTACCACCTTCGGGACATGTGGACCCACATGCAACACTCCTATCTGACCCGCTAGGTCTACCCTTACCACCTTCGGGACATGTGTGGAGCCACATGCAACTCTCCTTGCAAGATAGGTATGCCTCTACAACATTTGGGATATATGTCATCCCACCGCAACACTCCTAGCCATCTAGGTATACATCTATCACCTTTTGGGCATGTGAATCCACATGAAAACACTCCTATCACGCTAGCTTGGTCTACCCTTAGTATCCTTGGGACATGTGGACCCACACACGTCTACCCCTACCACCATTGAGACATGTGGACCCACAAGCAACACTCATGTCTGACCCGCTAGGTCTACCCTTACCACCTTCGGGACATGTATGGACCTACATGCAACTCTCCTTGCGAATATATAGGTCCGCCCCTATAACCTTTGGGATATATGTCATCCCACCGTGACACGCCTAACCATCTAGGTATACATCTATAACCTTTTGGTCATGTGGACCACATAAAAACACTCCTATCATATGCAAAACATGATATCGTTTACTTTCCAAGTGCCAAAAACACATCACACCATTGTATTATTATCAATATCTTACACATATAAGAGAAAATTACAAAAAAACCACCACAATTGGTGGTTAAGCTTCAAAAAACCATCGGTTTTCACCAAATTCACAAATCACCACCACTATTCGTTGACACCGTAACAAAAAACCACCACTTCTACGCTAACCGTCCGCGACGCTCAGTTAAGTACGAAACTGATGGATGGGGCCCGCTGTCAGGCTGATGTGGCAAGTGTTAGTTGGCATGAGGAAACGGTAAGTGATACCTCTTATAAATTTTGGGGGTTTATGTAAATTTACATGGGATCCATTGTCAGCTCGCTCCCTTTAAAAAAAGTAAAAATACCCATCGGGCATGGCTCACCGGCGGCCAGATGCGCCATGGCGCAGGCGGAGGGCAGCGCAGCCGGTGGGCCGAGGCGCGCGGTGCATACGACGGCGCGGCTCGCACGTCTGGCTCGCGGACGGCGGCGCGGTCAAAGGGAGGAACCGGCGCGGCGTGGCTCACGGCGACATGCTGTTCCTCACTCCCCGTCGCAGCCCGCCGCCGGAGCCGCGTGCACGACGCTCTGCCGCGCGTGCGGTGTCCCGATGCCGCCCAACGCGGCCAACACGTGCGCGCGCATCGACGTCACGGAGGGCACGCCACGCCACGCCGCCGTGGTGTACTGCCCGTCGTGCTCCTCCTACCTCGAGCCCCCGAGTCGCTGGACCCGGGCCGCCCCTGAGACTCCCGAGCTCTGCAGCTGCACCTCCGCCGCACCGCCGTACTCTGCTACACCTCGACCCGTACTCTGCCCCGCCATGGCGCGCTCGCGCCCCTGCCTCGTCCGCGTCGCGGCGCCGACCTTGCTGGCCGCGCGTGCACGCCTGCTCGCCGGTGACGTGCTCGCGCCAGCTCACGGCGCCGCGTCGGTCGCCCCTTCGCCGAGAAATTGGGTGCCGGCCGGGGAAGATGCTGGAGTGGTTTGATTTTGACTGGAGTCATCGGTAAAGGATTGGGTCAACGTGAGCTGTGATGAGAAAAAGGAAATAAAAAATTATGAAGGAGCTTTTCGCAAAATAAACATGCCATGTCAGCCTGACAACGCCACGTCACGCCTGCAAGTGGGCCTCATCTGTCAGAATCAAGGTTAAACGAGCTAACAGATACAATCAGTGTTTTCTGTTACGGTGTCAACGAATAGTGGTGGTGATTTGCAAATTATGTGAAAACCAGTGGTTTTTTGAAGCTTAACCACCAATTGTGGTGGTTTTTTGCAATTTTCTCCACATATAACGACAGATGTGTATCATGTCTCTTACACATAACACAAGTGGATAGTTCATAAACAACGAGCCTTACATAGTTCATACAAAAAACCATACATAACCACAATGTTCACACACGAAAACGTGTACCCTTGGAGTCGAGCACAATATCGCCGAGGCCCGAGGGGGCCTCGCCAGGAGCGCGACACTATATGCAAGTCATAGACCGATAAATCAAACTGCGCAAGTAAGGAATCATGGATCCCAGGCGCATTAGCTTTGCAGGCGGCAACGTTTCTGAAAGTAGATTCGACCCAAAGAAACCAAAAGACCTTCTAGACAGACGGCCTTTGCCAAATGAACGGTCAAAACTGAACACTCGAGTCAAACACGGCTAGTGCTAACTATGACGCTGTCAGGCTGTCACCTTCAGATCTTCCACACACAGCACATGCCCGGGTCCTCCAGTCAAAATCGAACAACGCCCCCCAAGACTTGAATCCCATATAGGTAGTCTCACTCATTGCTAATTAAACTTATCCCTCTATCAATACACCACTGGTGCTCCGAGCAGAGGAGGTTCACGGCCCATGGATATCCTCGTCTCGGCAATCGTCGGCGACCTCATCAGCAGGTCGGCGTCGTTCCTGATCACCAAATACTTCCAGCAGCAGCCAGGCATCGACAGGATCCTCCAGAGCTTGGAGAGAGTTGTGCTGAGAATCGGCACCGTCGTCGAGGAGGCAGAGGGGCGGGACATAACCAACCAGGGGATGCTCCGTCAGCTCGGGATGTTGAGACAGGGAATGTTCAGAGGCCGCTACGTGCTCGATGCCGTGAGATTCCAAGCAGCCCTCGGCGAGGAGGAGGTGAGTCACTCATCACTGGTGTTGTCTAGATGTAGTCCAGCCAAACGGCTCTGTTTCTCTGGCACTGGCAGCAGTAGCTGCAACAGAGAGGCATCATTGCTGATGTTTGGTGCAAACAACAACATGAGGGAAGAGCTGAGGCTCAAAAAAAAAAACATGAGGGAAGAGCTGCAACGGATGGTTGATACCCTTGAAGACACCATGGATGGCTTGAAGGAGTTTCTTTTCTTCTTGGAGTTGTACCCTCGGATACTCTGCCAACCTCACGGAACATATTTGATCTTGGACAATTGCATGTTTGGTTGCCAAACGGAACGGCAACGGGTCCTGAATTTCTTGCTGCGTCCCAGTGGTACACTGGATTTGGCTGTACTTCCGATTGTCGGTCCAATAAGAGTAGGGAAGAGCACTCTAGTTGAGCATGTCTGTAGAGATGAGACCGTGCGTGATCGCTTCTCGATGATCCTCTACTTTCCAGAAGGCAGTCTCAAAGATGAAGGGGTGATTGACCTGAGAGGAAGCAATATCAAAGTCAGACATGAGAATTGTGCTTCTCAAAACAGATTGCTGATTGTTCTTGAAATAGCTGAGGAAATTAACGAGCCGACATGGAGAAGGCTGAAATCTTCCATAACCTCCATGACACCATGCGGGGGAGCAAAATTATAATCACCAGTAGATCAGATAGAATTGTGAGTCTGGGAACAACAGAACCGCTTCGACTGAACTATCTGCCTCAAGAAACCTATTGGTACTTTTTCAAGTCGCTTGTATTTGGAAGCACAAACCCTGATGAGCATCCAAAACTGGCAACAATGGCCACGGAGATCGCTTTGGAACAGAGACAATGTTTCACAAGCGCGCGTACCCTTGCTGGGATACTGCGAGATAACTTCAACGCTCGATTTTGGCGCACAATTCTTGAATGTGTGAGAGCATATAAACAGGCACACCTCCTTATGTTTGACCAGCACCCAAACCTTCGTTTACGGGAAGATGAACCAGTGTACTGTTGGAGATTGGTGAAGAGCCACTGCAGATACTTCTTGGTTTGCAAGTATCATCAGTCAGGTTCCGATGAGGATGTCCCTAAGATCAGTATGCGGGACATTCTCTTAGGATGTGGCGGTACACTACCCCGTGGAGAATTTGAGGCTCTTGCATGGAGGTCTCCAATACCGCCCTACTACAACTACACGATAAGCTGTAAGATGCAAGCACCACAACTTACAGTGGGAAGGAAGAAACGCATGCATCAGGATGATGCACATTTGATCTGAGTAACACACTATCTCTGACTCACATCATGTGTACTACAGCCTTATCTTGTGAATTAGGAAATATTATTAGACTTCCTTTAGGAGTCTTGCCAGGTTAGTTAACATATGTGTCTACCAGCGTGTAGGCATGGAGTAGTATCCTAGTAGTACAAGTATTGGCATGCTGAGTACGCGGAGCTTGTGTTGGGTAAGTACTTAGGGAGTCAAGACATTGTTTGCATTGTCGGTTAAAAGAGAGTCCAAGACAAGTTGTATTTATAAAGCTGAGTACTTCAGTCAATATCCTGTTGATCCTATGGGTACTGTATAATAAACATATGCCTTGTAATCCTTGAACATGAACAAAAGAGTAGAGAAAAATGCCACCAAATTTGCTGTGTTTCTCAAGTGTGCTGCGACATTGAGATTTTGATCCTTAGGAGAATTAAAGCCAAAAGGTTTCTATTTTCTTTTCTTGCTGTGTATATAGATTAGAAAGATAAGCAGGAATGAGAGTAGCGGCACAAACTGAAGCCTCGTGCGCGGGTTCTGCAAGGGTGGCGGCACCGGCGCCGGCGCCAGGGTGGCCAGACTCGTGGGCGCCGGCGCCAGGGTGACCTTGTGCCGCGTCGGCCCGACGGCGGAGGCCGCGGAGCTGGTGCTCAAGTCCGCCGTCTCCCCAAATCGAACGTCCGCTTCTTTCGCTGGGCGAGGCCGTCCGTGCAGCTCACGGCCTACGCCCCAAATCGGCCGTCCGCTTATTTTTATTGAGCTTGGCCGAGGCAGCCATGGCGGGTGAGCTCTGGCACCAGGAAGCGAGGCGCAGGGGCCGGGCACGGCCAGACGGCGGCGCGGTGCAGAGGGCGCAGGAGGGAGGCCGGCATACGCGGACGGGCGCCGGCGGCGACACGGCCGGGCGCGGGGTGGAGGTCCTGGCGGCGAGCGGCCGGATGGCACGGCCAGGCGGCGTCGCGGTGCAGAGCTCCTTTGACTTTTTAATTTTTTCGAGATACAATTTTTTTGGAGGTATTTTAGATTTTTTTATTGGTCTGATAGGTGGGCCCATGTTGCCACCTAAGCAAACAGGCCACGCGTGCTGCCACGTCAGCCTGACTGGTGGGTCCCACCTGTAAGCACGGTGTCAATTCGCGATCAATTCGATTTCAGCGCACATTGCAACAAAATTAGCGAATAGTGGTAGTTCTGTGTGATTCAAACGTAAAGTGGTAGTTTTCCGAAATTTAGCGCGTAAAGTGGTAGTTCTGTGAAATCAACTCGTGTGCCGGCCGTCGACCGTGGCACCGGCCGGTTCTACTTTTGCGGCACCCGGATGCAGGGCTGGCAGACACCGGCCGACATCAACATGGAGGACGGCGACGAGGTCGACGTCATCGCCGATACGATGTCTGCAGCATCGGGCACGCCGGCAACGCAGCGCATCAAGGAGGCGGAGGAGGACGACGGGTTCGTGACCATCAAGGTGCTGGACATGGACAGGTTCCGGGTGACGTACACCATGCGGATGACCGCTAAGCTGCAGTCCCTCTTCGACTTCTACTATGAACGCGTGCCGGCCGTGGATCACGGAACGGGTCGGTTCTGCGTCGACGACAAGCGGCTGCAGGGCTGGCAGACGCCGGCGGACTTCAACATGGAGGACGGCGACGAGGTCGACGTCTACACCGAGCTTCTGGGCGGCGGCGGACGCCTGCCTGCGTAGCCGCGCCGCTAGTCGTCGTGGCCTGGCCGGTGCGGTGGGGTGCTATATATGGCTAGCTGCTCCCTAGAGGAGTACTGCCACACACTGGCAGGACCATAGTTCGTTGCATGTTCCTAATCAGGTTTATCAGTTTTGATGTGAACTTTCGAGTCTAATAAAAGATCCTTTATCGACAAAAGTCAGTGTATATGTCTAGCAATATGATTATATTCCATTTCTACCGTAACATATTCACGACACGGAAACAGGTTCAGTCGTATCCTAGAACAGAAAGCAGCTGAAGAGAACATAGCCATGCATGCAGTCACCCATCCATCAGTGGGATGTGCGACTTGTATGACTTGTATAAAAAAAAATAAAAAAAAATGTAGAGTGTTTGGTTCCTGCTGTGTCCAATGTTGAGGCAAGTGTGTGGGTTTGCTTCAGAGTTTCGTCCTGCAGGGAAAAAGGACATGTGCCAAAGTGACATAGGATGACACGGATTCTCGCGCTAGTGTCCTGAGAACGAGACGCAGCACATCCCATCACAAGCGCGCATGCATGCTGCCAAGGAAGCAGGAGCACATAGGAGGATTCCTACAGAGAACCGTTGGGGGCATCCAGGCGAAGGTGGCAATTTCATCAATCTAATGTGCGCATATGAGCTTCTCTAACTCATATGACGCATAAATTATATCTTGGCCGTCCGTTTTCACGATTGAACGGCTGAGATTTGCCGTTGAACGAGTTGAGCGTTCAACACTTTCAACGATAAATCTCGACCGTTCAATCACGGAAACAGATGGCTCAAGATACGGGTTGCACGCCATATTAGTTGTAGCAAATCCGCGTTCTCTAATGTGCGAGGACAAACGACATCGGAAGAGGCCTACAGTGGCCACATTAAAATCTATGTTCATTACACGTGGCCTGAAATAAAATCCACGCCAAAATATTATGCTTTGGTATGCTACATATAACCATATTTGCACAATCAAACATCATACAAAGCTCACTTAATAATTTCATATTGTATATCTTTGGGAAGCGTACGAAATCCAAATTTATGGCAATCTCTAGTGAGCTGATGCTAACAACATCGTCATTATTCAATAAACACAACCTTCTATTTTATCTACATCAGATCCGGCATAACTTGCAGATGCACAATAAATAATTATTAGGATCACATTTAGGCTCCATGACGCAGCGCCCCTGACAATACATAGCCTCTTCCTTCTCGATGCGGCATCGATCGTACCAGTTGGTGGGATTACATGGATCTCTTGTCATAAGAGGGCCTGTCCAGCAAGGATAATAAGCTGCAAAATTTCATTACAAATATTAATAAACAATCACAGATCGTTATAGCCCGTGGTACTGTAGAAACAAAATGAGTACCCGACGACGACGATGATGATGCTAGCATGAGCAAGATGAGACTCAGGAACATCAAGGTAGTACTCATCTTAGCTAACTGTGTGACTTCTATGACTGTATGACTTGTAGTTTGTGATGGAGAACAAATAAAATGGCAACCTTTTTATAAAGGATGTGATATCAATACCCATATATTACCTTGTAATCACATATTCTTTAAAATTTTCTACATTAATTGTAGAGAATCTAAGATTATATGAACCATTAATAAGGTGGATCAAAGTAATAACTGATCACATAAAAACAAATATTGAAATTATTGTACACCGTTAATACCAGTATAATCATAAAAGAGAGAACTAACCTTTTTTACTATAGGATAATTATTAGGAAATCTAATAGATTCATTCATTACTTCAAAAGAAGATCTCAGTAGTGGACCACATGGCAGAAATTAGCATGAAAAAATGGAACATAGCTAAAAATTCACTACCAAGACATTTAGCATTAACCCTTTTTAGGGTGATATTTAGCATCAACTGAAAAGGCAGCAAAAGACACAAGCGTATACATATCCTTGTATTTAATATACCTTTCAGGCAATCCGTGTATTTACTGTAGTGTTCAGGTGTGATTATAATCGCGATCTGGCCGATCCTATAGATACGATATAACAGTTTTAATACAGGTCTTTACTTCCGTTCCAAGAGTATAAATATTTTGGTTGACGATTGTCATCCATTAATTGAACATCATCAATCTTCACTAGTACAAATCGGGCAATTTAGTATCCCGACCGCACACGAATGACCCCTTCCATGTGCATTATCCCCTACCGCTTACGATTCAAAATTAAAGCCGTGTGAGAGGCTTCGAGCGGTGTCCGCGGGATAAACATACGCATACACTTTTATTTTCTAAAGCGTGTGCTAAATATCGCACACCGCTAGAAAGTAAAAATTGTGTAAATTTGTGCGTAGTATTTCACACGGTGGCAATCACGCCGCCTGTGTGTAATGTTGCTGATCTATCGCACAACATTATCATAAACTATCGTGTGCGATATATCGTACTATCGCACACGATTAGTTTAATGTAGTCGTTTGTATAATATTTCCTTTTCTCGCTTCTTTCAGAAATCTTGCTAAGCATGAAATATCATGGTGTTCCCGCCTTTTTGTTTTTTCCTGCTTGAGTATAAATTGGTTTGACGGACTTGGGCATTTGCTTACTTAGGATTTGTACAATGCCACACAACACGTAAGCCATGGGAAATTGGGCATGGGGTAAGTTCGTGGACCTCGCGCCACCGGATTTGGAGACAACGTTCGTAGCTGGGGGTAGCTCAATCGACCTCGCCCCGTCGATCTCGAAGGAGATGTTGTCCACAAAGGCCTCAATCGACCTCACGCCAACTGAGGCGCAGGAGTTGTCCCCAGGGTACGGAGGTGGGGGTTACTTCGTTGACAACTATTCGGGTTGGTCGTCAGACGAGTTGCTCGATCTCCCTCTTCGTCTTTTCTCCACATTGGTGTTTAACCTGTAATCTCATTGGTGGCTTTGTTTTCCTTTACGTGCGTGCAGTGCTTTGTTGTAAGCTGGCATTAGCACCATGTATCTATTTCTCAGTTCGTTGCGTTATTAATTTAACATTGGGCCTCTCGGTATGTTATCTAAAAAACTATTTAACTTTAGTTGTGTTGAATGAATTATCCATATATATATTTCTTCAGATGTTATGCTTTGAGGGAGGCATGCGACCAGGTGGAGCGTTGGGTGGGGGAAAAGGAGGCGTGACGTGAAAATTGAATGCATTTGAGAAAAAAATATCACGATCGATCTACATTTATACAGACGAAATAGGCCGTAGCCCCGCTATATTAATATAGCAACCACCTGATACAACCAACGGAAACGGTTGGGGCGACAACCACAACACACCCAAGAAAAAGGAATAAAAGAAAGAAAAAAACGACATAGGCAGATTGACTAAACGAGGGTGACCCGCAACCGCTGTGCCTACTCCGACGAAGTACCACCACGCTTCTAGCACCGAATCGACGTGCACCAAGCAGCACCTTCAAGAAGGAAAGCCACGCTGCTGCCCGGACCAGTGCACTGGTCCTAGGGTTTCCCCCGGCACAAAGGGAAGCAGATGAAGGTTAGCCACGACGCCCTTCAAGAAGGAAAAATGCCACCCGAAGGCGGCACTGCGTCGGTGTCGGATGAACCGACAAGGATTTCTCCCGAAAAACCTCATCCACAACCCTGGACGATTCGTAGCACAGGAGCCCCGCGAGGACGAGCCTCGACAACACCAGACTAGCCGCCCACCAACATGCGCTCAAACAATCCCGAAGTCACCATCATCGTCTCTCCGAAGAAGCCGCCACGAGGTCTGCAAGGCAGAGGTGAGGAGAAGTATGAACCTGGGACCGCAGTACCGCGGCCGAGCGGGAAGGAACAACCTCCACCGGACCACCGCCGAGGACAGTAGTCGACCGGACACATCAGCAGAACAAACCAGTACCTGTCAGGTCCGGCCGGGCCCAGCGGGCCCGTAAAGCCCCACGGGGGCACACCAGTCCTAATAGGGTCCGGCCGAGCCCAGAACGGGCTCGTGAAGCTCGCCATCACGCTGCAACAAGGTCGGCCGCTGTCGCCGCTGCCCCTGCTCTCTCCTCCTCGCTTCTAACTGCATAACGCACAACAGGTCCAGCCGGCCCGCCCAAACCCAGATGGACCCGGCCGGCCCAGATCTGGGCCGCAGGGCACGGCCGGCGCCGCTCTGTTGCATGCCAACGCCGTTGCACTGCTCCGCCCGCAAGCCAGCATGCGCCGCCGCCGTCATGCAACCACCCGGCCTAGGCCGGACCACCGCCGCCAGAGAGCACCGCCGCCGGGTCGGGGAGCCCCGCCTCCAACGAAACCCGGCGCGGGGAGAGGAAATCCGCCGCCGCCGGCGCCACCCGGGCTGCGCCCTGGCAGCCCTTGCCGGCGGCGGCGACGAGGGAGCACGAGAGAGAGGACCGACGCGGGAGAGAGGAGATGGCGCGCGCCGCCGCCACGGGGGGCACTAGTAGGAAAACGGCTATAGGTGGAACCACTTTCTGTGGCGCACCAATATTGCCATGCGCCACAGAATATATTCAGCGGCGCACCGGAAGTGGTGCGCCACAGAATTCTGCCACTTTCTGTGGCGCATCCTTTACCAATGCGCCACTGAATGATAGCTTTCTATGGCGCATGCAGCCACATGCATCACAGAAATATGGTGGGGCCCGCCACCAATGATTGGCTTTCAACTTTCTGTGACTTTCTGTGGCGCATCGGACCACATGCGCCACAAAAACTTTTCTGTGGCGCATATGGCCACATGCGCCACTGAAATTAGCTAATAAATAAAATCCTTTGAGATATAGTTAGGTTTTAGTGTCTAGTTGGTATAGAAATTTTGAAATATGAATTTTGACCTTTTTTGAAAAAAACAGAAGAAAAAAAATTAGAACGGCCATAACATTTGCATACGACGTCGAAAAAATGCGTTTAATATATCAAAAAATACGGGAGAAAAATTGGAGCACGATTTCACCCGGGTTTGCCCGGTGAACTTTTCTCAGATCCTCGAAATTCCAAAAGAGTAAAAAGTTAGGGTCTCGGAATAAGTTTTTTTCCTGAAAAAAAATATTGGGGAAGAAATTCTGTGTCGCATATCTACATATGCGCCACGGAATTGTTGGGCGGGATTCGAATTTTGAATCCTGCCGGCCCCCCCCCCCCCCCTTCTCCCTCTCTTTTCTCCCTCTCTCCTTCTCTCCTCTCATTTACTCCTCCCCCTCTTCTCCTCCACTTCTCCTCTCCCCTTCTCCTCCACTTCTCCTCTCCTCTTCTCCTCCCTCCTCCTTCTCAACTCAACCCCGGCGACCTCCTCCTCCTCCACCACCTCCGGCGACATCCTCCTCCTCCTCCACCACCACCTCCGGCGACCTCCTCCTCCACCACCTCCGACGACATCCTCCTCCTCCACCACCACCTCCGGTGCCCCCTCCTCCTCCTCCTCCACCATCTCCGGCGACATCCTCCTCCTACACCACCACCTCCGGCGACCCCCTCCTCCTCCTCCACCACCTCCGGCGACAACCTCCTCCTCCTCCACCACCTCTGGCGACAACCTCCTCCTCCACCATCTCCGGCGACCCCCATCCTCCACCCACCCACCTCCGACCAAGCCACCTATGGCCATGGCCCCGGGCACCACGGCCTCCGACGAGTTCCGACGAAATTCCGGCGGCGCTAGATCCAGATCTAGATCTGGCCGCCTTTTTATAAAAAAATTCAAAAAACAATTCTGTGGCGCATGTCTGGGGGATGCGCCACTGAAATATTTCTGTGGTGCACGGTGCTGGATGCGCCACAGAATCTTGGTCTTTCTGTGGCGCATCTGGGCGTGCGCCACAGAATTAAAATTTAGTGGCGGCTTATCTGTGGCGCACCCACCATGCGCCACAGAAGACCAAAAGTGGTGCGCCACAGATAAGCTTTTTCCCTACTAGTGGGGCGACGGACGCGCGCGGGAGGGAGGGAGGGAGGGACCGGAGGGAGCTGGAGGTAGCCGGCGGCGGGGCGGCGGCGCCGGAACCCTAGGGGACGGGGATGGGGTCGGGGTCCAATTCTCGTAGAAGTAGAAAATCCAACATTATCGTCTAGTGATTACTGTACATGGCACAATGCAGGCATTCCATTGGAGTTTTTATTAATAAGTATAATATGTAAATCCGAGTGAAGATATTCCATGAAATTGTGACCGCGGAATTAACAACTTTCAGGAGAGTTGATCCAACATGCATGGATCATAATTAAGCAACATGCATGTACCAACTTTGACCATATATTTCACCAACCAAAAATCTGATATTTGTCACAAAAATTGTACCGTCAAAAACTTTGTTTGAATATGAATCCGATGGTACAATTTACTTAGCAAATATCACACGTTTTATTGACGAAATTTATGGTTAAATTTGATGCACGCAAAACTAAGACGTCACGGAAATAGGGAAAGATGGAGTACTACCTATACTCTCATACTTTATTGAGTCGCTGATGTTAACAGAGGAAGCTATAACTGTGATGCTAACTTGCCAATCAATTTTCCTTGAGGCAGCTTGCGGCGTGCAGCACGATGGTCTCGATTGTGATCCCGGGTCCGAATGCCATCACGAAGCCCCACTCGGCTGCCGCCTCCCCTTCTTTGGCCCTACGGCGTCGGAGCTCATCGAGGACGAAGATGACCGTCGCGCCGCTCATGTTACCGAACTCACTGAGCACCTGTCGGCTGGCCGCCAGCTTGTCCGCGTCCAGCCCAAGCAATTCCTCGATGTGGTCCAAGATGGCACGGCCGCCGGGTGGATCGCCCAGAAGAGATGGTTCCACTTCCACGCGGCTGCAGGATTGACACCGAGGGAGTCGAAGGCGTCGATGAGAACACGTTCGATGTTCTTCCCCAGCAGCTGGTGCACCTGGCTGGAGATGTGGTAGTCGAGACCACCTTTCCTGAGTTGCATGGTGATCGCGTCCTCGGTTCCCGGTATCGTCGTCTGCGTGGCAAAGGCCATCTCGAAGAGAGGCCGTTCGGCGGAGCCGACGAGGGGGTCGGCACCGACAATGGCGGCGCCGGCCCCGTCGCCGAACAGCCCCTGGCCGATGATGGTGTCGAGACAGCCGTCCTGGGCCCCGTAGAAGGCGACGAGGGTGAGCTCGGAGCAGGCCACGAGGACGCGGGCGCCGCGGTTGTTCTCAGCGAGCTCCTTGGCGAGCTGCAGCGCCCTGCCGCCGCCGGAGCAGCCGTTGAGGTTGAGTATGATGCGGGAGACGGTGTGGCGGAGGCCCAGGAGCGTGGCCAGCCGGAGGTCCGCGCTCGGGGCCTTGGCGCCGGAGTAGGTGCTGAAGATGAGGTGGGTGATGTCCGTGGGCGGCCGCCCCCACTCGGCGATGGCCTTGAGCGCGGCGGACGCGGCGAGCTCCGGGACAGCGGCGGAGGCCATGTCTATGCGGGCATCGAGGGTTGGCAAAGCGCGGTGGATCAAGTCCGGGTGTGCGTCCAGGAGTTCCTCGTTCACGTGCATGAAGCGCTTCTCGATGCCTGATTTGTCACCTGCAAATTAAGTAAACAATAGAGTAAATTACTCCATTAATTAATTCGAACAACATGCATATATAAATAAATTAACCATGAGTCGATTGAGTTAAACTATAGTCTTAATGCGCATGCACGTATGAATATGATAATACTAGCTAGTGTGAGCTTAATTTTGAGATCTTACAAATTCTCTTGAGCTTATCCTTGAGGTCGGTGAGGTGCTCGCTCTTAGTAACGCGGAAGTAGTAGTCGGCGTACTCATCCTGGATCATGGTGGTCGCCGGGTTCGACGTGCCGATGGCAAGCACGGCAGCGGGGCCGTCCGCGCGCTGAGCTTGACGGATTTCATGGACGATTTCCATGTATTTTAAAAACCTTCAAAACGATTTGTAAGTTTCAAACAATATCCCTATATATATGTACTCTACATATCTTGAAAGTTATGTTGAAGAATACTTTATGGTTTCGTTTATGTAAAAAAAGAAAAATCACGACTATACAAAGCAATACAAAAACGGAGGCAGTGTTTTGGCTTATAGGGTAGATACTCCCATTATTGGAAAATATATTTTAAAATATTTAAACATTCTGAAAAAATATTCGGGTCACGAAAAAAACATTTTGTATAGCTTGTGTAAAAATGAAAAATTAGGGTACTAGAAAACAACTTTTTGTGGGACATTTTTTGTCTTATTAGCATAAGTCACAAAAATGTCTTTTTCTCGTGAAATTTGTGGGCTGCCATAGAGTGTCGAGATGTACACCCGATTTTTTTTTTTCTTTTTGACATTTTCAAATCCGTTTTAAAACAATGAGTGCATATGCTCGTATGACCCAAACTGGATTTCCCTACAAAAACTCATTAAATTCTGCTCCGTACATTAGTGTTTTTGTTGTTTAGGTCACATCCAAAAAGATATGTCGATGAGACTTAGTACGTACATACTTAGGAAACTATTTGTACTCATGTATTTTTCGATTTTTTTAGTTCTCATAGTAAAGGTTTCAAAATTTTCAAACAAAGGGCTCCATGGCACCCAGGTTCCAAAAGAACTTTCCACTGACTATTATCCTTGTTCTCACTTCATCATTGATCAAACTATAGGTTTAGTTAAAGTCATGTGTCTCTTATTTAAGCCGACTATTAAGCTTTCAGTGTTATAATTATTGACATTTGACGTGACCACTACTCTTTAAAAACAATGTCCTAGCTATAATTATTAATCACTCCATTCCTAATTATAAAATGTTTTGGATATTTCAATATGGACTACATACGTACCGAATTGATTGAAAAATAGACGCACTGAAACGCCGCTATAGACATGCGATTTAGAAAAATGTAGAACACCTTATAATTCAGAACGGATGGAGTATTTTATAATACTAACTGTTATTTTCTCAATTTCAAATTAGTTGAAGTTCTAACTTTGTTAACAAAGTGTTTAAAGTTTGACTAAGCCTATGAAAAAATATTATAATAGCCACAACATCAAATATACGCAGTATAGAACTATTAGCTCTTTTAGGATGCTTGGAGAACTACCATAGGTAGTTTCAGGTAGTTTCCATTCTAAAAAAGATCAGCCGTTTGATTTCAATCTTCCCCTCCTAAATTATTGCAGCCATCCAATCAATTAGCAGAAAATTAAGTATTATCACTAGGGGTATTATGGTAATTTGAGTGCGGACAGAAAATTCTGCTCCTCCTTTCACCCTCGATCCGCTGAGTGCGGGCACACCGCACGCGACACTCGCGCTGCCGCAAGCCCCTTCCGCTCTCCGTGTTTAGCGCGCCGCCGCCGCCCGCACTCGACGAACCCTCGCGCCGCGGGGCTCCGCATCCAGTCGTAGTTGACGAACCCTCGATCTGGGATTCGGTTCGAGCCGCCGGCCGGCACCGGGTGCGCGGCGTTCGCGCCGCCGCCCGCCCGCACTCGACGAACCCTCGCGCCGCGGGGCTCCGCAGCCAGCCGCAGTTGAGGAACCCTCGATCTGGGATTCGGCTCGAGCCGCCGTCCGGCACCGGGTGCGCGGCATGCGACGAGGGCAGGGGCAGGCTGGTGGAGACGCTGCCCGCGCTCGACCTGTACTACGCCGTCGCCGTCAAGGGAGGCGGTGGTGCGGAGGGGTGCGGCAGCCCGTGCACCTGCGACGCCTCGTCGGAGGCCTCCGAGCCGTCGCCGATCGGGAGTCCCCTGTGCATACTCTTCCCAGGTACAGATACAGAAAGCCATTGTCAATCTGTCATCGTACCACTAGTTTCAATCTGTAGTTTAGATGTAATTTGTGCCTGTCTTTCATATTGAACAGTTTCCCTTCAGCAAAATTAGTAGTGCCAGGATACAGAGATAGGTACTAATCTGAGAAGTTCAGATAAGAGGAAGAATCAAAATTCATTGATCATGTTCAGAGAGATTTGCTGAGTATCGCTATGTAGTACTATACATTTTCTGAAATGGCACTAGCTCTTAAACTAATCAAGCAGTACCATATACTATCAGTCCTCATGTTTTTTTTGGCATGTAGAATATGACTGAACATCACAGGCTAGAAAACGAGGTGTGCAAAGTAATGTTTTATTATGAACAACAATGTCATGAATGTGTTGGTTTCTTCTTAGTGTAGATAATTGATGGCACCTGTTGGGTATTTGAAGGAGTTGCTGTTTAGTTCGTCCTGTTGGCTGTTAGAAGAAGGATATATGAAATACAAATGGTTAATCAACCTATACTGTTTTGTTCATTTTGGCCATGCATAGCTGTGTTTCATTTCGATACTGGTTGTTTCATGCAATCAAGGATGATGATGCTCTAAGAGGTGTTGTTCTGTCAATTTAGTACAGAAAACGGAAAGCTTTGATTCGATTCATTTTGTTTACTTGCATGTTTGACTGGATTTATCATGGGCTATTTAAACAATTGTTTCTGCTTGTGTACTGCCATAGTTTGAAACAGAGGCCTCACAGCCGGCTTTTCCTTTTCATTTCGGCAGGGGTTCGATACTGGTCTGCTTGCTCGCATGGCTACAGAATTTGCTGATATAAAGTACATCATAAATGTTTCTTTCTGGACTGTCTTTTTAGCTGATTAATGCAGAGGCGTTTTGTGGTACCCTCAAATTAATAACAGCCAATCATTTTCGTTAATCCAAAGGCTAAAAAGGTTCCATACTTGTGGTAAAAGTGGGACTAGTACGATTCGTACTGGTGCAAAATTCAGACCGCACCGCAGATGGGTCTTGGCCCAATACCGTAGATGGCCCACGGCCCGGATCACTACGACGGCCATTCCCTATTCGCCGGCCCGGATCGAGCTTGCTGGCCAGGTCTCTATCTGTTGCTGCCGACGACGGTTCCTGGATGCAGTTCCTGGATGTCGATTCGATGGTGTCCTGGATGCAGTTCATCGAAGATGATTCCTGGATGGGTTCAATCGTTTCTGTATGCAGTTCATCTTCAATGATTCCTGGACACACTTTACCGTGTGCACTGCGTGTCTCTAGTTCAATTTTTCTTCAGACTGTAATGAAAAATAGCAGATGCGAGTATCGCTAGTTCATATTATCAAATAGTGGTATATTTTATGAGGGAGATATATTTTATGAGGGAGATAAGTTTGTCTAGTATTCGAAAATTGAATTTGTGGTCAAATAAAACAATAAGATTTAACTCATTATTGCGTAGTCAGCACACAAACTCATTCAAGGGTTAATACAGACTTTTTGTCACACAACTCAAAAATAAGCCGGGACAGTGAAAGCCGAAAAGAACTCGACTGCAATTTCTCATGAGCTTATTCTCACAGCTGTTTCTCTAGGCACCTCGAGCCGAAGGGGCTTCCGCACAAGCCGGAGCCGAAAAGAACTGGGCCTTAATGAGTGTCATCGTCACCATTAAGATGTCCCTGTCATTTATAACAAAATGTACAGTACAAAAATGTCTTGTCAATTATATTTATAACCATGGCAGCCATCTGAACCGCATGGGGTGCCGCATACCCATTTGAGCCATAGAACGGATCGTGCATTGCGGTTAGATGTTGCATCATGGGGGCGGCACAGGGGGTCTCTGGTTGTATCTTGTGGCCTTGTGGGTTGGCTCGCCCGGTTCACGTCATCGTATAGGCTGTCAAGGGTGAGCAAGTAGAGTCCACCAGCCTGCAAGAAGTCAAGTTTAGTATGATCAAAGGATTATCAGTCCAATTTTTTTCCTGAAGCGGCAGCAGTTTATTTGAACTGGGTTCACTGATCTTATAGAACTGTTGAACAAATACATAATTAAAGTTCGTTTCCTTAAGCTCCAGCGAGCAAAGCACACCCAGCTATGCACGCTACAGCCGGTGATTACTTTGCCTGATAACTACAATCTAGCAGTAGCAGAACAAAAACCTCTACCAGCAACTAAACTCATTCACTGACCATATGTAGCTCTGCTGTCCATTTACTTGAATTCTGTAGTCCTATTCACTAACAGCAGACGCGGCCGAGGGCGTGCTCCATGGATTGCCGTCGAGTTCAAGAATCAGGGCGAGGGCGGCGTCGGCGTCCACGAAGAGGAAGAAATTTCCGGGTGCATAGGGGTATTAGGGGAGGGGCGTCGGCGTCGCAAGAAACGTGCGGCTGAGGTGTCGGTGGCGCGGCGCCGTGCAAGGGGCGTCGTCGGACGCGACCTCCCGTGTGGAGGCGACGTCAGTGCGCTCGCTCGTCGATCGTCGTCCAGTTCCGCTGTAGATGGGGACGGGCCGTCGACGGATGTGACCCAGCCACAGTCGACGGAGGCGGCGTGCAGGCAGAACTGGAGAGGGGACTCGGGCTGGATGCGGCACGAGTTGGAGGGTGGAGGCGGTCGACGGATGTGACCTCGGCAGCGGCGTACTCACGTGGAGAGCGGACTGGGGGTGACGGCGGCGCAAGTGCTGGGTGCAGGCCGGAGGGAGTCGACGGATAGGTCAACGAAGTGTTCGGGTCGTGTTCGTCGTTACAGTCGCCTTAGTCATTATTTTTTCCAACAAATTACAATTACCTGGGCCTGCTGGGCCTAATCTTTCTCAACCGTTAGATCAAACCATACTGGTCATGTTTTAGGAGCAGTAAAAGGTACCGTAAAAGTTGCCTTAATGCAAGAACGTCAACCTTCGCATCGTCACTCAAAATGTCCACATGCCTAGATTACCATTTTAGCGAGGTAAGTTTCCTCCTGTCATAAAATTCGACCATTCCCAGCAATGCAACAGCTTCTGTAATTCGAGAGTATATTCCAGATTGGTGATGATAATCTGACGAAGAGGGAGCCCCTTTAATAATATGAGGACAAGGATTCTGATGAGGAAGAGTCCAAAGTTGATGATGCTATGGAAACCGAGGACAAGGAGACCGACCAAGAAGAATCTGAAGTCGATGATATGTGAAGACTAGGAGAGCGAAAAAGTTCACTGCATTACAACTTTCGGGCCTGTGTTATAGTAGCTGTTCTGTCATGATCATGAACAATGGACACAATCTGCATTAGCGCAATCTGTTCTAGAAAAAAGTACACCAGAAGCAGTAGTTAAGATGATTTTGTTTCACAGGCTATTGTCGCTGTGGATGTTTTGTTGATCTTGGTAAATGTTTTTTTTTTTTGTCGTTGCCCTTCAGGACTCACATTCGGTATATTCGTACCTGTTTTGTGATAACAAAGCATTATTCAGAATTTCAGATGGTGCACAGTAAACAAATTCTGATAGATTGGGGCTAAATGCAAAATATATCCACCCCACACATTACGTAAAACAACGCAATTTGTAGAATTAACCAGGTTCACGTCTTCCATTGTGCGTGGTATCAAAATATATGAAAGAGATTGGCAGAAACAGCTGCCAAGTTCTAAATACAAACACAAAAAACAAGCAACGACTGAAGAAAAAAGAAACGGTAAGAACCGCATCCGGTTCGAACCTTGTTAGTAACGAGGGCACACTTTCATAATACACATGGCCTGAAGTAAACCTCCTGTCCACCCTTATCTGATTCGAGAATCCAGAATGCTCGACTTTTCATACATAAATCTACTAGAGCCATTGGAGGTCTTTGGGGCAAAAATTTCAGAACAAAGGTTGGTACTCCTTTCCACATCGACGTAGACTCATGTTTGCGGTGGCATGTTGGCGTAGAGGAACGCGTAGAACACAATACCAGCAGCACCGGCAGTCACGCAGATGTAACTGAATGTGTACAGTTGTTTGTTCAGAGGAATCGCTGCAAGGGAATGTGAAAGAACCAGGTTTAGTTGGACAGGGGAGGAGCAGAAACATATATAAGTTACTTCTTTTGTGTGTTTACCATGTGAAAAATGCAGAATGATCCCAAGAACAAGGACAGCTATGCCAATGGCAAGCCACTGCTTTAGCATGTCCATGTGACTCTGAAATTGACAGGAACCGAGAACAATTCAACAATCAACATGTGGGTTCCAGCATTTTTACAAGAATCTGTGCTAAACTATTTATATAGCTTGAACTTTGGCCTTCTAGATTCCATAAACAGAAGTCCTGAAACCAACTTCTAATCAACAAGAGTAGCACCGCACTTCATCTTTTTTGAGGCAACCAAAATTTAGAAAACAGAGAAGCAATAAATGGATCAGATAATTAGAAGATTTGTACAATTTGTAGTTTGCAGAACACATGCAGAAAACTACGAACTACAGCTATGAGCAATTGAGCAGTAGAGTAAACGACCAGAACTACCAGAACCACAACGCACACGCAAAAAAACCAGAGTCCGACGCCGCACACGCGTGTGCTTGGCCGGAGAGCCAGCAGCACCGCCGGCCGCCATGGCCATGGCACCCTGGACGGTGGTCGACTGCGCCGGGACCCAGTACCTCCACGCCACCGAGAGATAGGAAAGGCTCGGGCTACCACGACGCCGAATACGGCAGGTGGCCCTGATGCGGGGCTCTGCTCGAGGTCTGGACGCCTCGCCGAAGACGGAAGAAGTTTCGTTGCATCAGTACACTAGCCGCCTCGCCGGGCTCTTTCTGCTTCGCTGAGGGAGGCGGCGGAGTGGGGGTCGGAGTACAGTGGTACGAGGTGCTGGGGCCTTGCCATCGGTTGCCGCGGCAGCTGATGCGAGCGGTCAGAGGACGGCGAAGGTGGATGCGAGCGAGGGGACGACCTCCATGTTGGGCTCGAGGACAAAGGCGAGTAGGGGCGGCACGTCGCGCGTCGACGGCGCCCACAACCAACTGCTGCCACGACGCCGGCGATCTCCTGAGCGGGGAGGCCCCGATCTGGGGAGAGAGTGAGATGAGAAAGGGGATCTGACGGTGGGGTCATTGATACAATTTACCTAAATACCCTTTTACTTTAGATTAAAAATAAATAAGTACAGGTAGTTTCATTCAGGTACTTTTAATCTAGTAGTTTCAGGTAGTTCTAATTTTATCACCGTTTGATTAGAGCAAATGGACGGTTGTCAAAATTACCAAATACTCTAAAACTTATGAGCTCTTTTACGGTGCTTGGAGAACTACCGCCGGTAGTTTCAGGTAGCTCCCATTGTAAATTATTCTAACCGTTTGATTTCAATCTATCCCCATAAATTATTTCAGCCGTCCAATCATTAAGCAAATTATTAGGTCTAATCACTCGGGGTATGATAGTAATTTGTTCACGAACAGTTTCTGGTCCTCCTTTCACTCTCGATCTCACCACACTCGTGCCGCCGCAAGCCCCTGTCCGCTATCGGAGTCAGCGCGCCGCCGCCGCCCGCATCCCTCGACACCCCCCACACCGTGGGGCTGCCGCTGCCTCTACACGTGAGTTTTGCGGAGCCGGCACACCCTGTCCGCTCATGCGACAACCGTTGACGAACCTTCGCGCCGTGCCCTCATCCTTCCTGTCCGTCGGCCTTCTCATCTCCCTGCGGGCGCGGGTGCTCGGCGACGACAACCTCGACGAGCTGTGCTGCTGCATCGATCTGGGATTCGGGTTCGAGCCGCCGGCCGCCGCCGGGTGCGCGGCGTGCGACGAGGACAGGAGCAGGCTGGTGGCGAGGAGGGGTGCGCCAGCCCGTGCACCAGCGGCGACTCGTCGGAGGCTTCCGAGCCGTCGCCGATCGGGAGTCCCCTGTCCATACTCTCCCCAGGTACAGATACAGAAAGCCATTGTGAACCATCGTAGCCCTAGTTTCGATCCCCAAGTACAGAGCGAACATGACCGATTGATTATCTTGCTACAGCCGAGGAATCATCTCTTATCCATGGGCGAATTTACCAGGTAGGCTTCGTTAGGCTCGAGCCTACCCTCTAATTCGACCAAAAGTTCATTAAATATATATGCTTAAGCCATGTATAATGGCGAGAGCTTCAAATTCCGGTAGTCTTAACAGCAAAGAGCTGCGGAATGAAGATATACACATTAGGTAGTGCATGGCTCTCCAACCCGGGACTTGTATGCGTGTGTGCATGACCCATATGGTCAGCAGTGGGAAAACCCATTATATGTTGAGGATTTCTTCTCTCACCACTTACAAACCGTACACGAGCAAGTGCGTGCAATTGCAAGTGTCAACAACGCAACAACAAACTAGGTAGAGTTGCTAAAGACACGCTTATTATACAAAAGCACCCTTTAGCATAAGTTCTAGACTTATTCACTCAGTCGACCAATGTCTCCTGTTTGACAGCCAAAGTGATGGAGAAACGTAATATATAATAACTATTTATAATCATGTAAAACTACCTAAAACGTCGACTTATCTAGCTGATTTATACCTAGATATGAAACGTCGACTAATCATGTCTTTCAAAAACGTTGGGTGTCAACTTTCCATTAGTGAGCCAGCACATTTGTTTACTTCATTTCTACCATGTTTATGTAGTAACGACGAATTTAGATTGTTTAGAGTTAAATTATACTACATTTGTTCTTTGAGCCTACCCTTTGTTGTCATCCTGGATTCGCCACTGCTCTTATCTGATGGTGACAATGCATTACCCACTATCCAGCTATGTACGAGGCTAGAGCTTAGGACTATGACAGGTTTACTGGATGCAATCATGCGATTTGCATTTTCTGCCTGTGCTTGTGTCGTGTGTATGTCCAACCTGTGCTTGAACATAGCGCTTCATCCAAATTGCATTTGTTCAAACGAGATACACACTTAATAATGCAATTGTATTTGGAGACATTTTCATTTTGCTTCTTTCTCAAATAACTAGTAAGTACTCCATCCGTATCAAAATATAAGACTTTCTAGCTATTCCACACACACATGTAAATTCATACGTTTTCACCTGGTCGGAACGCTTCCCCAGCGACATATAATTCGAAACGGAGGGAGTAGATGTTAGCATTCAGGTATGACATGTGAAGAAGGTTTAGAGCATAAGTGTGCATGAGAAGATGGCAGCTGTCCATCAATTATTACTACTATGGTCTGGTCTTAATCGACAGCCACAATCGTCCATGGGCGGCCAAAAAAGATGAAAACCAAAAGTGATGTTTGTCTTTTCTTCTAGTTTTTGCCGAAGTTCGCCTGTTTTGCATTAATAATTCCTTGTCTCATTAAGGGTATTTGCTTTAACTTATTCTGTTATCCCTCTTTAATTTTTACTTATAAACTGCAGGTTGAGCAAAAATGGCGGAACATGCAATTGTGTGGTGTACTACTGTCAGCTTGTGTCTGCGAGAGGAAATAAGTTGGGACATGTAGCGCGGTTTGCTCTTGTGAAAGTGGCCCTTGTGTGGTGTACTACTGTCAGCTTGTGTTGTTAGCCTGTTCCTGCCGAAAACGTTCTCCGTTTGTGAATGATGATGATAGCTTGACTGCCGGTTGTAATTTCATTTTTTTAGTTCAGATGTGTCAAAGAGTTTTGAGAACTGGTGACCTGACGATGTATTCATGTTGTTTCAATAACCCCCATTTCAATCAGAAACGCATTGCCAATTTTTTGCCCGTGTGTTTGTATACAGAAATTGTCAGACATGATGTTGCTAGAGATCCTAACTTGTAATTTTTCAATTGCATTTTCCACACTTGCTACTTCTACTAGCGCCAAGATTAATTCAACTTCCTTTTTCAATCTCCAAATAGAGCATAAATCAACTGCTCCTGAGCCTCCTGCTTTCCCTTGCTCGATTCCCTGGCACGCTACAAATGAAGCAACACCTATTGGGAAAATAGACTCATATCTAACTTACATGAATGCTACTCATTTGGAATTGTGGATCGATCAATACTGCACCACAAAAGAAACGAAAGCAGACACAGGGTAACAGACTGAGCCAGGTACTCACCGCCTGGAGATCAAGTCGTCGAACAAACGAAGCACAGTGGATTCAAGAGCTCGCCAGTTGCTAGGAGCCTGGAAGTACCGTATGTTTTTGTTTTGGATTCAGTTGGACCAATGATAGAGGTTGCTGGTTTTCTTCCCCTAAAATCTAGCTAAATTCTTTTTCCCTTTCAAAAAAAGTTCAGAAGATATGCACACAACTGGGAGTGCAGAAAGTAGAGAAGCAAATTGACAGCCCACAATTCCCTTTCGTTTCTAGATGTAATCGGAAGTTCAGATAATTGTGAAACTACACCGTGAGAGGTGTTAAATTGAACTGAATGAGCACACTGAAATAGTAAGGCATAAGTATCAATACAAATCAGATGCAACGCATTCGTGATACCTAAAGAAACAAACTACTACCCATGCTATATGTCGTGTACCAGCATGCTGTACAAAGCTGTAAAGTGTAAACCTGTAAACTAGAGTAGCAAGGTAACCGGTAAATGAATAATCGATCTGTGTGTGGTAAAACTGAATCTATACTGTCCCAATTCTCTGATCTCAATAGGAGCCAGTACACCGCGGTCATGTCTAGCTCGAAGAGACCGAAGTGCTGCTCCATGCCCTCGAGCTTCTGGCTCTCGTTGAACATGGCGAACAGGTACGTCTTCACGGCCTTCCTCGGCTGCCGCGACCGCGGCCACGTACCACAGCACGATGTTGCTGTACGCTGCCGCGTTCTCCATGGCGGCGGCGCCGCCTGAAGGCCACCCGGTCTCCGACACCACCAGCTCCAGACCCTGCGCCCCGGCCGCGTGCGCCACGTCCAGCAGTCCGCCGTCCGTCACCGACACACCTTGGAGTTGGACGTTGCGCTTGACCCGGCCAGCAGCGCATACCCGAGCTGTACCGTCTCCGGCTACGAAGCGTATGCGAAGTACGGGTACATGTTCACCAGCAGCGGCGCATTCTTCGACAGCAGGTGTGAAACGAGCAGCGCCATCACCGCCGCCGAGGCCTATGAGAACGCGCCCTGCGACGGCGGGTAAGAGGCACCAAGCACGGACTTGGCCACGGCCGTGGTGACCGGCACGCCGGTTATACCAACCGCCCTAATCGCGGCCTCAAGGTTCCGAATGGCCGGGAGAACGTGCACGCCAAGGTCGCCTAGGGTGACCTCGCTGCCGGCGGTGATGTACCTGAAGGCGGTGGATCAGAAAAGTATGGGAGAGATTGAGATAGAAAGAGGAAAGGATCTGACACGTAGGGATATTGAGACGAAAATATCAGATAAAAAATAATACAATTTTGATAGTTTCAGGTAGTTTTCTTCTGGTACTTTTTGGTAGCTCCTATTTTACCACCGTCAGATTTAAGCGGATGGACGGTTATTAAAATTACCAATTACTCTAAAACTTGTATAGAACTAAACTTTACAATGAATTTAGTTAATACTTTAGTGTTGCACCGGTTGATATTTTTAATTTGTCCACAAGATCAAGCTTAAAGAAGTTTCACTTAGGACAAAGATAGAACTTTAGTTAATATGAAAAGGACGGGGGCATGCGAATACTCTCTGTATGAATATATACATGCTCAAATTTACTTGTACCAGTCTCCTTTTCTTTTTTGCAGAGATCCTTCATGTTAATTGCTCGTGAAAAAGGAATACTAATTTGCTCCTAGTGCATTTTAATTATGCGGGCGCTTGTTACCGGTGGCTGCACCCCGCTAAGCGCGTCATGATGTTTGTTTAGTCCTTTTACAACCTAGGGATTTTCCCTGGTAGCATGGTAAAAAAATGTTTGTTTAGTCCAACTTAAGTGGCTCGTTGCTTGTTCCGTATGGACTAATTAAAGACTTCTCTTCACCGAAAAGTTATCGACTCGATCAAGACTTGGACACTTGGACAAGAGTCAAGATTCGTGTTGACTAAAGACTTGGATCGGGCCAAGGTGTATTGTTGACTAAAGACTTGAATTGCAACCAAGCTAGGTCGAGCTGACGGCCCATTAATTGAGTGTACTGTAATGCTGGATGTATCGACACGGCAAAAGTTACTACTACCTACTATCTCTATCTCTATTATATAATATCGTTAAAGGTGATGGTTGGCGGCGGTACGTCAAGATACTGCCCCTGAAGTTGATACAAATTACACACCATGCCACCTATAAGTGAAATAACCGTTCGTGCCTGGTACGTCTGGGAAACAAACCAAGCACACGCGGAAACGATCGCGAAAAGAAAAACATCGGAAAACGGCAGTACCGGTAAAAGGAGTCCCGATCATACTCAGGTTGCCTCGTCGCTTCGGCCCAGCTCCTCGCGTTCATGCTGCCTACGCCCGCAAATCAAGCCGAAGCTGGTTGCACGTACTGGCCAAGGCCATGGCCCATGGCCCATGGGTCCACCACATGCACGGTTTGCTTTTACTTTCCTGAACTGGATGCTTCACAGAATCACAGAGACGTACGTATGTGCTTAGCTGCTTGGAGACAACAAAGGATCGAATGCTATGCGTCGTTAAATTTTAGCACTTAAAAAAGATCATAATTTCTTGGCGTCTATTTTGTCTCTTCACCCGCACTTACTGACCCTGCATTTACCTACACGCACAGGTTGAGAAAGATCTCGCGCACGCCGATTTTGACGGGGTCGCTGGCCTATTCTTCCTCCTCTCGCTCCTCGCCACCCACGACGGCCGAACCGAGACCCTACAACACTATGTGGACGATGTCCAATAGCGAGGGGGCGCTGACCTATGCTTCCTCCTCGCCCTCTCACGATGGGCGCACCATGCCGTGCCCATGATACCCGGACCGTGTGAACACCACTCTCCTGTACTGCCTGTGCGTTTTGGACCGACGACCGGGCGAGTGAATGCAGGGGAGAAGCATCCATCGCCATCTCCTCCCGTGTGAGAGGAACTTCGTGTCGGGACTCCAGTCTTACGAGACGAGGACCAGTTCAATAAAGCTTGGTTAGTCAAAATACAACTAGCTACAACACTTTTATTTTCATTTGGTGTGAGGTCTCAACAGGAACTGAGAGTAAATACACGTAAGAGGGTTAAAATTAAGGTGAAATCCAACATACTTCTAATAGGTATATTCATATCCGTTGCAACGCACGGGCAGTTTGCTAGTTACGGTCAAGTTCAGTTAAGGTAATTATAGGCAAAACTAGCCGACTGTCGTGTGGAAAAAATATATCCATGTATCCTGACGTGCCGTATAAATCACACGTTGTTCTAACTCTTGACTATTCTGTGCCAAAATTAAATCATAACAGGCCGACTTATTTACGGGGAGAAGTTGGACGTGCTACTGTCGGTCAAAAATTCAGACTAGTGAAACAATGACAGGTGATATAGCTCAGTTCCCCTGTGTCGAAACAAAATTCTCCAGCCTTTTCAATTGAAAACTCGACAAACTTCATTAATAAAACGAAACAAGTTCACTCTTTTTTTTGAGTTCGATATTGTCTACATATAGAACTTTTTTTATATAATTTTCGAAACTTTGAAAAATGAGATTTTGAGTTTTTCAAAAATCGGGTTTCATGGTTCCCGAGCTCCTATTGGACTTTTTTGCATGCATGTCTTCCTATTTTCCATTTCTTACGCTGCAACTACTGTTATTATGTGTGCAAGAGATGGATGACATAGGTGGTTCACTTGATAATTGGGCAGTCATTGAAAAATTAAAAAAAATGTATGAGCCAAAAGCACTACGAAGTGCCACAATCCGACGCGTTGTTCGCTCTGGGTCCTTGATCATTGGCTCATCTCTCGCATCATTGCGGGATAGAGAGAGTTGGTACAGGCCATCATATACATCCCCAGCTCCCCATCATCCCACGAACTGAACTAGTCCAGTAACCAGCCCTGGAGCGCAGAATGTGATCGAGTTCAAACGGAGGAGCACCGAGCACATAGAGGTAAACCTGTGTATTGTCGAAGAAGATCCCAAGTTCGAGTGAATGCGGACACGCCCAAACCTGTGGAGGATTGTCTCCTCTCTGTTGCATGCCACACACCACACTCCCTCCTTGATGTGTCTTTTCCTAAAGCTCCTCTCCGACAGCCTGACCATTATTGGCTAGTAGCCAACGGTTTACTTTGACCTTGTTCAGTACATCAGCCGTGCACAGCGCGCGAGAGCCAACGTTGGTGTTCATCATAGGATGAGGAGGATCCCACCTTGCCAGCTTCACATCTTTTGTGCTGTTGCTTGAGATGGTACACCGATCGGACACTAAAACACCCATTTTTGGTATAATTCCATACTAGAGATAGTCATCAGTTCCAGCCCTACCAACAGGTATCTTCAAAATGTCCACGACATCCGCCTCAAACAGTGTATCATTTCATTTTCCAACATTGCAGCCGCCGCCATCCAATAGTAACAACTCAGAAACTTTCTCTACCTCCATATCTGGTTTATGACCCAAAGGGCATTTAAGTGAAGCTCTAGGTATCTAATTCTGCTCCCACACTTCCACCTTCGTTCAATCACCAATTCTCCACACCACACCTCCTTCAGAAGGTCCTTATGCAAGATGCTTTTAAACATGTACAACGCCCTCTTCCGACAGCCTGCCGTTCATAAAATCACCATCTTTAAAGTATTTTGCACGTAAAACCCTAGCATATAGGGACTCCGGAACAGTAGCTAGCCGCCAAGCTTGCTTGGCAAGAGAAAAGCTTGATTATAATCATCACAATCCCAAAACCCCATTCATCCACTTTTCTTAGCCGAACAATCCGGTCCCAGCTAATCTAATGAACCTTCCTCTTCCGGTCAACTGCTCCCCACCAAAATTGGGCAGAAATTCGGTATTCGTTGGCTGCACTGCCCCTTTGGTACTGCCCGCAGCACTGATTTTATCAGTACCTCCTTGCCTGCCTTCGAAAGTCCCATACCCTTCCACCCCTTCACTTTCCCTTTCGATCGCTCACATAGATGTTTAAATGCCCCTTCTTTTGATCCGGCCACCACCGTTGGTAGACCCAAGTAGCGCTCGGAGAGAGCCTCACACTGTATCCCAATCACATTCTTAAGAGTAGACCGAGCTGTCTCAGTGCACCTTTTACAAAAATAGATCAAAGATTTCTGAAAATTGACATGTTGTCCAGAGCACTCCTCATACTTACGCAAAACCTTAATAAGATTAATAAAGGCCGTATGCATCAATCGATGCAGAGGCTGTGACTTTCCCCTTTTCAAAAAAAAACTTACGCAAAACCTCAAGAATGTTTATCTAACCATATAACGAGAAGAGCAACATTTTGTACCACATGATCGTGATTCCCAAGTCATGCTGGTCTTTTGGGTGGCACGAGACACTATTTAGGAGGGCGATATTTTCTTTGTCTCACTATCACTTTGCCAGAAAAATCTAAACGTGAATTAAACCTTTCGAAACCTCGAAAAAAAACATCATGTAGAGAACCATGTGTTCAGCACAAAGTTGATAAGGACAAGTCGTCCTCCTAGGACAAAAGCTTTCTTTTCCATCTACCGAATCTCATTTTGATTTAGTCTCTCCTCCATGTAGCTCTCGGAAAGGAAAGTCGGTAACTCACCGCGGCGTGTGTGACTGCACTTTGACACAAAGGCTTCAAAGAAAGGAACTGTACTGATGCAAACATCAAGTTAGGAGACTTGGACTCAACACGTATCTGTCGGCCGGTCAGTACGTGGTCTTGCCCGTAAGCTTGCACGCCATCATAAAGTGTTTGATCCATTCAAGAAAGAACTTAAGTCAAAGTCTTTTGGTCAATCGACAAACGTGCACCATAACTCCAGTTCAAGTCTTGACTCCAGTTCACAAGTCTAGTCGCCACTGCACTAACGTACGCTTGACTCCCATCCAAGGCTCTAGTCGACACATGCATGTACACCTTAATGCAGTGGTGTAGCTAGGGGGTGTTCCCGTGTGCCGGGTGTGCCAGGGCACACCCAGACCTGTGCGTAAAAATTAACATCCATTAATTAACTACTATCCCGTTATTACAGTTAAAAAACAAAAATCCAGCTAAAAGAAAAACAAAAGAGAAGCGAGAAGGACAGAAGACCAGGCCCATTAGCAAGTTTACAACCCATAGAGCGAAAATTGCTCCCGATTGGGGGCATCTTTCTGTTTGCCTTCCCGTAGATGCTCACCTGCTCCAGATTCGATCAATTGCTTGATTGAAATACCTAGATCCCCACTCTCCACTCTTCAACATAGCGGCCGGCAGCGGGACACCATGGGGGCAGGGCAATCAAGCGAGCCCGCGTGGCGGCACTGAGACTTCGGCCGGTTGCGGCGTCGAGCACGGGCAGGGCAAGGAGAAGCAGTGTCGGGCGAAAGCACGCGGGCAGGCAGGCAACAATTTGGCAGCAGCACGCCGGGCTGCCGCCGGCTGGCCAACGGCCAAACCTAGCTGGGCATCACGGTAGTTCCCCACTTTTGCCACTTTCCCTGTTTCATACCGGCATGAACTGCATACTGCAGTAGCTTCTTTTTCGATTTTAACATGTTAGCTATTTTTCCTGTCAAGCCAACACATCCAGTACGGTATTAGGCTCTGTTTTTTCTGTCAATACACTAGTTTTGATCTAGTTTGTTGTTATGTTTGTTGTAGATTTGTCAAACATGAAGAGAGGAAGTGGCCATATTGTATGGCTACTTTTGTTATCTTCAAACATATTTGGTGAGCTATAATATTGTGAGAGTTCAACTTATTTACATAGTTCTTTCCGTACAATTGTGAATTACATGTGTTGTCAAAAAAAAAATCGCCGGTGGCACACCCTTTGATAATTTCGTAGCTCCGCCACTGCCTTAATGCATGTCCAGGTCATTAAGTCGATCTTCAGGCTAGAAAATTTTTGGCTGAGCCGGATCATGAGCCAAGCCTGGAAGTCTAGAGAATATCTAGCCGAAACAGATCGTGAGAAAAATATACAGAAATGTGTTGCCGCCAAGATTCGAACCTGGTCTCCCAGGAGAAACACATGGAGCATAGCCACTAAGCTACGTCTCAGTTTTTGATTGAAATAGAATCAAACCTTGTATAAACAAAACTTTCCGCGAGCGAAAAATAAGAAACAAAACTTTCCGTGGTTGTAGGCGGCAAGAATCGAACCTGCGACCACACTCTGCAGCGCGGCTGGGTTAAGCACCTGGTGCTAGACTTGTTTCTGTCATACTAATACACGTAGGAATTAAATACATTGAATTTTCTCACAGACTATTAATATTTCTGCACTATGCTATTCTTAAAAATCCGCCAAGTGAACCGGCGGTTTAAAGGATGAACCAAAATACGGACGGTACGCGACGGTGACAATGGATTTCAACCGTTTTTTTACTCTGAAATTTAGGATCAGATTATTCAAAACTAATTAAAAAAAATACCAACATGAAATTGAAATATAGATGAACCCATTTCCATGAAAAACTTGATGGTTTTTAACCTACTTGAAATGACCAATTATTATTTTAAA
Source organism: Poa pratensis (assembly GCA_947311845.1). Lineage (NCBI taxonomy): Eukaryota > Viridiplantae > Streptophyta > Magnoliopsida > Poales > Poaceae > Poa > Poa pratensis. The sequence goes on from CAMZMU010000098.1 coordinate 41,687,789, forward strand.
CTATATTATGACCAAATTAGGCATACTTGACAACTACTTTTATTTTGTGACAAGTCTAAATAGTTCATAGTCTAGGGCTGGTGCATGTGGGTATAAATGTTAGTAGTTGTTATAAGTATGCATCTACCACCTTTGCGATATGTGGACCCACATGCAACCCCTAGCCATATTAACCTAGCATATTTGTGACATGTGGACCTACATGCAACACTGATGACCATCTATTTATATATCTACCATCTTTAGTACATGTGGACCTACATGCTCAACAAATGTTTCGAAAAAAGTGCATTTTAGGTCAAGAATCTATGAAAAAATGACCAATTATTTTAGCGAATCTAGCGAGAAGTGAGGCTCCATTTTAGGTAGTCACGTGCTTCTATGGCCTACCCTTACATAGTCAATGAGAAAACCTAATTGGTCTACCCATTTCGACGTTGTTCCAAGGGGTAGACAACGCGCGATAGAAAGATCATCACGGTTCGTCAAGAATCTATGATATTATGCATCGAGACCACTTGAAAAGTTGGATTTGATCCTAATATTCACATGTAGGTGTGGAGTGAATTTGAGAAGACAATATCCAACCTCAGAATTCATAGAGCTACCCATAACACCTTTGTGTTAAATGTGGACCCAATGCAACTCTCCTTAGCAGCTTGGTATTTATAGTACCATCTTTAGACATGTGGACCCACATGTAACTCTCCTAGCCCACAAAACTCATAGTCGTAACACTCCTAGCCATCTAGTTATATATCTATCACCTTTTGGGTGTGTGGACCCATATAAAAACACTCCTATCACGCCAGCTTGGTCTGCCCTTAGCACCCTTTGGACATGTGGATCCACACGTCTACCCTACCACCTTTGGGATATATGGACCCACATTCAACACTCTTATCAGGCCCACTAGGTCTACCCTTACCACTTTCGGGACATTTGTGAACACTCATAGTTGCAACACTCCTAACCATCTAGGTATATATCTATCATCTTTTAGGCATGTGGACCCACATGAAAACACTCCTATCACGTCAGCTTGGTCTACCCTTAGCACCCTTGGGACATATGGACCCACACACGTCTACTCCTACCACCTTTGGGATATGTGGACCCACATGCAACTCTCCTATATGACACGTTAGGTCTACCCTTACCTCCTTCGGGACATGTGTGGACCCACATGCAACTCTCCTTGTGAGGTAGGTCTGTCCCTACAACCTTTGAAATATATGTCGTCCCACCGCAACACTCCTAGCCATCTAGGTATACATCTATCACCTTTTGGGCATGTGCAGCCACATGAAAACACTCCTATCACGGTAGATCGGTCTACCCTTAGCACCCTTGGGACATGTGGACCCACACACGTCTACCCCTACCACCTTTGAGACCTCTGGACCCACATGCAACACTCCTATCTGGCACGCTAGGTCTACCCTTTCCACTTTCGGGACATATGTGGATCCACATGCAACTCTCCTTGCGAGATATATAGATCTGCCCCTACAACCTTTGGGTTATATGTCAGCCTACCGCAACACTCGTAGCCATCTAGGTATACATCTATCACCTTTTGGGTATATGTACCCACATGAAAACACTCCTATCACGCCCGCTTGGTCTACCTTTAGCACCCTTGGGACATGTGGACCCACACATGTCTACTCCTACCACCATTGGGATATGTGTACCCACATGCAACACTCCTATTTGACCCGTTAGGTCTACCCTTACCACCTTCGGGACATGTGTGGACCCACATGCAACTCTCCTTGCGAGATAGGTCTGCCCTTATAACCTTTGGGATATATGTCGTCCCACCGCAACACTCCTAGCTATCTAGGTATACATCTATCACCTTTTGGGCATGTGCACCCACATGAAAACACTCCTATCACGCCAGAATGGTCTACCCTTAGCACCATTGGGACATGTGGACCCACACATGTCTACCCCTACCACCTCTGAGACATGTGGACCCACAAGCAACACTCATATCTGACCCACTAGGTCTACCCTTACCACCTTCAGGAAATGTGTGGACCCACATGCAACACTCCTTGCGATATATATAGGTCTGCCCCTTTGGGATATATGTCATCCCACCACAACACTCCTAGCTATCTAGGTATACATCTATCACCTTTTGGCCATGTGGACCCACATGAAAACACTCCTATCACGCTCTATTGGTCTACCATTAGCACCCTTGGGACATGTGGAGCCACACATGTTTATCCCTACCACCTTTGGGACATGTGGACCCACATGCAACACTCCTATCTGACCCGCTAGGTCTACTCTTACCACCTTCGGGACATGTGTGGACCTACATGCAACTCTCCTTGCGAGATAGGTCTGCCCCTACAACCTTTGGAACATATGTCGTCCCACCGCAACACTCCTAGCCATGTAGGTATACATCTATCACCTTTTAGGCATGTAGATACACATGAATACACTCCTATCACGCCAGTTTGGTCTACCCTTAGCACCCTTGGGACATGTGGACCCACACACATCTACCCTTACCACCTCTGAGACATGTGGACCCACAAACAGCACTCCTATCTGACCCGCTAGGTCTACCCTTACCATATTTAGGAAATGTGTGGACCCACATACAACTCACCTTGCGAGATATATAGGTCTGCCCATACAACCTTTGAGATATATCTCATCCCACCGCAACACTCATAGCCATCTAGGTATACATCTATCACTTTTTGGGTATGTGGACCCACATGAAAACACTCCTACCACACCCGCTTGGTCTACCCATAGCACCCTTAATTTGGACATGTGGACCCACACACGTCTACCCCTACCACCTTCGGGACATGTGGACCCACATGCAACACTCCTATCTGACCCGCTAGGTCTACCCTTACCACCTTCGGGACATGTGTGGAGCCACATGCAACTCTCCTTACAAGATAGGTATGCCTCTACAACATTTGGGATATATGTCATCCCACCGCAACACTCCTAGCCATCTAGGTATACATCTATCACCTTTTGGGCACGTGGATCCACATGAAAACACTCCTATCACGCTAGCTTGGTCTACCCTTAGTATCCTTGGGACATGTTGACCCACACACGTCTACCCCTACCACCATTGAGACATGTGGACCCACAAACAAAACTCATGTCTGACCCGCTAGGTCTACCCTTACCACCTTCGGGACATGTATGGACCTACATGCAACTCTCCTTGCGAGATATATAGGTCTGATGGCTACGTGTTGGTGAACCCCAAGAGGAAGGTTATGATGTAGACAGCAGAAGTTTTCCCTTGAGAAATCTACCCAAGGTTATCAATCCAGTAGGACTTGACGATCTATCGGAAGGTTGTTGATGTTGACTCCCCCTGGCGCTAGGGAGCTTGCACCAACGTGGAATCTGCACAGACACAAACCAGAACTTTGCCCAACACGAAACAGAGAGGTTGTCAATCTCTCCGGTCTTGCAGAAACAAAGAGTTAAACGTATGGTGTGGAAAACAGCAGGAAAAACAGCAAGTAACAGGAAACAGATGATTGCAGCAGGTTGTGTAAACAGTATGAGGAAATTGGACCAGGGTCCACAGTTCACTAGTGGTGTCTCTCTCAGAACAGATAACTAGCATGTTGGGTAAACAAATTACAGCTGGGCAATTGACAAATAGAGAGGGCATAACAATGCAATACATGCCAAGATGTCTACTATGAAATCTAGTTGGGCATTACAACAAAGTACATAGACCGTTATTCCAACACATCTATGCCTAAATAATCCACCTTCAAGGCAGCATCCGCATCCTTCAGTATTAAGTTGCTAACAACAGATTATTGCATGAAGTAAAGTGTGTAATGTAATCAATACAAGTGCCCTTGGACACTGCACCAATGTTTTATCCCTAGTAGCAACAGCACATCTACCATCTTAGACCTTTCTGTCACTGATCCAGATATCTAGAGACTGAACCCACTATCGAGCATAAATACCCCCTCTTGGAGTCACAAGCATCTACTTGGCCAAAGCATCTACTAGCAACGGAGAGCATGCAAGATCAAGAGCACATAGATAAACAACTTGAATAAACATGGTATCAATATTCATCGGATCCCAGCAAACACAACATCTAGCATTACAATAAGATGATCTTGATCATGTTAGGCAGCTCACAAGATCTAAACATGGAGGCACAAGGTAGAGAGACAACCATCTAGCTACTGCTATGGACCCGTAGTCCAGGGGTGGACTACTCACGCATCACTCCGGAGGCAGGCATGGTGATGTAGAGCCCTCCGGTGATGATCTCCCCTCCGGCAGGGTGCCGGGAAGAGCTTCAGAACTCCTCCGATCTGAGATTGACGATGACGGCCGCGACGGAACTTTTCGTGGAATATGATCGACCGTAATAGGGTTTTCGCGTCGCGGAGAATATATAGGCGAAGAGGCGGCGTCGGTGGCCGAGGGGGGCCACCACGCCATAGGGGGCGCGGGCCCACCCTGGGCCGCGCCCTAGTGTGGCGTGGCCCCCTGGTGGGTCTGCTCCGACTCCCCTTTGGACTCCGTGATCTCCTCGTGATATTATTGACGATGTCTTTTGTTTCGTCCAATTCCGAGAATATTTCCTTAATAGATTTTCTGAAACCAAAAACAGCAGAAAACAGGGAACTGGCACTGTGGCATCTTGTTAATAGGTTAGTCCCAGAAAATGCATAAAAATGATATAAAGTGTAACCAAAACATGTAGCAATTGATATAATAACAGCATGGAACATCAAAAATTATAGATACGTTTGAGACGTATCAAGCATCCCCAAGCTTAGTTCCTGCTCGTCCTCGAGTAGGTAAACGATAAAAACAGATAATTTTTGAAGTGACATGCTACCAACACAATCTTTGATCAAATAACAATGTAATGCACATGATCTGAATGAAGTGATCCAAGCCAATGGTCTATAGTTTGCAAGCAAGTAAATAAAGAGTAAACATAAGTGATCACACAAGTGCAAACTTTCATGAATAATACTATAAAACATTTAGAGATATAATAGTCTAACATAATAGTTAGTTCACAGCAGCAATAATTCTCAACATGAAAGTGTTTGTATCAACACAAAGGAAGATAATAGCTTCAGCTTTTGCTTCAACTTTCAACATGTATATCATATAGATAATGTCAATGCAAAGAATATGATCAACCAAACACAAAGTTATGTAAAAACTGTTATACTGGAGTTGACAATGATGTTTGCTTAAGTAGACAGAAAGAAGTGGGAAAACTGACTCAACATAAAAGTAAAAGAATGGCCCTTCGCAGAGGGAAGCAGGGATTAACATCATGTGCTAGAGCTGTAGTTCCCGAAGGCATATAGAGAGCATAAAATATTGTTTTGTAAGGTAATGGTGTATACAGGTGTCAACAAATCAAATAGCAGGTACTTGTCATCTTCCATGGCTAACTAACTTTTAGAGCGGTTCCGAGAGTTTTTAGGACTGCACTTGTAACAAGCACTTATTGGTGACACTCCTCCCAACCATTTACTTTCCACAAACCATGGCTAACCGAATCCTCGGGTGCCCACCAACATTCACCATGGAGGAGTGTCTATTTATTTATTTATAGGGTGGACTAACCAGCTCTTTAATGCAAAATAAAAGGTGGAGAAGCAGATGAAGCTGCCAATCCTTGTAAATTAATTAGCATGGAAGATGACAAATCTCACTACTACGTCCTTATGAGCTTTTCAAGTAGTGACACAAAAAGGAAATGTAACAGTTTTGAGTAGTTAGTAGATAGCACATGAAGAAATTTACTTGGAATGGTGAAAACACCACATAATAGGTAGGTATGGTGGACACAGGTGGCATGGATTTGGCTCAAGGTTTTGGATGTACAAGAAGCATTCCCTCTTAGTACAGAGTTTAGGCTAGCAAGGTTATTATAAGCAAACATCATTATCAACTGGAATAGCAAGAGTGTACATAAAACACAAGGTTTGACGAACCATAGACTCCCACTGTCTTCCTTGTTAACACATAGCCTTCATCCAAAAATTATCTAGACTACTATGGACTTCCAATTATGCAACAGATTATTATAGCAGAAAATCCTTATAGTAGTTCTTCATTAATAGCCATTACTTACATGATGCACAAGCTTAAACATTAATTACTTGACAGCTCAAAACAATTGGCAAGCATCAAATTACTCAAGACAACGATCTAAAAAGATTCATGTAAGCATTTTATACCACTACCACATGCATAGCATTTTTCTGGTCCAACCAAACACCAATCAACTTATTTGACAACTCTCCAAACAGATATAAGTGAAGCAAGAGAGTACTTTCTTCAAAAGAAACTGAAAGCTCTAACAAGAGATATGAAAAACTGAGAGCTAACAGCAATAACAACTAGACAGGAATACTCAACAAGTATAAGTGAAGCACAAGAGTATTCTAATGAAAAAGTGGAGCGTGTCTCTCTCCCAAACATGAATGCTAGGATCCAACAAGTATAGCACAGCAAACAAAACAAACAAACTGAAAACAAAAACACACTGACGCTCCAAGGAAGAGTACACTAGCATGAAGCAATAAAAATATAGCACCATTAGAGATGACCTGATAATTTGTAGATGAAGAAGGGGATGCCTTGGGCATCCCCAAGCTTAGATGCTTGAGTCTTCTTGAAATATGCTGGGGAGGTAAGCCTCCCCAAGCTTAAGCTCTTCACTCTTCTTGATCATGTAATATCATTCTCCTCTATCAACACTTGAAAACTTCCTTCACACCAAAACTTAACAGCTTTTCTCATTAGCAGGTTAGTGCACTAAAAGATAATACTTCAAAGTTCTAGCAAAGACAAAACTCACAAGCCAACTATTTTAAACATTAGCCACTGTTACTAGGCTCAAGTGGGCACTTTTACACGAAAAGAAACCACTTAAAAACTTGTAAAAGAGAGAATGCAAAATAAAAGACAGAATCTGTCAAACCAGAACAGTCTGTAATGACGAATTTTTTCGAGGCACTTACGATGCTCAGATGAAAAACTTTTGAAATAATGAAAGTTGCGTAACATCATCAGGAACATGCACAAAAAGTTTCAGCATTTTTCGATTTTTTCTGATTTTCTACTGAATTAAACGGTGACGAACAGCAATCTGTCCCAATGCAGTCCCGAAAATAAAACCAACTTTGCATTAGTAACTCTCCTTGGCACAACAAAACAGCAAATAAAAGATACAAAGGAGTTGCTACAGAGGTAAACAAGCATCCTTGACTCAAGAAAACAAAAATAAAACAGCAAATAAAAACATGGGTTATCTCCCAGAAGTGCTTTTCTTTAATGCCTTTGAGCTAGGCATGAAGAGATGCATCAAGTATTGTCAAGACCAGAAAATCCAAAACCATAATTTGTCTTGACACTAGTATCATGTGAGTATTTCATCTTCTTCCTAGGGAAGTGTTCCATACCTTTCTTGAGTGGGAATTGAAATTTTATATTCCCCTCTCTCATATCAATAACAGCACCAACAGTTCTCAGAAAAGGTCTTCCCAAAACAATAGGACAAGAAGGATTGCATTCAATATCCAAAACCACAAAATCAACAGGGACAAGATTGTTATTAACCATTATCAAAACATCATCAACTTTTCCTAAAGGTTTCTTCATAGAAGAATCAGCAAAGTGAACATCCAAATGACATTTTTCCAAAGGTGCAAGCTTGAGAATATCATATAAATTTTTAGGCATAACCGAAATACAAGAACCAAGGTCACACAAAGCATTGCATTCAAACTCACTCAGTTTCATTTTAATAACAGGTTCCCAATTATCATCTAACTTCCTAGGGATAGAAGCTTCAAGTTTTAATTTTTCTTCCCTAGCATGCATGAGAGCTTTGATAATATGTTCAGTAAAAGCCATATTTATTTTACTAGCATTAGGACTCTTAGCTAGCTTTTGCAAGAACATGATGACTTCAGTTATGTTACAATTTTCGAAATTGAAGTTGTTGTCATAAAAACAATGGAGCAATTATCACCAACACCTCTAAAAATTTCAGCACTTTTACTAGGAACAAAAGTAGTGCTATCAGGCAATTTAAAACTTTTTGTAGAGGTAGTAGAGACATTTCCAACACTTATTATCTTTTCACTAACAGTAGGGGGCGCATTAGCATGTGAGGCATCATTTGTTTCATTAGTAAAAATAGTGCAAACTCTAACAACACTATTTTGTTCAGCAATTTCAGCTTCTCTTTCTTCTCTCTCCCATCTTTCATGAAGTTCAGCAAGCATCCTAATGTTATTATCAATTTTAATTTGGATAGCATTGAGTGTTTTACTCTCTCTAATATCACTAGGAATAGCTTTTATTTTCAGCATTTCAACATCATGAGCAAGACTATCAACTTTAGCAGCAAGAGTATCAATTTTTCCTAGCTTTTCCTCAACAGTTTTATTAAAAGTAGTTTGTGTGCTAATAAAATCCTTAAGCATGACTTCAAGATCAGAGGGCACACTTCTATTGTTACTGTAGGAATTGCCATAGAATTACCATAAGAGTTGCTACCATTAGCAGGATATGGCCTATAATTGTTGCTACCAAAATTATTCCTATAGCATTGTTGTTGAAGTTGTTATTTTTAATGAAGTTTACATCAACATTTTTCTCATCATGAGCAACCAAAGAAGCAAGAGGAATATTATTTGGATCCACAACACCATGTCCATTCGAAAGCATAGTCATAATAGCATCAACTTTATCACTCAAGGAGGAAATTTCCTCAACAGAATTTACCTTCTTACCAGTTGGAGCCCTTTCAGTGTGCCATTCAGAATAATTTACCATCATATCATCAAGAAGCTTTGTAGCAGCACCCAAAGTGATGGACATAAAGGTCCCTCCAGCAGCCGAGTCCAATAATTCCTTGAGAAAAATTTAGTCCTGCATAAAAGGTTTGGATGATCATCCAAGTAGTCAGTCCATGAGTGGGGCAATTTTTAACCAAAGACTTCATTCTTTCCCAAGCTTGGGCAACATGCTCATTATCAAGTTGCCTAAAGTTCATAATACCACTTCTCAAGAGATAATTTTAGCAGGAGGATAATATTTTCCAATGAAAGCATCTTTGCATTTAGTCCAGGAATCAATACTATTTCTAGGCAAAGATAGCAACCAATCTTTAGCTCTTCCTCTTAAAGAGAAAGGAAACAATTTCAGCTTAATAATATCACTCTCTACCTCCTTATACTTTTGCATATCACAAAGTTCAACAAAGTTGTTTAAGTGGGCAGCAGCATCATCAGTACTAACACCAGAAAATTGCTCTTTCATAACCAGATTTAACAGTGCAGGCTTAATCTCATAAAATTCTGCTTTAGAAGCAGGTGGAGCAATGGGTGTACAGATAAAATCATTGTTGTTTGTGCTAGTAAAGTCACACAACTTAGTATTTTCAGGATTACTCATTTTAGCAAGCCTAAAACAAGCAACAGGGCAACTCGAAATTAAAAACTAGATGCAGGAATTTAATTTTTTTGGGTTTTTGATTTTTAACAGCAAGCAAAACAAAACTAAAACAAGACAAAAACAAAGTAAAGAGATTGGAACTGAGAGACTCCCCTTTCCAATAGCCTCCAAGTCCCCGGCAACGGCGCCAGAAAACAGCTTGATGGCTACGTGTTGGTGAACCCCAAGAGGAAGGTTATGATGTAGACAGCAGAAGTTTTCCCTTGAGAAATCTACCCAAGGTTATCAATCCAGTAGGACTTGACGATCTATCGGAAGGTTGTTGATGTTGACTCCCCCTGGCGCTAGGGAGCTTGCACCAACGTGGAATCTGCACAGACACAAACCAGAACTTTGCCCAACACGAAACAGAGAGGTTGTCAATCTCTCCGGTCTTGCAGAAACAAAGAGTTAAACGTATGGTGTGGAAAACAGCAGGAAAAACAGCAAGTAACAGGAAACAGATGATTGCAGCAGGTTGTGTAAACAGTATGAGGAAATTGGACCAGGGTCCACAGTTCACTAGTGGTGTCTCTCTCAGAACAGATAACTAGCATGTTGGGTAAACAAATTACAGCTGGGCAATTGACAAATAGAGAGGGCATAACAATGCAATACATGCCAAGATGTCTACTATGAAATCTAGTTGGGCATTACAACAAAGTACATAGACCGTTATTCCAACGCATCTATGCCTAAATAATCCACCTTCAAGGCAGCATCCGCATCCTTTCAGTATTAAGTTGCTAACAACAGATTATTGCATGAAGTAAAGTGTGTAATGTAATCAATACAAGTGCCCTTGGACACTGCACCAATGTTTTATCCCTAGTAGCAACAGCACATCTACCATCTTAGACCTTTCTGTCACTGATCCAGATATCTAGAGACTGAACCCACTATCGAGCATAAATACCCCCTCTTGGAGTCACAAGCATCTACTTGGCCAAAGCATCTACTAGCAACGGAGAGCATGCAAGATCAAGAGCACATAGATAAACAACTTGAATAAACATGGTATCAATATTCATCGGATCCCAGCAAACACAACATCTAGCATTACAATAAGATGATCTTGATCATGTTAGGCAGCTCACAAGATCTAAACATGGAGGCACAAGGTAGAGAGACAACCATCTAGCTACTGCTATGGACCCGTAGTCCAGGGGTGGACTACTCACGCATCACTCCGGAGGCAGGCATGGTGATGTAGAGCCCTCCGGTGATGATCTCCCCTCCGGCAGGGTGCCGGGAAGAGCTTCAGAACTCCTCCGATCTGAGATTGACGATGACGGCCGCGACGGAACTTTTCGTGGAATATGATCGACCGTAATAGGGTTTTCGCGTCGCGGAGAATATATAGGCGAAGAGGCGGCGTCGGTGGCCGAGGGGGGCCACCACGCCATAGGGGGGCGCGGGCCCACCCTGGGCCGCGCCCTAGTGTGGCGTGGCCCCCTGGTGGGTCTGCTCCGACTCCCCTTTGGACTCCGTGATCTCCTCGTGATATTATTGACGATGTCTTTTGTTTCGTCCAATTCCGAGAATATTTCCTTAATAGATTTTCTGAAACCAAAAACAGCAGAAAACAGGGAACTGGCACTGTGGCATCTTGTTAATAGGTTAGTCCCAGAAAATGCATAAAAATGATATAAAGTGTAACCAAAACATGTAGCAATTGATATAATAACAGCATGGAACATCAAAAATTATAGATACGTTTGAG